>WOVY01002438.1:0-600000 GCA_013436015.1 Rhipicephalus annulatus | reverse complement strand
GAGCCTCTTAGGAGACTTTGGTTATAAAGGACGCAATTCCTGTCCGTGTCCGGCGCGCACATTTTAAACGAGCGGGCATGGCATTCCGATTAAACGCGAACTTCCGAACCACGCACTTTCGATCATTCCAGGTAGATTCGCGCATCGCGGTTATAAGCTGCGAAGTATAGTTTCCCAGCCGTTTGACAACTCCTAGAAGTCCCTTTAAAGTTTCACGCGCAAGATGAACGCTCGGGTGCGCATTCTACTCTCCGAACACGACAGCGCAAACTCGCTTGTTCCCGCGTTTGGAAGCGCGAAGCTCCGTTCGTACATAGGCGTCTGCTTCGAGCCACAGTCCTCACCGCCTGTGAAGCAGTAGGCATACGAGGTTCATCTATTTTGCAGCAGCCGCGCTCGCCTTCTGGCCTGTTCCCACAAGCTCGGTCGCGACGCTTGCGGCTATGGCAGGCTTTGGGAACAGCTCAACCTGCCACGGCAACCAACCTTGTTTCCCGTTCCTGCTCCCGACTTCCCCTTTGTCTTCCCGGTCGCTCTTTGCGCAGCCTACACAAGCTTCCTATCCCTCCGGCACACTGCGCATACTCTTCAGTAATAAGAGGCCCCCACCGTACGAGGGGCATTAAATGAGAGTATACACTGCCACGGCCCGTGGCCCCCAGCGTTCGCAGCTCAAAAAGGTGATCCACCCACTTCACTACTCCCTTAGGTTTCTTGCGCAGGGAAAAACGCTTTTGAGCGATGCGAGGAAAATAGCATCGCAGAAAGTGGTGCTTATGAATTCCAGAGACGGCGAGCGCCCAAGCTCGCGAGTCCTGCAGAAAAACTGTGGCCACCACTGACTGAGCTATGCTCAACGCAACGAATATATGAGCGGCATTGTAATTAAAAACTACAATAATGACTCGTATATCGCTTATGAATGCGAGTTGACATAACCTTCAATACGTGCCTGTGGTGACACTTGTATCCTGGTAAATTGTTGGTCTGCTGTACTCCGTGTGTCTGATTTCTTTATAACGGGGCCTACGCAGAACCATTTACAACGCAGCATATATATTTTTAAAAACTTCCTACCCTAAACAGACACTAAGCAGCAAAACATTTTTTTTCGTTTATTTGTAAAATACAATTTCAAAATTCTGAGAACACCACTCTTACCTCCACTTGACATTTGGGTAAGCGAGAAAACGCGTGAAAAGAATATGCGGGTAAAGACGCCGCTCTGAGATTCCCGCCCCAAACACCGTGACGTCATAAATTTAGAGGCTTCCACTGGGTTCCACGTTTATTCTAATGGATAAAATGAAGTAAATTGTCATCTGTTGGTGTCATAGACATAGCACACACGAAGTTTCAGAAAAATTCAAGTTATGGAGCGAATGTCTCGAAAATACGAAAAATGCATTTTGAAATATTTTACGTCACGTATAAAGGTTCGGCGCTAAACTAATAAAAACTTCTACCTTAAATTTCACTGCTAATAATGAACCTATGATAGCGAAACATGTGAAATTAAAGTTTTCAAACTGTAGTATGTCAATTCAAACCGAGTCATTGATTCTCTTTAGTGTCCATTTAACATGCATGATCTGCGATCAACATCAAGGAGGAGTCGTAGACCAGATGGTACTTTGCTAAACGGTAGGCAAACAACAACAATATAATCGGTCTTATACATAGGTCGGCAAAACTTGTGGGCCTCACTGAGCCGCACTCATGAAATGTATTTTGAGGTTTGGACTCACTCGTACTCAGCCTCACGTGAAATTTTCCTGAGCCGGACTCATACTCACAAAAATTTTCTTCCACCGGACTCACCCGGACTCAAACTCACCAAGACATTACCTACCCGGACACATTCAGATTCGAACTCACTCGGACTCGGACTCGCTGCGCAATCTGATTGTGAGTAAGTCCGAGTAAGCCGACTCATGAGTCCATGGGCCTAAAGTTAACTTCTTCTATCATGGTTTTAATTCTCTTTAACACCAATATCTCTCGTAATCGGTGCTGTTCTTGGTGCCATTTGACATATCTTCGAAAACGAGTTCTGAGTGCTTCCAGACCAGTAAGGTCATTTTTGTTTGTAGAGATGACAGCATAATATACAATCATCTAGAACTTCCCTTCAATAGATGGTGGTATGAGGTCAAGGCACCCACTCACGTAATTCACGTCTCTAATTAATAAATATTAAAACGGTGTGCGAATTGCACTGTTTTAGAATACCTATGAGTAGACGTGAGTATAAACGTGAAACCAGGTAATGCTGACAGTAAAATGCTGAATATGACTAGATAGGACCTAAGTCGGCAAAAGACAGTGGAACTCACTCAGACTCACTCAAGAAATATCTTTTGCACTTTGGACTGACTCAGACTCCAACCTACTAAAACTTTCCTGAGTTGAACTCACTCGGACTCACACTCACGAAACTTTTATTCAACCAGATTTACAAAAATATCTCGCCTGGACTCACTCAGAATCAGCCTCACGGCTCGGTCTGAGTCTGAGTGAGTCCGAGTGCGCCGACTCATGAATAAGTTGACCGACCTATGGTCTTTTATACTGAAAGACGTATAAGACAGCAGCTATTCTTGCTACCTAACTACAGAGAATGTACAGTAAACACGTATAGACGACTTTACGTTTGACAGATGGCTCAGCCAAATTGGGTGCTCCTACTAAAGTAAGAAATGCTTTCTTTTTGTATATGACGAAATGAAAAGATGAAGTCCGGAAACGTCTGATGCACGAACCCATCCGTTTTTATGAGCGTTTGCCATATTTGTGAGTTTAGTTGCCACATACGCGAAATGGCAACCTTAGCAGCATAGTATGGCGACAGCGAAACCAATCCGTAAAGTCATAATAATTCTTGGGGTTTAACGCCACAAGAATTACTTGTTGGGGCGTTAACAAATTTGTGAAGAAAGTTGGAAACTTGAGGCATTAGAGGCATAGCCCATTGATTAATTTGATGCATACTTGGAACATACAAGTCAATCGGTAATTGTTGCGGTAGAAAGATCAGATGAAAAACTGGTCAGATGTGGTGTTTCCCAGAGAAGTATCCCAGGACCATTTTTATTTTTACTTTATTTCAACGAAATTCCTAAGATCACTGATACAGCCCAAATCATTATATGCGCGGATGACACCAGTCAATTTTTTTCACAGAACTCAGAAACACACCTAATTATTAAAGGTAATAAAGCTCTATCGAAAATAAGTTACTGGATGACTCCAAACTTCTTAAAAATTAACATTAGCAAAACTAAGGCAATATTGTTTCGACCAAAGAACGAGAATATTCAACTAGCGCCATTAACGTTAAATAATGCAGATATTGGGTTGGTACCGTCAATAAAAACTTTAGGCGTCTATTTCAATGAGCAATGACATGGGATGACCACATAAATTACCTAATTAGCAAACTGTCTAGTAAAATAGGTGTGATGTGCCATGTCTCTTTTGAATGCAGTATAAGCATCAACATGTTCTCATATAATGCTCTCTTCGTACGAATACTTAGCCCCGCCGCGGTGGTCTAGTGGCTAAGGTTCTCAGCTGCTGACCCGCAGGGTGCCGGTTCAAATCCCGGCTGCGGCGGCTGCATTTCCGATGGAAGCGGAAATGTTGTAGGCCCGTGTGCTCAGATTTGGGTGCACGTTAAAAAACCCCAGGTGGTCTAAATTTCCGGAGCCCTCCACTACGGCGTCTCTCATAATCATATAGTGGTTTTGAGACGTTAAACCCCACATATCAATCAATCAATCGTACTAATACTTAATTATGGATTACTAGTATGGGGTACTAACACAAAAGAAAACATTGACAAGCTCGCAGTTCTACAAAAACGCGTGATACCTCTCACACCCCTGTGACCTCTTCTAAGACACAACATCGTCCCGGTAAAGTCAATCTTTAACTATGATCTATGTCTGCAGTATAAATCTAGCTTAATGAAAAAAATAGTAACCTAGAAACACTAGCACGATAACGGGCTACCCTACTAAATTATAATATACGCAAACCTGAAGAATGGCAAATCAAGAAATGTCGCACTAACTACGGTCCCCAAACGCTTCGGTTCACGCTCCCAGCTTTATTAAATAGAATCAGTAAAGAGCAGCCCTTTAACATTCGGGAATCCTCATTTAAAGTGCTACGGAGAATTTTCACCACAATATCATTATCATGAATATGTCTGACAAATAACACCGTCTTTTTCTTTTTCGTATTTCACTGTTTCTGAATGAAAAATTCATTTTTATTGTGTTTTGTTTATTATGTCTATCAAAGCATGTTACCTTTTCTTTGCTTGAAGGATATTCTTGCACAATATGTTATTTGTACATATTTCTTTGCATGAAGGATATTCATGTACAATATATTATGTGTACAATTCATTTTCCTGTTATTTTTTTCCTTTTCGTTTGTTGTCACCTTTTATGCCGTTGCACGTGTAGGTTGGCCAGGACACCCTGAAGCTGATTGTATCAGCTATTTTCCCCTGGTCTCCCACAACATCGTGTTTTAAATAAATAAATAAATAAATAAATAAATAAAAACCATCATATGCTTATGAGAGACGCTGTAGAGGAGGGCTCCAGAAACTTCAACCACGTGGGGCTTTTTAAGTGAACCTAAATCTAGGCACGCAGGCCTCCACGATCCGTAAAGTAATCCACTCGTAGTGACGAAAACCAGCTATTACCGCGAAGAGTTAAAAGAGGTTTTTTTAGCAAGCTACGGAAACACGTTACGAAAATACGACCTGGTTCCTTTCAATATGCGCGTATATTGGTCGCGCATGCGCACTCGTCAGCCGGTTCTGTGTTGCCGCCTTTCCATAACGTGTTTCCGTAGCTTGCTGAAAACCTCTAAAGACGAAATTAGTTTGAGTTCTGCTGCTGCAGTGTCGATGCACGGCAGCAAGCGATGCAGGGTAGTGTAATGAAACCGGTTATGAAGCATTCACCTAAACGAACGTCACTCTGAGGTTTTGGATTTGCCTAAGCAGGAGGTATATAAAACTAGAATTAAACCTGGAATACTTCATCGAAAATCTTGGAGCCAAATAACGAATACCGAATGCTATACAGCTATTCAACGCATTTATGATCATAAAAAACACTCATTGGCCATTCATATTGACGATTTATTATAGTTCTTTTTCTCAACAGTTAATTTTCGTCCGAACTCGGATGGACCAGGATTCTTGGTGGCGAAACAAAGCCGGGTTCGTTGCTTCACGGGGATGATCACCGCCACCTGCATGACTTTTCCCCAGAGGAAGATGCTTTCACCGCTGGAAGTTTTACGAATAGAACTTTGTGTACAAAACTATTTATAGTGCAGAGATGTCAGCAACAGTATTACCCGCAGTGGGGCCTAAGGCGGTCGTGCCGGCAAGCTCTCGTAGCAGCAAAAAGACCACTCGTATTTTCCCGGGCGCTCCTTTTATCCCTTATGCCTCGTTGCCCTTGGCCCTCGTCGACACCCAACAGGCAGGATAGGCAGAGGAAGCTGCAGGGTGCCGTTTCTCGGGAACGCGTCAGTCATGCGAGGAAGGGGTTGCCACGCTAAACCGCTTCCGTTTCTCGGGAAGACGTGTTACCAAGAAAGAAGGGGGTTGGGGACGTCACGCCGAGCGTGACCTTACACCTTCCACACAATATTTGTTAATCGGTGAGAAGATGTAACGAATTAAATGAGAAAAAAAAGGTTCGCGCCAAGGGCTGCCCCACCTGAGGAAAGAAAAAACATGTCCGTGAGCGCGCTGCGCTCAACTTACCATGAGGCAGCACGCACTTTCAGTTTGAGATCACGTGAGGACCGTCAGTCTGACGGGCGGACGTTCACATTGCAACACACCACCTGCATGGAAGGGCTATGGAACCTTCCCTGTCACAAGACCGTAGGACCCCGGTAGTGCCCGGGCTGGTTCCTCACCCCACCAACGTGTCAACTTTAAGCCTTAGGGCATGCTTCATGTAAGGTGTGAGAGTGGGTAGCGGTTCGCTATGACGGTTACGCTAGCTCTAAAACCACATCCCTGAAATTCCTTTGAGGCTCGAATTATTGCAGATGCTTCCCGTTGAGTGGCAGCTGACCGCATCTGCATCAGTGTAAACTGATGTCTACCGATGGCGATGGCCTCGGAGCCATCATCTTAGATTTGCGCCAAGCACGCACCTACACCTACACTGGATGCGTCTGTGGAGAGCACATAGGGTGTTTGAAGGCTTGGAGTGGCCAGGGATGTCACCGCCTTAGTGAATCCTGCATATCGCCCGGCATTACACAGCCTTTCTTCGCCGGCGTTTTGTTAGACACGGGTCTCGACCACGACCACGTGTACCCTCCTGTTCTCCTTGTCAGGGGCGCGCAGCTCTTCCCGTGCGTCAGCGGATATTGAGCAGTCCATGAGGGCCAATCTAATTGTGAGCGCACAATTTAACGGCGTCGTGGTGTCGATGTCCTGGATCGGGGAACTCTACCCCTGTATCAGGAGAGGGACGACGGCGAGCTTCGCCTCTACCTTCTCGCTGAAGGCTAATACTAGAACTATGGTACCATAGGGTTTTACGAGATGATACAGTACACTGCTTTCTCGCAGAACGGTGATGCCAGTGCCTGTGTTGACAGGCGGTGCAGCTGAACTGCGCCTGTGTCGCAGTTCAGCTGCACCGCCTGGAGTAGCGAAAGCCCCGGTTCACCGCCGCCGATTGAGACGCGCGCTGTTATTTTCTCTTAATGCTTATTGTCTTCGTCGTTGCGTGTCTCCTTGCCCTCGAATGGACAGTGGTCTCCGGAATGCCACCAGCTACTGCAGTTGAGACACCCTTGCGAGCGCGACTAGCACTTGCCTCCCTAGGAAGGCTTACCCCTTTTGTACCTTCGCACCTGTGTCTCCGTGCGTTGAGGGAACTTTCGTTTGCTCAGTCCCTCGAACCTTTCACGGATCGTTTCTTCTCTGTTCGCGGCTCCCGCTTTTCTGCAGGCGCTACCTTCTCCGGTAGCCTCCTCGAACGTCTGAAGTGAACGAGCTACCTCAGTGGCTGTCAGCCAGGCTTCACGTTCCCGCAGTTTAACATATTTCACTGCTTCTTTGGTTAGACCGGATTCTATCTGGTCGGCGACAAAAAGCTCGACCAGGCGTCTGAAAGTAAAGGCGCCGCAGGCCTCTACGCAGAAGTTCAAATAACTCTCTACGCGAGTTACGAAAGCCCTCCATGTCTCCCGGCGGCGTTTAGTGACCATGAGGAATCGCCTCTGGTATTCGACTGCTGACAGTTTCAGCTCCGTAAGTATACGGTGCTTTTGAGGGTGTAATAATCTCGATGTTGCTCGGGTGTGAGTCGTGTGGCACGTGTCGGCCGCTGAGTGGGAAAATGATCCGACTCCAGAATTCCCCCGACACACTGTACGCCTCCAACAAGCTCTCCACTGGCTCGAACCTGACGGATAATTTCACGTCGGCAGGAAATTTTGGGGATGCCCCTGACAGAATTCGTGCATATTGCCCGAGGAGCTTGATTTAATCGCTCTAGGACATTGAATCACCCCGACGTCTTGCGTCCATGGTGGGCTATCTCTTTGAAGTTGGGCGATCTGCAAGCTAATCTCAAGCGATCGCCGTTCTTCTTCGGCGAGCTTGAGCCAGTACTTCATTTCTTTCTAGGCAATGGAGGGTGTGGACGTGTCATGATTTTGGTCACCTCCACTGCTCCCACTCTCATTACCCACCATGCTTTTGCGGCGATTCTCGGGGTTTAAATGCCCGTATCTAGTGAGCATATAAGCAGGCCAGCCCAACCAACACAGAGCTCATCAGGAATGCGGCTGGAAAGGCTCACCCTGGCACTTTGTTGCCGGTAGTGTCCACCACTGTGTCAGACTTGGATCACCGGTGCTGTCGGCGCTCGCGTCCTGGCTCGATAGGTGGCCGGCGGCGCGTTGGTGATCGGTGCTTGGATGTCCGCCCGGAAAGCCTCTCGGCGTGGTCCTGGCGGGGACGGCTGCTCTCGGCGCTCGCGATGCGCTGCAGGTGGGACCAGTTGCTCGCCACTGCTGCTGCTCCAGAGCTTGCAGCTACTTCGTTGTGTCGTCCTTGGGTCGCCTTGTCCCAAGAGCTCGTCCAGTGGTCGTTCAGGGAGCGGTGATCCTGTATACGATTGCGCCAGAAAATTTTCGTCTGAACTCGAAATACGGCTCGGACCAGGTTCTTGGTGGCGAAGCAAAGCCGTGTTCGTTGCTTCGTGAGGATGATCACCGCCGTGTTCGTGACTTTTCCCCGGAGGAAGACGTCTTCACCGCTGGACGTTTTACGAATAGAACTTTATGTACAAAACTATTTACAGTGCAGAGACATCAGCAACAGAATGACCCGCAGTGGGGCCTAAGGCGGTCGTGTCGGTTTCTAGCCAGCAAGCTCTCCTATAGCAGCAAAAAGACCCCTCATCTTTTCCCGGGCGCTCCTTTTGTCCCCCAGGCCTCATTGCCCATGGCCCCCGTCGACATCGGACAGACAGTTCTATGGAAGGAGCAGGGGTAGGCAGAGGAAGCTGCGAGGCGCCATTTCTCGGGAACGCCTCAGGCAACAGAGGAAGGGGTTGCCACGCTGAGCCGGTTACCAACAAGGAAGGGGGCAGGGGATGTCACGCCGAGTGTGACCTTACACCAACATACCACTCAGGGCTGCGTGAAAAAAGAAAGGCTTTTTCTGAGCATGTTCATTAACCGAAGAAATAGAACCACGTGTTCTAAGAGATTTATTTTCATCTGTAATAAAAATGCGTCGTATAAACGCAGCTTAGTTTTAAAATCAGTAGCTCAGGGCATGCTTCATCAAACGCTTTAATGAAATATAATAACGCACAACGAGTGATCCAGAAAGCGATAAAATTCAGTGAGAAATGCAAGTTGAGTTTCACAGGAATATGATTTATGAAAACCATTCTATGTGTTATTTATGTATGAAATAAATCCTAGAATGTTAGCAAATTCAAGAATATTTGGTGTTCTAATAAGTTGTAGTAACAGTCGCAACGAATATGGGTTGGTAATTAAGAGGGGAATTATAGATTGTGGTTGCATTCACAATTTTCTCATTCCTTTGAAAGGTCACGTAAATGAATTGTTGGAACATTTTTGTTATGGTATAATAGAACTAAAGCTCGCAGTCCTTCTAGAGCATTGTCTTTCAAGTGTAGCGAAGAGAAGAATGAAGCGATAAATTATCTATTGATTTGGACAATACCACTTTTTTGAACAATCATAAAATGCATTAGTACGTATTATTATTGGTACTCACAATAAAGTTTTGTATTACAAGATTTTAAAAACTGGTCTACGTCGAGGACTCCATTGGATTTGGCCATCTGGTGGACGTGATCTAAGAGTGCTAATTGCACCTTCGGGTTCGAGCTGGTGATGTGTGCATCCCCCCCCCCGCTGCTTCTTTTTAGCATCCTTGCTTTTGTTAAAAAAGGTGTCTATAAACCGGCTGCGTTCACGCATCTCATGAGATATGAAAAAGCGTTTGTCTGCCGTCACACCATTGAAAGACTGTGCCTGCACAGCTTCGTTATATGTCTATTAGTCTTTGTTTGGATGTTTCTCAAATCGATGGAACCATAGCTACTTTATGACGATCATCGCAAATTCTATAGTATAGGGGAAAGAACAGTCCGGCAATTTATTGTTGTAGCGGTTTCAACACGTAGCTAATTTCCACACTGACCTGTTTTCTCCAACTTTGTGTATTGTCATTATCACCATCATTCCGCTTCGCATTTGACCAAAAATCAAGCCCCCATTGCTGCGGATTCTCCTCATCGACAACCAACCCTTAACGAAAAGAGCGCAATCGACAGTACAGGACTTGGCCTCCAAGCAACCGCGCAAAGCACTCGCCGTGGGATCCCCGACAGAACCTTCGGCTTACATTTGCCATCTATACACTCGGCCACAGCATTTCACCCTCTCTTTCTCTTTTTTCTCACAGGAAATAGAACCGAACGTACGTGGCACAACCGCGGTTTTCTTACACAGAGGCGGAAAAGGCAGCGCGACTTGGCGCTGGAAGCCCTTGCCACCTCGCTCATTGCAGCAGCCCTCCCATCAAAACGATGAGCGTATCACTTATAGAGACATCCTGCTGCCCCGGTCTCTCGGCAGATTTTCTCACAATGCTGAGCTCTAGATCATTATTATTACTGTTGTTATTAAGGGGGCAAAAGCGGCACCGGACCCTACAGGAGAGAGACGGTGCAAACGTATAGCGGGTATAACATGGAGGCGGCCGCCGATGATCGATGTCTTCCGGAAAACCGCTTGGCAGACGCGCCAAAGTGCGGGCTTCAGATGGGAGAGCGAGGCGAATCGCCTCCGTTTCGGTGGCTGCGCGGCTAAGCGAGCGGTGACGAGAACAACGAAGTCAAACCACGTTCCCCGATGTAAGTATTCATTCGTTTCTCCGCGGCTCAGAGATTCCGTGCACACGTTCCACGCCATGTCGCTCGGCGCGGTGCGACGCCACTACTTTCACGTCCTCGAGGCCATTGTGTCAGCGTTGTTGTCCTCCTTCGTGCGGCAAGCTGCCTGCTCCATGCACAAACGTGGTCGTCCTGCCGTTGGCACGACTAAACGCGAAACAATTAATGAGAATGGATGGCACAACCGAAACACAGTCTTCAGTCGCACAGCCTCTTCAAATTATTTGTGCATTTTATTGCATAAGTGTAGAGCGAGTTCAGTCCCGCATGTATAGTATAGTTCCCAACATAGGACTACTATGACAACGTTTTGACCTTATTATTAACTTTTTTCTAACGTTTTTTTACGTTCTGCGTTAAATATAGAAGCATGGATGTCTGCGCCACTGTATTCTACAGGACGAATGCTTTGGAAAGATTCTTGTTCTTCGTCTTGTTTGCCTTCTCTCATGGCTCATACCCACTGTTGGTGATTGACCAAGAATTGAGCGGTTTTATAAAATCTTGTGGAAGTTAAAGCAATGGAAGGTATATAATAAGTGCATCGCAAATTTTACTGTGTCAGTCTGTCGGCTTTACTTCATATTTTTATTGTTCCCATTCAATTTCGGTGAAATTGATTTGATAAACGTATTTTCATATGCAGACGTTTGCCACCTCTTAAGTTAATTGATGATGATTGATATGTGGTGTTGAACGTCCCAAAACCGTTATATGATTATGAGAAACACCGTAGTGGAGGGCTCCGGAAATTTCGACCACCTGGGGTTCCTTTACGTGCACCCGAATATGAGCACCCGGGCCTACAACATTTCCGCCTCCATCGGAGGCGGAAATTCTCTCACTTTGCGTTTTGGCATGTCCCTTGGTTATTGTTGATCTACTACTCGTAGTCAGAGGAGTGCTAGCTGTTTTGCGGCTTTGCAACCGTTCCGTCATGCCCACGAATAAAAAAGCCCACTATTTCATGGGTAATGATGACGATTATGATCCATTTTTTTTCTAATGAGTACGTTCTCAGAGAGATGCGCCTAAAATAGGGTGGCAGAATTGTCCCTACTAGGATGTATTAATTTTTGAAAGGAATGAACAGCCTAAATAAAAGAAAATATTCAATACACAAAAATATTATAATAGTAAGCAGTCAGAATAACAGATGGGAAGCATAGGAGAGACTTAAGAGGTGGCAGCCCCGCCGTGCACTGGTCTAGTGGCTAAGGTACTCGGCTGCTGAACCGCAGGTCGCGGGATCGAATCCTGGCTGCGGCGGTTGCACTTTCGATGGAGGCAAAAATGCTGTAGGCCCCTGTGCTCAGATTTGGGTGCACGTTAAAAAAAAACCAGGTGGTCGAAATTTCCGGAGCCCTCCATTACGGCCTCTCCTATAATTATATGCCAGTTTGAGACGTTAAACCCCACATATCAATTATCAATCGACGATAAACAAGCGCGTTTGAGACCCCACATCTTTTTCTTCTATCATGGCACATCACATGGAAGGTAACCACTTTACGCCATGACGATGATGCTGGTGACGATGATGACGATAATGATCATGGATGACTATCTTGCGCAGTATATAACATCTCGATGTGTTCCACGATGAATTTAATATGACTGGAAATTACGAAAACCGAGTGGAACGTTCACAGACTCTGTGATAGCACACTTCAGGCTGAGACCAGTGCCACAAAGCGGTAATAATGATGGAAAAATGAAAACCACAACTCTCGACAACATACAATTTATGACCAATAAACATTGTATATATTTGTCCACCGCTTTGTCACTCACCTACATGCGTGATTGGCGAATGCACGATATTTTACCGGTCTGTTGCTCTAAGAGTTCGAACGACATCTTAGAGCCTGCGACTAAAAAGTTGAAAACTGATAGCACCGGTAAGCCTAACGTTATCAACGAGTGTTTGAAGCGGAGGTTTTTCGAATGTATGATGATTAGAGGGCAAGCATTTTTCCCCGCTCTGTTGCGTTGTCACAGAAACGCCGTAGGAACAGATTTATGTGCTACTTTCGTGAAGATGGATGCAATTTTTCACCATATTGAAGGTGCGTCACTGACACCATATCTTCTCCGGGCTACTTTTTTTTTCACGGCCGAGAGGTACATCTTTTTCGTCATGCCAGTTCACGTCCACGGAATATTATGGACATGATGGGACACGTTCTGCACTCCAATACTAGGTGTGCCCATTTGTACGGTCTAGGTTGCAATAACTCTGATGACCGCCATAAAATTTTAACCCCGCCTTCTTTCATGTTCAGTCGATAGAGCTGAAAGCCTTTCCTCTATAGCAATCAACGGCAGACTTCGAAGCTGGGTTGATCTTACCCCATGCGGCCTTCATACGATGTAGATTGGTCGAGTCATTTTAAATGCATTTCAGTCGCATTCGGGCCCACTCATGCGTTTTAACCCCCCGCCCCGGAGGGGGGAGGGGGTAGAACAGTATAGAACATTTTATACATGATATGCTGGAGGATGTTATCGATTTGGCATCTATGAAGAGCATGACGGCGACGCCGACGACAAAAACATGTCGAGAATATCAATGCAATTGAAAGTCCTATGTCTTTCCTGTCCCGTTTTTCCGCGATATTTTGTGCGATATCTTCCACTGGTAATGCCACCATTTATATCCCGTGAAAGCCTATCTTTCGATCTCTCACGCGCCACTTTACGTATGCCACTTCGAACTGGTGACTTACGAGAGATCAATAAACAAGCTCAATCTTCGACGACTAGAACGAAAAAGCGAAATTACGCTATCTAGTACATCTGTAGTTTTTATGGGCAGGAACAGCGACCCAACAATGTCGCTTAAATTCTCGCTTAAATCGTTTTTCGCCCTCATGTTGATATTGGGGTGATAAAGAATCAGTTAAACACCACTTCTATGACGTGGTAACTACTCCTTTAAGCAAACAAACTTTTATACGGCCATTGATAGATGTGACATTTGTGTTGCGGGTATGATGTACTTGGGGGCGTCCTCATTCGGCCATTCTCATAGACATGTAAAAAGGTCTACAACAGTACTAATTCGGTTGGCACAATTATTTCAGTGTTGTTATACCTCTATGTTACATTTTCTATTTCCCGAAATTTATTATTAGTCACACTTTCTGTAAATTGTTTATTCATCTTAACTCGCCCAATTCTAAAAGAAATTGCTGTCGTGTGTACAAGCCAGTTATAGTGAAAGCAGCAAAAAGCTCGCACTTATGACGTTCTTCTCCTGGCGAGGCCAGGGATTATGTACGGAGTAATATATTTCTTCGTTGTTATTGTTATCACATGTGGAGTAGAAATGAAGAACTACGCTCTAGGCATCATCTGTCATCACGCCTGGGCACCACTTTCACCACACCGTGGGCACTTTCTTCATTTATATGAAGAAGTGCCCAAGACATGGTAACAGTAATTGTGTCACAGAGATGCTTTTCGTAGAATGTGCAATTTCCTCAGAGACACAAAAATAATTGCCTTCTCAAGCTAACGAAACATCTGTATTTCCAAAAACAAAACTGATACTTTATTTGAATAATTGTTATTATCATTACCTTATCCTGAAATAAATTTTAAATGTTGTTCCTACATTTTCTTCCTTTATAGTACAGCATTGGAAAATTTATGTTTCATTATGATCATAAGCCGAACCAGTCTGAAATCACATGCTTCTTGAAAAATATCCCGTAGTGGAGATGAGCCTGTGATAAGAAAGAACGACAGGAACTAGACCATTCTAATTTTAAAATATCACATTATCAGGGTTTCTTCTTTATGAATTACATTCGTTTTTTTAAACTACTGCGCAATATTCCCAGTTATAACACAGAAGTTCCGATTTCCTATATACTTTTGGTCAGTTTGTCCCTTAGGTATCAGCAGCACTAGAGGATCGCCATCATCATTACCACTTCTCGGCTGTGCCACGAATAACACGGCTCCTTCGCTCGAGAACTGGTGCGACTGCTAGATCACCGCGGAGCGCATTCTAGTCAGGGACCTCCTCCGCTGGATAAACGGGTAGCTGGACGCCAGCTGACTGATCCCACAGCTGAACGAATCGGAAGTGGCATACTGAGATTTCCTGAAAATGCTTGTTCAGGCAGGCGCCAGTTCCAAGGCGACGCTTAGGACTCGGCGAGAGAACGAGAATGCATGGCCAACACTGAGGTGCTTCGAGTTCTGCCAGAGGGGCCCGCTGGGATCGAGATGGGCGCATCCGAGCGGTAGTTGGTTCAACAGCGGCCTAATATGGTTCGATGTAGACTCCGGCTTCCACGTCCCGCTGACCACTGCCTCTGGCATTGGACATGGTGGATGGGCATTCTTCAGCAGCACTCGCTTCGGCCTCGCCGCCAGAGGTCCAAAGCTCACAACGTCTCCAATGCCCCAACACAAGCAGAGACCACCTACCCGCGTCAGCCTTGCATTCGGGCCACTCGAAAATGGTACTGCGATGACGGGCAGCATCCTAGACGTCTATTCCTCGCACAAAATGGAAGCGCCTGCAAGCAAGTCCTACGAGATCAAAGAGTTTTCACAGCCACTGGAGTCGGAACGCGTTTTGTGCCGCTTCGAGGACTCCCGAAACGACAGGACCTTGCTGGGTGCGTGAAATCAGCCATCGCAAGAGAAGAGACCACCGGACAGCTTAGTGATGCTCTACGTTCCACGGACGAGGATATTCAGGCAAGCGTCGGCTATTCCCAAGGAAATGACCATGACGACTAATGTGGACATTCTTGAAGAGGTTTCGCTCCCATAGCCTATGCTACTTCTTCTGCATATTTTCTTATATTTGATTTACTATATAGTAATCTGTGCGTTACTTTTTCACGTACAATACAATTTGTTATTTTTAATACATCCTGGAATAAAAACACATTTCGGATATCGAAAGTGACTGCGTTTTCTAACTCTTATTTTTGTTTTCTAATTCTTCGTGGTTATTAAGAAATAACCACGAAGACTTACATGGATATGTTTTAAGAGGTCTTCGCTTCCATAGCTTGAGCATCTTCCTTTGCATATTTTCTTGAACTTCATTTGCTATGGTAATCTGTGCGGTATTTTTTTTACGTAAAAAAGAATTTCTTTCTTATATTATATCCTGGATTAAAAGCACACTTTGGATATCGAAAGTGACCCCTTTTCTATTTTTTCGCAGCAGTTTCTTCCTTTCTGGAAATCGTGGATATTGTGCCCAGTTTTCCTACCAAATTAGGTGGTGGGCTTGCAATTGCAGGTGTTCTTGGTACAGAACGCCCTCTTACTATCTGCTTTATAGCATGATAGTAGCAGGTACGCTAATAATCACTGTGTTCATGTACCCAAGATTTTTACAGCGAAAGCTGTTGTGAGATCACAAACTGGGTCACGCGCGACCGTAGTCGTCCGCTGGCGCCGCCGGTGTCCGTAGCCATATCGCACGAAAACGAAATTAGAAAAAAAGCGCCAATGACACAGTTGGGCTCACTGCATGCCACCCCAGTATTCTACCACTGAGCCACACCGGCACTTGGGACTTTGTGGCAAACTTGCTTTAGGCAGGTGTGATGTCGGGAAAGCAATCGGCTAATACAACTTAAAAAGGGTTTAAAACAGCGAAAGAACAACCAGTCGTCGCACAATGCGAATAGCGTATCGAGTGCGTCATCGAATGCTCCGACCCCTTACAAAAGCTTGTTCTTGTTCACCAATTAACTGTGGCGCATGCCTATTTCAAGCATCGTCGTCAGTGCATGAACAATTGGCACAAAATTCCTTGCGGGGGCTTAGCGGATACCACACCGCTCAGAAGAATGAGAAAACTAACATAGCGAATGCCGGCCTACAACCACATATTTTAATAATAATGTCGTAGTGGGTATCGAGCAAGTGTGCTTGCAGTAGTTACCCAATTAGTCCTTAGAAAAGGCCCTGAAGGGTAGCTCTTCTAGCTTTGGCCGTGATTGTGCTACGCCTTACACGCGCGCCTTGGCATTTTTCAGTACAGCGGCAGCCTCTATTTACAAAGCTTTTTTACTTTTTGGAGTGTCAAACAATAGACAGCTCCGATGTACCAAATATAAGTGTATGATATGCGTTACGTACGCAAAGTGCATATACATACGAGAGAACGTGAGGACACCTTTCCGGTATTATTTCGCAGAGGTTGGTACAAAGACTCGCAGAAGTTTCTTATAAGAAGCGTGATACTATGACACAACCGGCAGTTGGTACGGCGGCTATAAAAAAATCGGCTATGCCGCAGCGAATTCGCAGCAATTACATCGTGCTAAGGGTTCAGCCAGCAAGGAGCCACATCTACGTCAGTGTCGCCACATGAAGGGGGGAGGGGGATCGGCGAGTCCTGCGCTCATGCCGATTGAGAGAATGACACTGAAATGTTAGACATGGCAATGCATGGTGACACAAGCAGAGGTCATTTTATGCGGCCTGGTATTTAGTCATTATGCAAGCAGTTTGAGCTCAAGCAATATTTTTCATTATCTTGCGAATGGGGGCGCTTACAAGGTCATATATATGATTCCCCAATCCTTGGAGAGAAGCTTCAAGGTTACAATCACAGAGTTATAATGACCTGTATAAGCTGTGAATATTTTTTCCGGTAAACCCCATGCATTTCTAGCTGAATCCTCACCCCACATTCTTCAATGAGACCTGGTATTATGTCAAAGCCTTTTGGGAAAATGACACCACCGAGGTTAGATTAGGTACATTAACATCCCACACTTTTCTCCTCCCAAACAGGGGTACACCGTAGAGGGCTGACCTATTATGACTCTTAATAAATGTAGCCTTGGCCCCATTGGCCAAAGAACTCGCTGATATTCCTAAATACTAGCACGCGTTTTACGCCGATGGCATGACTCTGTGGGTGTGCCATGGCTCCATTGGGGATGCACAAGATGTTCTACAAACCGCTATCAACCTCATCGAGTGAAATATTAGTACAATGGATCTCCACTGTTCGCCAGAAACCCCCACAAGGGCGACCAAGGCATTCACCTGTACGTGCATGGTCCACCTGTGGGAAGAGCACATGAAATCGGGGCATTAGGTGTACACAAACAATTAAACTTGGACGTGAACTTCACCTTCAGCCTTCTTGATAATCTAATAAAGCAAATTTCAGGACTGATCCACCAGATTGCGTCGCGCAATCATAGTCTATCTGAAAAGGACACCATGCAAAACGGTTGAAGCTTTGGTGGTAAGTCACCTGGCTTATCATATTTCGCATCACCACCTCACACAAATGAAATCAAATAGAATGGGCTAACAGTCTAATCGGCCAGGCGATTAAAAGCGCATTGAGGTTACCGATGCGCACAAGCACTACTCTCCTCCTACAGACCGGTCTGTATAATACAGTGCAAAAAAGTTATAGAGGCGCAGAGAAGTTATAAACCTTTGCGCCTTTCTCGGACACCCACAGGGTGGAACCCTCAACGAACCCTGAGGCTCGAATCAAGTGACACGAAGCGTAACGCAGAAGCATGCTAGCCTATTCCGATAAGGGTCGCGGCACACATGCAACACAAACCATTGCCGCACAACACGAATCCACAACTAAAATACATGCGGCTCTCACTTCGGGCCTACTTCGCATGAAATCGCAGACACCGACTTCATGTCGTTGAGTCGGGTAGTTTGAACAAGGGGATACGCACATCGCTTTCATCCAATGAATATGTGCTACGCGCTATACAAACGTATACATAGACATTCGTGCTCTCTTCGGCGCGGTAGATACTCGCACGGCGGTGTGCTCTCTGTAGCTGTCTTGCCATCTTGAGACGACGCTTGGCCTGCGGGAGCGAAACGTCTTCCGTGTCGTTTTCGGTGATTAAAATGTGAGCGCGCCGAAGGTGTGGGCGTGTACCAGTCATCTGGTCACTTTACTTTGCAAGTGCTGGCTGCTGCGGCTGCAGGCTTGGGTAAACCACATGGTTGACCGAGTCGATGAAACGAATACGCAAGGATGAACATTCTTCTAGCAGCGTCGATGTATCCAACACCGAGAGAAGGTAGCCGTGGGGAGCTTGAACACAGTCATCTCGCGCAGCAGTGAAAAACCAAGAAAACTTCCCCAATCACTTCAGTGAGAGCACAATTCAGCAGCTCTCTGTTGAGGCTGTCACAAAACGAGCGCTCAAAAAAGGGCGCGCCGCAAAATTCTCGCGACGAAACGCTGGAGTGACGCCGCGAGGTCAACGATAAAAAAAGAAAACAAGCATCCAAAGACTCCCCGGGCACGCATCCCTCTCCCCTCAGAATCGTAGGTCCACCGACGAACCTCCTCACCCCACATCGGCGGCTGAGCAAGCTCTCAAAATTTCTCAATGGAAAGGGGCGTGGTGATGCCGGGTTGCGTCATCCGTCGCGAACGGCCCTCGTACCGTCTCGCGCTTTCCCCCAGCCTTCGCTGCGCATCGCGCCGACGAAATGATAAGAATTTTCTGGAATCGCGCGCGGAAGGTATTTAACCGAGCAGTGGAGATAGGAGATCAGGAAAAGACGGAAGTTACCGCCAGAGCGCGCAGGGTATTCCGCCGTGTAGTCGGCGAAGTTTTTGTCCGTAGTGACAAAGCAGGAGAAGAAGAGGATTTCCATCTGAGGGGTGAAGGCTCGAGCTACAGGCAAGAGCGTGTGTCTACCGCTATCGAGCGAAGACGCGTGGCAACAGCTGCGAGTGTGAAGCCGAAGTGTTTCCGGCGAAGAAGTTTGAAGCTTGGAGAGTGGCCAAGTGAAGACGTGAGGTTTCCTGGAAGAGAAACTTCGGGGACAGCGGAACGACAGGGGTTTCCTGGAAGAGAAACTTCGGGGGCTGCGGAACGACAACAACGCTGGACTTTGAGTGAGTGATTCTCGGAAGAGTATCATACAGACTTTTATTCCGAGAACTTTGGACTGAATAGGTTTTCTATCTCTTTAGTCTTTAAGTGTCTTGGTTATTCCATGCATGCGACTGCATTGTAGTGCATATTGTTGTCTGTGTCCGTTGTTTCGAGTGTGGCTGATTGTACTGTGTAGTACGTTGTCTGATTGGTGACATATTGTACTCAACTATTGTGGAATGTGCATACTTGTGTATTGTTTTTGATCTGCCATTATTGAGAATATAATTTTGTTTTGTTTGTCAACTCTCGGCTCTGACTTGTTCTATGGGCCACAGCCGGCGTCCGCTGGTGCGCCAAAAAGGACCACTTCTAAATTGTCCACGCTTTCGTGGTGCGGTTTGGGGGCCCATACTTCGGCCCTTGGAATTAGCCCGGCGATCGCCTCCTGAATTAACGGGACCTGTGACAATTATTCTGGCGTCCGCGACAGGACCTTTTGGTGCACAGTGCGTCTAAAGTAGTGAGAAAGAGCCTCGGGTTGTTGATAGTGCTATCGGAACAATTTTGTGTGTTGTTCAGTGTTCTCGTTACCGAGTGCAGGGGACTGTTCCGATAGACTGATTTAGGCAGATGCTTTTTGCACGCGTCAAGGTTTTATTTGCGAGACACAATGGATCTCGAAAAGTTAGCAGCTCTTGGTGAGAAGATGGGTTTTTCTGGCACCTAGCTACGGAAGTGGGTCACCCAGAAGGAAAAAGAAGAAAAAAAGAGGGCCAAAGAAGAAATTGCAGCTGAGCTGGAAAGAGAAAGGTTGGCGGTCGAAAGAGCCAAAGCGGAAAAAGAAGCTGAGTGGGAGAGAGAGAGGTTGGCAGCTGAGAGAGCCAAGGAAGAAAAAGCAGCTGAGTTGGAGAGAGAGATGTTGGCAGCTGAGAGGGCCAAGGAAGAAAAAGCAGCTGAGTTGGAGAGAGAGAAGTTGACAGCTGAGAGAGCGAAAGAAGAAAGAGAGCAGCAATCGAAGTTGGAGCTGGAGAGAGAAAAGTTGGCAGCTGAAAGGGCGAGAGAAGAAAGAGAAGCAAAGGAGCGACAGCTGAAAGAAGAAAGAGAGGCAAAGGAGCGACAGCTGAAGGAAGAAAGAGAAGCGGAGATGGCTGAAAGGGAACGGCAGCGACAGCACGAGATGGAACTCGAGCGGCTCCGTTTGCAACAGCGAAGTGAAACACCCGTCCAAGCTAGAGTTGAAAGTAGCGAACGGGAAGATCATGGCTTCCGCTTGAATCCAAGCAAGCTGCTCGTAGCGTTTGATGAAAGGAAGGACGACCTTGACGCGTACTTTCACAGATTTGTGACGATTGCAAGGAGCCAAAACTGGCCGGAACATCAATGGGCAACTGCTTTAAGTACTTGCTTGAGTGGTGAAGCGCTCAATGTTTATGGTAGGCTGACGCTGACCGATGCAGCCAACTATGCAAAGGTGAAAGCTGCTTTGCTGAAGCGATTTAGATTTACTGGGGAAGGATTCCGGGACCGATTTCGGACAGGAAAGCCAGCTGATGGTGAGACGGCTATGCAGTATGCGCCCGACTTTGCCATTATTTCGACAGATGGATTGAACTTTCAGGGACAGCGAAGGAGTACGATGAGCTTAGAGAGCTCCTAATTAGAGAACAATTTCTTACTAGTTGCCACCCAAGCCTGTCGCTGTACTTGAAAGAGAGGAGAGCTAAGTCACTTGAAGACATGCTTGAATTAGATGACCAATTCTTGGAAGCGCAAGGTGGCACTAATTTGGCCAAGGTCAAGAAGGAGTGTCCCGAAGATTAGGAAATTTCGGCACCCGAACCATATAAGCGTGCACCGGAGAGTATTCCGCGATGTTTTCTGTGTAACCGAGTGGGTCATCGCGCGAACAACTGTCGTGATAACTTTACGAGCCCTACGGTAGTAAAATGTTTCAAGTGCGGTCAGACTGGGCACAAAGCAGACGCCTGTCGTAACGGAGCGAGTCAAACTCACCAGGTATCCTGTGTGCTAGCAGCACCGAAATCCGATGGTGATGCCGTCACCGACAGATTCGTAGAATTGAAAAATGGGGAGAAAATTCCTATTGTGGGTGCTGTAATGACGAAACAGCTACCCGGTGTTACGAAGAGAATGCCAACGCTGTCTGGAAAAGTTGCGGGCAAGAAGGTGACGGTGTTAAGAGATACCGGCAGCTCCACTGTTATCGTGCGGAGAAATTTGGTACGAGAAAGTGAGTTAACGGGCAAAACAAAACTGGTTTGCCTCATTGACAGTACGGTTCAGATGCTTCCCGAAGCAGAAATTGAGGTCGAAACCCCGTACTTCAGCGGGAAGGTTACCGCTCTATGCATGACGACCCCCCTGTACAGCCTCGTCATCGGAAACATCGAGAGGGCGCAAGAGCCGAATGATCCAGGACGTTTGGGAAAAGACCCTGAGATAGAGCCCTCGCCAACCCAGCGACCGCGAGATACAGTGGAGGAGCATTTCGTAACGGATCTCACTCGAGCCGAAGGTGAAGCCGCGGTGCAAGAGACAGTGAATGAGAAGATGATTATGTTGAATGAGTTCACATGCTGGGCAGCTGGACTTAAGTCGGCACGACCTCAACCGAGCCACAGTGTAGAGCTGATGGAGTCAGCCAGCCAGGCCAAATGTCGTGACATGAACAAGTGGGTGAATAACCGGGCAGGATCGGTTGAGCGTCACGACCCGTTAACAATGTCGGAAGTGACAACGATGGCTGAGACGCCCCCTCAGATACCGTCGTTGGAAGGGGCTCTCCGGAACAAAACGAGGAAAAACAATAAGAAGAGATCGAGAGAGCACTGCAAGAAAGGGCGCAAGCGCCGCTTGAAATGCACAGGATAGGTGTCGAAGTCGATTCGGAATGTGTTTGACAGTGCTATATGTTAAGTTAATGTGGTTGTTTTTCTGTGCCACAACTGTATGTCAAGTGAGTCAAAATGTTTGTTATGGTGATGTGATGTATAGTATTGTACAATTGTGTTAATGAGAGAAATTCGTACATTTGTATTGTCTGGAATATGTGATGGAGTGTTGTACTCATGTACCTGTGGTTATATTTCATGTGTTGTGAGATTGAATTGCAATGTATATTTGTATTGAGTGATCTATTGTGAATGTGACGTGCCATTAGCATCGGACTATGTTACAATCTTTAAGTGTGTGGTGACTGTTCGCGCTCGTTTGTGTGGTTTTGAATATTATGAGATAATATTCTTAAAGTGGGGGGCAGTGTCACAAAACGAGCGCTCAAAAAAGGGCGCGCCGCAAAATTCTCGCGACGAAACGCCGGAGTGACGCCGCGAGGTCAACAATAAAAAAAGAAAACAAGCATCCAAAGACTCCCCGCACACGCGTCCCTCTCCCCACGGAAGCGTAGGTTCACCGACGAACCTCCTCACCCCACATCGGCGGCCGAGCAAGCCCTCGAAATTTCTCGATGGAAAGGGGCGTGGTGATGCCGGGTTGCGTCATCCGCCGCGGATGGCCCTCGTACTGTCTCGCGCTTTCCCCCAGCCTTCGCTGCGCATCGCGCCGACGAAATGATGAGAATTTTCTAGAATCGCGCGCGGAAGGTATTTAACCGAGCAGCGGAGATGGGAGATCAGGAGAAGACGGAAGTTAGCGCCAGAGCGCGCAGGATATTCCGCCGTGTAGTCGGCGAAGATTTTGTCCGTAGTGACAAAGCAGGAGACGAAGATGATTTCCACCTGAGGGTTGAAGGCTCAAGCTACAGGCAAGAGCGTGTGTCTACCGCTATCGAGCGAAGACGCGTGGCAACAGCTGCGAGTGTGAAGCCGAAGTGTTTCCGGCGAAGAAGTTTGAAGCTTGGAGAGTGGCCAAGTGAAGACGTGAGGTTTCCTGGAAGAGAAACTTCGGGGACCGTGGAACGACAGAGGTTTCCTAGAAGAGAAACTTCGGGGGCAGCGGAACGACAACAACGCTGGACTTTGAGTGAGTGATTCTCGGAAAAGTATCATCCAGACTTTTGTTCCAAGAACTTTGGACTGAATAGGTTTTCTATCTCTTTAGTCTTTAATTGTCTTGGTTGTTCAGTGCATGCGATTGCATTGTAGTGCGTATTGTTGTCTGTGTCCGTTGTTTCCTGTGTGGCTGATTGTACTGTGTAGTACGTGTTCTGATTGGTGACATATTGTACTCAACTATTGTGGACTGTGCATACTTGTGTATTGTTTGTGATCTGCCATTATTGAGAATATAATTTTGTTTTGTTTATCAACTCACGGCTCTGACTTGTTCTTTGGGCCACAGCCGGCGTCCGCTGGCGCGCCTAAAAGGACCACTTCTACATTGTCCACGCTTTCGTGGTGCGGTTTGGAGGGCCGATACTTCGGCCGTTGGAATTAGCCCGGCGATCGCCTCCCGAATTAACGGGACCTGTGACAGAGGCTCGTCAGCGTTATTAAAACGGGCCACCTCACAATGGCATCGTTACGGTTGTATTATTGCCTCGACGTGATAGTGCACTAGGTGCACATGACTGAGGCACAAAAAACAATTTTTGAAACAAGAGGAGCAGAAGAGAACAAAGAACTCCTCCTACTGTTTCAATATTTGTTTTTTGCGCCTCAGTCATCTGCGCCTAGTATGCACAAACTTGCCTGAAGACAAGTCCTTTTGTGGTAGTGTACTTCTGTACACACTCTTTTAATAGTGGTGGTGAAAACTCACTATACTTGCAGTACGGCAATGTATATCACGATGGGGGAAGCTGAGACCGGGGCGCTGCAGCCAGCGGCTGTCACTCAGCGAGCTGAGTCCGTCAGTGAGAATGTCGACTCGATCCACTGGTCGTCCAGATTCTCGCTGGCCAGCGAGAATCCTTCTATCGCTTCGCTGTAGTATATTGTCCAGCGCGATTGTCTCTTTAAAATAGACAACATTACTCGAAACAATATTAAAAGCAGAAAAAAAGAGAAAAATTTAGTTGGTGAGCACGATTCGAACTGAAGTCAAACACCGACAACGCATTGTGTTGCAAACCAACAATTCACCCATTGTGCCATGAAAAATCAACGTGGTAGGGCTGTCTAACAACAGGCCCAAATAGCAACCAAATTTTGTTGCAAAGCAAAATACGAATCTATCGCAGCAGTAACGTCAATCTTGACGCATTAGCCTAAAGAAGAAAGAAAGTAAAAAAAATACCCACGTGGGTATTAGAACTGGCGACCTGCGGCACCATAGCTAATATCGTGTCAACCCACTAGGCCACCAGAACGACGACACAGCGGCGTCTTAAGCGACTACAAATACACTCAACGGGCCCCTACATTTTTATCATTTCACTACGGTGACGGGCCCCCTCACTGTAGTCATTGCTTTACCATGACGGGGCCCGTCACTATAGCTGCATCGCTTTTATGACGGGCTCTCTCACTCTTACAATTTCACTACGCGGACAGGACTTCTCCCTCTAACGGTAGTACTGCGTTAATGGGCCCCGTCACCCTAGTCACTGTCATTACCGAAACGGCCAACGAAATTTTCCTGCCCCACCCTACTCTCTCGCCCCTAATTAGAGTTCAGTTTGGCGCAAGCTCAAGACAAAAACATTGACTTTTCCCAATCTGGCACACCTATTTTACCCACTTTTCACTTACCACATTTCACACCCGGCGAGGCATCCTGAGCTGATCATTTACACTGCTTGTGGAGCTGAACAAAGCTCATGGCGGCAAAGCCCATCTCAAATCCTTCCCTTTCCTTGTGGCAACCGCTCTTCGCGCCATTGGCTCGGAAGACAACTTCTGGTTATGTACCGCGCCTGCCTAGAGATGTCGGCCAGGGGGCTCTCGGAGCTCTAGCACATTAACTTTGAATTTTTTTTCAAAATAAAGTTGCATCCATCTATTCAACTGTTGCTAGTGCGTTCGAGTGGTGCGCAAAATATTATATTTTGTTTTATGCCCAAAACCACGACACAATTGCGGTGAACGCCGAAGTATAGAGGCCTCCGGACATTTCGACGATCCAGTGTTTTTTAACGTGCGCTGACCTCGCACACTAAGCGCGCTAGTACCATTCCACCTCCAACGAAATTCGACGGCTACAGTCAGAATCGAACCACTACCTTAGAGTCAGCAGCCGATCCCAGGAACCCCTATTTACCACGATAGACATAAAGGTACGAACACTGAGGAATCAGAGAAGTTGGCGGCCTTCCCCTCCTCCTCGCCCTTCCATTTTCCACCTCGATAAACATGAGCTCGGTAGCTTCGTTGAGCAAATCTATAGGCAAAGCGCGCAGCTCTGGCAATGAGTTGGCACAGGAGGAAAAGCTAGGGAGAAAAAGCCACAGCTATACAAAGTTCGAAGATGCGGCAAGGATCAAAATATATGGTGGTCATTAAGGCCTGCATTATTGGCAAGGATAATACTGTCACCGAGCCCTTGGTCTCGTTGACACCAAAAGAGCTGGCTTTTCTCGGCAGCGTATACACCATGGTCCACATCGTGCACTGACATGCTCTTCATTGTTTTTTTTCTGCCTATGTTTATCAAGGATTTAGTCATGTTCGATTAGTTTTCGGCTTAACTTATCGATAATGGTTTTTCCAGCAAGACGAAGCAATGAATGCGATAGCAAGAAATTACATTGTGACAAGATACTTGCAAGTAGCTCGATACGTACAGCGCACTGCTAAAGTTCAAAGAAGGACGCTCGAAAAGAATGCAGAGGTATGCACATGATGAGCGTGAGCTAATAACTGTTGCGGTTGTTATTCCTTGGGGTTTAACGACACGCTGCAACTGTCGACAAGGCAGAACCCTGTATATAGTTCTTTTTTTTTTCAACTGTGACGCATGCAGTGATTTATCTATGTCTTAAGGTGTGTCCAGTGTTTTTTTTTTTTTTTACACGAAAGTGCTTATGCTGGGATTCACGAAGGCTTCAGTGGCGTATTTCAGACAGGGAATTATGCCGCGATCAGAAAGTAAAGGAACAATGTTTTATCAACATAAAATGAAATGACGAGCTCTCGGTATTCGACAGATGAGTCCGGTGACGCCACTGCCACCTTCGCTGGAACTATTGTGAACGCGCCTTTTATATCTATAAGTGTACTTTCATAGTGCTCTTCGTAAAGAGAAGTAATACGTGATGACTATGAAATCCACCATTAGATCTACAGAATATCGTTTCTGCGTGTTCGTCCAGTTCGGCGCGTTTCCAACAGAAGAAGTGCAATTTTGCCGATGCATTAACACAACGCCATGAGATGGCGACATTGTCCCTAGCCTCTGTGTCGTCTGGCTGTAAGTCCGCATTCTCCATTTTTGGTCGCCCCGGGAAAAGTCACGGCCGGCAAACAACGTGGCCTGCAACGTTTCGTAGAGACGACGCACGCAGCGCTTCTATCTAGTCGGGCAGTGATGTTGAGTACTCTAACATGCCGGGAGTAGGCGCCCTTAGCCCGAGTTGGGAGTCCATTCAGTGACGACTCTCCTGGCCGTCACGCCGCTTTCTCTGATTAGGCTCTGAGCGATAACCACTACAGCTACCGTAAGCATCAATGACCACAAACGTTTCTTCAATCATTGATCATGGACGTTAGTCGTCTGAATGGATATGTATCACTAAGCGTCAACGTGGGTGCATTTCCGTTAAACTATAGCTGTCAAACGTCAAGAGACATAGTGCAAGCTCTCTTTTATCAGTGTACAGTAAACATTAATCTGTAAGAACAAGTTACAAATTTCGCTATCAGGTTCTGCCGATTTCTATAACGGAAGGCTCGAACATGTTTTATTTATTTATTTATTTATTCAGGGAGGAAGCTTCTTATTTCGAGTCAAGCCCGCCGTCATCCCTCGAAGACGATGACGCTGAGCACGATGAAAAAGAAGCGTGTTTCAGACCACACGTTCTCTTTCTGCCATCATGGCGCAGCGCAACGAGGTACCCACTACACAACAAGATGATGACCACGATGCTGAAGGCGATGATGACGATAATGATCACGGATGACTATCTTGTGCAGTGTATGACAAATGATTGTGCTTTACGATGTCATTTCTTATGACTACAAACTACGAAAACCTAGGGAAACGTGTGTAGTCTTTGTCATAGCCAAGATAAGTCTTGGTTCGATGCCACAAAGCAGTAATATTGAGGAAAAAACGAAAGTCACAAGTCACCACAACATACAATTTATGATCAATACAAATATGATCAGTACGCGTGCAGTGCATTCATTCCGCCGTTGCCCTTCCGTTGCCTACAAGCTTTCTTCAGCAAACTTGCTGTTGTTGTAACCTGAATGATCAGGTGGATTTACGGATTGTGAAGCTGCTGCAGCCATGGGTGATGCGTGCTCGGCTTGATTGGGCGTGTACGCCGAGAAATTGGATGCCGATGACAAACAGCGGTACATGGACAGTGGCTCTTCCCGGTTGCGTTGATCCGCTTTTTCACTCATATACAGACATGAGTGGTGAATGCCTAATATTCTATCTATCTGTTGCTTTCGATGTTGAATGAATGACATCTTCCAATAGCCTGCATTGAAACACTTGTATATTGATAGTGCCGGTGATCCTATAACGTTCGCATAGAGTGTTTGTAGCATAGTTGTATTGAATCTACGAAGATTACACAAGTATTATTCCAGGCTTTCTTGCGCTGTCGGACACAAAAACGCCGTAGGAACAGATTTCTGTGCTGCTTTCATGAATGCGGATGCGTTTTTACACCGAATCGAAGGCACGTCGTTAACATCAGATCTTCTCCGGGCTACTTTTCTTTTTACAGAAGAGGGCTATAGCTTTTTTGTGATGCCATTTTGCGTCAACACATAAATATCGACATAAAGCGGCATGCCCACACTATGCGATGTAGATTGATCCGGTCATTTAAAATGTGTTTCAGTCGCACTATTGTTCCTCCTCGCATGTTCTGACCCCCCGGAAGAACATATGATACGAGGGGGGTTGT
The DNA here is from genome assembly GCA_013436015.1 of Rhipicephalus annulatus. Classification (NCBI taxonomy): domain Eukaryota; kingdom Metazoa; phylum Arthropoda; class Arachnida; order Ixodida; family Ixodidae; genus Rhipicephalus; species Rhipicephalus annulatus. The sequence continues at coordinate 571,609 of WOVY01002438.1, read as the reverse complement.
TATAGATTTGAAGATTATGCAGAGCAATGGCGACGACGATGGCAAAAACAAGTCGAGAATATTCACAGAATTAAAGCTACTATCTGTCTTTCCTGTCCCGTTATCCCGCGCTATTCGGTGTGTTATCTTCCACTGGTGATGGCGCCAATCAGGTCAAACTAAACCTTATCTTTCGATCTCTGACGCGCCACTTTGCGCATGTCACTTCGGACTGTTGACTTACGACGGACCAATACACAGACTCGATCTTCAAGGACTAGAACGACAGAACGAAATCAGGCTATCTAGTCCCTCTGTAGTTTTACAGGCAGGAGTACCGACCCACCAACGTGTTAAATTATGATCTGCCTTCATCGTCCTCATACTAGTATTGAGGTGATAAAGAATCAGCTAAACACCACTTTTATCACGTGGTCGCTTCTATTTGAAGAAAAATATTTTTGTGACCGTTTCATTGAGTTAGATGAAACGTTTGTGTTTCATACATGATGTCTTTGGGGGCCTTCTTATTCACTGATTGCCCCGCCGCGGTTGTCTACTGGTTAAGGTACTCGGCTGCTGACCCGCAGGTCGCGGTATCGAGTCCCGTCTGTGGAGGCTGCATTCCTGATGGAAGTGGAAATGTTGTAGACCCGTGGGCTCAGATTTGGGTGCACACTAAAGAACACCGGGCGGTCGAAATTTCCGGAGCCCTCTACTACAGCGTCTCTCATAATCATATCGTGGTTTTGCGACGTTAAACCCCACATATCATTCTATTATTCGCCCATTCTCACAGAGACGTGTAAGCAGCTCTGTAATGTTACTATTATCGTTGGGACAATTATTTTATTGTTGGTAAACTTCAAGGTTATATTTTTACCTCACCAGAATTTTTATTATAGACACATTTCATAAATTGTTTATTAAATCTTAAATCGTCCATTTCTCAAAAAAGTGTAGTCGTGTATACAATCCAGTCATGTTGAAAGCAGTAAGAAGTTTGCGCGTATGACGTTATTCTCGTGGAAGTACTGTCCAATATGTATGAAGCAATCTATTCTTCGTGGTTAGTCTAATCACATGATGCGAAGAAATTAAGAATTACGCCCCAGCCTTGCTCCTGTATCATCGCCACGCTATAGGCAGAATCTTCATTTAAATGGAGATGGTTCCTGTGGCGTGGTAATTGGAATTGTGGCAGAGAGACAGCTTTCGAAGAATTTGCAATTTCATGAGAGACAAAGAAATATTTGTCTTTTCAAACAAACAAAACTTCCGAATTGCCAAAGACAAAACTGACTGTCTATTTGACTGATTGTTATTATCATTACTTTGTCCCAAATCAAATCTTATCTTATATATTGTTCCTACATTTTCTTCCTTCACATTACAGTATTGAAAAATTTATGTTTGATTATAGTCATAAGCCGAACCAGTCTGAAATAGCATGCTTCTTGAAAACTATCACGTAGTGGATGTGAGCCTGTAATAAGGAAAAAGGACAAGAATCAGACCATTCTGATTTCGCAATATCACAATGATCAAGATTTCTCTTTTATGGATTATATTCGTCTTTTTAAACTCAGCGTATTATTTAAAATTAGTACACAGAAGTTGCGATTTCCTATTTTTGGTCAGATCGTTCCATAGGTATCAGCAGCACTAGAGTATCGCCATCATCATTATCAAATCTCGTCTGTGCCACAAATGACACTGCTCCATCGCGCAAGGACTCGTGCGACTGCAAGATCACCGTGGAGAGCATTCTAGTCTGGACCTCCTCCGCTGGATAAAGGGTAGCTGGACGCCAGCTGACTGATCCCCTAGCTGAACGAATCGGAAGCGGAATACTGAGATTTCCTGAAGATCCCTGTTCCGGCAGGTGCCAGTTCCGCCAAGGCCATGCATAGGACTCGGCGAGAGAACGAGAATGCAACGCCAACACTGAGGTGCTTCGAGTTCGGCCGGAGGGACCCGCTGGGATTTAGATGGGCGCATACGTGCGGTAGTCGGTTCAACTGCGGCCTCACGTGGTTCGATGTAGACTCCGGCTTCAACGTCCCGCTGACCACTGCCTCTGGCATTGGACATGGTGGATGGGTATTCTTCAGCAGCACTCGCTTCGGCCTCGCCGCCAGAGGTCAAAAGCTCACCAACGTCTCCAATGCCCCAACGCAAGCCGAGAGACCACTCTACCCACGTCAGCAGTTGCGTTCGAGCCACTCGAAAATGGTACTGCGATGACGGGCAGAATCAGAGTCGTCTATTCCTCGCACAACATGGAAGCGCCTACAAGCAAGTTCTACGAGTTCACGGAGGTTTCACACCCGCTGGAGTCGGCATGCGCTTTGTGCCACTTCGAGGACTCCCGGAACGACCAGATTTTTCTGGGTGCGTGAAATCAGCCATCGCAAGAGAAGAGACCACCAGACAGCGTAGTGACGCTGTACCCTCCACGAACGTGAATATTCAGCCAGGCGTCGCCCATTCCCAAGGAAACAACCATAAAGACTTACGTGGACATTTCTGAAGAAGTTTCCGCTTCCTTCGCCTGTGCAACCTCTTCTGCATGTTTTCTTATACTTTATTTACTATAGTAATCTGTGCATTACTTTTTTACGTAACATAGAATTTGTTTTTTTTATTATATCCTAGAATAAAAACACACTTTGGATACCGAAACTGACCACGTTTTCTAATTCTTTCGCAGTACATTCTTCTTATCTGGAAATCATATATATTGTTCCAAGTTTTGCAACCAAATTAGGCGGTGCGGTTGCAATTGCAGGTGTTCTTGGTATAGTACACCCTGTGAATGCCTGTCTTATAGCATGATAGTACTATTTGCGCTAATATACAGCCTTTTTGTGTATCCAGAGCGGCCACCCTATTCACAAAGCTTTCTACTTCTTGATGTGTCGAAAAAATAAGCAGCCCCGATGAAGCAAACCAGAACAACAGGACATGTGTTACGTAACACAAAGTGTCAAAATGTGGGAGCACGTAAGGACACCTTTCCGGGAGTATTTCTTGGAGGCTGGTGTTAAGAGTCGCAGAAGTTTCTTATAAGAAGCTAGGTACTATGACACAACAGGGAATCGGTATTGGCCGCGAGGTTCTCCACTAGAGAGGTCAGCGCTGCAATCGTGGAAATGATCGCAGCGCTGACCTCTCTAGTGGAGGCTGACCTCTCTAGTGGAGGCTGACCTCTCTAGTAGAGGCTGACCTCTCTAGTGCAAGCCGACCTCTCTAGCGGAGGACCTCGCGGCCAATACCGACTCCCTGCTGGGTCATAGTACCCCACTTCTTATAAGGAACTTCTGTGACTCTTAGCGCACACCTCCGATGGCGTTACACATAGGGTAGTAGTAGTGGAATACGGCAGCTTTGCTTTCGAGACACCACTAGCGTGCTAAGCCCTACTCTCTTTAATGCAGTCATGGCGCAGCTCCCGTATAATCTTCCACCTAACATCAGATGTTCAGTATATGCGGATGATATAAGTATATGGACGTCTGGTCCATCGTTTTTTGATGTACAACGAACTCTACAAGAAGGATTGGATTATGTAGACCAATTTCTAAAAAATAAGAGGTATGGCACTGAGTCTGGCTAAAACAGAAATACTTCCGTTTACATTAAAAAGACCTGGAAACTTCCAGATTATTCTACAAAATCAGCCTATTCAAATGGTTAAAACTCATAAATTCTTGGGAGTAATTTTAGACCGGAGAGTAACATGGTCGCCTCATGTCCAGTCCCTGGAACAAAAAGTGAATCAGGTCATTTGAATTCTCCGGCATCTCGGCGGGGCCAAATAGGGTGGTACTACAGAGTCGTTATTATCCCTACATGTTGCCTGGATACGCCCCATTGTAACTTACTCACTGCCTCTGATGCACGGACTCCCAGCCTCCACCGAAAGGAAACTTCACTTGTTATTGGCAAGGAGCCTGAGGGTATGTCTGGGTTTACCATGGTCAACTTCCAGTGCTTTAGTGTATGCGGAGGCTCGAGAGCCACCTTTGGCAGTACTCCGAACTAAAGAAACATCTCGAAATTTATTTAGAATTTTCACGCAACATGAAAGTCATTTTTTAGCTGGTGCCCTAACACAAAGGACGGCAACGAGACTACAGGATACTATATCATAATTTCAAGCAGTAGTACCAGAATTTAAACAATGGAAACCTCCAAACCACCTCGGACGCTGCCACTTCTCAACGTTATCCGTGAAATAGACGGCATAGAGAAAGCAGACATGGCACCTCTAGTAGCGGCACAGTTGGTACTTCATCAGCTTCATGTAATGCATAATGAAAAAACGAAGATATATACAAACGAATCATGCACAGAAGAAGCGTCAGCCTGTGCGGTCTTTATACCCGAAATTCAGAAAAAGAATATGTACAAATTATCGCACAAATAATCATCGACGACAGCAGAATTGGTGGCTATCTTTGAAGCAGTTAAGCTTATCTGCGAGAATCCCGAGCCACGAAAATGGGTAATATGCACTGATAGCAAACCTGCTCTTCAGCTAATCAGAAATGTGAGATCACCTTACAAAAATGGTGAAATAGCACAATGTATCGCAGAAACTGTGGAATATGCCTCATCGCAGGATCACAACATCGTATTCCTACGGATACCCAGCCACATTGGAATAAAGGGAAATGAAGATGCTGATAGAGAGAGAGAGAGAGAAAATTTAATGCGGAAAGGCAGGGAGGTTAACCAGAAAACATATCCGGTTTGCTACCCTGCACTGGGGAAGGGGTAAGGGGAGACAGAAAAGTAAGAAAAAGAAATGGGAAAGGGAGGAAGAGAAGCACAAACACACACACACACACGCGCACACAGTAGTGTCACAATCGTTCAACGAGGCGGGTCGCTCGCAGAAACTTCATCAGCGCCTTCGTTGCTTTCTGGCGTGAAGCTCGATCTTTCCGACATTCCAAGATTGACTGCTCAGAAAGTGGCTGGTCGTCGAGGCGAGCAAACACTGCTGAGAGGGACTGTCGCTGAGAGCTGTACTGGGGGCACTGACATAAAATATGTTCAATTGTTTCGTCATTGTCGCAATGGTCGCATGCAGCGCTGTCTCTCATTCCGATGCGGCAGGCAAAGGCGTTCGTGAAGGACACCCCAAGCCACATGCGGCAGAGAAGGGTCGTCTCGGATCGGGGTAGGCCAGATGGAATAGTAAGTCGTAGGCATGGGTCCAGGCGGTAAAGACGGGTGTGGAGAAAACCGGGCGTATTCCGCATAGACCTTGCGACATCCTGCGCAAGCGTATTAATCTTTGCTGCTGCGTCGCTTCTTGATAGTGGAATAGGTTCCATCACTCCATTTTCGTGAGCATTCTTAGCTGCATCGTCGGCATGCTCGTTACCGATGATGCCGCAATGGCCTGGTAACCACTGAAAAGATATGTCATGTCCTTCGTCTATTAGGTGATGGTACAGTTGTCGTATTTCGAGCGCCAATTGGTCTTGAGGCCCACGACGTAGAGCATTGTGTAGACATTGGAGAGCTGATTTCGAATCAGTAAAAATGCTCCATTTTTGTGGTGTCTCTCGATCAATCCTGCGGAGTGCGCTGCGGAGTGCCGCGAGCTCCACGGCTGTCGATGTCGTCTTGTGTGACGTTCTGAACTGGATGGTTTCGGCTCTTGCTGGCAAGATCACAGCTCCTGCAGATCCTCCAACAGTTGTCGAGCCATCCGTGTAAAGTTTGACATGATCTTTGTATTCTTCGTGTAGCATGAGTAGAATCATCTGCTTTAAAGCTGGCGCCGAGAGCTCCGCCTTCTTGCGAATCCCCGGCACTGTCAAGCGCAGTTTTGGTCGGTCCAAGCACCAAGGAGGTGTTAGTATCCGTTCCGGAGGCGTGTAGACTGTTGGAAGGCACTCACGGAAAGTCAATACTCTCTTACAGAAGGAGGCACTCGGTCGATCTTCTGGAAGCGAAGCTAGGTGGTGGGCAGGGGCGCGAGCAAGGTGTCTAATATGAGCTCTAAGCACCTCCAAAGTAATGTGCACTGTGGCCGGATGATCTTTGGCGATTGCGATGGTTTCCGCTGTTGATGTACAGCGTGGTAATCCAAGACAAACTCTGAGTGCCTGGCCCTGGGCGTTTTCTATTGTGCGTATACTGCTTTTGCAAGCGTTCGTCAGAACCGGCAAGCTATACCGCAGGTACCCCAGAAACAGCGTTTTGTACAAATGCAACATCGCGTGCACTGATGTGCCCCACGTTTTGCCTCCGAGGAACTTGAAAAGTTGTGCGATGGCCGTTAGGCGCTTCTTTAGAGTGGCCACATGGGGACTCCAGCAGAGATTTCGATCAATCGTGACCCCCAAAAACCTGTGGGTCCTGGCGTAGCAGACACTGTGTCCATCGATGGCGATGGGATATGACGTCATTGCCTTCCGCGTGAACGCGACCAGCGCCGATTTCTCAGGAGAAATCTCGAGGCCTTGAAATCTCGAAGATGCTGATAGTCTCGCGAAGAAAGCATTGCAGGAAGGACAGGATTGCACAATCCCTATGTCTGGGGCGGATATTCGACAATTTATATCACAAGGAGCTAACCATTGTTCGATGGAGAAGTGGTTTGAGGGCCCTAAATCAAAGGAAACTTTACTTTATGAAGTTGATCCACACAGAAAATTTTCCATAGCGACAGACCTCCCACGACACCTAGAGACATTGATCCACCGACTTAGATTGGAAGTAGCATACACAAACAGCTTCCTGCACAAGATACATCGATCCAACTCACCGGAATGCCATTGTGGTCATGCAGAAGAAAATGTTCGCCATATTCTTTTGGAGTGCGTTAAATACGCGAATGAAAGAGAAAAATTAAAGAACAAATTAGCAAGTTTGGACAGACGGCCCCTCACAATAAAGAAACTACTTGGACCATGGCCTGAGATGCATCTCCAGAAAAAGGCAATAATCTTCCTGACAGACTTTTTAGTGGAGACCGGACTGGACAAGCGCCTATGACTGACAGCCAGAGATGGGTATTATGTAAAATGTGGTCATGTATAAACTGACATTAGGGTAGTAAGGTGTGCGTGTAAGTAGTTTATGACTGCGTGAACTACATGAAGAAAACTGTGTATTGGCATGTTATTTGAACTGGGTTCAGTGTGCTATTATGTTTTTTTTTTCTCTTTTTTTCTTTTCCGTATTGTTAATTTTTTGGGTACCGTTCTGTATTATTATTTTATTTTTCGCTGCAGAACTTTGTGATATGGAGTAGCCGAGGCAATAGGCACTTCAACCTCTCCACGGCAAAACAGTTAAAACAGAACAGAACAGAACAGAGGGTATGCCCATACCTCCAGTATTTTTTGCACTGCAGTGGGCGAGGGGATAGTGCATCTACACGATAAATTAGTGGCAATGCCTTCATTTCGCTTGGTCAAGCCGTGCCGGCAAAACTCACGATCACCGATTTTGTGGGGACCCTTTTGTTCCTAACGTTTCGCGAGCATCTAAATACAGAGACTGCCCCTTCAGCAGCAAATATTTCAAGTATTTCAGGTGGTGTAAGGTTCAAGTCCACTCCTCGAACTAGTCCCTTCACACAGGCGAAATGTAGAGGCACGAAACAACTCACCAGATTTGAGGCAAACGTTTTGCATTTTAGTAGACCTGTGATGCAGGCTTGCTCCGGCGAGCAGCACAGGATGCCTCTACGTCCCAATTGTCACACCTCGGTAATCATTTGGTAATAATCGGAAATCTTCAGCAGCTCTTCCTGAATTAGTTTCAGATTTTTCATGCGAATGGACTCGCAGTTGCTTGGAACTAGGGCCACAGTAACGCTCTTCAGACCACTGCACAAAAACAGATCGATTGGCAAATCACTCTTAGAAAGGCAAGCCGACCAGGCAGGATATGCCTGGCCGGGAGAGGAGAGAGGCATTAGGTTGATAGGCTTAACAGCCCCGCCCGATTCGGCCGTACCCCCACAAGAGGAAGCCCGAAAGTGCCCTTAAAGTAGCAGCGGAGGTAGATCTCTAATTGAAACCGGACGCTCAGGCCTCAGGAAGCACCGGAGGAAACCTCGAGGACAGTGAGGACAGTGAAGACGGCAACGTGCTCAGCGGAACTGGCAGGTGACGCAGGATTGGCCGAGTTGGGACAATTATTTCTTGTTATTAAACCTCTATGTTATATTTTTATCAAACCAGATTATTTCGTTAATGACATATTTCGTAAATACTTTATTATTCTTAAATCACCCCCTTCTCCAGAATTAGCTGTCGTGTGTACAACGCAGTCATGGTGAAAGCTTGCGCTTATGGCGTATTTCTCCTGGTGGTACTATGCAATATATATAGGTAATATATTTCATTGTGGTTCCTCTAGTCACATGTTGCTTTGAAATCAAGAATTACGTCCCAGGTGTTGCTTCATCACTAGATTCTGGACACAATCTTCATTGATATGAATATCGCGCCAAGGGCTTGGTGACTCGAACTGTGTCACAAAGATACCTTGCGTAAAATTTGCGATTTCATAGGAAACAAGAATATTTGCCTCCTCAAACTAACAGAGCAGCTGTATTGCCAAAACCAAAACTGATTTTTTATTTGATTATTTGTTATAACATTACTTTATCGCAAAATAAATCCTATTATATATGTTGTTCTCACATTTTCTTCTTTTATAGTACAGTATTAGAAAATTGATGTCTGATTATGAGCATAAGCCGAAGTACACTGAAATCGCGTGCTTCATGAAAAATATCCCGTAGTGGATATGAGCCTGTGATAAAAAAAGGACAGGAACTAGATCATTGTGATTTCGCAGTATCATAATGATCTCGATTTCTCTTTTATGGATTATGTTCGTCTTTTTATATTACTGGGTAATGTTTTAAATTAGTACCCAGAAGTTGCGATTACCTATTTTCGATCAGTTTGCCCCATGGCTATCAGCAGCACTAGATGATCACCATCATCATTATCAAATATCGGCTGTGCCACGAATGACGCTGCTCTTTCGCGCAAGGACTCGTACGACTGCAAGATCACTGTGGGGCGCATTCTAGTCTGGGACCTCTTCCGCTGGATAAACGGGCAGCTGGACGCCAGCTGACTGATACCCCAGATGAACGAATCCGAAGTGGCATACTGGGATTTCCTGAAAATGCCTGTTCCGGCAGGTGCTACTTCTACCAAGGCGACGCTTAGGACTCGGCGAGAGAACGATAATGCACAGCCCACACGGAGGCGCTTCGAGTTCTGTCGGAGGGGCCCGCTGGGATCGAGATGTGCAGATCCGGGCGGTAGTCGATTCAACTGCGGCCGCACGTGGTTCGATGTAGACTCCGGCTTCAACGTCCCACTGACGACTGCCTTTGGCATCGGACATGGTGGATGGGTATTCTTCAGCAGCACTCGCTTCGGCCTCGCCGCCAGAGGTCCAAAGCTCACCAACGTCTCCAATGCCCCAACACAAGCCGAGAGACCACTCTACCCACGTCAGCCTTGCGTTCGAGCCACTCGAAAATGGTACTGCGATGACGGGCAGAATCAGAGTCGTCTATTCCTCGCACAACATGGAAGCGCCAGCAAGCAAGTTCCACGAGTTTCAAGGAGGTTTCACACCCGCTAGAGTCGGCACGCGTTTTGTGCCACTTCGAGGACTCCCGGAACGACCCAGTTTCGCTGGGTGCGTAAAATCAGCCATCGCAAGAGAAGATACCACCGGACAGCTTAGTGATGCTGTACCTTCCACGGACGAGGATATTCAGGCAGGCGTCGGCCATTCCAAAGGAAATGACCATGAAGACATACGGGGACATTACTGAAGAAGTTTCCGCTCCCTTGGCCTGTGCAACCTCTTCTGCATGTTATCTTATACTTTATTTACTATTGTAATCTGTGCATTACTTTTTTACGTAAAATAGAATTTGTTATTTTTAATATATCCTAGAATAAAAACACACTTTGGATACCGAAAGTGACCACGTTTTCTAATTCTTTCGCCGCATATTCTTCTTATCTGAAAATCATATATATTGTTCCAAGTTTTGCAACCAAATTAGGCGGTGGGGTTGCAATCGCAGGTGTTCTTGGTATAGTACACCCTCTGAATGCCTGCCTTATAGCATGATAGTGCTATGTACGCTAATATACGGCCTTTTTGTGTATCCAGAGTTTTTCGTTACAGCGGCCGCCCCTATTCACAAAGCTTTCTACTTCTTGAAGTGTCGAAAAAATAAGCAGCCCCGATGAAGCAAACCAGAACAACAGGACATGTGTTACGTAACACAAAGTGCCAAAATATGGGAGCACGTAAGGACACCTTTCCAGGATTATTTCTTGGAGGCTGGTGTTAAGAGTCGCAGAAGTTCCTTATAAGAAGCTAGGTACTATGACACAACAGGGAGTCGGTACTGGTCGCGAGGTTCTCTACTAACGAGGTCAGCACTGCGATCGTGGAAACGATCGCAGCGCTGACCTCTCTAGCGGAGGACCTCGCGGCCAATACCGAAACCCCGTGCGGAAACCGCGTGGAAAACCCCGTGCATTTCAAGCAGGATCACCCTCACACCTTCCACCAGTGGCTGCTACGCATTAGTGCTGGTAAATATTATCTGGGCTTTTTTGCCCAGAAACCACAATATGATTGTGAGGCACGCCAAAGTAGAGGGTTTCGGAAATTTCGACCATCTAGTCCTCTTTAACGTGCACTGACCTCGCACGGTACAGGAACTAGCACCATATATTTCACCACCAGTGAAATGCTACTGCCTTGGTCGGGATGCGACGTTCAGGTAAGCAGCCGACCATCACAGATATTCATCGGTGGACATAGAGATACGAAGACTGAGCAAACATCGCACTTGGCGGCCTTTCTCTCCTTCTCCCCCTCACTTCCCTTTCCAACCTCAGCTATCTATCTATCTATCTATCTATCTATCTATCTATCTATCTATCTATCTATCTATCTATCTATCTATCTATCTATCTATCTAGCTGCCTACGACTTTAAATAACCTCGCCGTTTCTATCATGGGATCTATACCAAACTTTTTATGGCATAAAATGACTGAATGACGAGCATCAGTGACTAGTCATTACATAAAAATCGTGACATGTATGTCATAAAGGTCATGATATACATGTCATGGTCTTTCTGCTCTTGCATTGGTTTCGTTCACGCGACATATTGCAAAACTGGTATTGTATGATATGACTGCATGGCGAACATAAGTGACAGGCCCTAACATAAAAATCATGACATGCCTGTTGTGTAAGTCATGAGTCATGACTACATGCCACACTCATGATGCACTCACGGCTATTTCGCTATCTTCACATATACCAGATTCGGTATTACATGACGTGAATGAACGACGAATGTAAATGACACGTCCAGACATGATAATCATGATATGCGTGTCATGTAAAACATAACCACATGCTACGCTGATAGCGTGCTCACGGCCACTTCGCTTGCTTGACATATACCAAATTTGGTTTACGCGACGTGAATAGAAGTTCAAGACACATATCAGGCGCAAACATGATAATCATAATATGAAAGTCACGTACGGCATAATTTACATGCCTACCACTGCTGGGGCTGGTATTCTGAACGGTAGTGGTTCCGTCGTTACGCGCCTATAAACAACATACTTGCACATTATCCAGGTACCTGAGTGGGCACCGTTCCAATTTGCGTTTACTGTGTACTACATACATGCGCCTGGTAACGCAGTGATGATATTAAAGAGACATATACCTTCCTCATTCGTGTTTGGCATATCATCGATTCCGACAATACGCGGACTGTGCAAATTTTTTGGAGTAATATCATCCGTTGGTAATGGCACCATTTAGGTCCCAGTATATAGGTTATCTCTATATAAATGTCACGCGCCACTTTACGTGCCACTTTGAACTGCTGACTTATGATGGATCAATACACAGGCTCGATCTTCGATGACTAGAACGAGAAAGCGGAATTACGCTGTCTATTATCTCTGTAGTTTCATAGGCAGGAGCAACCACCTAACAAAGTACATTGAATTATCATCTGGCTTCCTCGTCCCAATGCTAATATTGAGGTGATAAAAAATCAGCTTAACACCGCTGTTATCACGGTGTCGCTCGTGTTTATTAGCAAAAATTACTTTTATGGGACCATTCCATCAAAAATAGGTAATGTTTGTGTTTGCATATATAATGTCTTTGAGGGCCTCCTTATTCGGCCATTCTCATAGAGACGTGTGAGCAGCTCTTGAAAATAATTAAGTTGGGACAATTATCATTTGTTATTAAACCTCTATGTTATATTTTATTCTAACCAGATTTTTTCGTTAATGACACATTACGTACATTCTTTAGTATTCTTGAATCACTCAATTCTCAAGAAATAGCTCTCGTGTGTACAAGGCAGTCATAGTGAAAGCTTGTGCTTATGACGTATTTCTCTTGGCGGTACTATGCAATATATAAGTAATATATTTCTTTCTGGCTCCTCCAGTCACACGTTGCCATGAGATGCTGTTGCGTGCGGCACATGTTGCGTGCTGCATCGCTAGGCTCTGATTGATTGATTGATTGATTGATTGATTTGTGCTGTTTAACATTGCAAAAACCCAAACGTTTGATTATGAGAGACGCTGTAGTGGAGGGCTCCGGTAATTTTGACCACGTGGGGTTCTTTAACGTGCACCCAAATCTGAGTACACGGGCCTACAGCATTTCCGCCTCCACCGGAAATACAGCCACCACAGCCGGGATTTCATCCCGTGACGTGCGGGTAAGCAGCCGAGTACCTTAGCCACTAGACCACCGTGGCGGGGCTCGCTAGGCTCTGGACACAATCTTCATTTAAATGAGGTTGGTGCCAAGGGCTTGGTGTCTGAAATTGTGTCACAGAGACACCTCTCGTAAAATTTGCTATTTCATAAGAAACATAAATATTTGCCTCCTCATACTAACAAAACAGCTGTATTGCCAAAACCAAGACTGCATGTTCATTTGAATAATAATTATTATATTACTTTATACTAAAATAAATCTTATCTCATATGTTGTTCTTACATTTCCTTCCTTCATAGTACAGTATAAGAAAATTGATGTCTGATTTTGAGCATTAGTTGAAGTAATCTAAAATCGCATGGTTCTTGAAAAACATCCCGCAGTGGTTATAAGCCTGTGATAAGGAAAAAGGACAGGAACCAGACCATTCTGATTTCGCAATATCACAATGATCCGGGTTTCTCCTTTATGAATTATATTCGTTTTTTTTTACTTTTAAACTACTGCGCAATATTGCCAATTAGTACCCAGAAGTTCCGATTTCTTATTTTTGGTCAGTTTGTCCCGTAGGCATCAGCAGCACTGGAGGATCGCCATCATCATTATCAAATCTCGGTGGTGCCACGAATGACACTGACCCTTCGCACAGGAACTCGTGTGAGTACAAGATCGCTTTGCAGCGCATTCTAGTCTTTGACCTCCTCCGCTGTATAAATGGGTACCTTGACGCCTGCTGACTGATCCTCTAGCTGAACCAATCGAAGCGGCATAATGGGATTTCCTGAAAATGCCTGTTTCGGCAGGCGCCAGTTCCACCAGGACGACGCTTCGGACTCGGCGAAAGAACGAGAACGCACGACCAACACTGAGGTGCTTCAAGTTCTGCCGGAGGGGCCCGCTGGGATCGAGATGGGCACATCCGTGCGGTAGTTGGTTCAAGTGTGGCCTCACGTGGTTCGATGTAGACTCCGGCTTCCACGTCCCGCTGATCACTGCCTGTGGCATTGGACATGGTGGATGGGTATTCTTCAGCAGCACTCGCTTTGGCCTCGCCGCCAGAGGTCCAAAGCTCACCAACGTCTCCAATGCCTCAACACAAGCCGAAATACCGTCTACCCACGTCAGCCTTGCGTTCGGGCCATTCAAAAATGGTACTACGATGACGGGCAGCATCATAGTCGTCTATTCATCGCACAACATGGAAGCGCCTGCAAGCAAGTCCAACGAGCTCAAGGTGGTTTCACACCCGCTGAGTCGGAACACGTTTTGTGCCACTTCGAGAGGCTCCCGGAACGACCAGCACTTGTTGGGTGCGTGAAATCAGCCATCGCAAGAAAAGAGACCACCGAACAGTTTAGTGATGCTCTGCGTTCCATGGACTAGGATATTCAAGCAGGCGTCGGCTATTCCCAAGGAAATGACCATGATGTCTTACGTGGTCATTTTGAAGAGGTTTCCGCTCCCATAGCCTGTGCTACTTCTTCTGCATATTTGTTTATATTTTATTTACAATAGTAATCAGTGCGTTACTTTTTTGCGTAAAATAGAATTTGTTATTTTCAGTATATCCTGAAATAAAAACACACTTTGGATATCGAAAGAGACCACGCTTTCTAATTCTTTCGCAGCATATTCTTCTTATCTGGAAATCATATATATTGTTCCAAGTTTTGCAACCAAATTAGGTGGTGGGGTTGTAATTGCAGGTGTTCTTGGTATAGTACGCCCTCTTAATGCCTGCCTTATAGCATGATCGCACTATGTACGCTAATAATCGGCCTTTTTTGTATTCTGGGTTTTCCATTACAGCGGCCACCCCTATTCTTAAAGCTTTCTACTTCTTGAAGTGTTGAAAGACAGTCCCAGCTTTGCCGCAAAGCCGAAGCAATGATCGTGATAGCAACAAATTGGAAGGTCACGCGCAGAATGGCAAGCAGATCGAAACGTGCCCCGCGTTTCTCACGCAAAAATAACGTACGAAACGTACTCACTGGTACAGATGTACGCGAATAAGCGTCTCAGTTGTTACTTCGCTGTGTAACAACGAAGGGTTTCCAATGACTGCAGTGACCTTTGTGGGCCGCGTAAGTACAATAGAATCATTCCAGTGAAGCCCACCGCCAGCCAAGACGCATGATCCTCTCCATCGAGCGATAAGAGCGCTCGAGAGATTGTCCACTCCCCTCCTATCCGGGGGCCAAAGTACGCGTGAGAGATGAGAGGCACCGCACGCTCTTAGAGCCATATTTCTGATAATGCTGAGAAGACGATAGTTCCTCCTGAAATTCCCGCCAACAGCGGTAAGTTGTAGGTATAAAGAGCTTCCCGTTTGAACGTTAAAGGCGGTAGCTTTCGGTGGCTCAGTTATAAACGCATCGCATTCAAGATACGGAGGCCCCACGTTCGATTCCGTGTACAGGAGCCTTTTTTGTCAGGATTTTTTTCTTGCGTTTTCATATATATAGATACGTATACATATACGGCACATGACATCAACGCCGACGCCGGCAGCCAAATCCAGCCGAGGATGTCCATAATTGCTATCGCAATAAAATAGACAGCCCTGATGGACCAAACTAAAAGACTAAGATACTTGTTACGCAACGCAAAGTGCATGCATACATACTGGAGCAGCTGACGACACCTTTCCCGGATTATTTCGCCGAGGTTGGTGCTAGGCCTTGCAGACGTTCCTTATAAGAAGCGGAATACTATGATGCAACAGGGAGTCAGTGCGGCAGTTATGAAAACGCAGCTTTGCCACAGCAAATTCCCACGAATTACATTTTGGTTAGCGTTCAGCCAACAGGGAGGCACATCTGTGTAAGTTTTGCCACATGAAGGAGGGGAACCGATGAGCGTTACCCTTATGCCGATTGAGAGATTGACACCGAAAAGTTAGACATGGTAATACTTGGCGACATGAGCAGACTCATATAATACGGCCTGGTAGTTCATCAGACTGTAAGTAGATTCAGCTCACTGAAGTGATATTTTCCATTAGATTTCGTATCTATACACAAGGTCATTTATACAGAAGTTCATGTATATGCACAGAGTCACCTATACGATTGCCCGATCCTTTGAGGGAAGCGTGAAGAATACATTCACAGAGTTTCAAATGCCCTGTATAAGTGCTGCTTTTCTTTTTCTGGAAACCTCGTGCATTTCTAGCAGAATGCTCATCCCATCTTCTTCCAACCGTGGCTGGTACGTTCGAGCGGTGTGCAATATTTTGTTTTATGCCCCAAAACCACGATACCATTGCGGTGCACGCCGAAGCAGAAGCCTCCGGATATTTTCGACGATATAGTGCTTTTTAACGTGTGCTGACCTCGCACAGTAAACGGGCTCGTACCATTCGGCCTCCAACGAAATTCTATGGGCTTGGTCGGGATCGAACCATGACCTTCCAGTCAGCAGCCGAGCCCACAAGCCCTTATTTTCCGCGTTGGACATAGAGGTACGAACACTGAGGAATCAGTGGAGTTGGCGGCCTTCCCCTCCTCCTCGCCATAACCTACATTTCCCACTTCGACAAAGATGAGCTCGGTGCCTTTATTGAGCAAAGCTAGGCAAAGTGCGCAGCTGTGGCGATGAGTTGTGCGAGGAGGCAAAGCTAGGGAGAATGTGCAGCTGAGGCGATCGTCAAAGCAGGGTGCTCATTAAGGCCTGGATTATTGCCAAGGGCAACACTTTCAACGAGCCCTTGGTCTCCTTGACCTCGACAGATCTGAATTTTCTCTACAGCATATTCCACGGCCCACACCAGCAGACACGCTTTTCGTTGGTTTTAATCTCTCTTTGTTTATCATGCATTGATCTTGTCCGATTAGAGTTTTCGGCTTAACTTGTTGATGATGGTCACCCTATTTTTCAGCGAGTACGTGATGTGCTGAGGTATATGCATATCTGTTTCTTTTTTGTTGAATAAGCCCTCATTTGCAAGACAGCACTGGCCTTTGATCGCTTTCATATCCCTTGTCCATTTTGTGCTCATTGTTAAAGAGGAAGCAAAGTTGAGCAGAGCTTCCAGCTGTGACGAGGGGAATGGGTGAGGAGGCAAAGCAAGACGTAAAGGCATGACCACGCAACCGTAGAACAAGCATCACGGAAACTGTTATGTGTGCAACGAGATGCGCGAGCAGCTCGTTCAGTCGCATTTGTGTAACTAAAAAGTCAACGTTTTTCCAGAAAGAGGAAGCAATGACCGCGACAGCAAGAAATTACAGTCACAAGAAAACCGACAAGCAGCTCGATACTTGCAGCGCACTGCAAAAGTTCAAGGAAGGACGCTCAAAAAGAACGCAGATGTATGCACAGGACAAGCATGAGCTATATAACATCTGTTGCGGTTGTTATTCTTTAGTGTTTGAGCGACGCGCTGCAAGTGTCGACAAAGCAGAACTCAATGCTCTTATAGATTGTTTAACTGCGACCCGTGCAGTGACCCATCTTCATCTCAAGGTGTGCCCGGTGTTCTTTTTTTTTTACACCAAAGTGCTTATGACAGGGTCCACCAAGGCTTCAGTGACGTATGTATGTCATGGAAATGGCGGTGAAAAAATATTGTCATGGGGTCGTGACGTGGTTGAAGGCAGGAGACTGGATGGTGAGATCAAACTTTTATTTGAGCGCACCTGTGCCCGGTAAACGGAAAGTTGAGTTACAGTAGCACACTTCCAATGATAGCGGCGAATGCAGCGTCAGCCGTCGATCAACTGACAAGCGGCGAAGCGTAACGGCATTTATACACTCACCATTGAACATTCTAGCGTTATCGCTAGCGGCGACGTAGATTCCACAATACTCTGAAATGCTCACGGAGTGGGCGTAATCTCAACAAAATGATCTACTTAAGTCGTGAAGCTTCTCGAATACTGTATGAGTGATTTGCGCTGAGAATCGCGTACAGCGTAAAAGGGTGACAAGAAAACTTGAGGAAGGATCGTGACATTGCCCCCCTCTGAAAAAGGCATCGTGCCGATGTTTTACCAGAAGACGAAAGTGCAGTAAAAATGTAAGATATTGCAAATAATAAAGTACGATACAGTAATACTAACAATAACAACAAAATACACATTTTTAGTTCGCTAACGTTCATGAAACGGCTTGAGGTGCATGACATGGACGACTTCTGGTCGTTATCGACGCCATTGAGAGTTCGTAATGCCGTCAGGGACAACCTCGTAGTCGAGCGGGGCAAGACGTCATACTACCCTGTATGGTCCGAAGTACCGTCGCAGAAGTTTTTCGCTGAGTCTACGTCGGCGCATCGGCGACCATACCCAAACACGTTCTCCGGGCTGGTATTCAACGAAGCGTCGCCTAAGATTGTTGATTGATCTGTGGGGTTTCACGTCCCAAAACCACTATATGATTATGAGAGACGCCGTAGTGGAGGGCTCCGGAAATATAGACCACCTGGGGTTCTTTAACGTGCACCCAAATCTGAGCACACGGGCATACATTTCCGCCTCCATCGGAAATGCAGCCGCCGCCGCCGGGATTCGAACCCGCACCCTGCGGGTCAGCAGCCGAGTACCTTAGCCACTAGACCACCGTGGCGGGGCTCGCCTAAGATTGTAACGGCGGCGGTCCGTCCTCTGCCGATTCGTGATGCGCAGGCGGGCGAGTTGACGAGCTTCTTCAGTGCGCTGAAGATAGAGGGTGACGTCGTGGTTTTCCTCGTCAGTGACGCTGGCAGCATTGCGTCGAGCGTCGTTGCCGGGTTCCTTCCGTAGACCAACCTGTACGGTTGTGTCATCTCCGGTACGGCCGTGTTTTATGCGAAGGTCACGTACGGAAGGATGGCGTACCACGTCTTGTGTTCGACGTCGACGTACATGGCCAGCATGTCGGCGATTATCTTGTTTAGCCGCTCAGTGAGGCCATTTGTCAGTGGGTGGTAGGTGTTGGTGTGGGGGTGGCTTGTCAACGCTTGAGTCAATTCAGCATTAAAGGCCGAACCTCTATCGGTGATGACAACCTCTGGGGTGCCATGGCGAAGGACGATGTTCTCAACAAAGAACTTGGCTACCTCTTCGGTGCTACCTTTGGGTAGGGCCTTTGATTCGGCGTAGCGGGTGAGGTAGTCAGTAACTACGACGATCCATTTGTTTCCCAAATTCGACGTCGGAAACGGCCCCAGTAGGTCCACCCAATTTGTTGAAACAGTTGGCGAAGTGGTTCGACCAACTGAAGAAAGCCTGCTGTCCTTGTCGGCGGTGTCTTTCGTCGCTGACAGTCTCGGCATGTCCTCACGTAACAGCGGTAAGGCGCAGCCAGTAGTACTGTCCTTGTATTCTCGCCAGCGTGCGGGGAACACCAAGGTGACCTGCCGTTGGATCATCGTGCGGGGCCTGGAGGAGTTCTGGTCGCAGAGCTGAAGGCACCACAAGAAGGTACTTGGCTCGAAGTGGCGAGAAATTCTTCTTTGGAAGAAGGCCGTTTCGCAGCGATAACGAAGTGAGTGCCCGTTTGAATACCTTCAGAACAACGGAGGTCCTGCCCTCGAGGTATTCGTTTAGGCACCTAAGTTCCGGGTCAGCCCGCTGGCGTTCAGTGAAGTCGTCGGCAGTTATCGTTCCCGAGAAGGTGTCGTCATTCAGGTCTTCGGGTGGTGGTGGGTGGGCGGGGGCTCGTGACAGGCAGTCGGCATCGGATTGTTTTCTGCCGGACTTGTAGATGATGGTAATGTCGTATTCTTGAAGTCTCGGGCTCCATCGGGCATGGCGACTTGAAGGGTCCTTCAAGTTAGCTACCCAACACAAACCGTGGTGCTCGCTCACAACTTTGAAGGGCCTGCCGTAGAAGTAAGGATGAAACTTTGACGTCGCCCAGATGATGCAAGGTACTTCTTTTCTGCTGTGAAATAGTTGCTTTCTGTCCTGGATAGTAACTATCTAGCGTAACTAATAACCGTTTCCAGTCCGTCAGTTTTCTGCACAACGACGGCGCCAAGTCCTACGCTGCTTACGTCAGTGTGCACTTCTGTTTCGGCGTATGTCTATTTCTTCTTGATTTCAGCTATGACTGAGTTGACTGGAGGAACATGGGAGAGGCTTTTCTACTGCAGTGGACGTAGTCAGGATGATGATGATGATCCACTCGGCTCTGTTCTTGTTCCTTAACGTTAAACCTATCACTTTTTCTTTCCATCGCTCATTGCGTCGTTCCCCCTTTGCCGACCCCCCTTTGTAAGCCTCCAGGTTTCTGCTCCGTAGGTAAGTACCGGCAAGATGCAGCTGTTATATGCCTTCCTCTTTAGAGTTGGTGGCATACTACGATTCATGATTTGAGAATGCTTGCCGAATCTGAACTACGCCATCCTTATTCTTCTAGTTTGTTTTACTCTCATGGTTCGGCTCCATGATTATTACCTGTCCTAAGTAGACATGTTCCTTCACAACTTCCAGCGTATCCCCACCTATCGCAAAGTGTTGTTTTATGTCGAGACATTTGCGCATTACGGTACTTTTGTGCATAATAATTTCCTGACTTACTTTTCTGCTTTCCGCGTCCAGTTCAGTAATCATTGGCTATAATTCGCCCCCTTAGTTATTCATAAAGGCAACATCATCAGCGAATCGCAGGTTACTAAGATACTCTCCGTGAACTCTTATCCCTAACCTTCTTATCTAGGGCCCTGAAAACCTCCTGTAAACACGCGGTGAATAGCATTGGAAAGATCGTGTCCCCCTGCCTTACACCCTGTTATGATCGCCCTGCCTGGCTTGGAGCCGCTTGGACGCATGAGAGGTTGCTGCTGAGCCTACGCTGATTTGTTTAAGGTCAGCGCTCTCATAGATGCGCCAAAAGCGGCAACAACACGATAGCAGCACTTCGAATTTCGCAGCACAGTCGTCTCCCGTTTTAAAACCCTCTGAACATTCCTGACCGGCTGACGGCCATCGAAGGGCTGTTTGCTGTGAAAACGGCTTAGAAAGAGTCGTCATCTCTGCGTTTCAGCGCACAATAAGCCAAGCATCTGGGATCCGTGTTCGGGTGCATTTCTCTTGTTATCCGTGGTGCCTTCATGCTGCCGTTTCCACAGACCATGATCTGCCCGGCGTCATAGACTCATCACTGCAACAGACTACAGAGTTTATTTGCACGGAGGATCTATCGTCTTTGCGCTACGCTGTGTCATCATGCACCTGGTGTTTTGTGCTGTTTTCTCCCCCCCCCCCATGGGACGAAATTGGCATGCCCTTCTCCTCTTGCCCTGGGTTGAGAAGGAGGCGGTGTTTTTTCTTCTCATTTTGTGAGTGGAGGTGAAGACAACATTTTCATTGGACTGTCCTGGCCTCTATTGTTTTTTTCCTGCAAAGAATCCTGGGAAGACCAGGGCACAAAGTGCGAGCGCCGAGACGCTTCCGAGAAGCTCCCAGAAGCCCCCATAAAGCTTCCATTGAGAGCTTCCATGATGTTACCACCATCATTTATTCACGCTACCTAGAACCTGTAAATAATGTAAATAAATCTTGTAATCAGCCCCGGCAATTCTCTTCAACATCTTCAGAGACATTGGATAGCTCCGGTACCCTGGGCAGACCCCCGACTACATCAACCCTTCTTTATCGGGATTATGTCGCATTTCCTTACGGAGAATTATGGTGGCTGTGGATCTGCTGTAGATTTATTCCAGTATGTTTATGTAGCGTTCGTCGATGCCTTTGATTCCGTGGTACCTGCATTACTGCTGATGTCTCGACTGAGTCAAACGCCTTTTCGTAATATATGAGGCCTATATGTATATATAGATTGCTTGTATTCTGCGCATTTCTCTATTACCTGATTAATAGTGTGAATATTGTCTATTGTGGAGTAGAATGTACTAAATCCTGGTTGCTCCTTTCATAAATTGAACTACGATATCACCTCAATTCTGTTAGCTAATATTTTTATTTCGATATGGAGGGGGGGGGGGTTGACGCCCCAAAACCACCATATGATTATGAGAGACGCCGTAGTGGAGGACTCCAGAAATTTCGACCACCTGGGGTTCTTTAACGTGCACCCATATCTGCGCATATGAGCCTACAATATTTCCGCCTCCATAGGAAATGCAGACGCCACAGCCGGGATTCGATCCCGCCACCTGCGGGTTAGCAGCCGAGTACCTTAGCCACTAGACCACCGTGGTGGTACCAAATATTTTTTTAAATAGTTTGCAAGGAATGAACAGTAAGTTGATCAGCATTGAATTGTTCAAATTCTTGACGTTACCTTTATTGTGGGATTAAATGATGTTGGCGTTCTTCCAAGGTTTCTGTACCCTTCCTTTCAATAGACACTTAGTATATAAGGTGGCCAGTTTTTCTAACTCAACTTCTCCGCCACCTTTCAGCAGGTTTGTTGCCACCTTAACCACACCAGCAAATTTGCCTATTTGCATTATTGCTATAAGGCTCTCCTTACTGCCCCAGTCGTTACTGACAGGATGTCGGATACCTACGGGCTATTATTACTTCTTACAATATAATCCTGGTTGTTTCGACTTATTCAAGTTCTGCATTATTTTCGCCCTCCACGGTGGTGTAGCGATTACGGTGCTCGAATACTGACATGAGGGTCGCGGGTTTCACCACGGGCGCGGCGGTCGCATTTTGACGGTGGCACTCGATATGCCGTTACTGGGTATGCACTAATTCAAAATGTTGCTACTCGTGGAGAGAAACAGCGAGGTACTACCTTGGTAATGAGTTAATAATAATTGTTGGGGCTTAACGCCCCAAAACCACCATATAATTATGAGAGACGCCGCAGTGGAGGGCTCCGGAAATTTCGACCGCCTGGGGTTCTTTAACATGCACCTAAATCTAAGCCCACGGGCCTACCGCATTTTCGCCTCCATCGAAAATGCAGCCGCTGCAGCCAGGCTTCGATCCCACAACCTGCAGGTCAGCAGCCGAGTGCCTTAGCCACTAAACAACTGTAGCGGGTCCCGATAATAGGGTAATAGGGTAACCTATGCCTCTGCTCATACATATGCTATCACACATCACTTCAGGGACACGAGAGACGGGGTTCGTAGCTTGTGCTGTGACTGTGCCAAAGCGTTCCAGCGATTCCACTTCCAATTGCCGTTCATCTAGGGGTGAAAATTTTGTAAGGCACGTCTGCACAGCCTCATGGATATGGGTTGGCCACGCAGTGGGTACCGCGAGCGGCACCTCTCGGCGCAGACCGAGAGGTTGAGGGATCAACACCCAGGCCAGCCATGTCAACGGAACTTTGTCATCTGTTAGTGTTGATTGATTGATTTGTGGGGTTTAACGTCCCAAAACCACCATATGATTATGAGAGACGCCGTAGTGGAGGGCTCCGGAAATTTCCACCACCTAGGGTTCTTTAACGTGCACCCAAATCTGAGCACACGGGCCTAGGACATTTCCGCCTCCATCGGAAATGCAGCCGCCGCAGCCGGGATTTGAACCCGCGACCTGCGGGTCAGCAGCCGAGTACCTTAGCCACTAGACCACCGCGGCGGGGTGTCATCTGTTAGTGTGTATTCTACAACATCATCTCCGTAACTGAAATGACGTCAGTAAAGTCAAAGACGTTTCATGCCAGGGTAAACCCTGGCATGAAACGCTAAATTTTGTGTCAAAAAATTGATCCAATGACAAAACTGCATCAAGTGAAGGCTAAAAGTATCCTTATTCAACACGCAAGGTTTCACAATAGTATACAGAAGAGTTGTTTAGATATGACGCTGGAACTAAGATGACCCGTTTAACCCACCATACCCCCTTGAGTGAATACGATAAACTGTTGCTTTGAAGGCACCGCTATTCACTACTCTCTGAACGAAATATCGCTCAACTCACACGCGCATAGCAATTTAGCGCAGGCGTTAAATTAACAATGACGAAGGCCCTCATTCTGCAATCGTGTGAGTGTATACTTACGTACGTCAGGCGGAGACGGAGTGAGAGGAGGATGGGGAGGCAGGCGTTCATTCGCGGGTGTGCAAGCTTTCGAAAGCCGGACGTGCCACGGGCGGCCAAAAGCAAACGTCGCGGCGCCTTTCTTCCTGACGTCGTCAGTATACGCATCTGTGTACTCGGGAGGGGGGACGTGTCTTCCTTAATACAGCGGCGCACACATATCCTTTCAGACGCGAGAGAACCTCCTTCATCCACTCACTCGTTTACAGCTACATAGCGAAGCCGCTCGAAGCCAGAGCGTTCTCCGCAGCGCCTGAGCAAATGGCGTGCTCTTGCGTTGCAGAAGCGTCTCTCTTAGGTCAACGGAGGAGTACGGAGAAAAGGCTGCTATTGTAGGTCGTCGAGGTGCGTGAATACGAAAGAAAGTAAAGGGTAAAAAAAACAATGATAGAGAGGAAGCACCAAAGAACGGTCAAACAAAGCATAAGAGCGGTGTGTAAAGTGCTTCTGCACACGAACGCATTCGCATCACTCGAAGCGAGTGTGTGCTGTTTGCACGGCTCACGCAGCGCAAGTGCGGCGTGGCTCAGCACATATCGTTATGGTTCTGCACACAAGCGTGGACTCGTGTGCCATCGTGCCCCGGATACGTGGAATCGCTTACCGTTTCCTGTTAACCAACCGAGTCATGGTAGTGGTATGCGCCCAAGCGTTAGCCTATCACCGACAAAACAATGCGCCGCCTTGGAGGCATAGATCTTGTATAACTGGTGGTATAGGGGTTGTCGTTGAGACCACGATGATGATTTTGTCGAAAATAATAAGTACTTTAGGACAGACTGTAAATTCTTAAGAGTTTTCGGTGAACGGCTGTGCCCAATTAGATGGTATTCATCAGAATTGAAGGCGATGCGCGCGCCCCTCTTCTTGTATGAATGGGCTTGCTGGACACAGCAACGCTACTTAAGCAAAGCGTGAGCGCCTTGGAGTCCGACGCGAGGCACGATCGGTGTTCATTGGCGCGCCCCTACGGCCATCTGGCACCGTTCTAGGGCACGGACGGACGGACGCGAATATGAGACAATAAAGGTTTTCGCCTTAAAAGATGGTCATGAAAGATAGAAAAGCATGAAAGACGGGAAGGAAAAATGATCGGGCGGGGTACGCTTGGCTATACGTTGTACGGAAGAAAAGGAAAAGTAAATCAAAAGCTAGGAGGGGTTACGAAGTTCGCAATTTCCGCAGGTACGTGTACAAACATTCATCGTCTGTAGGTAGTCCCAAGCGGTCATTTAGACAGCAGAAGCGTAGAAACACTTTCGTAGTATTGCTTGTCACAGACTCACGGGGCCACCGTCCTAAGTTACATGTTCTCGTCTGCCATCTAAGTGCCCTGATCATGTCGAAATGACGAGCCTATTATTGTCGTATGCTGAACAATCATGCCGGGGGCGTTTCACAAAAATTTCAGTTCATATTACTCAAACTTTCGAAGTTTGCTTGGTACAATTTCGAGGATGAATCCACTAATACTATTGTTAACTTATCTTTTCAGATATTCCAATAACGAACTATGGCACCATATCCTTCTGCCATTAAAAAAAAGTGATGCGACGAACTCCTGACGTACCAATAGACCGAGGGGCCAACAGACATAAGTGGCGCCTCCCTCTGGCGTTCCGGTGCACGCGAACATGAGGCGAGCGAACGAGCAGGCTGACAGGCAAAAAAAAAAGACGACGCGCGTGCGCAGTGAACGTGGTCAAGCTTCACAAGCAGTCGTAAGAAGCGCCGCGATCTATTTCGCCACGCGCTCCAAGAGATTTAATGTTTTGACTGCCACGGTACATATTGTATACGCATGAGAGTTCATCATCATCATCATCAGCCTGCCTACGTCCACTGCAGGACAAAGGCCTCTCCCACGCCCGTTAACCCGGTCCTGTGCTTGCTGCTGCCAATTTATACCCGCAAACTTCTTAATCTCATCTGCCCACCTAGCCTTCTGTCTCCCCCTAACCCGCTTCCCTTCTCTGGGAATCCAGTGAGTTACCATTAATGACCAGCGGTTATTCTGTCTACGCGCTACATGCCCGGCCCATGTCCATTTCTTCTTCTTTATTTCAACTATGATATCCTTAACCCCCATTTGTCCCCTAATCCACTCTGCTCTCTTCTTGTCTCTTAAGGTTACACCTACCATTTTTCTTTCCATTGCTCGCTGCGTCGTCCTCAGTTTAGGCTGAACCCTCTTTGTAAGTCTCCAGGTTTCTGCTCCGTAGCTAAGTACCCGCAAGATATAGCTGTTATATACCTTCCTCCTGAGGTATAATGGCAATCTTCCTGTCGTAATTTGAGAGTGCTTGCCAAATGTGCTTCATCCCATTCTTATTCTTCTAGTTACTTCAATCTCGATTTACGGCTCCGCTGTTATTACCTGCCCTATGTAGGCATAGTCTTTTACAACTTGAAGGGCACTATTACCTATCTCGAAGTGCCGCTCTCTTCCGAGGCTGTTGTACATTACTTTCGTTTTCTGCAGATTATTTTAGACCCACTTTTCTGCTCTCCTTGTCTTACTCTGTAATCATGAGCTGCATTCGTCCCCTGAGTTACTCAGCAATGCAATTTCATCGGCGAAGCGCAGGTTAAGGTACTCCCCACTAACTCTTATCCCTAACTGTTCCCTTTCTAGGCTTCTGAAAACCTTCTGTAAGCACGCAGTAAATAGCATTGGGGAGAGTGTGTCCCCCTGCCTTACACCCTTTTTGATAGGTATTCTGTTGCTTTCTTTATAAAACACTATGGTAGCAGTTGATCCCCTGTAGATTTCTTCCAGAATGTTTATATATACTTCATCTACGCCCTGATGCCGCAGTGTCTGCATGACGGCTGGTATTTCTACTGAATCAAACGCCTTCTCGTAATCTGTGAAGGCTATGCATAGTGGTTGGATATATTCTGAGCATTTCTCTATTACCTGATTGATAGTATGAATGTGGTCGATTGCTGAGTAGCCTGTTCCTTTGGTTGATTTAATTCTAATGCTTCCTTAACTCTGTTATCAATTCCCTTTGTAAATAGCTTGTATACTACGTGAAGTTCCGTATATGCCTCACAAGTTAAAGTGAAGCATCTCATGCATTATCCACCGCATTCGCCTCGGTGTGGCTTACACGAGACATTACACCCACTTGATTGGCTGTAATGATACAGGTCCCAATTGTGGTGACTTTCGGTGGCCAGAAACGCTCGAACATAAATTTTGCGACTTTCCAGCATATGCAAGTGAACGTCAGCAACTGATATCTTCGATTGGCCGATATATTAGTCTACCATTGACCGATGAGGTTGTGTTAGGTCCTTGGCCTGACGCCAGCAGCACACATGTGGTCATACGAGCCGTCATCGCTTTCATAGAAGCCACTGGGCTGGATGCACGTCTGTAGAGTTACCCAGCCTATTAAGAACATATCATCTCTCTACCTTACCGTCGTCCTTCATCACTCTTTCACTGCCCAGTCACCCTTCCCCAGTGTAGAGTAGCAGGCCAGAGCAAACCATAGCTCAGGCCGACCTCTCTACCTTTCTGTAAATGAATTCCCTTGTATACTACGGAGAGCAAGCTGATCGGTCTGTAATTTTTCAAGTCGTTGTCATCTCTTTTCTTATGTATTAAAATTATGTTAGCATTCTTCCAAGACTCTGGTACTCTTCCCGTCAGGAGACACCTCGTAAGCAGGGTAGCTAGTATGTCTAACACAATCTGTCCTTCATCTTTCAGCAGATCTGATGTTACCTGATCCTCACCAGCAGCTTTGCCTCTTTGCATGCTCTCCAAGGCTTTTCTGACTTCTTCTATGATTACTGGTGGGGTGTCATCTGGGTTACTGCTAGTTCTTATATTATCAAAGTCGTGGTTATCCCGGCTACTGTACAGATCTCTGTAAAATTCCTCTGCTATTTTAACTATCCTATCCATATCGGTAGTTATTTTGCCTTCTTTGTACCTTAGGGCATACATCCGATTTTTGCCTATCCCAAGTTTCCTCTTCACTGCTTTGACAGTTCCTGCGTTTTTCAGAGCGTGTTCAATTCTCTCCATGTTATACCCTCTTACATCGGTTACCTTACGCTTATTAATCAACTTCGAAAGCACTGCCAGTTCTATTTTGTCTGTTGTACTTGAGAATTTTATGCTTTCACGCTTCTTAATGAGATTCTTTGTTTCTTGGGAAAGCAGTGTTCTGTCCAACCACCGTGCCACCAACTTCCACTGCACACTCCGTAATGATACTTGTCAGTTTATTATTCATTGTATCTACGCTAAGGTTGGTTTCCTCACTAAGAGCCGAGTACCTGTTCTGAAGCGAGACTCTGAATTCCTGTACTTTCCCTCTCAGTGCTAGCTCAATGATTGGTTTCTTGCGTATCAGTTTCTGCCGTTCCTTCATCAAGCATGAGAGTTACGTCAGCGCAAAGCATACATCATCATCATCAGTTTGCGCCACATGCAGTGCAGAACCGAAATTTCTCCAGCTATCTCCCCTTCATGTATCTTGCCCAAGGGTATTCTTTCTTGCTTTTATTGTGCTATTATTTGGGCGTAACACGTACACAGGTTTGCCCACGAGATCAGCCAAAAGAATGACAAAGCTCCTGACTAGACCTTACCCCAATGAGGCAGCAGAAGCAATGCATTTGATTCAATTTGAATCCTGCGAACTTCTTCATTTTATCACCCCATCCAACTTTCTGCCAGCCTCGGCTGCGTTTCTCATTCCTTGGTATCCAATCTGTCGTTCTCACCGGCCATCCGTGATCCGCCTTGCGCATGACGTCACCCTGCCCATATCCACTTTTTTATTTATGTCAACAAGAATATTCGCTATACCCCTGATTCCTCTGTGATCCACTATTCTTATCTCTTCATGGTATACGATTGTAATTTTTTACTCTCATCGTATGGTGCGTGGTCCTTGATTTGTTTTAAAGTTTACCTTTTATACCCCAAATTTCGGTCCCCTACGTTTATTATTGGTAGGATGTGACTGCTGTGCTCTTTTTCGCTTTTTGTTAATGGTGAGTTGCTGATCATCACTTCAAAATATGTCACGTGCACCCCAACCATACTTATTTTTCGCGGAACCTAATTTTGATAAGAAGCCGCAGGTCACAGGATCAAATCCCGGCGGTGGTGGCGGCTGCATTTCCTATGGAGGCGGAAATGTTGTAGGCCCGTGTGCTCAGATTTGGGTGCACGTTAAACAACTGCAGGTGGTCGAAATTTCCGGAGCCCTCCACTACGGCGTCTCTCATAATCATATGGTAGTTTGGGCACGTTAAACCCCACTTATCAATCAATTTTCATAAAAATGGCCTCTTCGTCGCAGTGGTGTTGCCAGAGGGTGACCCACTGGGCCTGTGCCCCCCCCCCCGAATTTTTTCCTTGCAGTACGTAACGCAAAACGACACTCAACCACACTTACCTGCCCTTACCCCATGTAGAATCATAGGCGTGGCCATCGCGACGACTTCTGCCGACGCCGCTGCCTCGTAGCAATTGACCAAAACATACCCACTCTTGCACAGATTATGCTGCCTGGTTGTCAATTGTTGGAAATGTTGGAAATGTTCAGACAGACGCTTTTTGAAACTTTGGATTTCTAGTTTCGAAGCTCAATAGTTTAACCGTTTCATCAAAAGCGCATGCGTCATCGGTTGAAACAGAGTGCCTTAAAAATGATGTGCGTACAATCAAATGTGCTCGGAGGCTTGGCACATTTTCCACAACACCAATGGTTTTCTCGAGAGTTTGATTCGACTAAGCCAGCACGTTGGAATGTATAGCGCGTTTTCAAAACGCCGAAATAGTGTCCTGAAGTCACTGTTTATAGATAGTTTGCACGTGACGTCACAGACGCATCTTCGTAAGGCACTAGTTAAGGAACATGGCGGCTTCGATGACGTGAAGGCAGCGTAATCACATTGCGCTTAATCCGCTTCAGTATGAGACCGATGCGGAGACATTGTTATTGGACTCTGAGCGTCAGTAACAAAATAACTTGCAATTGATGCAATGGTAACAATGACGCGACGTCACAGACCTTGCGTACTACCATCGGTGCACCAACACGGTGGCTTCAGAGACGTCAGTGCAAGCCAGCAATCACATTTACATTTGCACGAACCAATTTTCTTGGTATTATTTTTTTTCTTTGCAAGACAAGAACAGCCCCCATCCGTTAATCACCAGCTGATCTTCACTACAATTGTAGCCTAAGAAAACTGGACAACTGCTTCAAAACCTGGGCTACGTGGAACCGCAACAAAAAGAAGGCGAACGAGTATGATTAGAATATAATAATGTAAGCAAGGAATGAAAAAAAAAGAGGAGCAAAGTGGGAACAAAGTGAGCGGCTACGTGACAGAAGGTGTGGCCACACCAGGCCTGCTGCCGCGATACAGCCGCACCCAGGAAGGCGCACTGGTGCGGCGGGACGAAACGAACGGCCACCAGCATAGGGGGGAGGGGGGGGGGGGGTACTCGTAGGGCTGACGCAGCCCTGCGATTGGTCAGTGGGCATGTGGGCTTAAGCATGCAAACCGAACCACTTCCGCCATTTGAAACGGAACAAAGTATAGAGAGAGTGCGTGAGCCATGCAGTGAATCGACGAGACGTAAAAAAATAGGAGTGGAACAACGCCCCCGCGCACGCAAGGCCTCGCCAATACCCACCCGCTCCAAATATCAAGCAAACACATTCGGCATACGTCGCACGTACGATTCTAATGTTCTTTCGCACTGATTGGCCCATGGCGAGTCTTCACACGCGTGAGGCTATAGGATGACGAGTGTGTACGTCTTCCTCACGCACCGGACCTCCTGTGCTCATTGGTCGTCGGAATTGCAGGAAGGGACGGTGCAGCTTGTGCTCAAGTCCTGCGTGACTTTCGGGTGTCTTTTTCGCGGTGCCCATTACTTTTGGTGCGCATATATTTAGTGGAGTCGGTACGGGGAGCGTTCTTTCTTCCTATTTACCGATGTCTTCTTGTTTCTAGCTCATTTTTGCCTTTCCTTTTTTTTCTTTTATTCACGTGCCTCCACGCACAACTTATGCAGCAAACGATGCGTGCTTCCACGTACGGCGCAGGTATACGGCCCAACGATCGAACAAAAAAGACAACAACAGAGAAACATCAAGAGGACGTCAAATGCCCGAGGCTTTCCAGTCGAATGACAAGGCGTAACTGCGTCGGCGCCAGATGACTGGCTCGCTGAGACCCAAATTGCTCGCAATGAGCAACGCGCGCCCAGCAGAGCCCCAACAAACGATGCGATGTGGGCCGCCTCTTCTTCTTCTTCTTCTTCTTCTTCTTCTTCTTCTTCTTCTTCTTCTTCTTCTTCTTCTTCTTCTTTTCTTCTTCTTCTTCTTCTTCTTCTTCTTCTTCTTCTTCTTCTTCTTCTTCTTCTTCTTCTTCTTCTTCTTCTTCTCCATCTGCTGGCAGCAGCTTCTCTTTTGCTTTGCTGGCTACGGCCGAACCGGATGGTGGGCGTGCATCCCTCATGCACGGTGGCACGTGAATTGAGATGGCCAAATTATTATGCTTCGGCGCGCAACCGCCGAGCACGCCAAAAGAGACACACCTATTTGAGAGTGACCCCTCCCCGCGTGCGCTGATACGGCGTGCGTGTGACTCTCTTGGCGACTTTCCGGCCTTGCCGGCAAGCTCTCCGGAAATGGAAGCTCAGGAGACGAAGCTATTCGTTTACAGCGGTGCTTCCCAGGTAGCACGTATACGTTACTCCCACGGTGCAGTTAAAGATTCTTCGTAAAGCATGCGAAAAGCGAGCTTTATCTCGGTGCAATCAAATCGCAGAGGGAAGGGGGAGAGCGGACGAAATATGACGCACTAAGTGCAACCCCGCGTTCTTTATCAAAACTTTGCCGTGCCACCCTTTACGTTAAAGCCGCGCCTGATTTGTGGCCGAGCGTTGCTTTCCGCCCCGCGCAATCGCCAACTCTACGACTCTACCTCTTTCTCTGATTCCACGCTTCTCTTGCGGGAGCCACTCACAGCTCCTGTTCGGGTAAGACACTGGCAGGTAGTAATTGGCGAGCGCTACAACATATCCCGGCGCCGTCGCTTGCTATATAGCGTTCGCAAATAGAAAAGAAGGGTACTTGGTTTATGCATCCGGGCATTCGTATATGGTGTGGCGACGATGTGAAATCACTGGGAATCACGCGACAGCGGCGATGTCGAATTTATTGCGCTTTTCCGGAGTAAAGCGGTGATTTTCGTTGCCGTTTTGGTTTCCTCCTGTATAGCGCATGCACAGTTGGCGTTTATGCGCGAGGAAATAAGTTAAGAAAACGCGCCACCTTACTCGAAGACGCGCGTGCTCGACGACTTTTCGAGCTCTTTTCTATAGGCGAACGTGCTCATTATGCCACTTGAACACACTTTCGGGCCAAGTAAATGTCCATGCATGGCGATTGCCAAGTGTGGTTTAATATAAATCAGTGGCGTGAGTTGTTACTCGTCGCTTTCTGAATGAGGAAACTTGGTTGAAGCGGTGAAAAGCTAAAAAAATGAAAATAGTTAAGCCAGTGAAGAAAATTGTGAGATAAGTCTCAGCCTTTTTTGAAATTATGCATGAAAAAAAAGAAAAGACCCATATGCTGGAAGCTTGAAATTTGAAATTAGAGAGTGCTTTTTGCCATTAGACCGTCGGCTTCACTAATAGCCCGTTAGACTGCGGGTTTGCGCCAAAATTTATCTTCCAAACAATTACCATAGTGAATTCACACCAAGTATCCGTCTTCACGAAAATTTAGGCGTCAAAGCTGATTGTTGAACATACTACTTCATGTTTGTGAACACGATAGGCACCGAGTGGCGTCGCGGCGCGTTGGCTCTGCCCAGTTGTCTTAACTAAAAGCGCACCACCACCCTCAATGATCACGTGACAACTATAGCGCAGCAGGTGCACAAGCTGCCTTCGAGAACAGCGCGTCGGGACGCCTCGTTTACAAGCGGCGGCTGTAACAGAGGAAGTTGCAGTAGCTGTAGATGGGTTCTGAAGTGAACATATAAGGTATTTAAACGTGCCTAGCTCCAGCTTTGATAATCTAATGAAAACATATGAAGTATCTTAACGGCGGAATTATAGCTCATTTGCGAAATGCCATCACTATAGCTGCAGCCTACGTCACACGTGCACGTTTTAATTTGTACTAATGCAAGGACAGACCCTGTTCAGCAAGAGGCTTTAGGGTACAATATGCAAATGCGCGGTGCTAAAACACATAGTCACGAATCATTGTGGTAAATATTCGCATATGCCGGAGAAGTTAGTTATTCATGCAAATGACAAGGGCGATCTCGGTGACACTTCCATTCGCAATACGCTTGCGATAATGCTTCAACATGCTGTGGACAATACGGTTACGTGCCTGTAAAGTCCGCTGCTCAATTTGAACACCCAAGCCGACGCCGCGAAATGCGTACGGACCGTAAAGATGTTTTTCTCCGTGGGCGCCACCTTCTTGCTAGCGGGCGGCTCTTTCCTGGTCTGGCAACCCATCTGGCATGCGGAAAGCTCGCTGTTTGCATAGATGGTAAGCGTGCGGCTGCAGTATTATTGTTTGTTTACGCGGTGAATTTAGACTGAAGTGATGCAGGTTCTTTAGCAAATGAGTCTTTGAGACGTTCTGACAAGGTTCAAGACATTGAGGGCGAATTGTTTTATTATACAGTGCCGCGAACAAGTCCGCCACTGTTGATGCAATATACTCACAGCAACGACTTTCTGCTTGAAGAATGCGCAGTATTTCCAAGTCTTTCTTTCCCAGAATGAGCAACAGCACTTCGAGAGCGCAGTGAATATCTTTCTTGAGCTGTAGTCATCCACTTTTCTAACAAGATTTCTTTACGCCACGCCACCGCATCGGTTATCACTCTTGCATGAAGCCGTGCGTTGGAGTGTAGTGGTTCGTCTTTATTTCGTGGCACTGACGGTTTTTGTTAACTGCGCACTAACTGTTGTCTAAATTGTTTCTCAACAAGGAGTGACGTTATCTTGCTGGCTTGTTTCTTTTTTTTTTACAGGTGTGCACTTGAATACAGCTCTTACACGAAACGACGCTGACGTGCCTGCGCGTCCTCTTTTATTTCACTTTTTTTAATCGCGATATCTGAGTGACTCTATGTGCCGTGGTACTTTGACCTGCGATAGAGAGAAATGTTACGTAGGGCTGCTTATCGAGGAAATATTGTCATCGTTGGAACAGCTGCAGGCTGCGTACCTTCCATTCATAGTTGAGGTTGAACATCGGTGTCGAAGTCGTTGCGGTTCGTTCGCCTGAGGAGTGCTCTGAGCATACCCGATGATGATGATCAAAACTTTATTACTCCCAAAAGAGGACACCGGCCGAGAGGTCGGTTACGCTGCTTAGAGGAGGTCAGCGGGGATCCCTTGGGACACCGCGGCCTCCAATGCGCACGAGATTACCCGGCGTTGCATACCCGAGTACCCCCGAAAGGTACAAAGTTTTTCCTGTTGAAGTTTGCAAGCCATAGAAGCTACTGCTCCCCGTTAACAAGAAAACGATGCAACTTGAAGAGTCTACAGCCACAAAAACTCCTCCTCTGGTGATGCACAAGACACATTTTTTTCCGACAACAGTTTCCTTTTTCTGTAGTTGTTACTGCACCCAAAAACAGCTCAGTAGTTCCCTGATGACCGATTCTTGGCCGTCATAGCAATGAAGAAAAACTAAATCCGCAGGTTGGCTTAATACACGGCGAATCGCTCGATAACGCCACACATATCAGCATCAACACACGCTCCAAGCCGTCGCCCGCATGCCAGAGAGGAGGAATGTTTTGGTTGCCAGACCGGACCTCCTCCTCGCCAGATGCAAAGGTCTATAGACAGACTGGGCAAGCCTCCTGAGTAATGTTTTTCTGAGAAATAACACAGACGTGAAAATCTCGTGAGCGCACCACAGCCAGAACAGTCCTTCCACTTGTGTCAGGTGGGTCAACGCAGCCGCATTTAATCAGAAAAGTCTTGAGCTCACTGCTGCTTTAATAAACCGCACTCACGTAGAAAGAAACACATGCTTCATCTTTGGCTCGATAACCGAGCGACACCTTTAGTTCACGTGAATATAACGGTATCGCTGTGACGTGTTGAAGACTTTTGCAGTTATATCAACAATGACAACCGTTAAAAATTCTTCGCATATGGCAATGCTATCCACAACGTTAGCGTGTTTTGAGTTAAACGTGATCGATCCGCCTCTATGGATCACTCAATTCTACGGCTTATTCCAACGCCTCAGAGGGCTAATCATTTCTTCATGGTAAGCCGTGCTTCAAAACATAATCGATGAAGCGGCGTCGAAGGCAAGTTCTCGCGTTTCACAGCTGCGACTGATCTGCGATGGTTTTCAACAGACAACTGAAAAAAAATAGCACGTCTTTATTAAGCCTTCCCTCGCAAATTAAAGTGATATCTTGTCGTTACATCATTTTTTTTTCTTCTTTGTACGATGACAAACAACACAGACACCAGCGAAAACAGCAGCAGTTTGAGCTTACCCGTCGTACATCCATTTCTTACCCTGCGCAACGATCAGAGGCCACAAACTTCTAACTACATATAGAGTGACGACACCAATCGACAAAGGTGTCGATGTTTGTGCTCCCTTCAAGGCGTTTAACTGGGCTAGTTGTTATTGACTGATTGCTTTCACATTACTAGCCAATTCGCACAGGGACACCAGAGGAAGAGGCAGACAACCACTAGTTTCTTTCTTTTCTTTTCTTTTTCAAATTAAATTCACCATCGCTTGTTTTTGCCGCTCACATACATGTGGTTTTCGCTGGCACAGATAGTATAATTTTTTTTTCTGCAATGCAATGAATGAAGCACTGTCACATGCATCCCCTACCCTGGGAATTTCGAAAGCCTATACTACCTCCCTTTCTCTTTGTTGCCCTCCGACGTTCATCACAGACGTGGCTGTCATATGTCGGGATATAACCTTTGCACTTTTTCCAGTGCATCGCCAATACACCTGCCCCTGCTAATGATCTAACCGCCGTAGTATTCTCTCTGATCGTTTCATTGACGCGCCTGCCTGTCTGGCTTATATACACTTTGCCACAGTCAAGTGGAGTACAGCACCCCTGTTCTACAATCCGTAAATTGAATTGGTGTTTGTTAAAACATCTTGGCTTCTCAGGTTCCGTCACTGCCAAGCATAGCCACGCCAGCTTATAGGAGCCGTGAACAGGACGCCCAGATCACATTTTCGTCCCACTTTGTTCTGCCGACGGGAAACTTCGTAAACGTATATGGGATCGCAACCAATAGCTCGCGTTTGCCTACATTCACCTTGGCCTCTTTCCCTCTGAAGCTAGCGTTGAGCTCTCTTAAGAGCGTTCCAGCAACAGACACCGTGGTTTTCCGACGGTATAGTCCACCTTAAAGAGACGTACTAGTTGTTCACTCAGGCTAGTGGGAACATTGTGTGAGCAGGATCTCTGCAAAACCACACGCAGGCTGTTCATCACAATTCCCCGCTTAACCAACTTCGAATAAGCTGTTGCATAATTAAGCACCTCCTTTTTGCAACGTGGCTTGTACATCCATCATATGATCTCCCCCATGGAACTCGAAAATGGTTTGTGACGTGGCACCTGCGTGTGCGCATTGACTGGATATATATTATATCTTTATAGCGCGCTGAAAATCAATTGAAGTTGAGCGCCCATCATTCCATCAACTTTGCATTGCAACATGTCAAGCGAAAAGATGATCTGTTAGAGAATACAGAGTTACGTTGGAATTAAAGTGTCACGGCAAAGAAACTCGAGTCATTTCACTCTCGAAGTGTTGCTGTGCTTTGCCCATGATTGATGATATGTGGAGTTTAAGTCCCAAAACCACCATATGATTATGAGACACGCCGTAGTGGAGGGCTCCTGTAATTTCGACAACCTGGGGTTCTTTAACGTGCACCCAAGTCTGTGTTTTGCCCGTGTTCCGCGGATAACAGCAACACCTTGTGAACTGCGCGTATATGCTGCAAACACCGAACCCTCACCCTGGCATGGAGGCGAAACATCACAGACGCTATAGACGGTGCTGCGGCGGTAAAAATACCAGCATCCTTGTGAAATTGGTTGATATACCTCTTCACAGGAGCACACCATTGATTGATTGATTGATTGATTGATTGATTGATTGATTGATTGATTGATTGATTGATTGATTGATATGTGGGGTTTAACGTCCCAAAACCACTATATGATTATGAGAGACACCGTAGTGGACGGCTCCGGAGATTAAGACCACCTGGGGTTCTTTAACGTGCACCCAAATCTGAGCGCACGGGCCTACAACATTTCCGCCTCCATCGGAAATGCAGCCGCCGCAGCCGGGATTCGAACCCGCGCCCTGCGGGTCAGCAGCCGAGTACCTTAGCCACTAGACCACCGCGGCGGGGCCAAGAGCACACCAGTTAACTGCAGGAGCCGAATGTATACGTTCTCAGTGCTGTCATTTATTTGCCATTGTCCGTGCCGTTTCTGTGTTTATGCATAGCTTCAGTACGCTTGGATGCAGTATGTGTAATAGGCACCTGTCTTTGATAAAAAAAGTGATTTACATGGCAAAAAATTGTCCGTATTCGAAGCACGGATCATCTGGTGATCACTTTGTTGTGTACGGGTGCGTGAACAACCAGCGCAAGCAAAATCTTTTCGGTGAAATCGTGTGTCAAAAAGCAGCACATTGCGTCATGCACGAAGTACACGTGTGGCATGTACGCGCTGCATTGTGGAAGCAGCGGGTGGCTTCAGTAAGTCGGAAGAACTGCCGTGGGTTGGGTTGCCACCATTACACCTCTGTTCACGGCATTACGTTGGCAGCAAAAAACTGACAAGAACAACGTTCTCATGCTGCATCTTGGATACCAAGGGAAAATACGCAAATCGCTGATTTATTTACCTATGTAACTCCGTCGCAAGAAATCGGTGATTGCGGGTTTTCTCAGGGATCTCACAACAGTGGATAACGCGCCGGTTCTAGTACACTGTAAGCAAAAACTATCCGAGTTTGGGGTTTTTTCCGGCTCATGACCTCTGAAAACTCTCTCGCGTTTAAAATTACTACCTCGCGTAGGAGTAAAAGATGGTACATGACATAGTTTTACCACCACCTCTCAGGCAAGTAGTAAAAGGATGTCAAAATCCAGTTTTACCACTTAGGGAGTTTTCTATCACGTGATTTTTAACCTGCGTTTCAGAGTTTATTACCACGTGACTGCAAGGTGCAGCTGCTTCGGCGGCTTTTGCCCCATGCCCCCCTTGTGATGCTCTCAGTGAATACTGAAGGTACGCGAAGCCCAAAGATTTTTTGTTTGTTTTTTTTTTTTTTGCATTGCCGTGCCTCTGGACCGACTTCGAGTCATCGCACTTTTACTGGAACTGGGGGCAGCATAAGCACTACAAGCGAGAACAGCATTCTTTGAACGAAAAAAAAAAGAAAAAAGACGGAAGGGGGCCTCTCAAAAGAGAAAAAAAGAAAGAAAACCTGCTGTGGAAAGTTGTCCTGCATATTTTCGCAAATTGTTGCTTTTGCTCGGCGGTGGCTTTGGAGACAGACAGTGCAAGAAGCTCGGTATCTGTGTGTCTGGTTGGACTGATGGATCTCACGTGTTTCCTACATCATCGAGCGACCGTGCTCTTCCGAGCGCCTCCGAACCTGCACGTCGCGGATATCTCCAGATCTGCCAGTGGTAACAAAATCAATCTGGTGTCATCGTCCGTGCTTGCCTGCTGGAGAAGCAATAAGCAAAATGCTTCACTCTGTCGTCGGCACCGAGCCGCAGCCACCAGTGACCAGTGGGAGTGTGTCGCCGGGGCAGGTGAAAGAAGCATCGCATATATTTTGTTCCACAGTAGGCGATGTCTGCATGAGTAAAGTGCTGCTCGAATTGCCCACCTCATGCACCAGCTGTTCTCAAACATGTAGCGCGAAGCCGATACGAGGCAGACGGAACCAACAAGCGGCTGCCGGTGAGCACGAAGAAAACCCGGATGGTGATCTTTCGTTGGAAGTATGCATACACCGCCCCGTCCCCGTACGATAGCGGTAACGTGTTCATTTGTGTCTGAAATGACGACGAAATTCGCACAGGATATGTGTTCTGTGATCGCCAGCTGTGTTTCATCGGATAGCCGTGCTCCTCGAAAAGGCCTAGAACGCCGTCGGTAAGAAGCTTGTGTGCAGGCGTGCACCGCTCCTCTACGCCCGTTTTGATGAATACGTGCTGCTACTGTGTTTGTGCACCGTCGCTCAATTAAAATAATTGAGCTACCATGGTTTGTGTGTACTTAGGTATATTTTATGGACTTATGCATCAGCAGTGCTAACACGCGTGGGGCAAAGAGCCCGGTGTGCGAAGCAATTATTGGATAATCAAAAAGGTGAGATCGTGTAGATTTATAGTAAAAGGTCGGTGTGACATTTAGTGCCCTGCAGCCCACCTGAAGCTTACGCTTGCACCTTCAAGCGTTGTTGTTAATCGATGGAAAAAAAGAGCTCTCCTACCGATACTACTTGGCCGGTCAAAAAGTCGTGCCTATATATATACCGGATTGTCGAAGTGTAGTCGAGCAACGCGTGCAGTCTGTTCTAGTGGTGTATTATTCTGCATTTGTTGTGTGTGCGTGTTTGTCTGTATGTGAATCTATGTGTCACCAATTCTGCCGTTCAATAAATTCGATCAGTTCTGCTATTCAATAAATTTGTCGTCTCTGGCCGAATGCACCCGTCAATTTTTATTTTTTACCACCAAAAATAACTCCCAGTAATCACCTCAAAAACCTTGTGAAGGTAGTAAAAATTTACTCCCTCTATACTCGCTGAAAACCTCACTGGGGTAAATATTTACTACTCTCCCTACGTTCAAAAACTCAGTTAGCACGAGAGTAAATTTTTACCTCGGTAGTAGGTGGTAAAAAAAACCCAGGAAAGGTAGTGCGCTAGAGGACAAATGGTTTACCCAGTTTTTGAGGTTATTTCAGGTCATTTTTGTTTAGTGTGTATACGTGCCGCCCAATAAGATGGCGACTTCGCCAAACTTGCGCGTTAGACGGCGCGCATTTCAGCATGGCACCCCCTCTCCCCTGGCGTGAAAATTCGAAAAGGAGTGTAGTCGGCAGCCGAGATGTGTTCGCGCGTTTTACACATGCCGTTAATTTCTGGCGATTTTTTTTTCACAAATAAGGAGCCAACAAAAACTTATTCCACCGTTATTGTCCTCTTTCTGTACAATTAACAGCAATGCATTTCACCTGTGCAGGAACGTTTGTATTTTTTGCAATACGACCAAACAACACACACACCGGTGAAGACGCAACGGCAACTGCGGTATAGGTACGACCGTGAATGCCTACTTCGCGACAGCAGCGCAACTAGCATCGTCACTGCATTTTTGTGACGTATAGGTGTGCGTAGGGGGGATACAGATAGCAGCGCTTGAGACACCGCAGAAGCCGTATTATACACGGGCCGGCCATGGTCACACCTGGTGTGGACAGAGAAAAACCGTACGTTACACTTAAACCACGGCAGTGGCGACAAATGCGCGCCGTAAAGTATACGTGAAGCGAAAACTCGAAACAACGTGTATACGCCTAAAGCTCCAAATGCTCGGCAGCGCATATTCTCATGACTGTGAGTACACACGAAGCAGACTGCAGAGAATCCCAGGGCCAGCGAGCACGCGAGAGAGAGTCATGAACAAAACACAAACGAAACAAAGAAAAGTCGCCAGTTTCCAGACCGCGGCTGGAGATGAAATATGGGTCCGTCGATCCGGATGCGGCGCGGCACTGCGTCCGTCGCACTCTTCTCCAGAGCGCGCGCTCGAAGCGCGCCACAAAAGGCCGCGAGAACTTTTTTTTCCGTTTCCCGACCCGGGGCCAGTTATGGTCGCCGAGGTCTATAAATTCGCGCACGCCGCGAAGCGCACCTACCTCCACCACCGCGCAGGTACATTGCTCGGGGAACAAAGCGAGCTGCGTGCTATAGAGTTGTACGACCGAGGGCTGGCGCAGAAGACAATGGGGAAAAACCGCGATGAAAGGCTCAAGCCCGCTTGCATGTGTGCGTGCGTACGCGCACTGCACTCTCGGTCGTCGGTTTGTATGTGCGTGCGTTTGGCCGGCTCTCGGTGCGGATAAAGGCGAAGCGAGAGCCCATCTTTTCCCTCTGCGTGTGTGTGCACGCGTATGATTTAACAGACGGCGTGCGGGAAGACAGAGTGGGAGGAAGGTTGCGCGGTATATTTGCGAATATGCACACGTGTTTTCTTGGTGTTCTTATTTTTTTTTTCAACTGAAAGTGGGTAACAAGAGGGCGCGGGTCAAACGGAGTTGGAGGGGGGTTTCGGGAGAGAAATAATCCCGACGCGCAGTGACTGCCTCCCCGCGGCCGTGATTAATAGGGAAAATTCTGCGAAAGCGGGCTGAACTACGGCGGCCGAGCTATATCTCGGTGTAAGCGAAGAGCCGAACAGGTGCTCTTTCTACAGCAAAAGGCTCGCGCGCGTACGCTGTACGCTGAGCTAGAACACATGCACGCTGACGGCGGCAAAGCACGCGAACACCGCGCAAGGAGCGTTCCTTCTTCCCGGAGAGTTTCGTTTGCGCACTCACACGCACGAGCACAAAGTGCGCCCACGCATCGGGTTGTAGTATATACACACATAAAATGCCCGTGCGTACGCTTGTGAACCACCACACGCTCAGTCCCCGGAAAAAGACGTTGGCGCAGAAGATCGAGCAGTCCTTCGAGCTCGGAGTATTGTGTGGGATAAGAATCGAATTGAGCGTCGCGTTTTACTCTTTTCTCGAGTTGATATGTGGGGTTTAACGTCCCGAAAACCACCATGCGATTATGAGAGACGCCGTAGTGGATGGCTCTAGAAATTTCGACCACATGGAGTTCTTTAGCGTGCACCCAAATCTGAGCACAGCCTACAGCACTTTCGCCTCCGTCGAAAATGCAGCTGCCGCAGCCGGGATTCAATCCCGTGACCTGCGGGTCAGCAGGAGAGTACCTTAGTCACTAGACCACCGCGGCGGGGCCTTTTTTTCTCGAGTTAGTTACAATATACGCCCAACATATGGTGGTTTTGGGACGTTTAACCCACACATCAATCAATTAATCAATCAATCCATCAATCAATCAATATACGCCCTCAGTGCCTGTGTGAGTAGGTGTAAGCAAGCGTGCCTGGAGATGGCAGCAAGGTGCTTAGGCGCGTTAATTTTCACTTTCTGAAACGATTAACACTTGGTGAAAGACAAAACAAAAATCCCCAGGTCCCTCGTATCTTGCAAATGGACGTTATGCAAAGCATTCAAATGGAAGGTGACAATGTTTTTTTTTTTTTTGTATTGAGCGACATGTTACGAAAGGGCGCTAATATGGTAAAAATGTTGTATGCACAGATATATATGAACAGTCGCATATGTATTACGTAACAAGTTAGTTGCACTTGCGCAACGATGCCAACAGCAACACGAGTATTAGCAACACGAAAAGCGGTAAGCTGATATGCAACGCTTTTGCTGACGATAATGGTAGCCCTGGTAATTGCTCCAAAAATTAACTTCAGTGGTTGGCAGTAGACTACAACTGACGTTAACTTGAAGAGACGACTGTATCGTAGCAGTACATATGTAATGTTTATACAATTGGATAGCCAGAATTGCAATCACAATTGACATTTCCCTAACATTGCCATTGCACCTGAATAGTGTTTTTTTTTTTTGTCAAAACAATACCGACACTGGGAGTGGCTCTGTGGCAGACTACTTGATTGCCACGTAAAACCCTTGGGTTGGATTCCTGCTGGGACCCTGATGTTCGTCAGGCCAACGCTTCTGATGTCAGTTCATCTTAGCGCACTCGCATTTGAATTACCGATGTGTTGTTTTTGTTCCTGGGTACACATAAACTGTCAATCACCTGTGGCGCATACCCGCATGCCAGTGGCACGTACTCAAACGTGGGTACAAGCCACTGTCTGGCGCAAAGGGTTTGACGACGTACGCGACGGGATTGTGACAATATTTATGTCACGACTTGCGCGTCAAATTCGTTAAATCATTTTACCCCCCCTTCATAGTAATTTTGGTTCACCCCTCGTTAGGGGGGGGAGGAATCACGAGAGCACCCAGACGTAGATAGATAGATAGATAGATAGATAGATAGATAGATAGATAGATAGATAGATAGATAGATAGATAGATAGATAGATAGATAGATAGACAGATAGATAGATAGATAGATAGATAGATAGATAGATAGATAGATAGATAGATAGATAGATAGATAGATAGATAGATAGATAGATAGATAGATAGATAGATAGATAGATAGATAGATAGATAGATAGATAGATAGATAGATAAAAAACAATATTAGCACAAAGAAAGGTTGGTGGCGTTGGATCTGCAACGAGTTTCGGAGCAACAAAACACCGCGTTCTGTATACATTCAATGCGTGAAGTCCGAGAGCTCGGATGCTTAAGACTGCGTAAGGGCCACACAGCGAATTTCAAATCTTTCTGCAAAAACTGAAGGAATAATTTTTTTCACACTGCCTCATTTTGAACCACGCAGCGTCTCATTTTGCCCCGCCGGTTTTGGCAAAATGAAACATCTGGAGAATTTTTCATTTATTTTGAAAATAGTATTTCGAACAGCGGCAATATGTCAATATTTATGTAGCACATACCTTGTACCCAAAGGAAAGTTTCTGCATGGATGTTTAGTTGTAAGGAGTGAAATAAAACAAAATATTTGGTATTTTAAAACTTTTTGTCGCAATTAACCCACCCTACCCTATATAAAATTAGGCTAATGGAATAAGGAGATACCTTTGCTATTACAAAAAAAAAAAGACGGAATATTCATGAAGTGAGTTATTATGAATAGGCAAAGCATTGAGATCTTTCGGTGTTACCGTGAATCACCCGTGGCCATAGGTCATCGAGATCGCTATCGACTCAATCGGACTCACTCAGAATCAAATGGAGCCCTTAGTCGTAGTCGGAGTGAGTCCTGGAAGTAATATTTTCGTGACTGAGTAAGAGAGAGTCTAGTTGAAGAAACTTATCGTGAGAGTGAGTCCGAGTCAGTCCGGCTCAAGAAAAATTTGGTGATCCTGAGTCCGAGTGAGTACAAAGCGCAAAATTTATTTCATGAGTGAGTATGAAAGCGCTCCACAATTTTTGCCGACCTATGCCCATGACAATGACCATTCACGCATGTAAATGAGTGACGAAGCAGTGTACAGTTATATACGAGGTCTGTTGGCCATAAATGGTATGTTGTGTTCAATTATGAATTTCCTGTTGCATCCATTATTACTCATTTATGGTATCGGATCTAGCATGAAGTTGGCAAAGGCGAGGTCTGGTAACACTGCCCTGGTGGTCGTTGGTTGTTTCCAGTCATACGGAATGCATTGTAGAGCACGTCATACACTACACAAGCCAGTCATCCATGATCGTCATCATCTTCTTCATCGTCATCTGCGTAACCGTCATTGTCATTGCGTATAGAGGATACCTTATGTGTTGTGCCGTGATGAAAAAAGAATGTGTGGTCTGGAACGTGCTTGTTCTTCACCGCCATCAGCGTCATCGAGGGACTACGGCGGCCCCGCCGCGGTGGTCTAGTGGCTAAGGTACTCGGCTACTGACCCGCAGGTCGCGGGTTCGATTCCCGGC
Source organism: Rhipicephalus annulatus (assembly GCA_013436015.1). Taxonomy (NCBI): domain Eukaryota; kingdom Metazoa; phylum Arthropoda; class Arachnida; order Ixodida; family Ixodidae; genus Rhipicephalus; species Rhipicephalus annulatus. The sequence continues at coordinate 527,097 of WOVY01002438.1, read as the reverse complement.
TGCAGCGGCTGCATTTCCGATGGAGGCGGAAATGTTGTAGGCCCGTGTGCTCAGATTTGGGTGCACGTGAAAGAACCCCAGGTGGTCTAAATTTCCGGAGCCCTCCACTACGGCGTCTCTCATAATCATAAGGTGGTCTTGGGACGTTAAACCCCACAAATCAATCAATCAATCAGGGACTACGGCGGACATGGCTGACCAGCATCACTCCTAAAACACGTTCGCCATATCTTCCCTCGTGTATGCGAGCGCCAGAATCATCTGAAGGGGGAGTCATGCCTGCCCCATGCTTTTACTGAGTCTGATCTCCTTGTTATTATTTTTCAGTGCGCTGGATTTGAACCACACAGCTTTCTGATGATAATGGTGGCCGAATACAGCCAATATTGCATTCCAAACACTATTCACTACTCATGACGAACGTTGCCAGCACTCTCTTCGGAAGGAGGAGGAAGGAGGAAATCAACTATACTTTTTGATGTTCGTCAGTTTGTACGTGAGAATTACATTGGTGAGTTTACGTCAGAATAAGTACGGTTAAAGGACATTTTCCAGAGTGTGAGTCTGAAAAAGTCCGGCTTTGGAAACGTTTGATGAGTCTGAATTCAAGCGAGTCCGAAGCGCGATATATTTATTGAGAGAGTATGAGTGGGTTTGATTTATTTTCCTGTTCAACTCTGGTCCTTGTTACTCCTCTTCAGCTTTATTAGCAACTTCACCTGGATTCGCGTTTACACTTCCGCCTATACTCACGTATTCTGAAGCAATATATCGTTCATGCACCACTTCAATATTCATTGATCAAAAAAGAAAAGAAGGGAGAAAAACAAGAGAGAAGGCATTTAGGTTAACCAGGCACATGCCCGATTGGCTACCTCTACGCTGGGAGAATAGGAAAGGGGTGTGTGGAAATGAGAGAGAGATGAGTGAAGGGAAGGAAATAAGAAACCTTGACATATACCAAGTATGCGCAGCGCAATGAAACGAATACCAGAGAAGACGCATAAACAACAAGGGCAATCTATGTCGTTTATGTGTCTTCCACAATTGTCTTGTTGTATATTGCAGGACATGCACCAACTAGCCCACCACCGTATCCTTCAAGAAAGAAGCAGATGTTCTGTAATTGTGCTGGCGGGGTGACACCATACAAAAGTCAAAAGCGTTCACATGGGCCCGTAGTCCTTAAAAAAAGAAGAAAAGGCTTTGACGGCCTTGAAAGCCGACGAGTGATGAGGATGGTGCTCTAGCAGCATTTACACGGAGAGTGGCTATTCATCCAATTGTCTCAACACGTCAGGAAGTGTTCATCTTTCAGAGGAAAATAGAGGGCAATGGCATAGCCTTGGTGGCGCAGACCTCGCATGCCACCCTGTTGGTCACTCCAATTAAAGTTGAATTTAGCTTCCGAAGGAAACTTCCAGCCAAAGCCAGCAAAGAAGCGAAGCTTCGCGTCGGCGAATTCCAGATGGATGTCGGAGTTCCAGTTAATGGTTTGTTCGGGGGAGTCTTGTTGGGCTTAGCGAGTTCGACCCCATTGACCACACAGAGACTACGTGCCAAGTGACGAAGCTGCCTAGCAACGTCTATCCTTGACAGAGGAATCTGAACAGTGTGTCTACCCTTATGAGATGCGCGAGCCACGTTGTCTGTGGAATTATTGCCATAGATCTCACAATGGCCAGGTCGCCACTGAAGATTAACCCGTGACCCCTATTTGACGTGCCGCTGAAGCTTGACAATTTCTTACGTGAGCTGTTCATGGCGTCCGCGTTGGAGAACTGACTGAAAAACACAGCCCATTCTCTCGGACTCTGGGAAGTGATGTACTCTAGGGTACCGCACAGAGTAACAAGTTCTGCCGCGGTAGATGCAGTAACATGTGATAACTTGATTTTCAGGGTTATTCCCCGAGCCGGCATCACCACCGCACCACCAGAACTGAAAACTGTGATCGAACCACTGGTGCAGATGTGCACGTGGTTACTGTAAATTTTGTGCAAGAATAATAGGCTTAGTTGTTTTAGTGCCAGCGCAGGCAAGCTCGATTTATTCTGCAGTCCTGGAATTGTAAGACGGAAGGATCAGTCACCATGGAGGATACACAGACTTCTTCGCAGGCATACTACACCCTGACGTAAATGATGCATGACGTGCACATGCAATCGCACTAAATTTCGTGCGGGGCATTTGAATAGCAAGGCTCCCCATTAGGTGGGAAGGTTTCCTAGCATTGCATATTGCCTGAGGTAAGTACGCATCGTGTCAACGGTGAGGTGGGTCGTGATTAAGTAGTCCTGACTCCGGAGCAATGGCAATGGTTTCAGTCGTCGACGCGCAGCGTTGTAAACCGAGGAATATCCTGAGAGCCTGGGCTTGAATGCTTTTGAGCGTGCGTATAGGTTAGTTTTTCATGAATCGAATACTGCAGGTAAATTGTAGCACAGGATTTAAATAAACAATACCACGTGCGGCTGTAGCATAGGATGTATATCATCCACAAGTTATTCTTGCAAGGAACCTGAACAAGTGACATATAACAGTCAGCCGCTTTTTCGTGGAGTTTACGTGAGGCGTCCGAGACAGGTCTTAGTAGATTATGATTCCCAAGAACCTGTGACTCCGGCCCAATGACACAGACTGCCCGTTAATTGATATGTCATAAGCGGGCAAAGGCTTTCTGGGAAACGCCACTTTATTGAGTATAAATGTGAATTTAGAAGTGGGAGTGTCGGTCAGCACCACCTGTATATAGCCACGGCGGCGAGTGGGGCACACACTTTCATGAGCCTGTGTGGCGTCACGTGGCGTGGGAACTTATTACGAGCTTGGTCAGCTGCCAGCTACTATTGGGACTATTGCTCAGCTGCCAGCTGATAATAAGTTCACGCGCTAAGAGACGCCAAACAGGCTCATAAAGAGTGGGCCACACTCGCCGCCATGGCTACTGGTGGCGCTGACTGACACTCCCACGTTCAAATTCCCATATATACCCAATAAAGTGGATGGGGGGATAGCTGCCATGATAGCTCAGTGTTAGAGCATCGAACGCGTTATTGAAGGGTCGCAGGTTCGGTTCTTGCCCACGGCAAGTTATCTTTATACCCACTTCTCTTTCTTCACATTTACATTACCATTCGGTCTATCAGCGCTATGATCACGTGGTCCGTTCGACGCGCATCGCATGTCCTCGCAACTCCGGCGAAAGAGCTTCAGCAAAACGCTATTCATGGCAAAGAAAAAGCACACTCGCACACGTGTTCACAAGCAGGAACAACGTAGCCGTTCGTAAAACGTGCTTCATTTCAACGCCGAAGAATAGTCCACAGGATCCCGGCGTTCGGGAGCACAAAACGAAAGCGCATCGCCCCTTAAGCTTACTTCGTGCAGCATTCCTATCGCAGTGTTCCTATCGCAATAAATGCATCACCGTTCCTGCGGCACTTGAATTTCTGCTCAAGTTTCCTCACAACACCACATCGTACTCATTCTTATGTACACGTGAATGCTACCGATTAAGCGCTGCATTGCGTGTTCCGTCGCTGCTATCTCCTTGAATAAACATCGTAAGACTGAATAAGGCCTTGCATACCACACGGTTGTCAGCGTGCCACAAATGTGTCGGAACTCGATCGTGGCCCTGCTTCCCGATCAGCGCTGGAGCATGCTATCTTTTTTTACGACCACGGGCTTTCAGAACTGTCAATTTCGGAGTGCTGACCTCATCAGTCATCAGAGTAGAAGGCTATACGGAGGCGCTGTTACGCATGTCAAGGACGACTCATTCGCACCGGTGCCTCCTTTTCCCCTGTTCTTCTTTTTGTGTTACTGGCTGACAACGAGTCGTCTTGGTGGCAGTGCGCGTGCGCGTTAAGTCTTTATATAGTCTCCTTCCTGTCTCACCAATTTATCCCGTTACCTTTCTTTTGGGTGTCCTATCTGAACTGTCAGAAGCCGAGTGGTTCTGCGAAGGCTAACATAGCCTCAAGTCGGCTGTCCTTGGCCGCCATGCCAACTCCATCAATGTTGATCCGTACACGGATCAACATCGATGGTGATAGCTTAAAAGCACGGCAACTACACATTCTTGAATGACGGCTATAACCGTCATTCAAGCATGCATAGTTGCCGAGCTTTTACTCCTCTAATGACTCCGCTTAGGCGTAACACGACGTTCCTTGGATAATTCGCCCAACTAACGCTTCCTTTTCATTCTCGAAGTGTTGAGCCAACCGATGAGTAAGGCGAAGAAGAAAGGTACTTTCAATGAGAATGCGCGCACGAGGGATCTTCGCCATTAGCGCTCCATTGTTCGAGACGACGACTTCGGATCACCGCAGTCTGAACCCTGCCCACCGCCTTCCCTCTACTTTTCTATGTTCCCCGTCTCCTCGTGGTACGCCACCACGAGCTGGAGAGGTTGAGTGAAACAAAAGATGACGGTGCCTCGCAAAGGTCGTGCCATGAACGCCAGAAAGAGAAGCCCGAAAAAAGCAAAGCAGAAGGAACGATCAAGACGGCGACGTGGCAAATTACCGCTGTTTCGCGTCGCGCTGCTACTGTCGACGCGGGCGCCGAGCCCCCACAACGCGGCGTTTTCGCACGCGTTCTTCCCCCGCGGACCGTGCACGCGCGCTTGAGTGGAACACGCGGGCAAGGTACAGCTCGGCGGCACCCAACTGTTTCCTAATGGCAGAAAAAGAAGACGCGCTCGTTTCTCGGGGGCTATTTCAAAAGGCGACCAGCGGGGTTGGCTTTCGGACCAGGGCGGGAGAGCGGGGCCTCAAAGGTAGGGCCACGCCACCGAAGCCCCGGCATGCAGCCGAGGGGACGCCGCCCAGGGACACGCACACGGCCGACCCCCCGACGAGGACGGGACGTTGAAACAAAGCACTGCCGAGGCAGCAGCAGCAGCCTGCACGTTCGCCGGTCCGGGCGGCGAGAATCAAAGATAATGAAGCGCCGCTGCTGTGCCGACGACCAACGCGAGAGAGGCGCGCGATGCAAAAAGAAGGCCTAGTAAACAGCGGTGCCGAACAAATGTATACACAGGAAGGGAAGAGCTCGCGTCAAAAACAAAACAAGAAAAGCGACGCGGCACGGCGCAGCTTTCTGACGAGTGACGGACGCCCAGTAATTATTCCATCCATGCTGCAGCAGCGGCGGCTAGCGAACGCCGCTGGGAGAGAGATGGGAGCGGTGTGCATGTGCGGCGGCAGTTGAGGACACCGACTGGCCGACCGGCGGCTTGATTAACTCCGCTTAAAGCGAGAGGGCAAAGAGAAAGAAAAACGGTAAACAAAGTAGAAAAACAGAGGAAGCACGCAGCGAGAAAAAAGGAGGGGTGTGGGCACGGAGCGAGGCAGCGAGAGATTGAAGTGGCGGCGGTTCTGACGGCCGTGACATTCCGTCAGCCTGCGCGCTGCGTCGGTGCCTCGCTCTAATGATAGGTCCGGGCGCAAGCGTCCGTCCGTCAGGAAGCAGGCTCGCTTGGCTTGGCGGTGGTGCTCGGTGGCCCCTCCCCTCTGTCTGCAATCCGTTGCAAGCCCGCCACCATTTTGCCTGTTTCGTCTTTTTTTATCTCTTCTGCGTGGCATTGGATGCAGCCCGGCCGAGCAAGTCAACCGACGGGACAACGATGCACACGCGTTTTTACTCGTGTTTTCTTTTTATCCCCCGCGCTTTTCTCCTCTCTCTTTTGGCCGAAGAGGATTTCTCGTAGTGTTTCGTTTTTTTGCACGTTTTGTTTCTCTCTTTGCGTAGCCGCCCACTCTCTTTTTCGGCCCCTTTGCCTCCCTGAGTAGACCACTACACACACTGTGAGCGGCGCTTTTATGACGCGCATTTGATGACCATGATGATGCCGCTGTTGCTGCACAGAGCTCTGATGCTTTTATCTGCGCTGGGCGCATGTCTGCGCGACCAAAAGCTCCGCAGAGAGAGGCCCGGTCAATGGGAGACCTGCGCACACGTAAAGTGGCGAAAGCAGCAACTTAACAGCATCGCATCAGACGCTCATTTCGTGCGTTTCTTCTTCTTCTTCGATATCGGTTAAACGGTGAAAGTACGAAACGACTTAAATATTCGCCTTCCTAGCCCTCCTCCCGAACATTCTCGTATATTTAGTGTTTCTTCAACGCCCATCCCCTGTGGCCTCTTGAACGGTGCGTCTCTCGTGATGAGCAATTATAGGGCTCCACTCACTCTCGCGAATGCACTACGGGCGAGTGAAGACCGCGCAGATTATAGGGAGGGGCACGCATACAGCTACAAAACTCGGGAGCAAGAGCTTGGGCAGAGTTCAGGTCCCGTCGCAAGCAGTCTAGCTCACTCAAAGACGGGCACAGAGAGCCTGCTTCATCTTTATGCAAATGGCCTTGTTCCTTTTTGGCTGTTGTTATTTTTACTCGCTCCGAGCGAGGATTTCGCGGTGGGCGGGAACATATAGGCTGGTTCGTTTACGCTCTGCCTTTGGGGGCTTTTGTTGATCGTCCCATGAGCCCACGACAGTGTTTAACGCTAGCAAAAAGGGTTATGTTAAAGAGAGAAAAATTGTAAGGATCAAAACCGGGGCTGCACATTGAACGCATGGGGCTGCTAGCAATCGGATAGCCGAGAAATGAAACTAGCACTTTCACTACAATGCATGGTGTCGCAGACGTCGCTAACGAGGAAGTACTAATATGACAGCGTTTATTTATTTATTTATTTATTTATTTATTCAGATGCCTACAGCACCCAAAAGACAATGCTTTAGGGGGGAAACAAAAAATAATACATTACAGGTGGTGTACAACATCAAGAGCTAACATAACAAGATCAGCAATGTGTTAAGATTAGAGATGACGTGACACATGTACGTTCCGAACAAATCACTCGGAAAATATATAGCATCAAACCTAGAACAGTACATTACCACAAAACTACAAAAAGTAAAAAGATTAAAAAACATATAGATAGACAAATTTATTAAATGCCGCACAGAGGTGACGCGATACTTAGTGGAGCAAAACTTTAGCAAGGGCATGCCCTTGCTGAAGTTTTGCTCCAACTATAGTATCAACTTTATGACCGCTGCTACACGGCTCAAGCTAATCCGGTTCGAGCTTGGGTCAGATGAAATGTCCCACGTGGTATTTGCGCGCCGTAAAACATGCCACTGGCAAAACTCGGCGTGCGCGGTATATCTATAGAGCCCTTTACCAGCAATGTTATTCATGCAAGAACCGCTCGAACGTCAAAAACTTTGCATGCCACAACAATATTGATTTCATAAATCCATCACTCGATACACTTTTCCTCGCACTTACCGGTATTGATGTGTGAAATTCTTAACCTTCGCTTTTTTTTTTTCTGATGGCCCCCGCTTGTAGCCGTGTAGCCGCAGCGAAGCGTCAATCTCGTTGTACGCGCCAGTGTTTCACTTGTGGCGCCTCAAGTCTGTTCCAGTCGCTCCTGCCAACGGTCAATCGCTGCAAAGGTCTCTTCGTTCAACCACGAAGCGCGCCTACGTTGCGACGTTGTCCGAAGGCTTGCAACACTCATAATCAATTTGCTTCGAGGGGCTCCAACAGCTCCGACGGGGCGAAAGTTTAACTAAGCCCTGAGGGCAACGGTGGACTGCTGCTCGTCTGCTTGTCGTCTGCTTCTCCCGTAACTACATGCGGTCGATGCGAATCCTAAAATATGCAATACTTCAGATCCAATTTAAACAGTCGAGAATTTGCTTTTTTTCATAAACATCTAGCTGTTTTAAAACGTTTTTATCGAACTATGCTCGATTATCTTCTTTATTGCGCTTTCAACAAGCTCGGCCAGGGGGTGCAGACGACAGCAAAATCGCGATCTCTCAGCCAGATCGCGCTAGTCTTGATCCCAATCACGCCTGATCTTGATTAAAAGTGACCGTGTAGCAGCACTTAATCTGGATCGTGGTTAATCCGAATCGAAACTGATTGCGATTAAAAGTGTTCTTATGACACCGGTATAACGCTACAATTGCATCGGGATGACGTCGCCAAGTTCTGCCCATCTTTGACGTCACGATCACGCCATCTGCCCATCACGTGATGACGATTGTTGCATCACTCTTGTTGACGCCGCCGACGTGCGACACTGACGTCGGATGCCGAACCAAAACGCCGGTCAGTTTTTGCGGTTGCTGAAGCATATAAGTCTTTCACCTTAAGAAAGAAAAAAAAACATCTATAGTAAGTTAAGAAAGACATTAAAACAGAGAGATGAGAGGGAAAAGCCAAGCCAAGCCAGGAGCAGCTCAGTAGCCACAAGCTCTGCTGCAACCATAGAGGAAGAAAAAGAAAGGAGGGGGACATGCCGTCACCCCACCAGCCTTTGCAAGTCAACCCGTTTTGAAGCCAGCAGTGTCGGCCCAACGCGTGAGCATTCTGCATCAAAATCACGCAACCAACTAGACTTGCCAAGACTTCAGAGTGTGGCGCTCAGTAGCTTTTATCCGAAACGCACTTGTTCGGCGCAGACCGGCCTGCTCACGCAGGAAGTTCAAAAACGGAACTATATTCTAGCCACCATAACGGAACACCACTGAAAGTACTAAAACCTACCGCTTGCTCTGACGATTTGGTCACGTGTTGGGCTGACACGGTCGGCTTCACTTGACTTCACTCGTGTGACGTCATGTTCATTCATTACTTTTTTCTTCCTCCATCCTGGCCTGGCTTAGTGCAAACTGCGATAGTTTTTTTTTTTTACGGATGGGTTTCGGTGCCGTCATATTGGGCTGTTAACTTTGTCGTTTTCTATATTGAACAACCAAACCAACAGACCTATGGTACACGCACACAACAATGGCAAGCTTTATGCATTCGACGCTTCATGACATTGGCACATACAGGGGAGGAGGGGTATTCAAATCGTCCCACTTCCCGAAAATTTTCGATTTTGCCTTTGTATATATACGCGGACACAAACACGCACAAAAAAACGTATATAGCGTAAATGGTGGTTGAATCGCCTCCCCACCCAACCGAATGAAGATGTATGCCTCTTTCCAAGCCCCTTCTTCGTAACCTTGCTAATTTCATTTAACCACACACAAAAAAATAAATAATACAAGCTACCTTTGACAAGCCAAGCTGGTGACGCCCATGAGTAGAATCGAATCGTCTAGATATAACGAGAACGCGTATCACTAAACCTTGCAATAGCTATAATTCACTCGCCTTTCGCAATCAAGTGCCGTTTATTTTATTATTCGTTTGTTTGCTTCACAGGTTTCCAGCTACCTGGATTACCTGCCGTTTATATACTGCCGGCTCGACCCGATTTGCTCACTGGACGACTAAACTTGTGCCTATGAACAATGATGCGCTGCATAAGCTTCTTGAACGATTAAAGACATTAGATTGCCTACAGCAAGTGCTTCTGCGAGTCGTTTATCGCTGGTTTTTAGTGTAAGTCTTCAGTACAAGCGCCTCGATTAAGTTGCTTAAAACGCCAATAAAATCTCACAGTATCGTAAGGAGTGTAAAGAAAGAGAAAAGGTGTGCGTATGCGTGTGTGTGTGTGTGTGTGTGTGTGTGTGTGTGTGTGGTGTGTGTGTGTGTGTGTGTGTGTGTGTGTGTGTGTGTGTGTGTGTGTGTGTGTGTGTGTGTGTGTGTGTGTGTGTGTGTGTGTGTGTGTGTGTGTGTGTTTTAGGTCTGCTTGGGATAGTATTCCAGGAAAGCTGGGCGGAGTATACCGACCACTTCATTCCGAAAATTGTGTGCATGAAATAAAAAGCGCGCAAGATCGCAGGCCAAGGTAAGGTACACGAACCAGATTAGGCGTCCATGATCAGTCATTTTTCACAATTGCTTTATTAAGCACATCCCCCATGTAAAACGCCCCACGGTTGGGTATTCGTCAGCACTGTCATTTACGATAGCGACCAATATTGCTGGAACATAAACACCTACTAACATGAATCATCGCTTGTTTATATTTGGTGGTTTATACTTCATTTTCAGATATCGATAATTATTGCAGTACAGGCTAAACGATACCTGGTTAATTGTCGAATTCGCTTTGTCTGACCAGCACGCGCGCTAACGCAAGCCGAGCGTCTCCAAGAACGCGTGAGAACTGACGCAGCATTTTTCTGTGCTAGCTCCTTGAGCCCTTTCATAAATAGCGGCTGGTTGACATTTAGGATGAAGACTGATAATGCAAACGGCCATGCAAGCCCCTGCTCTTTGTGCGCAGTCATAATCTTTAATTTACGTCATAAATGTGGGTTTGAATGGTACACATAATGTGTACAGGGCCTCCCACGATGTATGGCAGATATCGCCGACAACTAAAGTCATGCCGCCAAAGTTCCAGCCGTGGAGTAGCGCAAATATCCATGCTCTGCTCGGCCCGCTACCCTCGAAATTATTGCTACGACGTTCCCGCGTGTGATGCGCAGCTGTAACAGTCGGGGTAACGCGGGGTCCAAAATACAACTCATGAACCATCGATCGTAGAGACGACCTGCACACGGGTTTGGCATGCGTGCCGATACACAAGCCTAGAGAGCGCTTTCTCATCCGGCTTCTGTCAATGGCTCATTTCGAGCTGCGCCGGCCTGGCGACAGGCGTATAAACAGACCCTGGCACGGACTGGCGAGCAGAACTCGTGTTTTCCTCGCATTCTTCTTTTTTTACCTCCGCTCTCACGAGAAGGGTCCAGCGACTCGACGCAGCCACGCATCTTCTCCCTGCGAGCCTCGCGTCCCGAGATCCAAATAAAGCTCCCGGGGCACGTACGATGGATTGCAACCGAGCCTGCCCGGCTCGAAAACGGGAAGAGGGGTTCCTGAAGGTCGTTCGCTCCCCTCCGAATCTCACGCGCGAGAAAACAAACCGCGCCGTCGAAGAAGGCGCACCAGACGAAACAGAAGAGGACACGTCTTCTTCCTCCGTGAGCCGCTGTGTCTGCTCAAGGCAGTTCGCGTGGCATGCAGGACGTGTTTTCCAGGAGCGCAGAAAACGAGCAAGCCAGTGCCCCCCTCCCCCATTGCATGTGGTTTGCTACAGCGCCACGAGCGGGGCTTTGGCCCCTGGTCTTCTCTCGTGCTTCCGCGCGAGTTCGCTGTCTATTCGGACGCGGGACCGCGAGTCTCTGCGCTTGTTGCGCAACCAGCCTTCTTTCTCCCGGGCCCGAAATCACGGCTTCAGGCCAAGACATGCGCGCGTCTGAGGAGCATCTGCTATCGCTCTCGGGCCTACGCGTACCCCGTGGTGGGCGCAACGAGCGGCCTCCTCTTCTTGGGGGCAAGATGGATGTTTTGCGAACTGGAAACAGCCGAAACGAATTGCGCTGCCACCACGACAAGCCCTCCCCACACCTCTTTCTCACTTTCTCTCTCGTCACGCACCGTAGTGTTCGAGGAAAGAGCGCGGGGGCAAACAGATAGGGCAGCGGGGAGGCAGCGACGCATTCGCGCCAACACGCACGCAGACAGTTCAACATCTCTCGCTTGTCTGCTCAGCTGTCGGTCCTCAGCATTCATCTTCACTCGTTGTATAAAGCCGCGACGGCAGCCGCAGAGTTGCGTGCAGTGTCGGAGCAAAATGGAAACACGTGCTCTAAACAGTCGTTTTTATACATCACTACGGCACACTTTCTTCCAGCAGGATAAGCGGTAGCCTACAAGCTCTCTGCAAAGCTAATGAACTTCTGCCAGGTCGACATGAAGAAGGGAGATTGCTTAATGCTTGGTTGCGGTTGGTAAAGCGAAGTCACATTCAGGCAGAGCAAAATTTGCTGAACTAAATATGCAGGAGTGAAAATAAAGTGCACCACAAACGAACGCAGTGTCTAGATAACGGGACAAGTGCAAGTTATCGTGGTGGCAGCGCGTGATGGATATGGTTTTAGACTTCTTTTTAAGCAGGCATTGCGCAAGGTTAGTGTATGGGAATATTTGCGAGGGCAGCGTGCATGCACTATGAATAGAACAATGCGTATATGGCAAAGAGAGAGAGAGAGAGATAAAGATGCAAGGAAAGGCAGAGAGGTTAACCAGACGCACATCCGGTTTGCTACCCTGCACTAGGGAAGGGATAAAGGGGAGAAAAGAGGTTGCTAGAAAGATGAGAAGGTACACACAATCACGAGCACACTCGGGGAGCACGCACAGTCTACAGGCGGTCGCTCAGGTTTGTTGACTTAAGGTAAAGTAGCAGTGCTTTAGTTGCTTTCTGCGCAACTGAGGCAGATGCCCAAGGTCCTAGTATCTTCTGCACACAAAATGGTCAGGGGTCAAGTCGATTCAAAACCATCCGGAGCTGGCATCGCTGTGTGTCGTAGCAAGCGCAACTGCACAGGACGTGTTCGATGGTCTCTTCAGCTCCGCAGTAGTCGCATGTAGGAGTGTCTGCCATACCAATGCGAAAGGAGTACACCTTTGTAAATGCAACACCCAACCAAAGGCGGCATAACAGTGTCGCATCGGAGCGGGAAAGTTGTGATAGTAGCTTTAGCTTGAGCGAAGGATCCAGTTCATAAAATTGACACCTTTGGAAGCTGGTAGACGACCAGAACGTGCGTGTGAGATCTCGAGCCAGCAGGTAAAGTTGTCTTGCTGCATCATTCCTTGATAGAGGAATCGGGACTACACGGGTTTCTTCATGGGCTGAGCGGGCTGCATCATCGGCTAATTGATTTCCGGTAATACCGATATGTCCAGGCAGCCATTGATATATAATATCATGCCCTCGTGCTAGAGCTTCATGATGGCAATGTCTTATTTCTTGTACCAGTTGGTCATGACTCCTCCTATGCATGGCAGACTGCAAACTCTGAAGCGCTGCCTTCGAATCACAGAATATGACCCATTTTCCTGGACGTTCTTGAACGAGATATTGTAAAGCAGCCCTTATAGCAGCAAGCTCTGATGCCGTAGATGTAGTCATATGCGACAACTTAAACTTTATTGTCATTTCTGCAGCCGGAATTACAGCGGCACCTGATGAGCTGCTGGACGAGACGGACCCATCAGTGTATATCTGCGTTCGGTCTAAGTACAACTCATGTAATAATAGCAGTGTTGCTTGCTTCAATGCTACTCTGAAGTGGCTGCTTTTCTTTTCTATATGGCAAAGGTATGAGTAAACAATGAATGTTCTCAATGGCCCCACTACGTTTGGCGTCGTTAGGCATTTCATGGGAGCAATCTCAGTTAATAATGTGACATGGCGCTTGTGAGTTGACATGGTCTGCATCCCTCAATGCATCACGTGCACATTCCCTCTACGTAAGCTATACAGATTGATTTCAATTTATTTTGACTCAAATAGCAAGTGAATTGTCCCACGAAGAGCACCTCGACAGGTTGATTAGTGTGAAAGGTCGTAACAAACAGTGACACGCAATCGTTTCGTTCAAGTTATCACATATATGATTTATGTCTTCATGAAGCTAAAGACGCCTGAGAAAAAGAACCACCAAACGAAATGCGGGAAAGCAAGCAAGCTCATAATGATTCCTATGACTCAGCAGGTTCTGGCGTCCCATGCAGTGTAAGCGACGCAACCTACTAAATTGGGCAAGCTAACAAGTCGACTTACCCTGCCAAGAGTGTTTAGTAGTGTAATAACTGTCAGAGTTTAACGCCTCAAAACCACAACATGATTATGAGAGACGCCGTAGTCGAGGGCTCTAGAGGTTCTGACCGCCTGACGTTCTTTAACGGGCCCCTAAATCTTAGTGCATGGGCTTCAAGCAATTATCCTCCATCAGAATGCGTCCGCCGCGGCCGGGATTTGATTCTGTGACATTCGTGTCAGCGGCTGAGCATCATAACCAATAAACAACCAAGGCAGGGGCAAATCAAGACTGCCAAGCAGAAAAGCGGCTCGGCTGTGACGCTATAATAAACATGAATTCAGCGTCACCACTTAAGAATCGCGCATTGAAATGTCATTCTGTAACAGCGTGTTCGTGCGCTTGGAATTCCAGTGAAGCGCCCCACCGCGGTGATCTAGACGCTATAGGTACTCAGCGCTATAGGTACTCGGCTGCTGGATCGAATCCCGGCTGCGGCGGCTATATTTCCGATGGAGGCGGAAATGTTGTAGGCCCGTGTGCTCAGATTCGGGTGCACGTTAAAGAACCCCAGGGGGTCTAAATTTCCGGAGCCCTCCACTACGGCGTCTCTCATAATCATATGGTGGTTTGGGGGACGGTAAACCCCACGTATCAATCATCAATCATATCAAATCCCCGTGAAGCTAAGTCATGCACTAATTTTAATCTATACGGTGGCATCCTAAAAGTCCATGTGCAGAAAGTCGGTAAATCGCCTAGTTTTTCAAGATTTGTGGCGGAAGCTACACTCACTAAGGTTGAAGGCTTTCGCGTGGCTTGTCGACAGCCGTGCTGCGCATGCCCAAACTGCAGGAACGTTGCAGGGCGCACAGCTGGCACACCGGAGAATACCTGGAAGCTCCTGGAGTGGCGTGTCGCTAGTGGGCTGGCGCCTGACCAACACCTTCTAGACACGTTTAGGAAACTGGTCTAGGAGGTTTTGGCCTGACTCGCTCGAGCTTGCTCGCTAGTCCATCCATTCATACATTAGTCCATTTTTGAGTCTGTCCATCCATCCGTCCATAGCTCACGCTACGTACATCTAGCGTAGCCGAGTTAAGCCACTGCTAACTTTTTTGTCAAATAAATATCGGCGAATCAAAATATTACCTCGACTGAGGAGTTTTTGCTATTCTTCATCTTGAAATGAGCATTACAGACCCCGCTCAGGACCTGATATCAAGAATATGAGAGGAACTGGAAGAAAGTACACTTTTATATGTAAAACAAACTTTTTTCGTTGACAAACGGACAACTGTTTAATTATTTCAGACTAATTACCACTATGAACGAAATTTTAATTCATATATTCTAACTCTCTGTTCTATTATTATACCAACTGGAGGAATAGACACAAAGCTCTAAATTTAAAAAAGAAGCACGGCATATTCACGGAGTGAATGGTGATGAGTGGGGCGAAGCGTCCATCAGTCTATCCATGCTTCCGTTCGTCCACGTGTCCATCCGTTCATCCGTGCGTCCGTCCATGGGTCCATCCGTGCGTCCGTCAGACCATCCGTCCATGCGGCCATCCGTGAGTCGATCTGTCCGTCCGTGCGTCCGTCCGTCTGTCTGTCTGTACGTCTGTCCGTTCTAGCTTCCGTTAGTCCATGCGTCCATCCATGCGTTCATGGGTTCGTCCGTGCGGCCATTCGTGGGTAGATCTGTCCGTCCGTCCGTCTGTATGTCCGTCAGTCTAGTACCAAGTACCACCATCTCGCATCATTTCATCATATATTGATTATATACAAGTACCGCCATCTAGCGGACATTCGAAGAACTAAACTCCCCTGTGGCACATACCCGATAGAAGTGGTTGCTACAGAAGACGATCGGGCGACGCCTTAAAGAGCTTCGTCCCTAAAATCTGCAGATCTCACGTACCTTGGGAATTGCTGTTAGCAAAACATGCGGAGAAAAGATGGTTGTGTTGTAACTTTTTGATTGAGCGAAACATTACGAAATGACGCTGGATATATGTAAAAATGTTGTAAGCGCAGATATACGTTAAACAGTCGCATGTTTACTGCTGCGTAACGATGGCAACAGCAACATGGGTATTGGCAACATCAGAAGCGGTAAGCTGATGTGTAGGGCTTGCGCAACAGAGGATGGCGGCCCTGGACAGTGCTGGATAAACGAGCTTCAGTGGACGGTACTTCACTAAAATTGTCGTTAACCCGATGCGACTAACGACTGCACGCTAGGAGAACGTTGGTACTGTTTTTAACATTGCATAGCAATCACTGTAACCACATTTGAGGTTTCATGAACAGTACGATTTAATTGAAAAGCATTTCCGAGACCTGGCATGGCACTGTGGTAGAATGCTTTATTGACACGCAGAATGCTGGGGTTCGATTCCTGTTGGGACCATGTTGTTTATTCTATGCGTTCGTTTCACTGCCGATGCCAGATTTTAGGGGTGAAGCTTCTTGGGACCGACCCAGTTGGCGTTCATCACGCTCCACAAAACCCAAACCGAAACTGAACACCTGTACAACAAGAAACAAAAACATGGTGTAAAGAACCGACTTTATGAGCAATCAACTATACGACAGCACAATGCATGATTACCCGCGCTGCCCATCTGTCCGTCCATCGACGCATCTGTCCATCCACCCATCTGTCCATCCATTCATCCGTTTGTCCTGCCGCGCGTGCTTACGTAAACCTATCCGTCCGTCCATCTGTTCATCCTTTATACTAGTCGGCCCCTTCAACGTAGACACTGTGGACCTTAGGAGCTATAGCTTCGCCCATTCGTCATCATTCACTTCACGGAGGTGCACACATTTTTCTTAATGCTCTCGAATTAAAATTACTAATGCCTATTCGCGCCGTTCCTTGGTTCATATAGAGGGTCACTCACATTGAGTGCATTGCACTTAACTACTGTTCATCCTAACCAGACGTAGCGGCTGTGTCGTATAGGAGTACATGTGTAATGTTTGTAAAATTTGATAGCCATCACTGCATCCCCAATTAACGTTTCACGACTATTACGGTCTATCTGAAAAGCAGTTGCGGGATCTGGTGTGGCTGTAGAATATTTGGTACAATACTTGTTTGCCACCAAGAAGGCTGGGGTTCGATTCCTGCTGGGACCCTGACATTTTTTCTTTACATTCATTGGGTCAAGGCAGCCTATGTCAGCTTTTTATTGACGCTCACGTGTTAAAATTACCCATGTGCGTTCTCACCGTTACTGAATAGATATGAAGTGTCGATCACCTGTGGCACCCGCATATCAGTGGCGGCCCACGGGTACGTGTCACTGTCTGACGCATTGTCTGATGACGTAAGCGACGGGATTGTGACATTATTTATGTCATGACAAGCGAGTCGTATTCGTCGAACTATCTTAGCCGCTGGACTATATTTTGAGATTCTAAAACAGTACTTCAGATCAGAAATTCGGTGCTTAAATGGGGACCACAAGATCAACTTTCTCAAGAAGTGGCTGAATCACGCGATGTATCCCTGAAAAGTGACCATCGTATAAGGTATCAGTGGGTTCCAGGACGAGAAAGCCGATGCGGAGGTACAACAAGCTGATGTGGAGCAAGCCGACCAAGCCGATGCGCAGGTACAGATGGGCCACAATAACGCCGCCATATTCACTATTCCGTTTTCACGACCGGATGCTAACTCTGTTGTGCATACACTCCTACAAAAAACTGCAGCTGCATATTGGTCCTACCAAGTCACGATCACCACCGTCTTCACGAACTTGGCCCTGATACGCATAGATTACCAACAACCATGAAAAGAGGCAGTACAAGCTTATTGCACCGGTTACGAATAGATGTGGCGTTTACTTGTCATTACCTATACGTTATCGGCCGTGTATACAGCCCCCAAATTGAGGCCTGTGGCACCCTTGAGACAACTGAACATATCTTGAGCGTCTGCCCACGATATAACACACGAAGAAATTCAACGGCCACCGTCTTGATGAAATGCACCAAGCACCAAGTTTCTGATAAAGTTCTGTTGGGACCTACACCTCGTCATCATAACGATATTCTGAAAGCGCTGACCAAGTTTTTAAGAGATACAAAACTCGACAAGAGACTATAATTGATCCAAGGTCTTGCTCCATCGCCACCTTCCTCATCATCATCAACATCTTCTCTCTCTCTACTTTCTTTTCCACCCCCT
Source organism: Rhipicephalus annulatus (assembly GCA_013436015.1). Taxonomy (NCBI): domain Eukaryota; kingdom Metazoa; phylum Arthropoda; class Arachnida; order Ixodida; family Ixodidae; genus Rhipicephalus; species Rhipicephalus annulatus. The sequence continues at coordinate 509,342 of WOVY01002438.1, read as the reverse complement.
TTCCTTTACTAACGCTGAGTAGCAGACCAGGACATGCATGGGTTCAAGCTGATCTCTCAGCTTTTCTGTATCAATAAACATTTTTCCCTCTACCCTACCATAACATTTTGATTTATGCCAAGGGGCTAAGAGCACCAAGATTTAGGATAGATAGATAGATAGATAGATAGATAGATAGATAGATAGATAGATAGATAGATAGATAGATAGATAGATAGATAGATAGATAGATAGATAGATAGATAGATAGATAGATAGATAGATAGATAGATAGATAGATAGATAGATAGATAGATAGATAGATAGAAGACAGACAGACAGACAGATAGATAGATAGATAGATAGATAGATAGACAGACAGACAGATAGATAGATAGATAGATAGATAGATAGATAGATAGATAGATAGATAGATAGATAGATAGATAGATAGATAGATAGATAGATAGATAGATAGATAGATAGATAGATAGATAGATAGATAGATAGATAGATAGATAGATAGATAGATAGATAGATAGATAGCGATAACTTGCAGTACGCGAAGAAATGCTTCGCATTTAATACAGCGGAGCTTTAACAGTTGGCGCATCGCGTTCAGTTGTATAGTCATTTAATTTAGAGATTTACAGAACCTTCGCTTAACTTGGAGTATCTTTTGCGCCTGTATTTTTTCACCTCTTTAGTTATTTTTTTGTGTTGCCTCTGTGTTGAGGTGTTTGCCCCATACGCCTTCAGGACGTGACCAACCCATGGCGCCGACCTGCAAATTAGCACGGCTTCTACGAGATGTAGTGGTACTTGGAGCATGTCTAACCGCCGAGAAAGTAAACCGGTTTCTGAGCACCTATGTGTCCTTTTGTCGTCCCGTCTTTAGCGCTGTTATATTCTTCGTCTATTCTTCGCACGCGTAAATCATGTAACGGGTTACTGGCCCAACTGCGCATAGCTGGACTTAAGCTCCTCAGGGCTTGAAACATCGCAATTGCAAGCACACAGGAACAGTCGGACACGACACGAGCGCAGGTATGTTGCTGATATGTATCTCAAATGTATCGACTCTCAATACGTGCAACGGTCTCACACACACACAAAAAAAAAATCCCACAGTGTCTCTTTTGCGAATTGGAATTTCATTGTAATGTGAACGCGAAGATCGAAGGGCAAACTTAAATTCAAATCGCTGAAATTGTTCGAGCCCTTCGCGAATCAATGAAGGTGGACTTTTTTTTTTCAGTTCATCAGGATAGAAAACAAGAAACCATGTAACAGAGTTTCACAGTAACGATTCATTCAGACACACATCACTAAAATCGTTCAAACAGCTTTAAAATCACGCGCAGCATGTTACATAGACTACTCTAAGGCCTTCAGTGTATTCTTTAAAATCAACCATATATTGCAGGCGATGGTGTACCATTGCATGGAGTTCAACTCTGTGCGACGCAAAATTCTGGATATAGTTTTTATTTGAGTGCACAATAACGCAATATTGTTTAAGTTCAGCAGAAATCGTAAAACACGAACGCGTTTCGGCTGAGCCGCCTGTACCAATTGGTTTTGTGTCGTAAAGCTCGTCGTTGCCCCCCCCCCCCTCCCTCCATGCTTTCGCGTGTGTTCGTCTCAGGATAACTAGAATCATCATGTGCACCACGTGGCACACACACCGAATTGCTTTAGAAGTGAAGGTGAGAAATGACATTCCAAGTGCAGCCGCTTTCTTCCATCGCCGGGTTAGACGCACCCTGTTCTCTATGCCCTCTCTGTACCCCAGGATTCCTTCGCGTCTCCGAAAGAGTGGCACCTCATTTGAAACAGGGGTGCTTACACGTGCTCTTGTCCCCCTCCCCCGCTCTCCCAGCTGTGTGCGGTGCCGTCATTCGCGTGCGTGCAGCGAGCGAGTCGAGCTCTTTCAATGAGGAACGAGCGGGCAAGGTGCTGGCAACAGCTGTCACGGCTGCACGGCGGCGGCCACATGTGTCCTCGGCGGTTCCTCGTTTGTGAAAGACGAATCTTTCCGCCAAGGCGCCCGGAGATCGGTGGAGGAGAACGGGATGAAACATTAGAGGCAAGCTTTCACGCGCTCGTCGCGCGGGATCATCACTCTCTCTTCTGCTCAAGTTACAACGAAGCTCAGCTCAACATCGCCGGCGAGACGAGTGGGTCGGAGGGAATCTGTCTACGCAGCCCTCTATTCAAGTGCTGCCTCTCCCCCCCCCCCCACCCGCTGAAAAAGAGGCCCTCCACCTCCATGTGGTGTCCCCTTGGCGAGGTTAATACCGTAGTTTCTCGACAGGCGATGAATGTCATTATTGTATACCACCGCAAAGTTTCCATCAGAGGCGCAGATTTTTGCATTGAAAGTAGGGCTCCGCCTTTCCTTTTTAAGTGACTGTCACCTATAAACCTGGGTTTTAGATATTGTCGCTTTTCGACGAATGATGTCAAGACAACGAACGAAAGAAAATGTACGGGATCTGTTTCTAAAGCGGTCTCAAATCTGCTGTTAGGACACGCAAAAATAAAACTACTGTCACACATCTGCCCACATATTTTGTCGTTATAGATGTCACCGGCAGACCTTCCTTACGACTGGCATCGAAACTACTTATCTAACAATTACAGAAATTTAGCAATTAGCATTTACTGGTTTATTTGGAGCTAAATCGATTTTAAGTATACGGGACTATAGAAATAATGAAGCCAGCCTAAAGTTGCCCTACACCAGTGGGTCCAGTAATTCACAAAGATGTCTTGCGCTTGAATCGTTCCGCAGAGTCCGCCTCGGTGGGCTAGCGGCTAGGGTACTCGGTTTCTAACCAAAAGACGAGTTCGATTCCAGGCGAGGCGGTCGCATTTCGATGAGGGTGAAACGGTATAGGCCCGTGTACCAAGCGATGTCAGCTTGCACGATCAACACCAGATGGTCAAAACTTTCACAGCCTTTCACAGTCTCTCATAATCATGTCATGGTACTGGGACGTAAAACCCCAGATGATATATTATTATGATTGTTCGGAAGAGAGAGTCCTGACGCCACGCAGATCAATAAAAATGCTGACTGGACAATGACAATGGACACTTGCGAAAGGAGAGCTTTGTTAATTCGGCTAGTATAGCATTGCCGGCTAGTCAATACTTGTTTTTACGCTGTTCTTTTTTAATAAACGTTAGCTGCGAGTCAGTGCTGAGCTTGAAACCACTATTTAAAAATTTCACGTACATGGTTTGCGTTCGAATCTAAAACAAATCTCTTCGCGACACCAACAGCACTAATACTCTTTCAAATAGAGAAAAAAAATAGTAGGGAAGAAGAGGCAGGGATAATAACCACTCGAGCACCACCGGTTTGCTACGCTACACATAGCAACGAAGTGGCGAAGATTCAAAGAGGGAGAGGAAAGAGGGACCAAAACGGCGCACATAGCTCTCCTCGAATTGCTCGAAAAAGCTCCTGCTCCGCATGGTTGTTGGGCTTTCAGAAGCCAGCGCACCGTGGACGACGGAAAGACGACAGCACCGCGCCCAAGGCTCTATCCACGCCGGCATCAATTCGTCTCCCTGCAGGGACTAACTGTCAGCTGGATGCATCACAGAGTATACACGCGATGACCGTGCGACCACTTGCGCGTATCTGCGCGTTGTCGCGGAGCTTCGCCTTCGTCGACGCTATCTCAATTTTCTCGGAACTAAGGGTGTGTCGTGAGAAGCTGGTCTTCCGCTTGATTTTCTCTACCGTCTTTCATTGGTCTCCACGCGCGTTGATTGCGAATAAGCGGAAATGCACCCTGTACAATGAACGCGAGGAAAAACTAAGGTTTCACGATGCTATTCATTGGTAAACCCTCCTTGCCTTCGGTAATAGTATGCCCACTGCCCAGCAAAAAAAAAAGCGGCTAAAATATTCTCCTAAAAAAATCATTCTGTCGTAAGAGCATTTTCGTTAATACAAACCCAGATTCTCCGTCAGTAAAAAAAAAAGTAGTTACGTGTTTCAGTCGTGCGCCCAGAGTGCAATCATCACAGCGGACCAATTCGTGGAGATGGTGGCCTACCAACGACCAACAACAGTTGGAAATCAAAATATTTGTGCACTTCGTCTTAACTAACAAAGCCAAATGAAAATTTTCACAGCTGCGGTCGATTTCGTACGAATATCTTGCCACCACAGATCGCCATAAGTAGCATATATAATTGAGAGGGAGCGAAAGAATACAAGAACGGCAGGGAGGTCTACTAGGGCCAGTTTGTTACCCTACACGGGGAGAGAGAGGAATAAGGGGTAAAGAAGAGAGAGAAAGAGATGCACATTGCACACCACACACACAGTGCAGGGTCGATGCGTCTCCGTGACAAGCGGTCACTCAGTGAGGATGCCTTGAAGAAATGTAGACCGGCTCATGTGGCTTTCTGGGTGATGTGAGACCATGCACCCAGGATTTTTTTTTCCGAGTTTCCTCATGGCTCAGAGGCCAGTCCTGCGATCTTGTTGAAATTCGGGACTGTGGTACAAGATCAGGTCACGGATTTATACGTAGATCGAATTATCACAGTTGGCTGAGTTGTTTATAAAGGCCACCCCCCCCCCCCCCACAGCAACACAGCTAGTATTGTAGCGTCACACCACGAAGTCTCTGATGGCAAATGTAGTAGGAATAACGAATCGAGGTTGAGTGGGTGACGAGCGAAGTTCGGGGGAAAATTCCAGTGCTTAAGCGTGTCAATATCCGCGATGTGCCGAAGTTCTCTTGACAGGATTGGGATCAGTGTGAATTTTACGTCGTGTACTCATCGGGCAGCGTTGACGGCGAGGCAGCTACCACTGATACCACGGTGATCAGGCAGTCATTGTAACGATATATCGCGTCCTTGTTAAGTGGCATGATGACTAATTTCATTGACGTGAGACACCAACTGATGGTTCAGCATAAAATATAGATAAGCCACCATCACAAGTATCTGGAGCCGATTCCTATAAATTACATCACAATAGAAATTGTTTTGGGTGTACTAACTTCACTGGGAATGTGTAAGAACATTTTGTCATTGGCGGCGCGTTGCTTGTTTCAGCGAGTGCCGCGACTCCATGAAGTCAACCACCCAATTGTCCTTGATGACATCGACGTTGAAGTCGCCGACTATCATGAAGGGTCGTCGTTGTGGTCGTTGTTTCAGGTATTCTTCCACAGCTTCGTCGACGTACTTCTCCACGGCGGCACGCGATAGGTTTGGCGCGAGGTACATCGTCATGACGTCGACTCCGCAGACGCTAGCAACTCAGTGCTCACCGTTGGCGCGTCGTTGAGCGCCGGGCCGCATTTGGAGGTCTTCGACTGAGTCAACGTCGTCACGCTTGACGTAAATTCCCACGCCGCCCGCAGGTCGTTGGAACCCGTGCGTGCGCCCGGCCGGAGCGTATCCCGCAACGTCGACGTCATCGGTGGCATTCCACGTCTCGGTGAAGCAAAGCACGTCCACTCGCATACTCATAAACGGGAGTCGAGGAGCGATGAGCCGTTCTTCGACCGCGTTAAACTCGGGTAGATGTTCCGGTCGGGGCGGGTAGCGGTAGCCGCAACTCACGCTGAGCAATGCAATTCTACCGGCAATTAACGACTGCTTGCACGTGGCACACGCGACGTAGTCGGCAAATTCGTCGGCGTCGCTTCCAAACGTATGGCAAAGAACCGACAACGCTTTGGAACGATGCAGTTCATTCTGAATGTTGCCGATCCGCGTCAAGTTGTTGTCGAACCAAAGTCGATCAGACACCTTGCAGCTGTGGCCGAAGCTCCGGTCGAGGAAGTCGCGCTTGAAGCGAGCGTTGGGCGTGGCGTACTGCTTGGCTCGCCACGCCGCTACCGCGGCGCGCTCGCGGGCGGCATCGAGATCGGCTTCGCCGCGTCGACGCTTGCACGCAGTTTCACCGTCCGGATTCTCTTGCCGATGCTTACGCCTCGCAGCAGCTTCGCGTTCTCGAAGCTGGGAATTTTCCGCTCGACGTTGACGTATCGCAGCTGCTTCGCGTTGGGGATCCTCCGCTCGACGCTGACGTCTCGCAGCTGCTTCACGTTCTCGGAGCTGCGGATCTTCCACTCGACGCCGACGTTTGCGTTCCGCATCGCGAGCTCTTCTCAGCACAGCCTTGTCCACGGACGAAGTGTCTTCGGAATCGCGTGCGGTTCCGCCAACACATTGGCTGACGCTATTGGAAGGGACGCCAGTAAGTGTGTTTGCGGATTCGTTAGCATACATTTTGACCAGCGACATCAGACGTGTAGCGACCGCACAAACCAACCCAACCGACGAAAGGCGGCGCACTCTGACCGGTTATTTATAGCGAGCACCGGCCCCGGCCTGCGCATGCGCGCGTTATCATTCAGCTGGCGCACTTAAAACTAAAGGTAACACGGCGCGTGGAGGGGAGAAGTGAGCGCAGCGTGCGCTGTGTTGAGAGGAGGAAGGGATGCACAGATGGCTGGCCGAGGAGGAGGGGAGGATGCGGACGGCGACAGCGCATGACTAGCCCCCAGTATAACATGTTCCGCATGTAAAAACGTCACTCAAGCACTAAAGGAAATTTAAAGACTCACCTAACTGTACAGCCGAAAGTATATGCAACTGTGAAAGAAAGCACACAGCTACTTTTAACACTGACTATTCTCCATTTAGGGGGTACGTTTGCCAGCGCACGATTAACGTGTGCACGAGAGCCCCCCCCCTCCCTCTTGTCAACTAATAGGGGGGGGGCTAAATATGCCCCATACATGGACTTAGGAGGACGGCGGGGGAGGGGCACCTCTGCGATGAACTCTCGACCGCCCTCCTTCTTGATGGGGAACACAGTGAACGGCAATGCACCCAACTACACATTTATCGACAAACGCGCTGTTAGTATGCAACAAATGCGCATAGGTGAACGTGATGGTGACTTGCTGGAAAAATGTAATAAAGTCCAAAAAACTTGAAAGACAACTGGAAAATTCTACAAGTGACTCGTCGAAAAAAGAAGCCCAAATGAAATTTTAATTGGCCGAGGTGCAAAAACCTTCCGCATATCCCAAGTATGGTAGATGTCGATGCAAGCAGCTGCTTATACTGCATTATTATTATTATTATTATTATTATTATTATTATTATTATTATTATTATTATTATTATTATTGTGTTGGCGTTGCGTGAAATATGCCTCAAAAATACACCATCGGGATACCAGAAAAGTTGGCAACGTCGAAAGAGGGCGAAAGAAGTATTTCATGTTTTGTATATTGCTTTCATAATCAATTTTTCTGATCATATGCCATTGACTTGCGAAAAGCTGCGACCCTTACCCTCCTTCTCATAAGCCAAATTAGCCGGCATAAGAGACACCAAAATGATAAAACCATGACTGAAAGAAATGATGCAAACTATAACCCCAGAACGCCTACAGCGTCTCATAAAGGTACACACTTCAATTTCGCATGCTAAAGCGCAATCTATAACGGGTGCATACGACATTTTTCTTTTTCAATTTTGTGGTTACTGACCTGCAATAAAGCAGGCAATCATATACAGGATTGACTGACAGACTGAAAACATTTCGTCAGTTATGGCATTGGCGCTGCCGCCTGCCATGACAGCTCTGTGAACGTTTGGTGACACTGAAATTTTCTGATTCAAAAGCGCTATTTTATTATAAAACCTTAAGCATAATAAAAACTAGCAAAAATTTCATGCGAACACGGAAATTCATTAGACGGGAATACACCATTGAAATAAATGATTCTCTTTCTCAGAATTTTCTTGTGCCAAACGCTAAAGCCAGATAGAGTTGCGTAACGCCGCCTGCAGTACGATGTACGAACGCGCCTGAAAGATGAATGATGAAAGTGCTGCCAGTGATTGGCAACCTGACACAGCCTATTGAGAAATGCGTGAAGTGCTCTCGCTGCTTCGCAGGTACGACAGCAATACTTCGCGTCTACTCATTCATCTCACTCCTCCCAGTAATTAAGTCATGCTGCATACCCGAGTGGGGCACGGAGTAGGGCACTGCCTATATTATTACCACACATAACAGTTGCAACGTAGAACTTTCTCAAAAAATGCGAAAGCCCGTCATCCACGACCGCCAACAACCAGCTCGCTGTCGCACTTCTTTTTTTACTTGCTGAGGGCTTGAGGCATCTGGCTTTTCGTCCAGTCATGCATATCACATGGCGAGATTACGCTCATAGTAAAGTGCTAAATGAAGGCCATAAAAAGGCTAGCAGTACTTAGACCCGGGTTAAAGTAAACGTAAATAAGGCCTTGAATAGGGTATATAACAGCACTATTTAATAATAATTGCATGAATAAACTTCAAATCAATGAAACTTTTCGCGAATATAGGGCTGGCTTCAGCGGGCCACGATAGAGGGCACCACAACCTCGCTGAGCAAGACGTGGAGTTAATATACTGACTGTATATTTACGCAATGGACCGAGAGGAGCGCTCCTCCCCTGCGCCACCTCTCGGAGGCGAAGTTGCTTGTTACGCGTTTGTACTTGATCGGGAAAAGAACGTGGTTGAAGTCACCGCGACGACGCGTATCGCAACTGCCGTAACAAGCTGCAAGTCGATAGAGCGCTGCAGGAAGCAACGCATGTATGTCGCACACCGAGAATGTGAATCTGCCCAACAAGGTTCTACTCGTGCTGGGGCAAATCTACAAGCTTACAAAAAAACATCATTGACGATTTGGTAAATGGAGCAGGGGGCACTTTGCGATCGGGAATCTCTGGGTATCCGTGCGACGACTTCCTCGGGTTTCACAGCTGTGGAGCCACCATATGTTTTTTTTTTTGGGGGGGGGGGGAGGGAGCATATTGATGAGCAAGTAAATTTAGTTCAGTCGCGCTAAACAGTGCGAAGTATCCCGAGAACATGCAAAACACGCACAAATAAAACAACAGCGACAAAAAAAAACGTCAGTCAGTGCTAAAGCACACACCGTCACTCGTGGCGAGAATCCATTTCGTGGGCAGAATGCGTTTTTATCACTTGTGATAAGAGAGAGTTTTAGAATAGCGCACCGCGAGCCCTTGCGGTGTGGTCGCTGCCACTGCGCATGCGTCGTAACGCGAGTCGGCGTTCGCATTTGTGGACCGCACGCAGAAATTCCGAAATGGCGTGCGGTGATGGCGGCCCGCATGCGGCCCGCAAGCGCTGGTTTTGAAGCTACGGTGTTGCTGCGATCGTGCGTTGCGGATCGCAGTAGGCAAACGCTATTCTAAAACTCACATGGCGCCTGCTACGCCCGCAATGCCCTCAGCGCTTGCAAACGGTATTCCAAAACTCCCTAGTGACGTTGGATGGGCGCCTTGCATCTATTCGGCGATGCAGAGCGTAATATCAACAGTATGTTTCACTCAGCGCATTTCATTCACCGACAATCAGCTCAAAACGATGCACTGCTGTGTGAATTTGCAGATGCGCCGCCCATCGCGTAATCATACTGCCACCGCGATGGTCTTACGACTTCTGGATCGATCTCGCGGCCAATAAACTACTGTAGCAAGTTGCGGTTACCTCTTAGGAAACACATAATGTCCATAGTTATAGCAATATATAGCAATATCACTGTGCGACGGCTAGTATACCTGCGTTCTCGAGCATGAGGCCAATAATTTGGGTGTTGCCTTTATGCGACGCATGGAAGCTTCTAATTAACTAATCGTCAACCGTATGCTTACTGCCAGACGTACGCGTGAAGGCAATGCATTGATTCCTAACAATAGTACAGGATAAGGAGTTCACAAGTCTATTTTTTGTCTTTAGAAAACGTGTTTCACGATTTCGAGTACTTGGTACTCAACTATGGGAGAGCACTGAGCCGTCCCGAATAATAGGTGAACTGTATTTACAATGTGTGTGTTTAGAAAAAGTTGTTAACGATTTAGAGTACGATGTACTTAACTATGGGAGAGCAGAAAGCTGTCCCGTGCAGTGCAGAAATCAAAAGCAGGTGAAACTGTTTAGAATAATCGTACCTTTCAGGCTGCGCTGTCTATACGTCATCCGCATAAGCCTCCGTTGTTGGTATAGTAAGGTTAAACATTTCGGATATTTTTTGGATTCACTTATGTTGTAATCTGTGCAGTAAAAACATTTTTCAAAATAGTATACGTCATCCAATTTATCCTTTAATCAAATTACTACAATTTACTTGTAATGTTAAAACTGGCCTCGTAAAACATTTCAAGTTTTAACAGCTAGGTACGGCGGATTCTATGAGGACGAGGAATCCAGTTCAATATTTGGGAGAGGCTACACCGAGAAAACAAGTGAATACCCGTCACAAAGCAAGCCCATAAGAAGGGTAGACATTGAATTTTACCATTCTTGAAAATTATGGTAAATGCGCCCAATCTCCGCTCGAAGCGGAGCACCATCACAGGCGAAAGCTCAAAGAGCACAGTCTCTAGAACTCGTTGCAAACACTCTTCGCGCTAATATAATACAAACACTCTTGCAAGGTACCCACAACACTAATTGACGCGGCGGCTGATGAAGATGAATAATTATGGCTCAACCCTTTGTCATGGGTTCGAAACATTCAGCAGTCCACTCATCATGCATTTCACATTGCGTAACGCCTACTTCCACAATTCGCCTTTTGCGACGCCTTGGTTGCTATCTTAATCTTGTGCCAAGTTATATTGCGTATGTTAACGTGGTTCCTTTACGACATAACGCTTGTACAGGGGTTTTGTGCAAAGAAATTTCCAGCACCAGCGTGACTCAAAAACAAACAAAAAGAAGAAAAAAGCGTTCGGCTCTATGGTTGAATACTGCGCTGGCACGGAGCGGACACCGGTTCAAACCTCGTCCCAATATGGATATTTCTTTCTTATTTAGTTTTTTTTTTTCATTTTTCATGCGATAACTGCTACGGACACTGGCGGCGGTGGACAATATGGCACCTTGTTGTGATTTTATAACAGCTGGATGTCTTTGTATATAAAAAATAATCTCGCTCAAGTACTAAAGGAAGTTTAAGCAACCACCAAATTGTTTTCTTCCACGAAAATTTATGCAACTGTGAAAGAAAGCACGCAGTAGTTTTTAACCCTGACCAGTATCCATTCAGCGGGTAGAATCGCCAGCTCACGATTAACGTGCGCACGGGGATCCCCCCTTCTCTTCCCCCCTAGTCAACTGAACAGCCAAATATGCCCCCTATATTGACTTAGGAGGACGGTGGGGGATGACGAGAGGCGCTCCGATCAACTGTCACCCCCGCCTCCCCTCTTGAGGGGGAACTCAGCGCAAGGATATATACACCAAACTGCCCAGTCCTCGACAAACGCGCTGCAACAAATGCGCATCGGTGCAGGTGATGATGACTTGCTGGAAAAATGTAAATAAAACCGAAAAAAGACGTGAAAGCAACTTAAAAATTTTACATGTGACTCGGCGAAAAAGGAAGTCCAATCCACTTTTCATGAGTGGAACTGGCAACCCTGCACTTATCCCACGTATTGTGGAAATCGATGCAAGTAGCTGCCTATGCTGCATTATTCTATTATTATTATTATTATTATTATTATTATTATTATTATTATTATTATTATTATATTATTATTATTATTATTATTATTATTATTATTATTATTATTATTATTATTATTATTATTATTATTATTATTATTATTATTATTATTATCTTTGATCAATGTTGAGCAAGGTATAGGCGCAAGTCTTTGTGCAAATTCATTAGTCGTGCTCAGATTGTGGACTTACCAGAGATGTCGAATAAATTGACGCCTATAGGGTATAGCTTACATGCTCCGGCGCAGCGTTAGCAGTGACGTAAGAGCAGATACGTCACATTTGTGGAAACAAAATGGAGGCGAAGCTAAGATGATGTGCCCATCACTACTAGCGATTGTTGGCATATATTCCTCCTGATTCGAGTGACGAATTACTACCCCTTGCTGAGTCAGTGCATACGTGCACTGTAAACCAAATTACACCTATATAGGTGTTTTATAGTGTCTATAACTCACACCCCTACACCCCACAAAATGGGTGTATCAAGCAGGACTACACCTATTACCGTGGGTGGATTTCCGAATTTACACCCTATGGCACAAACATTTTTTGGGGTGTAAAAGAAAATGTACACCCAAGTGGCCTTAAGGGAGTGAGGGTGTAAAAGCGAATGTACACCCAAATAATCTTAAGGGCGTAAGGGTGTAATAATGCTGACACCCTAACACCCTTAAAAAACAAAAGTAGTGTAAGGGTGTAATTCTCCCAAACAGCAAAAAGGGTGTGGGGGTGTTCATGCTGAATAATGCCCCAACACCCATGCAAAAAATACCATGATTCGAGTGTTGTCCCCTTTCCAGTAGGCCCCTGTGGAAGCACGTGAAAGCTTACCCTTTACTATTCATGTGCAGATGTCCTATTGTAGTGGCTCCTGCCACAGTGTGGTAATCCTGGCCCTAGCACAGCTTTTATGGTGCATATATGAAGCACGGCATATAAGGCTCTCACATATAACATGTAATCCTAGCTGAATGTGAAGGCATCACTCAAAATGAGCTGTCACACATAACAGAACGTTCACAAAGTCATGCCATAGTGCAAAATGAAATCAAGCTTTATTTTATTAGACACAGAGCACACACAGGCTTCAGAGACAAATTGTACCTTAATCAAAAGTTTTTTTCAATTGTGCAGAACAAAACGCCATTTGCTATAAAAGACCGAAAATAAGACATCAATGGTACGGCATGGAGCTCTAACTACCGATGCATGCATATCAAAGTACAACAGAAGAGCCTTTATTTGCACTTAAAAAAGAAGAACTAATTTTAACACGCTTCAATGCAGCACAAAAGCACAGTGCAGTGAAGCATACAAACAGCAAGAAGAGTAGTGCAATGCAGCATGCCTTATTCCTCCAATATACTGAAATAATATATCAATGCACACTACAATTGCCTCATTGATACGCCACAGTTTGCATGTGTTGTGGCATGCCTTATGCATATTATGCAAGGCTAGTGATATTCTAATGAATGTAATGACAAAACAGTCTTAAAATGGCATTTTCATTTCACAATAACCCTTGTGTGTTCAGACATTCATAATACTGGAGAAACAATAATACAGAAGTGAAAACAATAGGCAAAGTTACAATAGCTTAACAGTGTCACTAGATATTAACCATGCAGAATAAATGATTTAAAGATGTAAAATATCAAGCGCATCACATATGTCTCCCTGAAACAATGCAACATCAAAGAACACAAAATGGACACAAAAAAGCAGGGTGAAAGAGTAACCACTTACACCTAGCAGAGGTGGAGCAGCCAAGCTATCACCTGGAGCAATATTTTGGAGCATCATATCTTGCTTTTCCAGGGAGAAAATTTAAATTTAGAGCAGGTTTCAGGAAAAACAAATGCAGCATTTTTGAGCCTGATATTCAATATTTACAGCATTGATTGATATGTGCAGTTTAGCGTCCCAAAACCACCATATGGTTATGGGAAACGTCGTAGTGGAGGGCTTCGGAAATTTCGACCACCTGGGGTTCTTTAACATGCACCCAAATCTGAGCACACGGGCCTACAGCGTTTCTGCCTCCATCGGAAGTGCAGCCACCGCAGCCGTGATTCAATCCCGCGACCTGGGGGTCAGCAGCCTAGTACCATAGCCCCTAGACCACCGCGGTGGGGCTCCAAATATACAGTAGTACAACAAATTAGACTGAATCACACAAAAGGAAAAATATATGTAGAACTTATTTGACATGCGCTAATTCATTCAAAATATACGAGAGCGCAGCTATTTCAATAAAAGCACTCTTGAACTGTCCCACAGTGCAAACAATGCTAACCTCCCTATTTACGAACGCTCCTCGACTCGAATCTCGTTCTTATTTGAACAAGCTGAGCACAGCGCCACCGCTTGTCTAAAAATGATGTTGCGTTTCTCGAGAATCGCTGCAGATTATCACTGATATTGGGTGACTTACTCTGCCTAGAGACTGCGCTGGAATCAATTTTCTCAACTCAAGGCGAAGCATTTAGTGAAGGGACGTTCTAAAATGCGGGGGTAAAACTCACAGTAGTATTTGCCGAGCTTGTCAAACTGTTTGACAGGCGACCCAGAAATTCCAGATATTCGTAAAGGAGGAGCTCAAGGGGGTGGCGAAAAGAAAAAAGTCGCATACGATTTTCCTTATTGTCGTTTAAGGCTGCAAAAACCTCATAAATTACTCTGAAAGACGGCCAGCACTCATACTAGTACTCGTTATTGTATGGCATCTGCATGGCAGAGTAATATAGGGAAAAAATATTTTATTAGTAGCCACATCCAAATCATAAAACACTTTTCCGCAGAGCGAAAGCGTACTCTGGCTAAAGCGACTTAAAAAGCGTTATGGACGTCATAGAAAAGGGGGGAGAACTTTCTTTTAAACCGTTCTACTCTTTTCTTTTGCTGTGAGGTTAGAATATAGTCAATTAAAAGTTATAATTGCGGTTGGCGCATCTGTATTAGATTGGATGATGATGAACCCGCCTCGATGGTTTAGTTGCCAAGGTACTCAGCTGCAGTTTTCATGCAGGCAAAAATGCTGTAGGCCCATGTGCTTAGATTTGGGTGCACAAGAACCCCAGGCGGCCGAAATTTCTGGAGCCCTCCCCTAAGGCCTCTCATAATCAAATGGTGGCTTTAGGACATTAAACTGCACACATCAATCAATTGGATGGTGATGCACAAACCTATGTTGAATAATGGATTTTATGTTTCTTGATAAAATTAACAATACTGAGAAATAATTGAAGCTGGTTGGGCATTTCATAATAGTTTTGTGCAAAATTAGGAAATTGTATCCAATTGACACAATTGGCGCGGCTGCTGTTCTCTTGAACATGCAAATAGAACACGAAAATAGCATGTAATATTGTGCTACAGACATTAAACATGTGTTGTAAATAGACATGAATGCCTGAATTGAATAGTCAATTTCGCGAGGAAACAACGACCACACAAAGAAAACACATGGGCAGGACGGGTGCTCACTAGCAGCTGTTTGTAGCATATATTCATAATATAGCATATATTCATACACACAACCTTAAAAAGGTGACGAGTCGGCATGAAGTACTGATGGAGTTCGTGCGCCTAACAAACTAGCAAAGTTGCGCCGATGCATCGCTGGAAATCATCCTGAGCAGCTGAAAGGCTGTAAAAAGAAGCGTGCGTGGCGATCTTCGCGATACGGCACGAAAGCGAGATATGCGCGACGTGCAGCTTCGGAGGCGCTTGGTAGCGCATGGTCGCTCGATGATGTAGAAAACACGTGACATCCATCCGCCCAACCAGACACACAGATCCCGAGCTTCTTGCACTATCTGTCTCCAGGGCCACCGCAAAGCAGAAGTCAACAATTCGGGAAAATATGCAGGACAACTTTCCACAGCAGGTTCTCCTTTTTTTTTGAGAGCCCCCTCCCTACCCCCCCTTTTTTTCGTTCAAAGAAAGCTGTCAACGTTCGTTTTGCTTATGCTGCCCCCAGTTCCAGTAAAAGTGCGTTGACTCGAGGTCAGTCGTGAGGCACGACGATGCCAAAAAAAAAAACTTCTGAGGTCCTCGCCTACCTTCTGGATTAACTGAGAGCGTCACTATAGCCCCCCCCCCCCTATAGCTATGGGGCAAAAGCCGCCGTAGCAGCTGCACCTTGCACTCACGTGGTAAATAACTCGGAAACGCGGCTTAAAAATCACGTGATAGAAAACTCCCTACGCGGTAAAACTGGTTTTGAACTCCTTTACTGTATACGTGCATCAGAGGTGGTGGTAAAACTATGTCATGTGCCATCATTTATTCCAACATGAGGTAGTAATTCTAAACGCGAAAGAGTTTTTAAAGGTCATGAGCCGCAAAAACCCGAAACGTGGATAGTTGCGGTGTTGGGCTGGTTTTATTGGGCTTAGAGAGAGGGTGCCACCACCACGCCAAGCGAGACCAGTGCTCCTACCGGACGCGTATCGCAAGTGCCGTGACGAGCTGGAAGCCGATAAAGCGCTGCCGAAATTAACGCATGTATGTAGCACACCGAGAATGTAAATCTGCCTGTCAGCGATGTCCGAATGAATGTAGTAAAGGCAAGGTTCAAATTTTAAGAAAAACTGTATTGTGCTAAGTTACAGGTGAATCAGCAGTGGTTGCATGTATAAGGAAACTGGACTCGGTGCAGGAGTTCTATCGGATACGTCCGACGCCACTCGCGTCTCGTCTCGCTCTGCGATGCGTTGCTCTGCGGTCCCGGCTCGAATCTCGGCTCGTTCTCCTCTTTCTGGCGATGCGTCGCTATGCGCTCACGGCTCGAAGGCTCACTTTTGGTTTTTGAACGTTCGTTGAACCAATGGGCAACCGCGTCGAGTGGACGCGCTCAGGGCTCGGAGTCCACGTTAACGCAGTGCAGCGTTTCCCGAGCAAGCACGGAGGCGCTACCGGAGAAGGAGGCGCTGCCGGAGAATGAGACGCTGCCGGAGAATGAGACGCTGCCGGAGAATTCAGCTGTGCGAACTCGAGTGCCGCTGACACGGCCCTCCCGAAAATTGCGCCTGTCCTCAGGCTTGCGTGTTTTATGGCGTTAACGGTTGCTTCATGAGCGTCAGTCTATACGAAAGGAATGTCCTTCGCCAGAAGGTGCCGTAGCTTGTGCGTGACCTTTGCAAACTCCGGTATGAACTTTCGGTAGTGGTTAGCGAACTGCAGGAAGGAGTACAGCTTCTTTGCGTTGCGATGCGGCTCGAACTTCTCGACAGTGGCAACTCTGGATTCGTCCAGTGTTCGTCCTTCGGCGAAGATCACGTAACCCAGGAAAGATACTTTGTCTTGAACCAACTGGCATTTCCGGATATCCATCTTCAAGCCGTTGATCACGACTCTCCTGAGTGCATCGTTCAGCAAATCCAAAGCCTCCCTCACTGTTGTGGCTCCCTGCCCGACATCGTTCATGTACGTAGCTGTCCTAGGTAAGCCATCGAACGTGCGACGCATGACTCTTTGCATGGTCTGAGGGGCCTTGCAAATCCCAAAGGCCATTCGAAGGTATTCGTACTTTCCGTCTGGAGTGACGAATGCGGTCTTGTGTACGTCGTCCGGCTTCATTCGTATAGTCAGAAATGCTGTCTTCACGTCCAACACAGTGAAGTAAGCCGATCCGTCGCGCATGACATCGTCAATAACGTCTTCCATGACGGGCAGTGGATAAGAAGGGTTGATGGTTTTCTCGTTGAGCTTGCGATAGTCGTGTACCATTCTTCGTGGAGTCGTCGGGTGGTGCGGTTGATCGACGACTATCGTTGGAGCACCGTACTCGCTTTCGCTCGGCCTTATGATGCCCTTGGAGAGGTAGTCATTCAACTGTTCTCGGATGAACTTGCGATCAGCCGGTGAGCACCTGTACGGCCTCGATGACACTGGTATTTTGTCTCTGAGTTCGATGCTGTGTTCAGTGTGAGGACACACGCCCAAAGTGTCGCCTTTGGAAGCGAACGCTTGGTGATGCCTTAACAGAATTGCGCGAAGTTGTTCCCTCTCTGTCTCGGTGGCATCCTTCGTTATCTTCCGTGTGGCGTCTTCGACTAGACTCGTGAAGTCTTCGTCGGGTGCGGGACATTTCGTGTTGAGGCGCACGTACCCTTCGTCTTTGGAAACACTCTCGTCCGATTGCCGGCAGAACGTCGCAATAAGCGTTTCCCCGGTGCGGTGTGGTGTGCCTTCTTTCGGGGGTGGCACTTCGGACGATGAAAATTTTCCGGAGGGCTCGACTGGAACGATAGTCACATCGTTTGACGTGTGAAACGTTACGTCGACGTTCGCGACTCGTCGCCAGTCTGATCCCAGAATCAGGTCGATGCCGCTGGGGAGTTCTGTTACCACGACGTCTTCGAGTCGCACATTCGTGGTGCCCAATGTCACCTCAAGCGTTGCAGCAAGAGTTGGGCATATGCTGCGGTTGAGAACTTCAATGTTCTCGCGTGATACCCATGCGTGCGTGGGAATGTCGTCCGTCAAGGCATTGGCACTCATGATGGATAAGTTGGCGCCACTGTCAATGCACACGCGGACGGGTCGGTTGTTAGCAGTACCGGACACTATTGGTAATGTGCCGCCCGTCGAATGCAAAAAACAGTTTGTTTGCCTAGGTGACGTAGTCCCTGTTTCGTGGCTGCTATTGTCCCTCTTCGCTCGTTTCTCGTCCGCTCTGATCGTTGCTGGCGTTTTCGGCTTTCTACAATCACGGGACAGGTGACCGATGTTGCCGCAGTTGAAGCACGAACGAGCAGAGATGGGCCGCGGGTGTGGAGCTCCCGAGAAATCGCTGCGTGGGTTGGCCTTCAGCAAGTTGGCAGAGCTGCTGTCTGGCACCCGCTGGTTCGAACCCTGACCACGGCTCGCTGTAGACGATGACGGTTTCTTGTCGTTCTCGGCACACACGGTCGTGCGACGCCTCGCGTCGAGCAAAGCCGCTCTGTCAATGAGTTCGGTTACTGTGCCACACAGCTGCGCTGCGAGTGGGTTGGCCCATGTGTCGTCCTCGATGCCGCTTAGAATGAGGGAAATACGCTCTTCCTCTGCTAAACGGTACGGCGCCTTGTTCAGAATGGCGTTCTTCGAGTAGATGTACTCGACGATGGTCTCGTGGCTCTGAATGCGTCGCTTCGTCTGCAGTTCGAGGAACTCCAGCATTGTCAGCTTTCGTTTGAATCGGAGAATGAGCGCTTCTTTCCATTGCTCCCAGGTGTCATACTGTGAGCCGTAGGCGCTGTGCCAATCCTTGGCAGATCCCGTCAAGGGGCTTGCTGCTGTCACCAACGTCAGCGATGGCGTCCAGTGGGCGAGCGCTGCGATTCTCTCCACTTGCGTAATCCATTCGTGAGCACTTTGTTGCGGTGTCCCATCAAACAAGGGGATTGAGGATGACGTGTCGCTTGTGGAATGAATCTGGATCGGGCTCGTCGTCAGTGGACTTCTCGACAGCGTGTTGGCGAGCAGGGCTTGTGTGTTCACGAGCGCGGCGAGGATCTGGGCCATGGAAGGTTCTCCCTCGTGCGTTGAAACGGTCGGCGCGGCGGGGCGTGCCGCGTATTGGTTGGTGCCGTCGTTCAGTGACGGTGGCCGCGTCAAACCCGAGGACATCGTTATGTCAGCAGGGACGGAATGGTGCAGCCCGAGGGTTGAAGTCGTCACCCGTTCCGTTGGCAGTGAAAAATTCTGATGGGCTTCGTGCAATGTCTCACGTTCACTCGTGGTCGCACGGTTAAGCTGGGCTCGCAGGCTGCTCAGTTCAGCGCAAAGCCTCGCGTTGTCGGCGGACAGTGTATCCAGGTGCGCCTGCCTGTCATCGTCGTAGGCAGCCTGGTCCTTCGTTGACGAGTCCGTCGGCTCTAGGGCTTGGCGATTGATGTTGTCGCGGATGATTCTTGCGATGAGCTCGTCCTTTCGTCCGGAGCACCGTAGACCTCGTGCTCTCAGCTCGTCGACGAGTTGCTTTTTCGTTGCATTTGCCATCGTGCTGTGGTCGAGGGTCGTGAACACGCTTTCGACGATGGTCGTCTCAGAGTCCCGAGACGATGTACGGTGTGGCGTTGCTCCTTCTCGTGGCGTCGTTTCCCCCTCTACATGCAGCTCGGTCGATTCACATCCTGTCGGCTGCGGCATGTCAGCGATGTCCGAATGAATGTAGTCAAGGCAAGGTTCAAATTTTAAGAAAAACTGTATTGTGCTAAGTTACAGGTGAATCGGCAGTGGTTGCATGTATAAGGAAACTGGACTCGGTGCAGGAGCTCGATCGGCTACGTCCGACGCCACTCGCGTCTCGGCTCGCTCTGCGATGCGTTGCTCTGCGGTCCCGGCTCGAATCTCGGCTCGTTCTCCTCTTTCTGGCGATGCGTCGCTATGCGCTCCCGGCTCGAAGGCTCACTTTTGTTTTTTGAATGTTCGTTGAACCAATGGGCAACCGCGTCGAGTGGACGCGCTCAGGGCTCGGAGTCCACGTTAACGCAGTGCAGCGTTTCCCGAGCAAGCACGGAGACGCTACCGGAGAAGAAGGCGCTGCCGGAGAATGAGACGCTGCCGGAAAATTCAGCTGTGCGAACTCGAGTGCCGCTGACACTGCCCAACATAGAAGTGTGGCAGTTTGTGCTAGTTGGTATGGCATGACGATAGTTATAGCGCGAGAACAAAACGACGACACAGAGACAAGTCCTTCGTGTCCTTCTTGTCTCTGTGTCGTCATTTTGTTCTCGCGCTACAACTATCCTCCTAGCCAACAAGGTTCTACTCGTGCTGGCGATACCCTACATGCTTACAGCAAACATCATTGACGCTTTGGTAAATGGAGCAGGGGGAACAAGCGATCGGGAATCCAGGGGTGTCCGTGCGACGCCTTCCTCGGGTTTCACAGCTGTGGAGCCGTCATATGTTTTTTTTTTGGGGGGGGGGGCAAGGGGGGGTAGGGGACCGTGAAGATGAGCAAGTGAATTTAGTTCAGTCACACTAAACAGTGCGAAGTAGCCGGAACACACGCAAAACACGCACAAATAAAATAACAGCGACAAAAAAAACGTCGGTCAGGGATAAAGCGCACACCGTCACTCGTGGCGAGAATCCATCAATCAGAATCCGACAATCAGCTCAAAACGATGCGCTGCTGTGTGAATTTGCAGATGCACCGCCCTTCGCGTAATCATATATATATATATACTGCCGCCGCGATGGTGTTACGACTTCTGGATAGATCTCGCGGCCAATAAGCTACTGTAGCAAGTTGCGGTTACCTCTTAAAAAACACATATTGTCCAAAGTTATTAACATATAGCAATATCACTGTGCGACGGCTAGTATACCTGCGTTCTCAAGCATGAGGTCAGTAATTTGGGTGTTGTCTATATGCGACTCATCCAAGCTTCTAATTAACTAATCGTCAACTCTATCCTTGCTGCCAGGCGTCCGCGTGAAGACAAAGTATTGATTCCTAACAATAGTACAGGCTATAGAGTTCACAATTCTATTTCTTGTCTTTAGAAAACGTGTTACACGATTTCGAGTGCTTGGTACTCAACTATGGGAGAACACTGGGCCGTCCCGAATAATAGGTGAACTGTATTTACAATAGCAGTTCACCACTGGCAGACAAAAGCAGGTGAAACTGTTTAGAATAATCATACCTTTCAGGCTACGCTGTCCTTGCGTTATCCGCATAAGCCTCCGTTGTTGGTATAGTGAGGATAACATTTCGGATATTTTGTCGGATTCACTTATTTTGTAATCTGTGTAGTAAAAACCTTTTTGAAGATAATATATAACATACAATTTATCCTTTAATCAAACTACTACAATTTACTTGTAATGTTAAAACTGCCCTCGTAAGACATTTCAAGTTTTAACAGCTAGGTATGGCGGATTCTATGAGGACGAGGAATACAGTTCAATATTTGTGAGAGGCTACACCAAGACAACAAGTGAATACCCATCACAAAGCAAGCCCATAAGAAGAGTAGACATTGAATTTTACCATTCTTGAAAATTATGGTAAACGCGCCCGACCTCCGCACGAAGCGGAGCACAGCCACAGACGAAAGCTCGAAGAGCACAGTCTCTAGAACCTGTTGCAAACACTCTTCGCGCTAATATAATACAAACACTCTTGCAAGGTACCCTATACACTAAATGACATGGCGGCTGATGAAGATGAGCAATTATGGCTTAACCCTTTGTGATGGGTTCGAAACATTCAGCGATCCACTCGTCTTGCATTTCAGATTGCTTAACGCCTACTTCCACAATTCGCCTTCTGTGACGCCTTGGTTGCTATCTTAATCTTCTGCCAAGATATATTGCGTATGTTAACGCGGTTCCTCTCCGACATAACGCTTGTACAGGGGTTTCGTGCAAAGAAGTGTCCAGCACCAGCATGACAGAAAAACAAACTAAAAGAAAAAAAACATTTCGCTTGATTGTTGAATACTGGGCTGGCAAGGAACGGACACCTGTTCAAACCTCGTCCTAATATGAATATTTCTTTCTTATTTAGTGTTTTTTTTCTTTTTTCATGCGATAACTGTTACGGACACTGGCGGTGGTGGACAATATGGCACCTTGTTGTGATTCTATAACAGCTGGATGTCTTTGTATATAAAAAATAATCTCGCTCAAGTACTAAAGGGAGTTTAAGCAACCACCAAATTGTTTTCTTCCGCGAAAAATTATGCAACTGTGAAAGAAAGCACGCAGTACTTTTTAACACTGACCAGTCTCCATTCAGCGGGTAGAATTGCCAGCGCACGATTAACATGCGCACGGGGATCCCCCCCTCTTCCGCCCTAATAAACTAAAGCGTCAAATATGCCCCCTTTATTGACTTAGGAGGACGGCGGGGGATGGCGAGAGGCGCTGCGATCAACTGTCACCCCCGCCTGCCCTTGTTATGACCGTCGTCAGCAGGCGCCATGCTGTCGCTGAGAAGCGTAGCCGGGCAGCGTTCCCACGCCTGGAACCCCGGTTTTCTTGGAACCAGCGTCGAGAGCTGATGGGGGAACGGCGCTCTTTTAACCCTCAAACAAGTAGCCGACTCGCCGAATGCCTATGCCCGCCAGGTATTGTCCCTGCTAGCCGGCGGATGAGACGTCATGTCGCCACGAAGCTGTAAGCCGTTCCAGAGGGGACAACAAAGACAGCGTATTCCTTTGAAGAAACGGCGACCGCCGCCACAAAGTGCCCTGCTAATTGAGCGGGCAGATTGGCGGACCGTTTGATGTCTGCTGTCCGAAGCTTGGGACCCCCTCGACCAGCGACATACACGACGAGCAAGAGCCTCTCTGGCGCCACCTTTAAGTGCAGTGATCTTGACTCGAAATTGGATGTTCACGTGCGCCGTGCATGCTCGTACCCCTCACCTGTTGTGTGTGTGTGTGATTGGTGTTCCACTGAAGAAGGAGGAGCCCGACAGGGCTTATAACGGCGCCGCAGAGTGCAGGACGTCGCTCTGAACCAAGTAAAGGTTCAACCACCACGTTCGTAGTTTGTGATGGCTCTGAACCAAGTAACGGTTTAACCACCACGTTCGTGGTTAGTGAACTTTTAACCTCATGCTGTAAATATTTGTAAATAGTGCCATAAACCTGTTTGTTTTTTCGTATCCCCATCTTGTAAGCGCTCGTTTCCTCAACCCGAAGCTACACCACACTACCACAGCAACCCGGGATCACAACGACTGGTGATCAGCGGTGGGATTCCCAACACCCTCTTGAGGGGAAACTCAGCGCAAGGATATAAACACCAAACTGCCCAGTCCTCGACAAACGCGCTGCAACAAATGGGCGTCGGTGCAGGTGATGATGACTTGCTGAAAAATGTAAGTAAAACCGAAAAAAGGACGTGAAGGCAACTTGAAAATTTTACAAGTGACTCGGCGAAAAAGGAAGCCATATAGTCCACTTTTCATGGGTCGAACTGGCAACCCTGCCCTGATCCCACGTATTGTGGAAATCGATGCAAGTAGCTGCCTATGCATTATTATTATTATTATTATTATTATTATTATTATTATTATTATTATTATTATTATTATTATTTTTGATCAATGCTGAGCAAGGTATAGGCGCAAGTCTTTGTGCAAATTCATTAGTCGTGCTCAGATTGTGGACTTACCGGAGATGTCGAATAAATTGACGCCTATAGGCTATAGCTTACATGCTCCGGCGCAGCGTTAGCACTGACGTAACAGCAGATACGTCACATTTGTCGAAACAAAATGGAGGCAAAGCTAAGATGATGTGCACATCACTACTAGCGATTGTTGGCATATATTGCTCCTGATTCGAGCGACGAATCACTACCCCTTGCTTAGTCAGTGCATACGTGGTGCTTATTCTATTGTTATAAATGCCAACCATGCAACCGAAGTTGATTTCGCCCTTATATCGTGGCTGCGTTGTAGGGTGTTTTCTTTTTTTCATGAGTTTAATATACTGGCGTTACTGTGGTACAACACTTGACGACAATGCAGAATGCCTGTTGTATTCCGACCTGACTCGTTATTCGTGTACTGTGTTCCATTGGGATTTTTCGTTATCCATAAAATGCCGCCGACGCCGTATTATCGTGATGACAGTCTTCACAAGGAGCCTGTCATCACGAAAATACGGCGTCGGCGTCAATCCGTTTCCCTGTTTGGACTAACTGCCAGCTGGAACGCATCTGCACCACAGAGTTTACACGCGATGACCGTGCGACCAGTTGCGCACGTCTGAGCGTCGCATGGAGCATCGCCTTCATCGACGCTGCCTCCTTCCACTTGTAACTAAGGGTGTGTCACGAGAAGCTTGGGTTCCGCTTAATGTCCTGTACCGTATTTCATTGATTTGCACGCGCGTTGATAAGCCGAACTGCACCTTAGGAAATGAATGCGTGGAAAAACTAGGGGTTCACTACGCTATTTGTTGGTAAGCCCTCCTTGCCATCGGTATCAATAAGCCCACTGCCCAGCATAAGGAAAAGGTTTAAATATTTTCTTAAAACAATTCTCTTGTGAGGGCACTCTAGGGGCGACGCTCCTTACGCGGCACTCGTTTGTCCCTCGTGGTAGTGCGTAACATGTCTTACACGTTGACCTCCTATATGGTGCCGGTGGGAGATTCCTCCTGTGCGTTGTTGAACAACAAAAAATTTGCAGCGTGCGCGTTCACTAAAAGCCGAATTCTCTTGTATCGCATTCCCCATTAGCTGCCATTGGCAAGTAGATTGAGCAATATCTGACAAGAAAGGGTTGTTACGTTATAATCGCTGGGCGTAACCTCCTTGGTTTTAGAAAGGTTTAGCGAGCGTGGGGGCCACGGTGCCATAAATACAGTGAACTAGTATATACCTTGAACTCGAGGTGGTTAAAGGTGGGAAGTAGACCCGAAGTGCAAGCCGTAACGAAGTGTGCGTGTGCCACCTCTCATTCAGTTCTTGGAATGTCGGCTGGAGGGCGGTGCTTCTATATATGGGGAATACATGATGAAAAGATGCGAGATGGTGGTACTTGGAGTGTTGACTAGATGGACGAACGGACACACAGGCGGACGCACGGACACATGGATGGACGCACAGATGGCTGCACGGACGAATGGACGCATGGACGAACCCACGGATGGGAGTGCGGACGCAAGAACAGACGCACGCACAGACGGTCAGACAGACGGACACATGGATGGACGGGAGCAAGAACGTATGGACGGACGGATGCTTCACCCCAATCTCCATCATTCACCCCGTGGATATACTGCCATTTTTTTCGTTCATACAAACCCAGAAACTCCGTCAGAAAAAAATTCCCAAGCATTTCCACGAGGGTGAACATGGTTAAGTGCGAATGCACGGGGTTACGCTATGAGGGGTATTTATTAATTCGCACTATTATATTTATTAATCACACTATGGTGCCTTTATGGTGTAATCGTTCCTAATAATCGCAATTTGATCACACGGGGGAGTTTACGTTAACTCACTGGCGAATGCCAGCGGATTTTAACTTTACTCCCCCTCATAGCATCACCCCGTGCATTCGCACTTAACCATGTTCACCCTCGGGGAAATGCTTGGGAGTTTTATTATTGATGAAGATGATTAAAGTGTAATTAATGAATTTAAGTGTTGTTTGTCATGAAGCATTTGTACACAGATACATTATATACGAAGTATTACTTATTTACACTTCACGACGCGTCCCCACGAGCAAAGTCCAGGGCTCGCACCCTCTCCCGCGCGGCACGTTCACTGGCTGGAACGGCTTCGGGAACGTCCACTCGCCGTTGACGATTGCGAGCGGCGTCTTGACGCCGGCCTTCATCGCCCTTCTCCGCCTGACGCTTGCGTTGTCGTTCCGCTTCTTGGGCCGCGTTCGCGGCTCGATGCTGACGCCTCATCTCGGCCTCGCGAGTGCGCAGTTCACCATCCGCTGCACGCTTCGCCCGCTTGTCCTCGGCCTCGCGAGCGCGAAGTTCGGCATCCTCTGCACGCTTCGCCGGCTTGTCCTCGGCCTCGCGAGCGCGCAGTTCGGCATCCGCTGCACGCTTCGCCCGCTTGCACTCGGCCTCGCGAGCACGCAGTTCGGCATCCGCTGCACGCTTCGCCCGCTTACGTTCCGTCTCACGAGCCCTTCGCAGCGCCGCCTTGTCTTCCAACGTCGGCGAAACCACCGCGGTACCGTCACCTCCAACGACGGGAGCAGTGCTGGCATTCGGTTGTACTGCATTCGTTGTTGATGGTAGCGTTGCCTCCGGGACATCCATCGCACGACCCGCTCTCGACGGGAGACTGAGAGAGAAGGCGGGCGCGCGAGAGAGAGGGGTGCGCGCGCAGCTGCAGCGAGTGAGGAGAGCGGAGGAGCGAGCGAAGGGGGAGGGAGTATAAGGCGCGTTACTGACACCGATATCGGCGTCGCGTCCGTGGCTTATTCGGTAGAGCGTCGCGCTGCGGCCCGCCAAGTCCTCTTTCTTTTAAAAATAGAGAGAAGACAGCGGTGGATGGTTTGGGGTCGCTTATAAAGTGTATTCACACTTAAAAAACTTAGTTACAAGTTGCAGTCATTCCCAAGAGTACAGTATAGACAGTCATCGCAGCGGGCACATTGGAGAGATAATGGCCGACCAACGACCAACAACTGTTGCAAACACAATTTTTCGCATTTAATGTTAGCCCAAGGTGCTAAATTCAAGTTTGAAAAGCTGGGTTTCATTTCGTACGAATATCTTGCCAGCGCAGATCGCCTAAGTAGCAGATAATATGGAGAGAGAAAGGGAGAGAGAATAAAAGAACGCTATACGGAGGTGAACTACGTCCAGTTTGCTATCCTACACGGGGAGTGGGGATGAAGGGAGTTAAATAGAGCAAGAAAGAGATGCATATTGCACACCACACACATGGCAGGGTTTCACTAGCGGTCATCCAGTGATGGTGCCTTCAAGAATCGTAGAGAGAGGTAGAAACGAAGAGTGAAGGCAGGGAGGTTAACCAAGCTCTGCTCGGTTAGTTACCCTACATTTTCGGTGGGAGATTGGTGGAATTATAGATATTGAAGAGATAGAGAACAAAAGAAGTATAATATGGGAGTGATGGTTAAAAAAAAATTCGGCAGATCCCACGTACCTGGGCATCGACGTTATGCGAAGCATGCGGAGGAACGGTGACCGCGTAGCAATTCCTTTATTGAGCGTCAACTTATGAAATCACGCTAAATGTATATCCAAATGCGGCATTCACAGACATATATATATAGCCAGTCGTCTATATATATATATATATATATATATATATATATATATATATATATATATATATATATATATATATATTATATATATATATATATATATAACCAGTTTATAAGTTTGTACTTTGTAGCCAGTTTGTAAGTTTATATAACTAGCCATTCGCACTAGCGCAACGATGTCAACTGAAACGTACACATTAGCAACACCAGAAGCTCATATGAAGCGCTGATGCTCGCGAAGATGTTGTCTCTAGACACTGATACAGAAATACAACTTCAGCGCATGACACCTAACCACAATTGACGTCAACCTAACGTGACGGAAGTGTCAAAGGAGTAGATATGTAAAGTTTATCAAATTGGGTAGGCAGTACTGCAACCACCTTTGACGTTTCACGAAGATTAGCGTCTATTTTAAACGTAGTTCCGAGACCTGTCGTATAGCTCTGTGGTAGAATGCTTAGGTTTGATTCCGCTGGGACACTGAAATTTATTATTTGCATTCGTAGGGGTGTGAACGCTACCTATGTCAAGTTTTTCCTAACACTGACATTTATTCTATATGCCTTCGTTGCGTCGACGCTACCGATGTCGGGTATTTCTTAACGACCACGCATTAAAATTGGTAATGTTTTTTCTCGTCGCTCCTGGGTAGATACTAAGTGTCAATCACCTGTGGCACATACCTACATACAAGCGGCACATGCCCACCCGCGGTGTGAATGTTCCGCTGCTGGGCTTGAATTGCATGACGACGTGCGGTGACGAGATTATGACATTATTCATGTTTTGACCAGTGCGCCATATCTTACCATCTTACCCTCCCACGCTAATTTTGGTTCACGCCAAGTTAAGGGCGTGATCACGAGGAGCACTCAAACGTAAGCGGATAGATAGATAGATAGATAGATAGATAGATAGATAGATAGATAGATAGATAGATAGATAGATAGATAGATAGATAGATAGATAGATAGATAGATAGATAGATAGATAGATAGATAGATAGATAGATAGATACTAAACGAAAATCGCCTGAAATAACCTCAAAAACTGGGTAAACCAATTGTCCTCTAGAGCACTACCTTTCCTGTTTTTCTTTTCCACCTACTATCGAAGTATAAATTTCCTCTCATTCTAACTGAGATTTCGAACGTAGGAAGGGTAGTAATTATTTACCACAATGAGGTTTTGTTCGAGTATAGAGAGAGTAAATTTTTACTGCCTTCACAATTTTTGGAGGGTATATCTGTGAGTTATTTCCTGTAGTAAAAAATAAAATAAAATATGATGGATGCATTCGCCAAAAGTCGACAAATGTATAGAAATGAAATGATGGCAGAATCGATGACACGTTTCTTCTCATACCGATAAACACGCACACACAACAAATGCAGAATACAACATCACTCGAACAGTCTGCACGCGTTACTCGACTGCACTTTGACATAAACGTGTGGCAGCTTGGGCTAGTTGTTATGGCATGACGATAGTTATAGCGCGAGAACGAAACGACGAGACAGAGACAAGAAGGACACGAAAGACAAGAGCGCATAACTATCGTCATGCCATAGCAACTAGCCAAAGCTGCCACACTTCGAAGTTGCACTTTGACAATCCGGTATATATAGGCACGACTTCATGACCGGCCATGTACTACCGGTAGGAGAGCTCTTTTTTTTTTTGCATCGAGTTACAACAACGGTTAAAGTTACAAGCGTAAACATGAGATGCGCTGCAGGCCGCTGTATGTCCCACCGACCTTTTATTTTAAATCTACCCGAGCCCACCTTTTTGATTATCCAAGAATTACTTAGACACAGGGCTCTTAGCCCCACACGTGTTAGCACTTGTGATGCACAAGCCCTTAAAATATACCTAGAGAGAGAGAGGGGGGGGAGATAGAGAGAAAGGAAAGGCCGGGAGGTTAACCAGATATTGGCATCTTGTTTGCTACCCAGCGCTGGGGGCGGGGAAAATATCTACAAAATATACCTAAGTACACACAAACCATGGCAGCTCAATGATTTTCATTGACCGACGATGCACAAGCACAGTAGCAACTGAGTATTCGTGACATCAGGAGTAGAAGAGCGGTGCACGCCTGCATACAAGCTGCTACAACGGGGTACTAGGCCTTTTCGAGGAGCACGGCTATGCGATGAAACACAGCTGGCGATCACAGAATACATACTCTGTGCAAATTTCATCGTCGTTTCAGACACAAATGAACACGTGTCCGCTATTTGCGGAGTCTTACGGGGACTGGGCGATGTATGTACTTCCAACGGAAGAGACGGACCACTATCTGGGTTTTCTTCGTGCTCACCAGCAGCCGCTTGTTGGTTCCGTCGGCCTCGCTCGGCTTCGCGGTACATGTTTGAGAACAGTTGGTGCATAAGGCAGGCAAGTAGGGCAGCACTTTACTCCAGCAGACATCGTATTCTGCGGAACAAAATGTATGCGATGCTTCTTTCACCTGCCCCGGTGACACACTCCCACTGGTCACTGGCGGCCGCTGCTCAGTGCCGACAACATAGTGAAGCGTTTTGCTTATCGCTTCTCCAGGAAGCAACCACGGACGATGACACCAGATTGATTTTGTTAGCACTGGCAGATCTTCGCGATACGGCACGAAAGCGAGATATGCGCGACGTGCAGCTTCGGAGGCGCTTGGTAGCGCATGGTCGCTCGATGATGTAGAAAACACGTGACATCCATCCGCCCAACCAGACACACAGATCCCGAGCTTCTTGCACTATCTGTCTCCAGGGCCACCGCAAAGCAGAAGTCAACAATTCGGGAAAATATGCAGGACAACTTTCCACAGCAGGTTCTCCTTTTTTTTGAGAGCCCCCTCCCTACCCCCCCCCCCCCCTTTTTTTTCGTTCACAGAAAGCTGTCAACGTTCGTTTTGCTTATGCTGCCCCCAGTTCCAGTAAAAGTGCGTTGACTCGAGGTCAGTCATGAGGCACGACGATGCCAAAAAAAAAAACTTCTGAGGTCCTCGCCTACCTTCAGGATTAACTGAGAGCGTCACTATAGCCCCCCCCCCCCTAAAGCTATGGGGCAAAAGCCGCCGTAGCAGCTGCACCTTGCACTTACGTGGTAAATAACTCGGAAACGCGGCTTAAAAATCACGTGATAGAAAACTCCCTACGCGGTAAAACTGGTTTTGAACTCCTTTACTGTATACGTGCATCAGAGGTGGTGGTAAAACTATGTCATGTGCCATCATTTATTCCAACATGAGGTAGTAATTCTAAACGCGAAAGAGTTTTTAGAGGTCATGAGCCGCAAAAACCCGAAACGTGGATAGTTGCGGTGTTGGGCTGGTTTTATTGGGCTTAGAGAGAGGGTGCCACCACCACGCCAAGCGAGACCAGTGCTCCTACCCGACGCGTATCGCAAGTGCCGTGACGAGCTGGAAGCCGATAAAGCGCTGCCGAAATTAACGCATGTATGTAGCACACCGAGAATGTAAATCTGCCTGTCAGCGATGTCCGAATGAATGTAGTAAAGGCAAGGTTCAAATTTTAAGAAAAACTGTATTGTGCTAAGTTACAGGTGAATCAGCAGTGGTTGCATGTATAAGGAAACTGGACTCGGTGCAGGAGTTCGATCGGATACGTCCGACGCCACTCGCGTCTCGTCTCGCTCTGCGATGCGTTGCTGTGCGGTCCCGGCTCGAATCTCGGCTCGTTCTCCTCTTTCTGGCGATGCGTCGCTATGCGCTCCCGGCTCGAAGGCTCACTTTTGTTTTTTGAACGTTCGTTGAACCAATGGGCAACCGCGTCGAGTGGACGCGCTCAGGGCTCGGAGTCCACGTTAACGCAGTGCAGCGTTTCCCGAGCAAGCACGGAGACGCTACCGGAGAAGGAGGCGCTGCCGGAGAATGAGACGCTGCCGGAGAATTCAGCTGTGCGAACTCGAGTGCTGCTGACACGGCCCTCCCGAAAATTGCGCCTGTCCTCAGGCTTGCGTGTTTTATGGCGTTAACGGTTGCTTCATGAGCGTCAGTCTATACGAAAGGAATGTCCTTCGCCAGAAGGTGCCGCAGCTTGTGCGTGACCTTTGCAAACTCCGGTATGAACTTTCGGTAGTGGTTAGCGAACTGCAGGAAGGAGTACAGCTTCTTTGCGTTGCGATGCGGCTCGAACTTCTCGACAGTGGCAACTCTGGATTCGTCCAGTGTTCGTCCTTCGGCGAAGATCACGTAACCCAGGAAAGATACTTTGTCTTGAACCAACTGGCATTTCCGGATATCCATCTTCAAGCCGTTGATCACGACTCTCCTGAGTGCATCGTTCAGCAAATCCAAAGCCTCCCTCACTGTTGTGGCTCCCTGCCCGACATCGTCCATGTACGTAGCTGTCCTAGGTAAGCCATCGAACGTGCGACGCATGACTCTTTGCATGGTCTGAGGGGCCTTGCAAATCCCAAAGGCCATTCGAAGGTATTCGTACTTTCCGTCTGGAGTGACGAATGCGGTCTTGTGTACGTCGTCCGGCTTCATTCGTATAGTCAGAAATGCTGTCTTCACGTCCAACACAGTGAAGTAAGCCGATCCGTCGCGCATGACATCGTCAATAACGTCTTCCGTGACGGGCAGTGGATAAGAAGGGTTGATGGTTTTCTCGTTGAGCTTGCGATAGTCGTGTACCATTCTTCGTGGAGTCGTCGGGTGGTGCGGTTGATCGACGACTATCGTTGGAGCACCGTACTCGCTTTCGCTCGGCCTTATGATGCCCTTGGAGAGGTAGTCATTCACCTGTTCTCGGATGAACTTGCGATCAGCCGGTGAGCACCTGTACGGCCTCGATGACACTGGTATTTTGTCTCTGAGTTCGATGCTGTGTTCAGTGTGAGGACACACGCCCAAAGTGTCGCCTTTGGAAGCGAACGCTTGGTGATGTTTTAACAGAATTGCGCGAAGTTGTTCCCTCTCTGTCTCGGTGGCATCCTTCGTTATCTTCCGTGTGGCGTCTTCGACTAGACTCGTGAAGTCTTCGTCGGGTGCGGGACATTTCGTGTTGAGGGGCACGTACCCTTCGTCTTTGGAAACACTCTCGTCCGATTGCCGGCAGAACGTCGCAATAAGCGTTTCCCCGGTGCGGTGTGGTGTGCCTTGTTTCGGGGGTGGCACTTCGGACGATGAAAATTTTCCGGAGGGCTCGACTGGAATGATAGTCACATCGTTTGACGTGTGAAACGTTACGTCGACGTTCGCGACTCGTCGCCAGTCTGATCCCAGAATCAGGTCGATGCCGCTGGGGAGTTCCGTTACCACGACGTCTTCGAGTCGCACATTCGTGGTGCCCAATGTCACCTCAAGCGTTGCAGCAAGAGTTGGGCATATGCTGCGGTTGAGAACTTCAATGTTCTCGCGTGATACCCATGCGTGCGTGGGAATGTCGTCCGTCAAGGCATTGGCACTCATGATGGATAAGTTGGCGCCACTGTCAATGCACACGCGGACGGGTCGGTTGTTAGCAGTACCGGACACTATTGGTAATGTGCCGCCCGTCGAATGCAAAAAACAGTTCGCTTGCCTAGGTGACGTAGTCCCTGTTTCGTGGCTGCTATTGTCCCTCTTCGCTCGTTTCTCGTCCGCTCTGATCGTTGCTGGCGTTTTCGGCTTTCTACAATCACGGGACAGGTGACCGATGTTGCCGCAGTTGAAGCACGAACGAGCAGAGATGGGCCGCGGGTGTGGAGCTCCCGAGAAATCGCTGCGTGGGTTGGCCTTCAGCAAGTTGGCAGAGCTGCTGTCTGGCACCCGCTGGTTCGAACCCTGACCACGGCTCGCTGTAGACGATGACGGTTTCTTGTCGTTCTCGGCACACACGGTCGTGCGACGCCTCGCGTCGAGCAAAGCCGCTCTGTCAATGAGTTCGGTTACTGTGCCACACAGCTGCGCTGCGAGTGGGTTGGCCCATGTGTCGTCCTCGATGCCGCTGAGAATGAGGGAAATACGCTCTTCCTCTGCTAAACGGTACGGCGCCTTGTTCAGAATGGCGTTCTTCGAGTACATGTACTCGACGATGGTCTCGTGGCTCTGAATGCGTCGCTTCGTCTGCAGTTCGAGGAACTCCTGCATTGTCAGCTTTCGTTTGAATCGGAGAATGAGCGCTTCTTTCCATTCCTCCCAGGTGTCATACTGTGAGCCGTAGGCGCTGTGCCAATCCTTGGCAGATCCCGTCAAGCGGCTTGCTGCTGTCACCAACGTCAGCGATGGCGTCCAGTGGGCGAGCGCTGCGATTCTCTCCACTTGCGTAATCCATTCGTGAGCACTTTGTTGCGGTGTCCCATCGAACAAGGGGATTGAGGATGACGTGTCGCTTGTGGAATGAATCTGGATCGGGCTCGTCGTCAGTAGACTTCTCGACAGCGTGTTGGCGAGCAGGGCTTGTGTGTTCACGAGCGCGGCGAGGATCTGGGCCATGGAAGGTTCTCCCTCGTGCGTTGAAACGGTCGGCGCGGCGGGGCGTGCCGCGTATTGGTTGGTGCCGTCGTTCAGTGACGGTGGCCGCGTCAAACCCGAGGACATCGTTATGTCAGCAGGGACGGAATGGTGCAGCCCGAGGGTTGAAGTCGTCACCCGTTCCGTTGGCAGTGAAAAATTCTGATGGGCTTCGTGCAATGTCTCACATTCACTCGTGGTCGCACGGTTAAGCTGGGCTCGCAGGCTGCTCAGTTCAGCGCAAAGCCTCGCGTTGTCGGCGGACAGTGTATCCAGGTGCGCCTGCCTGTCGTCGTCGTAGGCAGCCTGGTCCTTCGTTGACGAGTCCGTCGGCTCTAGGGCTTGGCGATTGATGTTGTCGCGGATGATTCTTGCGATGAGCTCGTCCTTTCGTCCGGAGCACCGTAGACCTCGTGCTCTCAGCTCGTCGACGAGTTGCTTTTTCGTTGCATTGGCCATCGTGCTGTGGTCGAGGGTCGTGAACACGCTTTCGACGATGGTCGTCTCAGAGTCCCGAGACGATGTACGGTGTGGCGTTGCTCCTTCTCGTGGCGTCGTTTACCCCTCCGCATGCAGCTCGGTCGATTCACATCCTGTCGGCTGCGGCATGTCAGCGATGTCCGAATGAATGTAGTCAAGGCAAGGTTCAAATTTTAAGAAAAACTGTATTGTGCTAAGTTACAGGTGAATCGGCAGTGGTTGCATGTATAAGGAAACTGGACTCGGTGCAGGAGCTCGATCGGCTACGTCCGACGCCACTCGCGTCTCGGCTCGCTCTGCGATGCGTTGCTCTGCGGTCCCGGCTCGGATCTCGGCTCGTTCTCCTCTTTCTGGCGATGCGTCGCTATGCGCTCCCGGCTCGAAGGCTCACTTTTGTTTTTTGAATGTTCGTTGAACCAATGGGCAACCGCGTCGAGTGGACGCGCTCAGGGCTCGGAGTCCACGTTAACGCAGTGCAGCGTTTCCCGAGCAAGCACGGAGACGCTACCGGAGAAGGAGGGGCTGCCGGAGAATGAGACGCTGCCGGAAAATTCAGCTGTGCGAACTCGAGTGCCGCTGACACTGCCCAACATAGAAGTGTGGCAGCTTGGGCTAGTTGGTATGGCATGACGATAGTTATAGCGCGAGAACAAAACGACGACACAGAGACAAGTCCTTCGTGTCCTTCTTGTCTCTGTGTCGTCATTTTGTTCTCGCGCTACAACTATCCTCCTAGCCAACAAGGTTCTACTCGTGCTGGCGATACCCTACATGCTTACAGCAAACATCATTGACGCTTTGGTAAATGGAGCAGGGGGAACAAGCGATCGGGAATCCAGGGATGTCCGTGCGACGCCTTCCTCGGGTTTCACAGCTGTGGAGCCGTCATATGTTTTTTTTTTTGGGGGGGGGGGGCAAGGGGGGGTAGGGGACCGTGAAGATGAGCAAGTTAATTTAGTTCAGTCACGCTAAACAGTGCGAAGTAGCCGGAACACACGCAAAACACGCACAAATAAAATAACAGCGACAAAAAAAAAACGTCGGTCAGGAATAAAGCGCACACCGTCACTCGTGGCGAGAATCCATCAATCAGAATCCGACAATCAGCTCAAAACGATGCGCTGCTGTGTGAATTTGCAGATGCACCGCCCTTCGCGTAATCATATATATATATATACTGCCGCCGCGATGGGGTTACGACTTCTGGATCGATCTCGCGGCCAATAAGCTACTGTAGCAAGTTGCGGTTACCTCTTAAAAAACACATATTGTCCAAAGTTATTAACATATAGCAATATCACTGTGCGACGGCTAGTATACCTGCGTTCTCAAGCATGAGGTCAGTAATTTGGGTGTTGTCTATGTGCGACTCATCGAAGATTCTAATTAACTAATCGTCAACTCTATCCTTGCTGCCAGGCGTCCGCGTGAAGACAAAGTATTGATTCCTAACAATAGTACAGGCTATAGAGTTCACAATTCTATTTCTTGTCTTTAGAAAACGTGTTACACGATTTCGAGTGCTTGGTACTCAACTATGGGAGAACACTGGGCCGTCCCGAATAATAGGTGAACTGTATTTACAATAGCAGTTCACCACTGGCAGACAAAAGCAGGTGAAACTGTTTAGAATAATCATACCTTTCAGGCTACGCTGTCCTTGCGTTATCCGCATAAGCCTCCGTTGTTGGTATAGTGAGGATAACATTTCGGATATTTTGTCGGATTCACTTATTTTGTAATCTGTGCAGTAAAAACCTTTTTAAAGATAATATATAACATACAATTTATCCTTTAATCAAACTACTACAATTTACTTGTAATGTTAAAACTGCCCTCGTAAGACATTTCAAGTTTTAACAGCTAGGTACGGCGGATTCTATGAGGACGAGGAATCCAGTTCAATATTTGTGAGAGGCTACACCAAGACAACAAGTGAATACCCATCACAAAGCAAGCCCATAAGAAGGGTAGACATTGAATTTTACCATTCTTGAAAATTATGGTAAACGCGCCCGACCTCCGCTCAAAGCGGAGCACAGCCACAGACGAAAGCTCGAAGAGCACAGTCTCTAGAACCTGTTGCAAACACTCTTCGCGCTAATATAATACAAACACTCTTGCAAGGTACCCTATACACTAAATGACAGGGCGGCTGATGAAGATGAGCAATTATGGCTTAACCCTTTGTGATGGGTTCGAAACATTCAGCGATCCACTCGTCTTGCATTTCAGATTGCTTAACGCCTACTTCCACAATTCGCCTTCTGTGACGCCTTGGTTGCTATCTTAATCTTCTGCCAAGATATATTGCGTATGTTAACGCGGTTCCTCTCCGACATAACGCTTGTACAGGGGTTTCGTGTAAAGAAGTTTCCAGCACCAGCATGACAGAAAAACAAACTAAAAGAAAAAAAACATTTCGCTTGATTGTTGAATACTGCGCTGGCAAGGAACGGACACCTGTTCAAACCTCGTCCTAATATGAATATTTCTTTCTTATTTAGTGTTTTTTTCTTTTTTCATGCGATAACTGTTACGGACACTGGCGGTGGTGGACAATATGGCACCTTGTTGTGATTCTATAACAGCTGGATGTCTTTGTATATAAAAAATAATCTCGCTCAAGTACTAAAGGGAGTTTAAGCAACCACCAAATTGTTTTCTTCCGCGAAAAATTATGCAACTGTGAAAGAAAGCACGCAGTACTTTTTAACACTGACCAGTCTCCATTCAGCGGGTAAAATTGCCAGCGCACGATTAACATGCGCACGGGGATCCCCCCCTCTTCCGCCCTAATAAACTAAAGCGCCAAATATGCCCCCTTTATTGACTTAGGAGGACGGCGGGGGATGGCGAGAGGCGCTGCGATCAACTGTCACCCCCGCCTGCCCTTGTTATGACCGTCGTCAGCAGGCGCCATGCTGTCGCTGAGAAGCGTAGCCGGGCAGCGTTCCCACGCCTGGAACCCCGGTTTTCTTGGAACCAGCGTCGAGAGCTGATGGGGGAGCGGCGCTCTTTTAACCCTCAAACAAGTAGCCGACTCGCCGAATGCCTATGCCCGCCAGGTATTGTCCCTGCTAGCCGGCGGATGAGACGTCATGTCGCCACGAAGCTGTAAGCCGTTCCAGAGGGGACAACAAAGACAGCGTATTCCTTTGAAGAAACGGCGACCGCCGCCACAAAGTGCCCTGCTAATTGAGCGGACAGATTGGCGGACCGTTTGATGTCTGCTGTCCGAAGCTTGGGACCCCTCGACCAGCGACATACACGACGAGCAAGAGCCTCTCTGGCGCCACCTTTAAGTGCAGCGATCTTGACTCGAAATTGGATGTTCACGTGCGCCGTGCGTGCTCGTACCCCTCACCTGTTGTGTGTGTGTGTGATTGGTGTTCCACTGAAGAAGGAGGAGCCCGACAGGGCTTATAACGGCGCCGCAGAGTGCAGGACGTCGCTCTGAACCAAGTAAAGGTTCAACCACCACGTTCGTAGTTTGTGATGGCTCTGAACCAAGTAACGGTTTAACCACCACGTTCGTGGTTAGTGAACTCTTAACCTCATGCTGTAAATATTCGTAAATAGTGCCATAAACCTGTTTGTTTTTTCGTATCCCCATCTTGTAAGTGCTCGTTTCCTCAACCCGAAGCTACACCACGCTACCACAGCAACCCGGGATCACAACGACTGGTGATCAGCGGTGGGATTCCCAACACCCTCTTGAGGGGAAACTCAGCGCAAGGATATAAACACCAAACTGCCCAGTCCTCGACAAACGCGCTGCAACAAATGGGCGTCGGTGCAGGTGATGATGACTTGCTGAAAAATGTAAGTAAAACCGAAAAAAGGACGTGAAAGCAACTTGAAAATTTTACAAGTGACTCGGCGAAAAAGGAAGCCATATAGTCCACTTTTCATGGGTCGAACTGGCAACCCTGCCCTGATCCCACGTATTGTGGAAATCGATGCAAGTAGCTGCCTACGCTGCATTATTATTATTATTATTATTATTATTATTATTATATTATTATTATTATTATTATTATTATTATTATTATTATCTTTGATCAATGCTGAGCAAGGTATAGGCGCAAGTCTTTGTGCAAATTCATTAGTCGTGCTCAGATTGTGGACTTACCGGAGATGTCGAATAAATTGACGCCTATAGGCTATAGCTTACATGCTCCGGCGCAGCGTTAGCACTGACGTAAGAGCAGATACGTCACATTTGTCGAAACAAAATGGAGGCAAAGCTAAGATGATGTGCACATCACTACTAGCGATTGTTGGCATATATTGCTCCTGATTCGAGCGACGAATCACTACCCCTTGCTTAGTCAGTGCATACGTGGTGCTTATTCTATTGTTATAAATGCCAACCATGCAACCGAAGTTGATTTCGCCCTTATATCGTGGCTGCGTTGTAGGGTGTTTTCTTTTTTTCATGAGTTTAATATACTGGCGTTACTGTGGTACAACACTTGACGACAATGCAGAATGCCTGTTGTATTCCGACCTGACTCGTTATTCGTGTACTGTGTTCCATTGGGATTTTTCGTTATCCATAAAATGCCGCCGACGCCGTATTATCGTGATGACAGTCTTCACAAGGAGCCTGTCATCACGAAAATACGGCGTCGGCGTCAATCCGTTTCCCTGTTTGGACTAACTGCCAGCTGGAACGCATCTGCACCACAGAATTTACACGCGATGACCGTGCGACCAGTTGCGCACGTCTGAGCGTCGCATGGAGCATCGCCTTCATCGACGCTGCCTCCTTCCACTTGTAACTAAGGGTGTGTCACGAGAAGCTTGTGTTCCGCTTAATGCCCTGTACCGTATTTCATTGATTTGCACGCGCGTTGATAAGCCGAACTGCACCTTAGGAAATGAATGCGTGGAAAAACTAGGGGTTCACTACGCTATTCGTTGGTAAGCCCTCCTTGCCATCGGTATCAATAAGCCCACTGCCCAGCATAAGGAAAAGGTTTAAATATTTTCTTAAAACAATTCTCTTGTGAGGGCACTCTAGGGGCGACGCTCCTTACGCGGCACTCGTTTGTCCCTCGTGGTAGTGCGTAACATGTCTTACGCGTTGACCTCCAATATGGTGCCGGTGGGAGATTCCTCCTGTGCGTTGTTGAACAACAAAAAATGTGCAGCTTGCGCGTTCACTAAAAGCCGAATTCTCTTGTATCGCATTCCCCATTAGCTGCCATTGGCAAGTACTATTGAGCAATATCTGACAAGAAAGGGTTGTTACGTTATAATCGCTGGGCGTAACCTCCTTGGTTTTAGAAAGGTTTAGCGAGCGTGGGGCCACGGTGCCATAAATACAGTGAACTAGTATATACCTTGAACTCGAGGTGGTTAAAGGTGGGAAGTAGACCCGAAGTGCAAGCCGTAACGAAGTGTGCGTGTGCCACCTCTCATTCAGTTCTTGGAATGTCGGCTGGAGGGCGGTGCTTCTATATATGGGGAATACATGATGAAAAGATGCGAGATGGTGGTACTTGGAGTGTTGACTAGATGGACGAACGGACACACAGGCGGACGCACGGACACATGGATGGACGCACAGATGGCTGCACGGACGGATGGACGCATGGACGAACCCACGGGTGGGAGTGCGGACGCAAGAACAGACGCACGCACAGACGGTCAGACAGACGGACACATGGATGGACGGGAGCAAGAACGAATGGACGGACGGATGCTTCACCCCAATCTCCATCATTCACCCCTTGGATATACTGCCATTTTTTTCGTTCATACAAACCCAGAAACTCCGTCAGAAAAAAAATTCCCAAGCATTTCCACGAGGGTGAACATGGTTAAGTGCGAATGCACGGGGTTACGCTATGAGGGGTATTTATTAATTCGCACTATTATATTTATTAATCACACTATGGTGCCTTTATGGTGTAATCGTTCCTAATAATCGCAATTTGATCACACGGGGGAGTTTACGTTAACTCACTGGCGAATGCCAGCGGATTTTAACTTTACTCCCCCTCATAGCATCACCCCGTGCATTCGCACTTAACCATGTTCACCCTCGGGGAAATGCTTGGGAGTTTTATTACTGATGAAGATGATTAAAGTGTAATTAATGAATTTAAGTGTTGTTTGTCATGAAGCATTTGTACACAGATACATTATATACGAAGTATTACTTATTCACACTTCACGACGCGTCCCCACGAGCAAAGTCCAGGGCTCGCACCCTCTCCCGCGCGGCACGTTCACTGGCTGGAACGGCTTCGGGAACGTCCACTCGCCGTTGACGATTGCGAGCGGCGTCTTGACGCCGGCCTTCATCGCCCTTCTCCGCCTGACGCTTGCGTTGTCGTTCCGCTTCTTGGGCCGCGTTCGCGGCTCGATGCTGACGCCTCATCTCGGCCTCGCGAGTGCGCAGTTCACCATCCGCTGCACG
Source organism: Rhipicephalus annulatus (assembly GCA_013436015.1). Classification (NCBI taxonomy): domain Eukaryota; kingdom Metazoa; phylum Arthropoda; class Arachnida; order Ixodida; family Ixodidae; genus Rhipicephalus; species Rhipicephalus annulatus. The sequence goes on along the minus strand of WOVY01002438.1, from coordinate 468,652 downwards.
CTTCGCCCGCTTGTCCTCGGCCTCGCGAGCGCGAAGTTCGGCATCCTCTGCACGCTTCGCCGGCTTGTCCTCGGCCTCGCGAGCGCGCAGTTCGGCATCCGCTGCACGCTTCGCCCGCTTGCACTCGGCCTCGCGAGCACGCAGTTCGGCATCCGCTGCACGCTTCGCCCGCTTACGTTCCGTCTCACGAGCCCTTCGCAGCGCCGCCTTGTCTTCCAACGTCGGCGAAACCACCGCGGTACCGTCACCTCCAACGACTGGAGCAGTGCTGGCATTCGGTTGTACTGCATTCGTTGTTGATGGTAGCGTTGCCTCCGGGACATCCATCGCACGACCCGCTCTCGACGGGAGACTGAGAGAGAAGGCGGGCGCGCGAGAGAGAGGGGTGCGCGCGCAGCTGCAGCGAGTGAGGAGAGCGGAGGAGCGAGCGAAGGGGGAGGGAGTATAAGGCGCGTTACTGACACCGATATCGGCGTCGCGTCCGTGGCTTATTCGGTAGAGCGTCGCGCTGCGGCCCGCCAAGTCCTCTTTCTTTTAAAAATAGAGAGAAGACAGCGGTGGATGGTTTGGGGTCGCTTATAAAGTGTATTCACACTTAAAAAACTTAGTTACAAGTTGCAGTCATTCCCAAGAGTACAGTATAGACAGTCATCGCAGCGGGCACATTGGAGAGATAATGGCCGACCAACGACCAACAACTGTTGCAAACACAATTTTTCGCATTTAATGTTAGCCCATGGTGCTAAATTCAAGTTTGAAAAGCTGGGTTTCATTTCGTACGAATATTTTGCCAGCGCAGATCGCCTAAGTAGCAGATAATATGGAGAGAGAAAGGGAGAGAGAATAAAAGAACGCTATACGGAGGTGAAGTACGTCCATTTTGCTATCCTACATGGGGAGTGGGGATGAAGGGAGTTAAATAGAGCAAGAAAGAGATGCATATTGCACACCACACACATGGCAGGGTTTCACTAGCGGTCATCCAGTGATGGTGCCTTCAAGAATCGTAGAGAGAGGTAGAAACGAAGAGTGAAGGCAGGGAGGTTAACCAAGCTCTGCTCGGTTAGTTACCCTACATTTTCGGTGGGAGATTGGTGGAATTATAGATATTGAAGAGATAGAGAACAAAAGAAGTATAGTATGGGAGTGATGGCTAAAAAAAAATTCGGCAGATCCCACGTACCTGGGCATCGACGTTATGCGAAGCATGCGGAGGAACGGTGACCGCGTAGCAATTCCTTTATTGAGCGTCAACTTATGAAATCACGCTAAATGTATATCCAAATGCTACATCATCGAGCGCACGGTCTACATCATCGAGCGCACGGTCGCTCGATGATGTAGAAAACACGTGACATCTATCCGCCCAACCAGAACACAGATCCCGAGCTTTTTGCACTATCTGTCTCCAGGGCCACCGCAGAGCAGAAGCCAACAATTTGCAAAAATAGCGGGACAACTTTCCACAGCAGGTTTTCTTTTTTTTTTTTGAGAGCCCCTATCCAGACATATATTCACAGCCATATATATATAGCCAGTCGTCTATATATATATATATATATATATATATATATATATATATATATATATATATATAACCAGTTTATAAGTTTGTACATTGTAGCCAGTTTGTAAGTTTATAAAACCAGTCATTCGCAATAGCGCAACGATGTCAACTGAAACGTACACATTAGCAACACCAGAAGCTCATATGAAGCGCTGATGCTCGCGAAGATGTCTCTAGACACTGATACAGAAATACAACTTCAGCGCATGACACCTAACCACAATCGACGTCAACCTAACGTGACGGATGTGTCAAAGGAGTAGATATGTAAAGTTTATCAAATTGGGTAGGCAGTACTGCAACCACCTTTGACGTTTCACGAAGATTAGCGTCTCTTTTAAACGTAGTTCCGAGACCTGTCGTATAGCTCTGTGGTAGAATGCTTAGGTTTGATTCCACTGGGACACTGAAATTTATTATTTGCATTCGGAGGGGTGTGAACGCTACCTATGTCAAGTTTTTCCTAACACTGACATTTATTCTATATGCCTTCGTTGCGTCGACGCTACCGATGTCGGGTATTTCTTAACGACCACGCATTAAAATTGGTAATGTTTTTTCTCGTCGCTCCTGGGTAGATACTAAGTGTCAATCACCTGTGGCACATACCTGCATACAAGCGGCACATGCCCACCCACGGTGTGAATGTTCCGCTGCTGGGCTGGAATTGCATGACGACGTGCGGTGACGAGGTTATGACATTATTCATGTTTTGACCAGTGCGCCATATCTTACCATCTTACCCTCCCATGCTAATTTTGGTTCACGCCAAGTTAAGGGCGTGATCACGAGGAGCACTCAAACGTAAGCGGATAGATAGATAGATAGATAGATAGATAGATAGATAGATAGATAGATAGATAGATAGATAGATAGATAGATAGATAGATAGATAGATAGATAGATAGATAGATAGATAGATAGATAGATAGATAGATAGATAGATAGATAGATAGATAGATAGATAGATAGATAGATAGATACTAAATGAAAATCACCTGAAATAACCTGAAAAACTGGGTAAAGCAATTGTCCTCTCGAGCACTACCTTTCCTGTTTTTCTTTTCCACCTACTATAGAAGTAAAAATTTCCTCTCGCGCTAACTGAGTTTTCGAACGTAGGAAGGGTAGTAAGTATTTACCACAATGAGGTTTTGTGCGAGTATATAGAGAGAGTAAATTTTTACTGCCTTCACAAGTTTGGAGGTTATTTATGGGAGTTATTTCCGGGGTAAAAATAAAAATAAAAGTTGATGGACGCATTCGCCAAAAGTCGACAAATGTATAGAAATCAAATGATGGCAGAATAGATGACACAAAGATTCTCATAGCAACAAACACGCACACACAACAAATGCAGAATACATCACTCGAACAGTCAGCACGCGTTACTCGACTGCACTTTGACATAAAAGTGTGGCAGCTTGGGCTAGTTGGTATGGCATGACGATAGTTATAGCGCGAGAACAAAACGACGACACAGAGACAAGAAGGACACAAAAGACACGAGCGCATAACTATCGTCATGCCATAGCAACTATAGCCAAAGCTGCCACACTTCGAAGTTGCACTTTGACAATCCAGTATATATAGACACGGCTTCTTGACCGGCCGTGTACTACCGATAGGAGAGCTCTTTTTTTTTTTTGCATCGACTTACAACAACGGTTAAAGTTACAAGCGTAAACATGAGATGGGCTGCAGGCCGCTGTGTGTCCCACCGACTTTTTATTATAAATCTACCCGAGCCCACATTATTGATTATTCAAGAATTACTTAGACACCGGGCTGTTGGCCCCACACGTGTTAGCACTGCTGATGCACAAGTCGATAAAATATACCTAGAGAGAGAGAGAGAAAGGAAAGTCCGGGAGGTTAACCAGATATTGGCATCTTGTTTGGTACCCAGCGCTGGACGCGGGGAAAATATCTACAAAATATACCTAAGTACACACAAACCATGGCAGCTCAATGACTTTCATTGACAGACGATGCACAAGCACAGTAGCAACGAGTATTCGTGACATCAGGCGTAGAAGAGCGGTTCACGCCAGCATACAAGCTGCTTACCAACTGGGTACTAGGCCTTTTTGAGGAACACAGCTATGCGATGAAACACAGCTGGCGATCACAGAATAAATACCCTGTGCGAATTTCATCGTCATTTCAGACACAAATGAACACGTGTCCGCTATTTGCGGAGTCTTACGGGGACTGGGCGATGTATGTACTTCCAACGGAAGAGACGGACCACTATCTGGGTTTTCTTTGTGCTCCCCAGCAGCCACTTGTTGGTTCCGTCGGCTTCGTTCGGCTTCGCACTACATGTTTCAGAACAGTTGGTGCATGAGGCAGGCAATTAGGGCAGCACTTTACTGCAGCAGACATCGTATCCTGTGGAACAAAATGTATGCGATGCTTCTTTCACATTCACCGGTGACACACTCCAACTGGTCCCTGGCGGCCGCCGCTCGGTGCCGTTAACATAGTGAAGCGTTTTGCTTATCGCTTCTCCAGGAAGCAACCACGGGCGATGACACCAGATTGATTTTGTTGGCACTGGGAGATCTTCGCGATTCGGCACGGGAGCGAGATATGCGCGACGTACAGGTTCGCAGGCGCTCGGTAGCGCACGGTCGCTCGATGATGTAGAAAACACGTGACATCTATCCGCCCAACCAGAACACAGATCCCGAGCTTTTTGCACTATCTGTCTCCAGGGCCACCGCAGAGCAGAAGCCAACAATTTGCAAAAATAGCGGGACAACTTTCCACAGCAGGTTTTCTTTTTTTTTTTGAGAGCCCCTATCCAACCTCCCCCTTTTTTTTTTTCGTTCACAGAAAGCTGTCATCGCTCGTTGTGCTTATGCTGCCCCCAGTTCCAGTAAAAGTGCGTTGACTCGATGTCAGTCATGAGGCACCACGATCCCAAGAAAAAAAAAAGACATCTGTGGTCCTCGCGTGTCTTCAGGATTCACTGAGAGCGTCACTATAAGGGGGGAGAGCAAAAGCTGCCAAAGCAGCTGCACCTTGCAGTCACGTGGTAATAAACTCTGAAACGCAGCTTAAAAATCACCTGATAGAAAATTCCCTACGTGGTAAAACTGGATTTTGAACTCCTTTTTCTACATGCTTCAGAGGTGGTGGTAAAACTACATCAAGTACCATCTTTTATTCCAACACGAGGTAGTAATTTTAAACGCGAATGAGTTTTCAGAGGTAATGAGCCGCAAAAGCCCCAAACTCGGATAGTTTTAGCTTACAGTGTAGGGCTGGTTTTAGTGGGCTGCGAGAGAGGGTGCCACCACCAAGCCGAAAGAGACCAGTGCTCCTACCCGACGCGTATCGCCACTGGCGTGACGAGCTGGAAGCCGATAAAGCGCTGCCGAAATTAACGCAGGTATATCGCACACCGAGAATGTGAATCTGCCCAACATAGAAGTGTGGCAGCTTGGGCTAGTTGGTATGGCATGACGATAGTTATAGCGCGAGAACAAAACGACGACACAGAGACAAGTCCTTCGTATCCTTTTTGTCTCTGTGTCGTCGTTTTGTTCTCGCGCTATAACTATCGTCCTGCCCAAGGTTCTACTCGTGCTGGGGATACCCTACATGCTTACACCAAACATCATTGACGCTTTGGTAAACGGAGCAGGGGGAACTCAGCGATCGGGAATCCCTGGGTGTCCGTGCGACGACTTCCTCGGGTTTCACTGCTGTGGAGCCGCCATATGTTTTTTTTTTTTTTTTTGGGGGGGGGGGGGTAGGGGGGGTAGGGGACCGTGAAGATGAGCAAGTAAATTTAGCTCAGTCACGCTAAACAGTGCGAAGTAGCCGGAACACACGCAAAACACGCACAAATAAAATAACAGCGACAAAAAAAAACATCAGTCAGTGCTAAAGCGCACACCGTCACTCGTGGCGAGAATCCATTTCGTGGGCAGATTGTGTTTTTATCACTTGTAATAGTGGCGTTGGATGGGCGTCGTGCATCTATACGGCGATGCAGAGCGTAATATCAACAGTATGTTTCCCTCAGCGCATTTCATTCGCCGACAATCAGCTCAAAACGATGCACTGATGTGTGAATTTGCAGATGCGCCGCTTATCGCGTAATCATACTGCCACCGCGATGGTGTTACGACTTCCGGATCGATCTCGCGGCCAATAAGCTACTGTAGCAAGATGCGGTTAGCTCTTAGGAAACACATATTGTCCAAAGTTATTAACAAATAGTTATATCACTGTGCATTGTATTGCACAGTGATATTGCACAGGCAATGTGTTGATTCCTAACAATAGTACAGGATATAGAGTTCACATTTCTATTTTTTGCCTTTAGAAAACGTGTTTCACGATTTCGAGTACTTGGTACTCAACTATGGGAGAGCACTGAGCCGTTCCTAATAATAGGTGAACTGTATTTACAATATCAGTTCACCTTGTAGCAAAAGAGCATCGTCGACTGTTTAGTATGGTCGCAGCTTTTCGACTACACTGTGCAATACAATGCACAGTCATATTGCACAGGCAATGTGTTGATTCCTAACAATAGCACATGATATAGAGTTCACAATTCTATTTTTTGTCTTTAGAAAACGTGTTTCACGATTTCGAGTACTTGGTACTCAACTATGGGAGAGCACTGAGCCGTCCCTAATAATAGGTGAACTGTATTTACAATATCAGTTCACCTTGGGGGGGGGGGGGTAGAAAAAGTGGGTAACGATTTAGAGTACAGAGTACTCTACTATGGGACAGCTTAAAGCCGTCCCGTGGCCTAGAAACCTGATGTGGAGCAATAAGGCGTCATCGACTGTTTAAAATGGTCGCAGCTTTTCGACTACGCTGTCCTTGCCTCATGCCCATAAGCCTCCGTTGTTGGTATAGTGGGATTAAACATTTCGGATGTTTTGTCGGATTCACTTATATTGTGATCTGTGCAGTAAAAACATTTTTCGAAATAACATATGTCATCCAATTTATCCTTTATGCAAACTACTACAATGTACTTGTAATGTTAAAACTGGTCTCGTAAGACATTTCAAGTTTTAACAGCTAGGTACTGTTGCGAAGCGCGCCTCCGACGTCGTTACGAAGGGCGCTACGAATCTCACCGCTGCAACCACTGTCTCGAAAGACCGCCACGCCAACACGGTCCCGAAGGCGCCACTGCTTCGAACTCCACCGGGAAGGTCACCAGCCGTTTGGTAGCGTAGGTTTCTCAGCTCGCGACTGCTTCTGCGGAGAGCTGATAGACGAGCGGACGAGACGACGCTGAATTAAACAAGGTTTATGTACAGCATATATACAAAGGCGTTACAAATTCTGCACTGGGGCCGGCAGCTTAGAGACCCGAAGAGCCGAGCTCTCCTCTCTAACACATAGGTCTGCTCTCAAACAGGTCTGCTAACACATAGCTCAACTACTAACACATAGCTCAACTGCGACACACATGTCTGCTCTCCAACAGGTCTGCTCTCAAATGGGTCTGCTGCTCGCGACGCGCCGCAGGGCTTCTTTTATATGCACCGGGTGGACTCTTTGAATAACCAAATGTCCAACCAGAAGCGCCGCTGGTCGTGAGGTCAGAATCCTCCAATGGGGTCGCCGCTGGGCCGCGTCATTCTTTCTCATCGAATCTGGAGAGGCTGCGCTGCAGGTGGCTGCACCCAATGACGAGTGACGTCGCCAGGCATTGCGTCAGACCCGCCAGACAGGAAGGCGCCGGTTGCTTGCTCAACGGGCTCGCTGGCTGAAATGACTCACTGTGCGTGCGCGGCAGAGAGGCACCACCGCGTGTTGACGCCGTTGAGTTGTTCGCGTCAAGCGGGCTCGCAGGCTGGCCTTGACACAGATTGCCTTTTTCAGAGGCATGGACGTTCGTTGTGGACTCGCAAGCATAACAGTACGGCGGATTCTATGAGGACGAGGAATACAGTTCAATATTTGGGTGAGGCTACACCGAGACAACAAGTGAATACCCGTCACAAAGCAAGCCCATAAGAAGGTTAGACATTGAATTTTACCATTCTTGAAAATTATGGTAAATGTGCCCGACCTCCGCTCGAAGCGGAGCACAGCCACAGGCGAAAGCTTGAAGACCACACTCTCTAGAACCCGTTGCACTCTTCGCGCTAATATAATACAAGCACTCTCGCAAGGTACGCACTATGCTATATTAATTGATTCGGCAGCTGATGAAGATGATAGAAGTGATTCTTAAAAGAGAAAGGAAGAGAAAAGTGAGCCCCATTATTGTCTGCTTCAGTGAGCGACACCGCCACAGTAGCTCACGAGGGATGGGGGAGAGGAGGGATAAAAAGGGGTAGGATTAAAGATGTAGGAAAGCGGAAGAAGAAGAAGAGAGGAAGAGACGTGAGGTGGTAAGCCAAAGCGAGCGACGACAAACTGAGGGGATAGAAGAGATAGGAAAGATGGGAGCACGGTCACTGGAGTCCGAGGACGGGGCACACCTGCGAGAGATTCTTTCGGCGTCGGGAGATGGCGTAGAGCAAGTCCAGTCGGTCAGAGATACACTGTCGTCGACGGTCGTCGGCGGCAGGAGGTGACGTAGGGCGAGCCCAGTCGGCCAGAGTCACGCTGACGCCGGAGATCGCAAGCGCGCGGAGCGCGCGAGCGCACGACTGGTCGACCCGGAATTCAGCAAGCGAGTCTCGCTGATGAAGATGAACAATTACGGCTTAACCTTTTGTGATGGGTTCGAAACATTCAGAGACCCACTCATCATCAAATTCACATTGTGTAACGCGTAGTTACACGATGCGCATTCTGTGACGCCTTGGTTGCTATTTTAATCTTCTGCCAAGTTATATTGCGTATGTTAACGCGGTTCCTTTCCGACATAACGCTTGTACATGGGTTTTGTGCAAAGAAATTTACAGCACCAGCGCGACTCAAAAACAAACTAAAAGAAAAAACATTTCGCTTGATTGTTGAATACTGGGCTGGCACGGAACGGACACCTGTTCAAACCTCGTCCTAATATGGATATTTCTTTCTTATTTTGTGTTTTTTTTTTCGTTTTTCATGCGATAACTGTTACGGACACTGGCGGTGGTGGACAATATGGCACCTTGTTGTGATTCTATAACAGCTGGATGTCTTTGTATATAAAAAATAATCTCGCTCAAGTACTAAAGGGAGTTTAAGCAACCACCAAATTGTTTTCTTCCGCGAAAAATTATGCAACTTTGAAAGAAAGCACGCAGTACTTTTTAACACTGACCAGTCTGCATTCAGCGGGTAGAACTGCCAGCGCACGATTAACGTGAGCACGGGGAGCCCCCCCCCCCCTCCTGCCCCCTAATCAATTGAAGCGCCAAATATGCCCCCTATATTGACTTAGGAAGACGGTGGGGGATGGCGAGAGGCGCTGCGATCAACCGCCACCCCCACCTCCCCTCTTGATGGAGAACTCAGCGCAAGGATATATACACCAAACTGCCCAGTCCTCGACAAACGCGCTGCAACAAATGGGCGTCGGTGCAGGTGACGATGACTTGCTGAAAAATGTAAATAAAACCGAAAAAAGGACGTGAAAGCAACTTGAAAATTTTACAAGTGACTCGGCGAAACAGGAAGCCATATAGCCCACTTTTCATGGGTCGAACTGCCAACCCTGCCTTGATCCCACGTATTGTGGAAATCGATGCAAGTAGCTGCCTATGCTGCATTATTATTATTATTATTATTATTATTATTATTATTATTATTATTATTATTATTATTATTATTATTATTATTATTATTATTATTATTATTATTATTATCTTTGATCAATGCTGAGCAAGGTATAGGCGCAAGTCTTTGTGCAAATTCATTAGTCGTGCTCATATTGTGGACTTACCAGAGATGTCGATTAAATGACGCCTATTGGCTATAGCTTACATGCTCCGGGGCAGCGTTAATAGTGACGTAAGAGCAGATACGTCACTTTTGTCGAAACGAATTGGAGGTGAAGCTAAAATGATGGCCACATCACTGCTAGCGATTGTTGGCATATATTGCTCCTGATTCGAGCGACGAATTACTACCTCTTGCTGAGTCAGTGCATACGTGGTGCTTATTCTATTGTTATAAATGCCAACCATGCAACCGAAGTTAATTTTGCCCTTATATGGCGGCTGCGTTGTAGGGTGTTTTCTTGTTTTCTTATGTTTCATATACTGGCGTTACTGTGGTACAGTACTTGACGACAATGCAGAATGCCTGTTGGATTTCGACCTGAATCGTTATTCGTGTACTGTGTTCCATTGGGATTTTTGTAATCCCTAAAATGCCGCCGACGCCGTATTATCGTGATGACTGTTTTCTCAACGAGCCTGTCATCACAAAAATACGGCGTCGGCGTCAATCCGTTTCCCGGACTAACTGCCAGCTGGAACGCATCTGCACCACAGAGTTTACACGAGATGACCGTGCGACCAGTTGCGCACGTCTGAGCGTCGCACGGAGCATCGCCTTCATCGACGCTGTCTCCTTCTACTTGGAACTAAGGGTTTGTCATGAGAAGCTTGTGTTCCGCTTAATGTTCTGTACCGTATTTCATTGGTTTCCACGTGCGTTAATAAGCCAAAATGCACCTTAGGAAATGAATGCGTGGAAAAACTAGGGGTTCACTACGCTATTCAATGGTAAGCCCTCCTTGCCTTCGGTATCAATATGCCCACTGCCCAGCATAAGGAAAAGGCTAAAATATTTTCTTAAAACGATTCTCTCGTGAGGGCATTTTAGGGGCGAAGCTCCTTAACGCGGCACCCGTTTGTCCCTCGCGGTAGTGCGTAACATGTCCTACGCATTGACCTGCAAGATGGTGCCGGTGGGAGATTCCTCCTGTGCATTGTTGAACAACGAAAAATTCGCAGCGTGCGCGTTCACTAAAAGCCGAATTCTCTTGTCTCTCATTCCCCATTAGCTGCCATTAGCAAGTAGATTGAGCACTATTTGACAAGAAAGGGTTGTTACGTTATATTCGCTGGACGTAACCTTCTTGGTTTTAGAAAGGTTTAGCGAGCGTGGGGCCACGGTGCCATAAATACAGTGAACTAGTATATACCATGAACTCTAGGTGGTTAAAGGTGGGAAGTAGACACGAAGCGCAAGCCGTAAGAAAGTGTGCGTGTGCCCCCTCTCGTTTAGTCCTTGGAATGTCCGCTGGATTCCGGTGACTCTATATATGGGGAATATATGATGAAAAGGTGCGAGATGGTGGTACTTGGAGTGTTGACTATAGATGGACGAACGGACACACAGATGGACGCACGGATGGCTGCACAGACGGATGAACGCATGGACGGACGCAGGGATAGACGCATGGATGGGTGTGTGGACGCGCTAACAGACGTACGCACAGACGGTCACACAGACGGACACATGGATGGACGGAAGCAAGAACGAATGGACGGACGGATGCTTCGCTCCAATCTCCATCATTCACCCCGTGGATATACTGCCATTTTTTTCGTTCATACAAACCCAAAAACTCCATCAGAAAAAAACTTAGTTACAAGTTGCAGTCATTCCCAAGAGTACAGTATAGTCGTACAGTCGTCGCAGCGGACACATTGGAGAGATAATGGCCGACCAACGACCAACAACTGTTGCAAAAACAATTTTTCGAACTTAATGTTGGCCCATGGTGCTAAATTCAAGTTTGAAAAGCTGGGTTTCATTTCATACGAATATCTTGCCAGCGCAGATCGCCTAAGTAGCAGATAATATGGAGAGAAAAAGAGACAGAGAGAGAATATAGGAACACTACGGAGGTGAACTACGTCCAGTTTGCTATCCTACACGGGGAGTGGAGATTAAGGGAGTTAAATAGAGCAAGAAAGAGATGCACATTACACATCACACACTGGCAGGGTTTCACTAGCGGTCATCCAGTGATGGTGCCTTCAAGAATCGTAGAGAACCAGGCTTGGCTCGGTTAGTTACCTTACATTTTCGGTGGGAGATTGGTGGAATTATAGATATTGAAGAGATAGAGAACAAAATAGGTATAATATGAGAGTGATGGCTAAAAAAAATTTGGCAGATCTCACGTACCTGGGCATCGACGTTATGCGAAGCATGCGGAGGAATGGTTACCGCGTAGCAGTTTTTTTATTGAGCGTCAACTCATGAAATCACACTAAATGTATATACAATACAAATGTGGCACGCACAGACATATATATTACCAGTCGTATATATATATATATATATATATATAATATATATATATATATAATATATATATATATATATATATATATATATATATATATATATATATATATATATATATATATATATATATATATGTTGTCTCTAGACACTGATACAGAAATACAACTTCAGCGCATGACACATAACCACAATTGACGTCAACCTAACGTGACGGATGTGTCAAAGGAGTATATATGTAAAGTTTATCAAATCGGGTAGGCAGTACTGCAACCACCTTTGACGTTTCACGAAGATTAGCGTCTATTTTAAACGTATAGTTCCGAGATCTGGCATATAGCTCTGTGGTAGATGGTTTCAGGTTTGATTCCGCTGGGACACTGAAATTTATTATATGCATTCGTAGGGGTGTCAACGCTACCTATGTCAAGTTTTTCCTAACACTGACATTTATTCTATATGCCTTCGTTGCGTCGACGCTACCGATGTCGGGTATTTCTTAACGACCACGCATTAAAATCGGTAATGTTTTTTCTAGTCGCTCCTGGGTAGATACTAAGTGTCAATCACCTGTGGCGCATACCCGCATAGAAGCGGCACATACCCACCCACGGTGTGAATATGCCACTGCTGGGCTGGAATTGCGTGACGAGGTTGTGACAGTATTCATGTCTTGACCAGCACGCCATATCATACCATCTTACCCTCCCATGGTAATTTTGGTTCACGCCAAGTTAACGGGCTGATCACGAGGAGCACCCAAACGTAAGCGGATAGATAGATAGATAGATAGATAGATAGATAGATAGATAGATAGATAGATAGATAGATAGATAGATAGATAGATAGATAGATAGATAGATAGATAGATAGATAGATAGATAGATAGATAGATAGCTAGATAGATAGATAGATAGATAGATAGATAGATAGATAGATAGATAGATAGATAGATAGATAGATAGATAGATAGATAGATAGATAGATAGATAGATAGATAGATAGATAGATAGATACTAAACGAAAATCACCTGAAATAACCTCAAAAACTGGGTGAAAAGTGCGAAAGAACTCGCCACCCGGATGCAGTCCTCAACAGAGTCCATGTCTTGTACGTACAGAACGTGCTAGTGTTGTGCCGGAAAGTAGACGAGTGAACGCCATAAAGTGACAAGGTGGGTCACATACTCATGGGCGTCGCGGATGATGCCTTCAGCTTGCTCGTGTACACTACACACTAAACGAAATTGACCTGAAGTAACCTCAAAAACTGGGTAAACCATTTGTCCTCTAGCGCACTACCTTTCCTGGTTTTTTTTTACCACCTACAATCGAAGTAAAATTTTTCCACTCGTGCTGAGCTTTTAAACGTAGGAAGTGTAGTAAATATTTAGCACAATGATGTTTCGAGCGAGTATAGAGAGAGAGTAAACTTTACTGCCCTCACAAGTTTTGTAGGTTATTTCTGGGAGTTATTTCCGGTGGTAAAAAATAAAATAAAAGTTGATGGATGCATTCCCGAAATGTCGCCAAATGTATTGAAATCAGTTGATGGCAGAATTGATGACACATAGATTCTCATACAGACAAACACGCACACACAACAAATGCAGAATAAAACACCACTCGAACCGACTGCACGCGTTACTGGACTGCACTTTGACAATCCGGTAGATATAGGCACTACTTCTTGAACGGCCGTGTAGTACCTACCGGTAGGAGAGCTCTTTTTTTTGCATCGATTAACAACAACGGTTAAAGGTACAAGCGTAAACATGACAGACCTTTTTTATAAATCTACCCTATCTCACCTTTTTGATTATCTAGTAGTTACTTGGCATACTGGGCTCTTGGCCCCACACGTGTTAGCACTGCTGATGCACAAGTCTATAAAATATACCTAAGTACACACAAACCATGGCAGCTCAATGGTTTTATTGAGCAACGATGCACAAACACAGTAGCAGCGCGTAATCGTTACATCAGGCGTAGAAGAGTGGTGCACGCCTGCATACAAGCTGCTTACCAACAGGGTATTAGGCCTTTTCGAGGAGCACGGCTATACGACGAAACACAGCTGGCGATCACAGAATACATATTCTGTGCAAACTTCATCGTCATTTCAGACACAACTGAAGAGGTGTCCGCTATTTGCGGAGTCTTACGGGGACTAGGCGATGTATGTGCTTCCAACCAAAGAGACGGACCACTATCTGGGTTTTCTTCGTGCGCACCACCAGCCGCTTTTTGATTCCGTCGGCCTCGCTTGGCTTCGCACTACATGTTTGAGAACAGTTGGTGCATAAGGCAGGCAATTAGGGCACCACTTTACTCCAGCGAACATCGTATTCTGTGGAACAAAATGTATGCGATGCTTCTTTCACCTGCCCCGGTGACACACTCCCAGTGGCCACTGGCGGCCGCGGCTCGGTGCCGACGACAGAGTGAAGCGTTTTGCTTATCGCTTCTCCAGGAAGCAACCACGGACGATGACACCAGATTGATTTTGTTAGCACTGGCAGATCTTCGCGATTCGGCACGGAAGCGAGATATGCGCGACGTGCAGGTTCGGAGGCGCTCGGAAGCGCATGGTCGCTCGATGATGTAGAAAACACATGACATCCATCCGCCCAACCAGACACACAGATCCCGAGCTTCTTGCACTTTCTGTCTCTAGGGCCACCGCCGAGCAGAAGCCAACAATTGGCGAAAATATGCAGGACAACTTTCCACAGCAGGTTTTCTCTTTTTTTTTGAGAGCCCCCTCCCAACCCGCCCCCCCCCTTTTTGTTCGTTCACAGAAAGCTGTCATCGCTCGTTGTGCTTATGCTGCCCCCATTTCCAGTAAAAGTGCGTTGACTCGAGGCCAGTCATGAGGCACCACGATGCAAAAAAAAAAAAAATCCGTAGTCCTCGCGTACCTCCAGGATTCACTGAGATCGTCACTATAGGGGGGGGGGGGGAGTATGGGGCAAAAGCCGCCGTAGCAGCTGCACTTTGCAGTCACGTGGTAATAAACTCTGAAACGCAGCCTAAAAATCATGTGATAGAAAACTCCCTGCGTGTTAAACTGGATTTCGACATCCTTTTACTACGTGCCTCAGAGGTGGTGGTAAAACTATAGGGAGTTTTAGTGCTGGGTACGCAGGCGGCTTGCATACGCAGGACGATGGGGCGGCGGTATTGCGCATGCGCGAAGCCTCAAACAGATGCGTCGCAAGATCGCTGGGGCGATGGGGCGATGCGTCTGTCAAACAACGCTGCCACCACTGGCCACCTAGCGGAGATAAGCTGCCCCGGCGCACATGCTGGCGCATCATGTTACCTTCACGGCGAGCAAAGCCGAGGCTGGCCAGATCAACCACTTTGACATTTAAGTTTAAGCGCAAATATTATAGTGGCTAGCCACTATACAAATAGCATGACACAAAGGCGCGAAATCTCGGACAGTATGGATCGGCCGCCTTGTAAGGTCCACCTTCGCAAGAACTCACAGTATCCGCACTGCGGATACTCTAGCCGTCGAGTTAAAATAAGCCAAAGTGCGAGCACTTATAGCGATTACATGGTTTCAGCCAGATTACCAAAGCTAGAATGGCCTGGAACATAGAAACTAAATATATGCCAGCCCCGACCAGCTGAATAGGTGGCGCCATCTAGTGCAGCTATATTGAAACAGACAACCACAACATTGTTATTGCAGAAACGTTGTGCATTGTACATCTGATGCAAAAACTGCGCAGCGACAATATTACAAATGAGTAACGTTTTTATTTGTTTTCATCTCAAAAACATTACGCGTAAGCTAACAAGTTCATGACTGCGGTTGCACGAAGTGTCACAAGATGTCGACACTGTCATTGTAGTAACCTTGTATTTCTCACTTTTTTCGTATACCAGGATACTGTACACGATAAAAAAGTGTCCTGATCACTATGTATCTTTAATTTTACATTTTCAATCATAAAAATAATTAAATAATACTTACGCGACAAGACGCTATGGCGCTGCGAGCACGTGTGACCTTCGTGCGGCTGGCGTTTGCGTGCGTGCCACCGTGGCGACAACTAAAAGGCATTCCGGTTGGGTATGGGTTGGGCACGCAACGCCGCGCACTCCCAAGCCCGCATCGCCCCAAGAGAATGCGTACCCAGCACTAAAACTCCCTTATGTCATGTACCATCTTTTACTCCAAGACGAAATAGTAATTTTAAACGCGAGAGAGTTTTCAGAGGTCATGAGCCGCAAAACCCCCAAACTCGGATAGTTTGTTGCTTACAGTGTAGGGCTGGCTTTAGTGGGCCGCGAGAGAGGGCGCCACCACCACGCCAAGCGAGACCGGTGCTCCTACCCAACGCGTATCGCCACTGCCGTGACGAGCTGGAAGTCGATAGAGCGCTGCCGAAAGTAACGCATGTATGTCGCACACCGAGAAGGTGAATCTGCCCAACATAGAAGTGTGGCAGCTTTGGCTAGTTGGTATGGCATGACGATAGTTATAGCGCGAGAACAAAACGACGACACAGAGACAAGTCCTTCGTGTCCTTCTTGTCTCTGTGTCGTCGTTTTGTTCTCGCGCTATAACTATCGTCCTGCCCAACAAGGTTCTACTCGTGCTGGCGATACTCTACATGCTTACACAAACATCATTGACGCTTTGGTAAATGGAGCAGGGGGAACAAGCGATCGGGAATCTCTGGGTGCCCGTGCGACGACTTCCTCGGGTTTCACTGCTCTCGAGCCGTCATATGTGTTTTGTTTGTTTTTTTGTGGGGAGGGATAGCCAGATGAGGAAGAAGTAAATGCAGTTCAGTCGCGCTAAAGCAGCGCGTGGCAGGAAGAACACAGGCTAAACACGTACAAATAATACGGAAAGAAAAACATCAGTCAGTGCGATAGCGCTGACAGTCATACGTGGCGTGAATGCATTTCGTGAGCCGATATCGTTTTTATCACTTCTAATAGTGACGTTGAATTGGCATCGTGCATCTATTCTATCTATACGGTGGTGTAGAGCGTAGATATAATAGTATGCTACCGTCAGCACATTTTATTCGCCGAAAATGAGCTCAAACCACTCCAAAGGATGCGCTGCTGTGTGAATTTGCAGATGCGCCGTCGACCTCGTAATCACACTGCCACCCCGACGCGTTGTTACCACCTTTGGACTGACCTCGCTGCCAATAAGTTACTGCAGCAAGTTGTGCTTACCTCCTAGGAAAACACAAATTGTCGAAAGGTATACACATATACCGATATCACTGTGAAACGGCCACTACCTGCGTTCTTAAGCATAAGGCGAGTACTTTTTGTTGTTGGCTGAATGCGACACATACGAAGCTTTTCATAAACTAGTCGTGAATTCTATTTTTACTGCCAGGAGTGTGCGTGAAAGCAAGGACTGCATTCGTATTGAATAGCACGATACACAGAGATCGCCTTTCTGTTTTGGTGTTTGGAAGACGTGTTTATTGATTTCGAGTACTTGGTACTCAACTATGGGAGAGAACTGAGCCGCCCCGAATAATAGGTGAACAGTTTTTACAAAATCAAGTCACCACTGGTTTAAGACAATTTTATTTTCGGATATATCTTACACAGCTTATGTGCACACAGAAAAAAGGACAATGGTGATCAATGCGTATGTACATTGCAAGCTGTTATATACAGCGAAAGAACTTATATCACCACTGGCAGAGGTAAACATGAAGAACCGCCTATAATCATCGTATCCTATAGGCTACGCTGTTCTTGTGTCATCCTCATAAACCTTTGTTGTTGGTATAGTGAGGTTAGAGACTGGATACTTTTTGGATTCACTTATTTCGTAATCTCTGCAGTAAAAAAATTTTTCAAAATAACATGTCTTCCAATTTATCCATTAATTAAACCACTACAAAATACTTGTAAAGTTAAAAATGGCCTTGTAAGACATTTCAAGTTTCAACAGCTAGGTATGGCGGATTTTATAGGACAAGGAATCCAGTTCGAGAGTTGGCAGATGCTACACCGAGAAAACAAGGGAATGCCCATCACAAAGGAAGGCCATAAGAAGAGTAAACATTGAGTTTTTCCATTCTTGAAAATATTTTTAATTATGGTAAAGGCTCTCGACCTCCGCTGGAAGCGGATCAAAGTCTCAGCGAAAGCTGCAAGCGCGACCTTTCTTGAACCCGTTGCAAACTCTATTGGCGGTTGTATACAAGCGGCGTTCTTGCAAGGTACCCACGTGCCCCGCCACGGTAGTATAGTAGCTAAGGTACTCGGCTGCTGAGCCGCAGGTCGCGTAATCGAATCCTGGCTGCGGCGGCTGCATTTCCGATGGAGGCGGAAATGCTGTAGGCCCGTGTGCTCAGATTTGGGTGAATGTTAAAGAACCCCAGGTGGTCGAAATTTCCGGTGCCCTCCACTACGGCGTCTTTCATAATCATATGGTGGTTTTTAGACGTTAAACACCACATATCAATCAATCAATCAATCAAAATACCCACCTCTTCATTAATTGATATGGTGGCTGACAAAGATAAATAATTAAGGCTAAACCATTTGTGATGGTTTGGAAACATTCAGCGGTCCACTCATACATAATGCGGACAGTCACATTACGTAACGCCTATAGTTACACAATTCGCATTCTTTGACGCCTGGTCGTTATTTTTAGGGGCGAAGCTCGTTATGGTGTCAACCGTTCGTCTCCCGTTATAGTGTTAAACCTCCGGTGGCACAGACGGACAGACAGACAGACGATTGACGGTTTACCGATAAAACTCTCCGGCGCTTCGTTCATCACCACCATTGACTCCGTGGATATATTGTGATATTTTTTTTAAATCTTCTGCCACGTTATATTGCGTTCGTTAACGCAGTTCCTTCCCGCCATAATCTTTTTGTAAAGTTTCTGAGCAACCAAATTTCAAGCACCAAAATGGCTCAAAAAGAAAAGAAAACGTCTGGCTCAATGATATAGAATACTGGGATGGCACAGAGCGGAGCCCAGTTCAAACCTCGTTCCAATCTGGATATTTTTTTTTTCTTATTTCGTTTTTTTTTGTATCTCACGCGATAGCAGTGACGGACGCTGGAGGTGGCGGACAATACGGCACCTCGTTGGGATCTCATAACAGCTTGCTACCGTTGTATAAAGAAAAATTTCGCTTAAATACTAAAGGGAGTTTTAAAAAAAATATGTTTTGTACGGCGAAAGTATATGCAACTCTGATGTAAAGCACACAGCTAGTTTTAAAACTGACTAGTTTCCATTTAGGGGGTACTTTTGCCAGCGCATGGAAAGCCCGCTTACCCCCCCCCCCCCCCTTGCCTATAGTCAACTAGAAGAGGGGAGACGCTAGACCTGCCCCATACATTGAATTAAAAGGACGGCGGGGGATGGGGTTTCGCTGCGGCGAATGGTTTCGAGTCAATATAAAGGAATTTCTCCTTTTATGATCTCTGCACATTTGATTAACGCAGCCATTTAGCGATTTGTTCTGGCGCAAAGTTATTACTCACGAAGAGAAACAGCGCTAAATGTATTAATTACAATTTATTACTAATATTTTAATAGCCACGTTACAGTTGTCATAATTAAGGGCAACAACGATTCACGAGTGTGGAGGCTAACGCTCCCATGGGTCAGGTCATGCACATATACATGTAGATGCCAACAGGCATACTTCTTTTTTTCCAAATGTGGATGGGTTTCAACGACTACAAAATGTTGGTCGTGTCATCACTAGGTGCAAGCCACGCCGCAGTATTCCCGGTGGCGTGGTCTGAACTCGATCTAATGCGCAATTTGTGTAACTTCGGGTTTAGCGACTCCCGCAAATAGGCCATTTAAATGTGCCATTCATTGCTTGTCACGTGCTTCTCAAATATTGCAGGGCTGTCTGGCAGAGGCGTCGGTTAAGGGAGAAATAAATGTGCTTCCGTTTCTCCCTTCCCTTGCGGCCACATATCTGTAAACAGGCCCTATGCTATAACATCGCTATAACAAAATCTTATAGCATCGCTATAACAAAATGCTAAATGCATTTTGTTATAGCGATGCGAGAACACAACTGCAATGAATTTCGCATGAAAATATGTCAAAGGTTTGAATAAACAATTGTATCGGGCCAGTTAGTAAGGATACATCTTGCTAGGAAGCGCAGCAAGATGGATCCATCTTGCTAGTGGCTGCGCTTCCTAGCAATAAAAGTTTGAAGTTTGTCCATGTCTCTGACTGATTTATTCCGCCATTGTCATGATTAGGAGATGTCTGTGGGGTTGGGGGTGGGAGTTCTAACAACACCTAGGGCAAATTGGAAACCAATTACTTTACTTGCTCGTATGATTTACTTAGCCGCTACTTGCCCATTTCCTGCCATTTCCTATTTCAAGAGTAAACGACCATTAGCAGTTACAACGTCTGTGACGTACCAATAAGTGCGCTCATTGTGTTGCATAAAACCAGAACGTCAATAAACAAGCTGAGTCAACATTTTCAGGCTAACTTCCCGAAATTTGTATTTCATAGCAGGGGCGGCACCATCGGGGGGCACTGTTGGAGGTCTGGTGCCTCTCTCGAAATATTCACCAGCCCCCCCCCCCCCCCCCCTTCAAGACCAAACATAGACCAAACACAACGTATGAGTTCCCCGCCTTTTTGCGCCCTCTGAAGAAACTCACCCCCAGTAAAGAAAAAAATCATGGTGCCACCTTTGGTCCATAGCTAAAGCCACGGTGAGAAAATAATACTTTATAATCATAACATAATGTTACTTAAGCTTACTTAAAATGCTGAGACCAATAATGCACCTTCGATAGCATACTCTGTACAAAAGACCCCCTCTTCGTAGAATCGCCGCGGCTGCTCAGGCGCGGAACGACAGCGGCAGTCAGCTGTGGTCTTCAGTGAACGACGCCGGATGGCGCTGCATGTCCACGAGAAATGATAGCACTGCGCTAGCGCTGACGAAAAGCAGAAAAGGAAATGGAGTAATGTGGGTGAGAAGAAGAAAGGGGGATGAAGCAGGAGAAAAAGAAGAAAAAGATAGGTGCGGAAGGCAAGCTGAGTCAAATTGAGGCACGGGAACCTGTTTAGCGACGGGTTGGCGACCCGCCTACGTTTCGTGGGATTGGAGGCTTCTCGGGACCATGATCGTGTAACGCATCCGATCCAATGAAGAGGAATCATCTCGGCGCTTCTTGCCCGTTTCGTTTCTTCAAGCAACGGTTCGGGCACGCAAAAAGCGGAGGCGCGCGCACTCTAAGGCGGTCGCCGTGGGGGAGGGTTTTACCGTCAGCTTCAGAAACGGATGCCTTCCTTGCTCCTATTCTTGAAGTAATTGGGGATGCAGTCTCTTAACTGGTCGTTCACCGACGGGCGAGGCGCTTTTGAGTAGATGTAAACCAAGAAAAATATTATAGCGAGGTGGAGAGAAAAAAGAGGGGAAAGGGAATGTCGAATTGCGAAACAAGAACGCCGCTGTCCACATCGAAGACATATACAAGAAAGCGAAAGTTGATATCGCATGCCATGAACGATCTTTTTCGAGTTATTATCATTGTTAGTTTTTGTGATAGACATGGTAAATAAAAGTGGCACTCGTAACGGGGAACGCAGCGAAAATTAATGCCCTCCAGTCTTCGTACTGTATCCTTTGGAATGCAGCCTCATTTAGCCTAATGTTACTGTCTCTCTTGCTCATTTTCATAGAGAGCGAAGTTAAGTTTTGCATTATTGAACGTGGCTTGACGGTATCTACACAGCGGCTCAGTGATACGCATCGGGCATACGCCCAATCTCAACTAATATCTACTGCGCTATAATGCAAAAATGACTGCAAATCAGCCCGCTTTCATCATACCCTTAATCGACTCCCCTGAATTAGTCTCCTTATATAGACTTAAGATTACGCGGGTGGTGTCCAGTACCCACAACGGTGTTTTATCAAGGTGGTCACCTCACATCTAGCCATACTTCCTTGCCGCGCCGGCTTGATACCAACAGAAGAATGCAGGCTAGCAACTGTAAAAGCACGTGGACCGCTTTGCCCGACGCATCTCGTGGGTTTATGCAGAGCAGTAAGCAAAATTCGAGAATACACGAAAGCGTGTGCAGTGCAGCGAAGAGATGCGCTTGGTACTGAATTCCACGAGGGCAATCTATCGCATTCCCCACTGATTCAGTAGTGAACGTCTATCAGTCGGACAAAATAGTGTATACTAAAGAGCGACTTCATCAACACCACTACGCCTATCGATGATTGGCGCGCAATGCGAACTGTTCGGTTGAGGTGAAGATGATTGCGCATGGATGCAACAAAGATGTCCAAGCGAACAATGGAGCACTGCCAATGATTGCGGCAACAACACATTGTGTCAATTAGCCATTCGTTCACTTAACTCAAGCTGAAATCACTTTTGGAATGTAATTTGTTGAGAGGCGCTGCGGGAATTCTCTTAGTCAGCCGGATTGTCTTACAATCCGGCTGACTATTGTATCAGCTACAATCGTGTAATCCCTCGTTCAGGGTTCCTGTTCTTGTTAAGTTTCTTTTCAATTCAAATGCGATTTTAATCATTAAAAGAAAACAACACGCTATCCTAAAAGCACTTCAGGCGCAGGTTTGCGCGGCATTCGTTTGCATGTCTGCACGTACACTTTGTGTTCCCATTTTTCGCCTGGTACATGACCACATGGGGTTCCCGGCGCGTACATATGGTGGTGGTGGTGGTGGTGGTAAACTTTTTATTCTGAAATACACTACAGAGTTCCTGTGCGCCTGAACTGCAGTGCCTATTTCGGGACACCATTGGAGATCGCCACTGCCCGGGCGCGCACCACCAAGGAGCGTTGTGCATCCAAGGTAAAGCAGCCGAGCAGGTACTCATCCCAAGCCTCTACAGTTGGGATGGGGAAGAGGATGAGAAAGGGAGCGGAGTGGCAGGACACGACGCTACAACTTCAAAGGTGTCGGCTGCCACCTGACCAGATGGACGCGTGCCAGAGGTTTCCGGTATGAAATGAGTGTCTAAGATAACGTTAGTTATACCAGGGTCTTTTAATACTTTTTATCTATCTATCTATCTATCTATCTATCTATCTATCTATCTATCTATCTATCTATCTATCTATCTATCTATCTATCTATCTATCTATCTATCTATCTATCTATCTATCTATTTACTTCTTGGTCCCCTTTTGTAGGCGATGTTGATTTTTTTCATTCGGTTTGGGATGTTGTCGCTGCATTTCATGTTTATAAGCTCTCAATCACTTCCACAGTAGAGGGGTGGGTTTCAGCAATTCTCGCTGTACTCCCCCTGGGAGCGCCAGAAGGGCCACATCAGCATAAGGAGACTACCAAGGGACAGAAGATGGTTTGCTGTGACCGTCGAATTCTGCCGGACGTGCGCACCTATGTAGTTTTGTGAAGATGCACACTGTACGTTTCTAATTGCGCGGAGCATCCATGCCGGTAAAAATGAAGCGATCAATGGCATCCCGCATTCGCACCGAATGCTTGGAGGTGAGTATTATGCCTACAAAGCAGGAGGCAGCAGTGATGGATGTTGCGCTCAAATGCAGCTGGCACGATCACAGCACGGTCTGCCTCCGTGCGCCCGCTATGTTTATTTATTTTACGACCGAGCCTCTTTCGCTTGTTTTTCCCAATGCAGAGCGTGAAATCTGGCGCGTACCTTAGTCGTTGATTTTGGTCTCGTGCGGAAGTAGATGCAGTGAATGAATAAATTATAGATATTATATTTGAAGATTATTATAGCATATATTTTGGGGCTATACTGTGGATACAACTACTTTAACTCAATATGTACAACGTACAATCCTGAGCAAGCGTTTAGTGACTATGTTACCAGCAAAACCTAACGATTACTTATAGTGTCACTCCATACATTGTTTCAGTGAATTGTATTTGAGAAATATGCGCACTCATGCTGCGCCACTCAATTTCGACCAACATATATTGACGCTGCAAAGAAGAAAAAAAGATCGTTTGCTGCACGAATTGGTCTCGAAACTGTTGTTTACGATTGCACACACTGTGATACGAGCTTTGTGCTATGCATGAAGCTCTTTACCGCATGCACTGACAAACAACCTGAAAGAGTAGCAAGCTCATTCTGATGATTAAAAAGATAAAAGTGCGATTGCAAGTGAAAGTGACTGAGGTTTACTGTGGTGAAACAAAAATATAGCAACCTTCATTGTATACAGACAAAATTTACCGAGCTCCCGTTTCAGAGAAGGAGATAGAGGATGGACAGGGATTTTAAACAGTCTAGAAAGAAAACTGGTATGCTACCCTACATTTTGGAAAGGGGTGGGCAAGTCCGAAAGGTGAAGGTAGAGAGAAAGAGGGAGACGGGGAGCACGCGCACACAAGCCACACTCCTCACAGTCCCAACAGTGCCGTGACGTACTGCCATTAACTTGCCGCATGTGCAAATCTGTCATCTGCATGAATTTGAGCAATTCCTTTGTCGCCTTCACCCGAGATGACCTCTGAGGACGACACTGCAAAATGGTTCCGGACGTGATCACTGTGTGGTCCATGCGAGCTATAGATAGAGCGACTGCCGGAACAAGCACTACTGTTAATACGTTTGTACCAAGCTGCGCAAGCTTGAAACAGCGAAACTGGACAATTCTAAAGACTTATCTCGTTGCATCTAGGTGATTTGTAAGCCTTAGCTAGTTTATGCAGGTTGCGTCTGGCTAGGCCATTGCTAGGCTTTCGTTAGGTGATGCTAGGGTGTTTCTAAATTCATTCTGAACGCCGAGAGCTTCCAGTTAAGCCGCGGAGAGTTACACACACGACACGGATATTCAAACTTCAGAGAGGGAAACGCGCACTGAAACTGAGCGTTCGCCCCTTTCACTGATCCATCACTTTGGTGTCTCCTCGCAGCCAGAGTTGGCATTCCCGTTCCATATATTCTATCCTGCGTGCTCGTGGTCTTCGGCTCGCTGTCATTTGTTAGGCTGCGTGGCTGCGCGTAGCCTTCGTCATTTTAAGAGAACCAGGGATCCGTACATAGTGGGCCCTACCCTGTGGCACTTGTCCGTTCGTGAAGGTTTTCTTGCAGCTAGCTTAACCAGCTTCGCTGTTAAAAGGCGTCATGTGAAAAATTACGGGCGGATTCCCAAACAGCGAAGCATTTCACGGGATATTTCACACGTTCTTTACGGACGCTTCTATACGAGGCTGAAAGGGCCGAGCGTTTATAGCGAAAGGTGCACGATGCTTTCAGTACAAGTACACTTCAATGTTGCGAATTCGAGACGATTCCGAAAACCATCGCCCTTGCCAAAATGATCTTTGTAGTTTCGAACTTCAACTAATCGTCTGATTAATTCCCCCTATATGACAGGTTGTATGTTTTCGTCTAATAAGCACAATAACATATCACATGTACAATGTATACACATGTACATCAGGGGCGTAGCAAGAACTTTTTTCGGGGGAGGCTCCTTCTTGATTTAGGGGGGAGGGGGTACCCCTTTAAATGATCATTTTTCGCTCTGTATACCATGCCAAAAATGTTTTGGGAGGAGGGGGCTCGTGCCGCTGTGCCACTCCCTGGCTACTACACTGCTGTAAGCATCACATCAACTCCATGGATAAATGTTCTAAGCATGGTTATGCTGAATTTATTATTTGTGCAAATATTTATTATTGCACAATTTATGCACAATTTATTATTTATGCAATTATTTTATTTGTATGTGTATTACCACCCTGCTTGGACCTCGAGTCTGCAGTATTGAATAAATAAATAAATAAATAAATAAATAAATAAATAAATAAATAAATAAATAAGTGACGTATGTGCCTTACCTGAGAAAGAATCTCAGAAAAAAAAAGAGGAAAGCGCTAAGTGAAACATTATGTTACTTTTCTTATTCCCATGTGAGGAGAAGAAGCAGCATCTGAAATAGTCGTTTTTTTGTGTGTGTGTGCAGAATGCGCACAATGAACATTTTTTTCTGTTTTATCCATAGCATGTTTAATAATAATGGCCAGTATATTAAAATATGAAGTTTATCGATCGTTCTTGTTCAATAATAAACGGCTGTCAGGCATGTACATGCCTTCTCTTCCACTTACATATACCCAGCTAACGTGAGCACCAAGCAAGTCCTACAAATCTTTCCCAGCAGCCATCATGGCGGGAAACTACACACACAGAGTTTAAAATTTTTGAAGTAACGCATTGGTTATTATTTCATTTGCATAAGTTTGACATTGACGCATCTGGTGTTACATATATTTACGTATATAAGTTTCGCGTGGCCAAAGGGAAGATTCCGAAATGAATTGGGTGGATACCAACTTCTCTTTTCGTAACCGTTTCCCTCTTGTGGGATAGCGGAGAAACTCTTTGTCATATTCACTGTTTATGTGCTTCGAGCTGTCGCCCTCATATACCCCTGGTTAGCTCTATTGGTAATGCGACCGCTGCGGAAAGGCTTTGGTCCCCTGTTTGAATATCGTGGCGGGACGAACCTGTCTCGCACTATGGGAAGCTTCTCTTCTTGAAAAATCCACATGGATTTCCTCGAAGCCTCGTGCTACAGTTGGGTGAAATGGGTGAATGGCAGTTACAATTACAGTTTTTAGGCTGCTCTTTTTTAAAAATAATTTCTGCTTTCGAGCTATTTCTTGCTTCTACATCACTATATATGCGTTATTCCATAAAAAGCGATTCCCCTGCGTGTGCGTGTTTGTGTGGTTATGTGTGTTGTTCATGCTTCTAGACACGCAACAGATATGTTCGTTGTGAGGGCGCTGGCTGTCTTTGGGACACTGGAGCAGTTCGTCGCTTATTTTGTGGCCCCCGCACTGTATACGTGGTGGGCGTGCGAACAAGGCGGGCAAGTTGAGACGAGCGCTCATGCCCTTTCGCTATCTCGTTACTTCTGTGACCCACTCCTTCAACTCGACCTCCCCATCAAAACCACAACCTGTCGGAGCTGTCAGGTCAAAGTGACATTCAGTGCAGTGGGTAATTATATTGGCTAGATCCCACGGCGCGTGCATGAACCAATCCAACGAAAGCTGCCTGTCCTGCAGAATGCCCTCTGGGCTTTTTGATCACGTGTGAGCGCATCCATAACAAAAGCATAAGGGGCATATAAGAAACGCGTGCCTTCGGTATATACACCATTGATTGATTGATTTGTGGGGTTTAACGTCCCAAAACCACCATTTGATTATGAGAGATGCCGTAGTGGAGGGCTCCGGAAATTTTGACCACCTGGGGTTGTTTAACGTGCACCCAAATCTGAGCACACGGGCCTACAACATTTCCGCCTCCATCGGAAATGCAGCCGCCGCAGCCGGGAATCGAATCCGCGACCTGCGGGTCAGCAGCCGAGTACCTTAGCCACTAGACCACCGCGGCGGGGCGGTATATACACCATGCTCAACTGTCTGACGAGGGGTATTCTCTCGTCACGATGGCAACAGAATAGTTGGACTGACACATATACGACATATCTGTCCACTCTCAGGTCGGGTTGCAGTGACCTGCTCGCTATGCCGATGATACCCAGCGACTATCATGAATACACGCTGGCGTCGCGTGCAGAGACACTTCATCCGGCACGCTGGAAGGAAACGGAAGGAAAGGCTGGAAGGCCGACCAGCCGCACGTACGGTTTGCTATCCTACAATAGGGGAAGGAGAATAAGGTATTAAAGAATGGCGAGATGGAAAGAAATGAACGCACAAAAAACACTGCTGCGTTCCGTACTGAACGCAAGATCTCAGCCGCATCACGTTGCACAGTAGAGCAGACGATTAATGGCGCCTTCTGATGCCTGCAAGTATAGAACATGCAGCACCTGTTGTATGGACTGAGCGCGTATGGTGATTTGAGCTTGCCGACAAACAGGCGCGTCTATAGGAGGTGCTGAAGAACTTTGTTTTTTTTTTCTCTCAAAAAAAGAATGGCACTTACCCACGCTGGGGGATTGGCCAAAAATGAGTAGTTAAAATTTTGAAAGGTCATTCAAGAATGTTAGCAGATATAAAAGTAAATAGAACAAATAAGATGATAATGATACGTATAACAATGAATTAGGACTACACGTAGTATGCTTTTGAGCTCGTATATCAAACTGCCGTAAAGACCTGATCAGAACAACTTAGAAGCGGTTAGTTAAGTTTTGCCGCATTTTATTCATGAAAAATTCTGAATGGAACACTAAAATGGTACTCGCTTGGTAGTTTGAAGGAAATTACATTATCGTCAGCCTGACTTTGCCCACTGCCGGACAGAGACATCTTTCATGTTCCGCCAGCCAACTAGGTCCTGCGCTTGCTGCTGCCACTTTATAGCCGTGAACTTCCTAATCTCATCTGCCCACCTAACTTTATGTCTCCCCTTCACCCACTTTCCTTCTTTTGGAATCCAGTCTGTGGCCCTTAATACCAGCGGTTATCTTGACTTCACTATACATGCCCTGCCCATGACCATTTCTTCTTCTTGATTCCTACTATGATGTCCTATATGGATACGCCAATTACAAAAATCAATACAAGCAAAAACCTATTTGTACTCAAAACTACCATGCCAGCCTTCATATAAGAAGTTACGAGAAAGGTGGGAAGAGTTTCGACGTCGTGCCGTGGGCCGCAGTATGCTCCCTTCTGCAGCAGGAAATAGGCCTGGAAAAGCTTACAGGCCGTCAAACACCGCGCTTAGCTGTACTTGACTGATTGTGACAGAAACTCACGTTAATTTAACTGCTTCAACAATTACCCGTTTCGTTGGTGGGGTCGGGCTGGCGATAATAGATAGATAGATAGATACGTAGATAGATACATAGATAGATAGACAGACAGATAGACAGACAGATAGATAGATAGATAGACAGATAGATAGATAGATAGATAGATAGATAGATAGATAGATAGATAGATAGATAGATAGATAGATAGATAGATAGATAGATAGATAGATAGATAGATAGATAGATAGATAGATAGATAGATAGATAGATAGATAGATAGATAGATAGATAGATAGATAGATAGATAGATAGATAGATAGATAGATAGATAGATAGATAGATAGATAGATAGATAGATAGATAGATAGATAGATAGATAGATAGATAGATAGATAGATAGATAGATAGATAGATTATTCGTACGACCTACGAACCTCATCTTTATCCATCTATAACGCCTACAAATAGCCTAGAAGAACCTGGCTTCGATACCACCCGCATCTCTCGCATTTAAATAAAGGCCAGGTTCTAGAGGTGCCCGTGTATACTGTACGGTTAAAGTACACGTTGAAAAAACTCCAGGCTGTTGCAATTATTCGGAACCGACCGCTACGGCGTTTCTCATGTCCTGAGTCATCAGGGTTTTTAAACCTCACAAACTATCACGTGGCCTACTAAATACTAACGAGACGAAGTAAAAAAACACTGCGGCCTAAACTGGTGACGCAGTAGGTTATGTCAGGCTCATGTTCGATTTGTTATAGCCGCATGAGGTTCCACTTATTGTAAATGAGTGGAATGAAATGAAGCGTGTAAATGAAATCATTCGCGACGTTTAATTCGACTTTAAGTCTTGCGTAAGTACACATACCTCTGCACAACAATATAGTAATTGATTGATTTGTTTTGTTTAACGTCCCAAAACCACCATATATGATTATGAGAGACGCCGTAGTGGACGGATCCGGAAATTTCGACCACCTGGGGGTTCTTTAACGTGCACCCAAATCTGAGCACACGGGCCTCCAACATTCCCGCCTCCATCGTAAAGCACAACAATATAGTACTTACAGCGATTACGTTGACTAATAATAACGCTTTTTATCATTAAGTCACAATGAGCAGGCATATGATTCCCTTTATTTGCACCTGTCAGTTGGCTGCCATCAACTTACGTTAATGGTGGTGATCAGTTGATATGTAAATTGACCTCCAAACAGGGTATCTGTTGTAAATGAAATTGAGGTCATTATAAATCATCCATTTCAACGCAGTTCTTTTATTTTTCAGTAATGTGGGTTGCGAGCAATCGCACGTGATTGTCCCGTAGAGGACCATTCGCCAAGGTAAAAGCCAGCTGCGATTAAACGCGCATTTGCTCACTCTTTCAGCGTGCGAATGTTGGCGTTTGGGGCACGTCACTTTCAACCGCTACACGCCTGTCCGTCTGTTGTCGGGAATGCAGTGTGCCGTATAGTCGTCAGCACAGCCAGCTGGACGCAGTGAACCCGTACTCTCTATCGCGACCGCTGTGGCTTTTTAGTGTGACTCAGAACATGCTCGGGCGGTGAGCAAGCACGCTTTAGCAAATTCAGTAAGGACGCGGGAAGGTGGTGAAACCGGGATGGCCACATATTTGCGTAGAAACTTCGTCGAGGTGTTCCATGGAGCTATACGGGTCATACATTTCGCCCCAGCCACATTACGTCTAAAATGCTGCACATTTTAGCATTTGGAGCCGCGCAGCTTATTCGCGCGCACTTGTTTTCCTTGGTCTACGGTACACGTTTGAAGGTTTAGCCATTGTTAACTATTAAATAAAAAGAAGTTTTTACTTGACAATGAGTCGACTAAAAATTATATCCTTTCATATATCGGGCAAGCTCAAACGCGTTGTAACTTAGGGCCAAAAGAGACAGAAAGAGAACTACAAAACAAAAATTAAAAATCCTTCAACAATTTCTCTGATTCCTAACGCTCCAGTAATCGTTCTAACGCCAGCTGCACACGTTAAGAGTGCTATTGTTTTCCTACACAATACATGCGCAGAAGTTTAAGGTTTCAGTGAAGTGAACCGAGTTAAAGAGATAGATATAAATGTTTAAGAATATTTTCGGAGATGTTAGCTCGGTGTATGGCACCTGGCTTGCTTGTTTCCTGGCTGCAGCGAGTGGGGAACACTCTTTTTGCCTGTTGGTATCACGTGCTATGCTGACTGGTGGTCCCACGTTTAAATACAAGTATATACTCCATAATGTGAATCGAGGAGATGGCTGGGAGATGACCGCTACAACAGCTCAGTGGTAGAGCATAGGACGTGTTATTCGAAGGTCGCAGGCACGGATTGAGCCGGCGGCAAATTATATTTTCATCCACTTTTTTTCTTCACATTTACATTAAAATTACTTCTAGTAACATCCCCTATATTTCTAATCGTATCACTGTCAGTTCTCATATAGAAGAAAGAAGAGTCACGAAAATAATTAGGCACTTCGAACAATCGCGCGTGGTTCGAAATGCCTAATTGACCGCAAGCACACCTTGAAGCGAGTGAAAGTGATGGGCTCTGCAAATAAGCTTCACCAATATGTTAACATGACATTCATTTTTTTTTTTCGCCCTATTTTCTGCCTCACACGCAGAACGGGCAAAACACCACTACATCTTTTTTACCCGCTGAACGTACCCACTTCTATTCCTATCAGTCGTGGGTTATTTCTCGAAGCGCTTATTTGAACAGTGCCCGCCAGCCACAACATTGTCCGCACGTATAAGATACACAAGCTCAAGTGTGACCCGAATCGTTACAACAAAAGCTTTCGGCTTCCGCTTTCCGCAATCATGCGATCAATGAACGGCTACTGATAGCTGCATGATTTCACTCGCAAATCTCACCCCGAGTTCTTCTTTTCGCCAGCGTTCCAGTTGACATCATTCTAATTTTTGTTTTTTGCCACATGGAAACTTCAAGACATGCTATGAGTGAGAAAGAGTCCTGATTATTTATATCCCTGTACCTTTAGTATCATTCGGGTAAAGGCGTGTGGTAACTATTATATTGTGTGATCAGTCATTATTTATTCTGTTGTGAGTCATTACGACAACTGCTGGGCACTGGTTACTTCTATGACAATTTCGAATTTATTACTCCATTGATGAATGTGAATTTTGTGTTGTCATATGGCACAAGGTAATCATTGCATTTTGCTTCGCTTTGTACTTGTTTTGTTGTGCTAATAAACTGTCATTTGTCTATTCGCACATTATCTGAACTCCTCAAGTACATTAGCTTTTTTTTCTTATTTAAGAAAGATAGTTATACCCTCCAGTAGGTTTCATTGCAACTAAATTTACTATCGGTCACGTTTTTATTGATCTTGGTACTTTATTGCAATACGCATTATGCTTTGTCACCACAGCGGGCCACGGTGTCGGCAACAGTGGTTATTGCCAACCGTCACACATATTTAGAGTCATTCACCACGGCTGTCTTCGCATGCAACTGCGCAGCTTACAATATGGTTCGCCAAGTATAAGGTAAAACACGCAATTTCCGTTCAAATAGACTATTCAGTTTGAACGGAAATATTCATTTCCTTTTGCGTTGAAATTCAATTAACAAATGTTCGTCGCAGACTGTGACTGATATCTTACTGGGAGAAAGGGATAATCGTCTACTTTCGTGTAGGTGAGTATTTGGGGCAGAGGGGTAATTGGTTCGCTAAGCCGTAACAGCCACGTCAGTGCAAGCCGGAATGTTAGTTAAAGCAGGGCTCGTTATAGTTCACCGGCTCGGCCTCCTGGCATTGGCTTTGCGTTTAAAGTAGTGCTCATGCGAAGAGATCGCCTTCATTATAATTCAGGCATAGTATAGTAATGTGTGACGGGAGTCGAACCAGTAGAAGTCGGCGTCTATGGTTTCTAATTAACGACAGCGCTCTCATGCGACGAGCTGAAATTGTGTGTCCATAATGTCGGCTCGTTAATAACACTCTTAAACACTAGGCCTTTGCGTAATATATCACTTAATGAGCCACGAACTCAAACATTCACAGATGTCGGAGCAGAAACGCTATACATCAGAACGGACAATTGGGCGAGTCGGTGGGCTTCCAACTTCAACAAATAATAGCGTGACAAAGACGAGGACAAGAATAGAAAAGACAAATTACAGCGCTGTAGTTTTTCTTTTCTATTCTCGTCCTCGTTATTGCCCCACTAATATTCGTTCAACATGAATGCTAACTAAAGATTTCTTTTCATATCGGGGTAAAATGTTGCAATAGCGCCGCAGTCGCACGTGTGCACGCGAAATCTCGGAAAGGAAACGGGATTCCGCGAGTTGGGCAAGGACAATGAAGAGTCAATCGTATACTCTGTTCCAGTGCATGCAGCGTCACACCGGTTGTCACTGGAGTCAACCACGTGCATAATGCATTCCAGCCACGCTAACTGTAAAAAGGGGTGGGGGGCATTGCGCCGCGAGAAACAGATATATACGATGGTGCTTCGAAAATAATATGAAGTGCTGTGCTAGCTCCTGGCCTGTGCGGTGTTTTTGGGAGTGTACAAATGATGATATGTGGGGTTTAACGTCCCAAAACCACCATATGATTATGAGAGACGCCGTAGTGGAGGGCTCCGGAAATTTCGACCACCTGGGGTTCTTTAACGTGCACCCAAATCTGAGCACACGGGCCTACAACATTTCCGCCTCCAGCGGAAATGCAGCCGCCGCAGCCGGGATTTGAACCCACGACCTGCGGGTCAGCAGCCGAGTACCTTAGCCACTAGACCACCACGGCGGGGTGTGGGAGTGCACAAACCCTCAGCGCTTGTGCAATTTAGTCACATATAAAAAGCGAAAATGAACGAAAGAAAAGTTGTTTGAATTGTGTTTCGCAACGCTACCGAGTGATTCGCTATAGCGTTTGAGTAACATTTGGAGCATGCCATACCGCGTGAGGTAAACAGGATCCCCTTGGCACCAGCGGCTTGAGCCATATGTTTCATAACAGTACACTAGAGGGAAATTTGGCGCCAGAGTCTATGGGAGCTGCAACGCATACCGCTTCCACCAGCTCGGTAGTTATTAGATTTGCCTAAGTAAGCTTTCTCTATATGCTCATGGCCTGTGATTCCTTTGACACAAGACAAAGTGCTGCAAAAGGTCAGCAGCCCCACTTTCGCATCTTGATTTGAAGGCTTAATTAGTAATGCTATCTCGCCAGCCATTCTTTTATCCAAAAAAAACAACATCAACTATTGGAAGAGCCACAAGTGCGTTTGAATCTGTAAGCACGAACACTAGGCGACTTCATGGATGTGCCAGGGCTGGGCAGAGATACCCAGCAAAGTATTCGCAATGTTCATAGACTGTCGCTCCACCAAGCGGAATTCAGGGGCGTCCTCTCAAGGATGATCAGTATAGGCAGACGCTCCCAACGCTCCCTTGTTCGGCGGTGCTAGCCTCGGTGTTAACACGTTAGCAAGAAACGAGCACAAGCCACTTTGTATGTTGCTTGCATCAGTGAATATATCGGACCGCCCACGACACGATAAATGTGATTCGTTCAAGCCTGCGAGAGGCGAAGTTTTCGTGAAAATACGTGCACGGCAGCTCGAGCGTTCGATTATAGCCCGCAAGGTATACATATATCAGCTTCGCGACATTTTCTGCAGCTACGTTGGATAGTTAAATGTTATTGTCTGGCTTTTAGAGTTAAAACGTGCCTTGCTTTACAAGCGTAGAGCATTCGTCAGTGCTTTTTGTAGTGCATGAATCTCATAGCTGAAAGTAGCGCAGGCTCACGATTTGCGCTTCCAAACCTTGTCCTAAGCTGCGCCGCTTGTTTTTTACGTTTGTTCAAAAATGGCAGCTACTGCAAGCGATTCCTTTTTTGCCTGGTATCGGAGCAAAATCAGCGAAATGCTCTCCGCACCCCTATATAGATAAACGTGGTGAGTGACTCCGTGTTGGTGCTGTGCCATGACGCGTTGTTGGTGCTATCGAACTCATTTGGCGGAGAGAATTCCTCAGATTACTTTCAGCAGTGATGTTCAAGGAAACCGTCTTGATGTCGAGGATATTTAACTGGACATAGAAGGTTGTCAACGCGCTGAGAGTGACAGCGGCGATGAACGATCAGCTGCTAGCTCACGAGCAGTGAGTTGCACTTCCCGTCCCGTCGTGCGTTAATGTTTTTTTGTGCTCGTAAGAAACTTCGATTGTATTTATTGTGTAATGTCCTTCAGCGAACTGAAAATAAAAAAACAGTTTTTCTTGTGCATTGAATGTAGCCCAATTACAGTGAATATTACGAAACGCCACATGCCACCAATACGCTCGAGCTCAACCAGCGAAGCGAATTGGTTAGAGCTATGAAATAAGCAGTTACGACTACAGTCCACGCTTCTCCTGCACTTCACCGGTGCCGTGCAAACGACGTCATTGTTCGACAAATTTTCACAGTTTTGACGTTGCGAAAAGTGTACGCGTGTATTCGTTTCGACATTTTTTGTTTCGATTGCGCCGATGGAACGTGCAACATCTGAGTGCAATGAATTGTGCACTGTTAGAGTCTATGAGTATGGCTGTGACACAAGCGCTACTTAATGGGAAGTTAAATGCTTGTGTTCCGTTCAAGAGGCAGCTGCATGATGCTTACAGCGCAAGTAATGAAGACGGCGTAATATGTTTCAAACCATCGCTACGGTAAACAGTCGGTCCTGTGCAACCACGACGGCGCGCTACTCGTTATAGTGGCCTACTACTGCGGCGAATTCGCCAGGCGGGCTTATCAGAAATTATCTCAGAGTGCCGTTCAGTTCACAAGTGAATTCTAGTTCACGCAGTTTTCTGTAGCATGCACAGGCTTACGCAAAGCATCGTTGATACACGGACGATCAGCTGACACCACCAGCCTTCTGATTGTTGCAAGAAATGAGGTATACATTCAGCAGTTCCTATCGTTTGGGAAAATATACTTTGGCCAGATATACATTCGCTTGACGATCAAGAGTTCATCCGGTGAAAGCGGCACGGGGAGTACGTCCCTGCGTCCTATCTTTCCCTATGCGAGCTCACGGGTGTATCATCCCTCCGCAGCCATCTTGGATTACACGGTGCGCCACCTATAGGCCATGGACATTGCGAATAGTCCAGAATACAGATATCGATACACGTACTGCGATACATTTACCACGTGTTCCCTTCTGTGCATCCATTCTACACACACACACACACACACACACACACACACACACACACACACACACACACACACACACACACACGCACACACACAAACACAAACAAACAAAATACCCGTGTAATGCACAGTACCGCATCGCGATCCAATAGATGCATTGTAAAATTATTTTACTACTCAGATACAAACACGTTTTTCAAGTGTATTTCATTACAGAAATACAGGTGCACAAAGGTATATCGAAGATACTATCGAGATACTAGCCAGCCATGCAATGTACTACCGATTATTCTCACGCTGGCTGAACGATCGAAGAGCCACAGTTGCCTCTATTAAAGTTGTAGGGAAGTCTATGGCTTGATTTATATGCTGTTATTACCCCCCCTCCCCCCCCCGCCGTGCCTTTTTCTGACTCTCTCTATATCTATACCCACATCTAACAGTAATCTGGAAGTACATAACAATGTCAATTATTTTGCCAGTACAGCTTATTTCGGATAGGTGGACTGTCTCCGTTTCACTGAAACATAACATAAAAAAAGACTTCACTTGAAATCACTCATTGAAATATTTTCATGCAGTTTGCCGATCACAGTCTTCATCCCCACCTATCACCCTCTGTTTGCCTTTTTTTTTCTTTCACTCCTTGCTGTTTGTGACGGGATGTGAACGCAAAACTATCAAAATGCGCTATATGCAACTCCTGTGTGGTTTTGCTTTTGCATGAATTCCATTCAGCACGTGCAGCGCGTGCCACTGACCTCATGTGCCGCTCTACTACGTCAACGCCACTCGTTCATGACTCAGCTGAAAAGAAAGAAAGAAAGAAAGAAAGAAAGAAAGAAAGAAAGAAAGGAAGAAAGAAAGAAAGAAAGAAAGAAAGAAAGAAAGAAAGAAAGAAAGAAAGAAAGAAAGAAAGAAAGAAAGGCGAGCTCTAGAGGTGCGTCCCCGATTCCAATTTCAATATCAAAAGGCTACGCCGAGGTCGCCTTCGGCTGACCTCAGCCTACATCCCGTGGCGAGCCGCGCAAGCTGCGTGGGCGCGCGACGAATCGTGCATGTCGTACATTCGTATCGTGGGTATGTACGTGCATGCAGCGTTGTATATAGCTTCGTAGCTTTGTGTGCGTGCTTCAGACCTCTACGTCTATGCACGCTGGACGGCTGCATAGGGAAATCGCCCTTCTCATATTACGGAGTGAGGAGGATACATTGCAAGTGACCTTTTCGGAACGCGGTTGAGAGCATGGCACAAGACACATTCACCACGATTAAGCGATATCCGCCGTAAGGCTGATCTTCTCGATAACAACAGATCGATCGCGTTTATCGCGACTGATGTGCACGTGTGGAGGGCGTACACTGAAGACCTGCTCAAGTTTTCTTAAAATTCTGCGAAAGTACAGACGGCTGCATGCGCACAGTTTCTCGGGCACGGTCAGCCTGTATACCCCTGTCACACAGCCACCACATAACTCTGTTAAACTCCATAAATATGAAACTCCATTAGAGAGTTCGACGGAGATAAAGGTGTCCATGTCATGCGGTAATCTTACGAACTGTGGACAGAAACAGCAAAAGTTCTATTGGGCGCTGCAATGTTGCCATATGAATGCAAGATTTCACGTCTAATTACGCTGAAAACATTCCTAGTGGTATGTATATTTCTAAAAAATATCATTCATTCAAATCAAAACAAAATAAATTGCTTTCAAATTTATAACAGAAACGTGTAGTGGCAAGCATGTTCATAATGATGTTAGCAGGAGTGCGCGCAACACTATGCGTTTGTTTTTCAACACGTTCTCTTGGACGCGCGGTGATTCTCAACTCCGTACAAGTTGTAATCAATTTCAACGTAGTTGCTCTATCACTTAGATTACTTTTGCCTATATTGAGTGAGCACAGGTTAGTCATCAAAGCCCTCGCTGTCGATGGGTCCCACAATGTTTCGCATAAGAAAGAATAGCATCGCAACGAATATATATATATATATATATATATATATATATATATATATATATATATATATATATATATATATATATATATATATATATATAGATATATATATATATATATATATATATATATATATATATATATATATATATATATATATATATATATATATATATATATTCCGCTTGATATTGATAAAATATATCAACATGTTTGCTGCGAGTTTTGTATCTGCAATGTTTTTCCCAGTACTGGGGCGAGAGGGTTTGATTACACATGCGCTACGATAGGACCCGATTACTTCAAAGTACCACCCACAAATAATCACAAGTAATATAACTAGCTGCACTGAATACAGAACCTTCCGTGCATCAAGTGACTTAATAAAATGCTGCCTGTTCGTTTCTAATTGATTCATGGTACCTTCTCTTCCGTCTTGCTCATCTTTCTTGTCCCCTTCTCTAATCCCCCAGTGTAGGGTAGCCTATCGGATGTTTTTCTGCCTTCTCCCTTTTTTGTCTTCCTTCCCTCCGTGGAAAAAATAACCGCCGATCGTTATTATGGGGAATCGCGCGAGTGGCTCACAAGTTCAATTTCCGCCTGGGTAAACTACACAAGTCGTGCTATCAGCGGAGCCCAATTGAACCAAGCACGTCTGACATCTCGCAAGCCATGGCAGGAAATTATTCAGTGGCCATTGTCGCTACTGGGCTCCCACTATACTTTCGTTCTGCTGCTACTAAGTGTCGGCCTGCCGCGCAGTAAAGCCGGGCAACGTTGTGCACGGCAATAGTTCCGCTTGAGGCGGGTAATTTGAAGTGCGTTAACACGATGCGAACCACTAAAGTGTGATTTTATTTCCAAATAAGCACTTCCTTGGCACAAAAGTAACACTTCTCTGGACCGCTATTTCAACATTCAACGTCGTCTTAGTAGTTGCCTTTAGTGTCCCTTTAAAGACGTGGGAGTTAAACGGAGTTCGCGGATGCCCATGTGACAGGGGTATTACGCAGCAGAGCCTCTGTGACTGTGGCAGTCAGTGTTCTTGACAAATGACTGAAATTTACTGTCACTGTGAAATCTTTTCTCGCTTCCTTTTTTATTTTTTTTTCTAAGGTATTACGAATAACGCGTGGTGCTGGTGGCCTAATATGCCAATAATAATTGTCTTTTTTTTCGTAAAACAAGCTAAATAACGTTTTATCTCATAGCAAGTTTGCCTATAGCGCCTGAAAACTCCCTGATAATTTGCAGTGCTGCTGTGACAGAGTGACCAGCCAAACAGGGCCAGACTAAATTTTACTTGACTGGAATATCTGACAGAACAGGGACAATCTGACTGACAAAACTGAACTGATTGTCTAAATTGGACCACGCTCCCTGGCCTAATCAGAACGTTTAAAACAAAACTACGTTGCACGATACACGGTGGTTTACACTTTGTTACACGGGCCCTTTTGAAAGCCCATCCACTCGACAGCCATCGAAACACCATAACTCTGTCGACTAGGGAGTGGTAAACTTTCTAGAATTCAGGAGTGGTAGTGATGTTACGTGCTGCTACGCGTCCGTTTTGAACGGCCATTGAATGGTTCAAGCATTTACCACAACAATTATGTGGCGCTGCGGATGTTTATTTTCGTACTTATGTCACGTAATGTTAAAGTATATAAATTCAATTAAAATAGAATATCTTTTTGCCTTTGCTTAACCATTTCGACAAGGTGTTAGCTCGTAGTTACGCATATATCCTTAGTATATATGTTGTTGAGCAGCTAAACAGTGTCGAGTGACACACCGAAAGATAGCACGCTGAAGACAAGCGCGCTGTTGTTGTCGAAAGTACGTGCAGTTATCGCATTTCAAGAGCAAAATACTTCATGCACTGGTTAGATTTTTTTTTATAATGTGTACGAACACGCTCCTAACGACAGGGCCGTTAGCGATGTTCCTGCTTCCGTTGCTCAATGGCCATCGAAGCTTCGATAAGTTGTAGGGTGCTCCGTTGACCTGATATATGCTATTGACTCGACTGCCTTTGTCAGGTCCCGTATAACAGCTCGTGCTTGACCAGTCGATAGACTATCAGTAGGAAGGCCTCCCAAAAACGGCCGTGTGACACGGGTTTAAACACCGTTCCGATGGTCAAGTCAAGACATGACCGTTCAGTACGGCACGGCTGTATATGGAATTGCCTAGGTTCTGGAGGACGGCGTCCGTGGACAAAACAACACGTAGATCAACAATTTTTAATGCACCTCGTCACCACCGGTGCATCTTTCACATGTGTCGCGATACTTGGTGGTGGCACTTTCCAATAATATTTATTGTGCTCCTTTGTTTCGCGCCTTTATCGGCGGTTTCCCTAAGGAGGACAAAAGCTTTATCGGACAGCTGAGTTTGTAGCATGTCGTCTCCCGGGCCCCCGCACGACCTCGTTGTGGTAACGTTCATTTGATGGTGCTCCATGACGCTGGCTGCCCAGTCGGCAGCCATGATCGGCTCAACAGCGTCCTCTGAACACATTATAAAGGGTCACACAGGTCTTTAGGCAATCTAGGGCTCGCGGGGGAGAATTCGCCGGGAAGTGTGAAAGTATATTGAAAACAGAAGCATGAGGTTTAGGGCAGTAGGTATAGGCTGAGCCATGGACTCGTTATGGAACGGACGTCACCGTTTGCTAGGAGAAAAAAAAAAAGCAGGAATTGAAGGTGCGCCAACGCGCAGAGAAGCTCCAATGGGCGCGAAAACGAACGACGTCAGCCCGCTGCCCTGCAGCCACAGCCGCTGGTTTCACTGGCTTCTTTGTTCACTGTAGTGGAAGGGTTGTAAATTTATGTCGTATTCCACCTCAGTAACTTCCCGGCAATGAAAATTCTTGATGTTCAGTATGTTTCTTGAGCCTATGAAAGCATCACATGTCAACCTCAGTTTAAAGCTCATTGTTGGCAGAAGATGGCGTGGCTTTTTATAACTGCGTGTTGCCCACACGGTATTGTTTTTTGCAGGAAGCAAGCCGGCTGTCGACGCAGGCGTAACGCGCTGTGGGCACCGCGCCCACCGTTGGCCGAACGTCGGAAGGCACTGCACGGTTGGCCGGGCGCGGGACGCTCCACTGAATCAGATGCGACTAGAGCAGCCCACAGAAGAGCTACCGAGCGCGCAGCAGGCGCTGCGGAGGATGAGCTGCCGCTCGAGCCACCGCTACCGAGTTAACGGTGACCCTGTTGACACAAGTACTCTACATTCTGAATGTTAATAAAGATCCCTTCATATTGTCTCAATACAGTTGAATAATAATAATAATAATAATAATAATAATAATAATAATAATAATAATAATAATAATAATAATAATAATAATAATAATAATAATAATAATAATTTATTTATTTATTTATTTATTTATTTACAGGATTTTTGCTGGCTTCAAAGTGAGGCCATAAGCAGGAGAGGGTAACATATAAATATAGCACGCTGAACATTTTCACAATATATTACGCACAGAGAATGTCGCGGACACCCAGGTTTTAACGTGGCAAAAAGAAAAAAATATACAGTGCATGACATGCAATTGCGCATAGCATAATACCTATGTAAGTGCATACTGACATCACTTGTGTACTAACAACGCAACGTCACAAAAAAAAAAAAGAGTACAAATATGGCAGGAAGACATGCTATAAGTTTTTTAGCTCCGATAAGAATGACGCCACTGTCGCCGCCTCCACAATCCCACCAAGGAGGCGATTCTACTCGCGTACAGTTCGTAGGAAATAATAATAAT
Organism: Rhipicephalus annulatus; assembly: GCA_013436015.1. Lineage (NCBI taxonomy): Eukaryota > Metazoa > Arthropoda > Arachnida > Ixodida > Ixodidae > Rhipicephalus > Rhipicephalus annulatus. Next base: position 427,187 of record WOVY01002438.1, on the reverse strand, counting down.
AATAATAATAATAATAATAATAATAATAATAATAATAATAATAATAATAATAATAATAATGTAGCTTCCCGCCTTATCGCTTTATCCGGGCAAATTTTGGCCTACTCCTGGGACAGGTGCTTGAAAACGTGAGCGTAAACAGTGTATATTACAAGATCGTCCTCCTTTATTTTTGCCCGTTTTTTTTTTGCGAACGAAAGCAGGGACAATCATGCCTGAACAATGCAACAATGCATATGCGCACAAATTCACAGAAAAGAGCTGCTTTGTCGTTTGTGCGACATTTGAGGTTAACACAATTAGTTATTTATATAGCGCCCTTCGAACATTTCTCTTAACCCCCTCCCCTCATTCAGCCTCAACACTTCACGATTTGATGACAAGTCCCAACCCCTCCTCAAAAGTGGAATCCTGGTCTATCATTGGACACGCTGCACGTCGTACGTAAACATGTAAGGACTAAGCGATAGGTTCGAAATGATAGTTACCGTTTTCTGTGCGAGTCACTTCTGGGTGCAACTGTGCAGGTTTTTACGCTGACCGTGTCTTTTTTTTTCGCTTCCCTTACGTTGTGGCACGGGATAGATTTAGCAGCTAGGAAGCTCATTTAACAGTAATTGTATTAGTCAGAGGTAGAGGACGCACAAACCACTCTCAAAATTTTTGTTCCCATATATCATAGCAACCACATTCGCAAGGCATGCCGGTGCTGTCCCCCTTTATCACCCCTTCGGCGCAACTAAGGGTGACCGGCTCTCGGTTGAACCGCAATAAGAGGGTGATCTCGTGGGATTTCACTCGCACAGAGAGCATAGGCGGCGCTGGATGATGTCATCGATTTCGACTTTCTATTGAACATGGCAGTGACGAGGACGGCAAAAATGCGTCGTAAGTAGTTTTTTTATCAATCAATCAATTTATTGAGCTTCTTTGGATAAAATATAACATTGTGAAGTCTGCATATAATTGCTATTGTAATAATAAAGGCGCACTGAAATGTATAGTAATGTAGCCAGCTCTTGCAGAATACCCTTCCTGAGCTGTTTCGGCGTCAGCGGCGTCCTCAAAAGCATTCATTTGTTATTGCAATGAGTGACATTCCGCCATGTGAAGTACGCGGGCGCAGTAAAAGAGTCGCGCACCTTCTCTATGACTGCACCATCTCCAACTGCGAAATAGCAACCCTCTCAGCCGCACTAAGAAAGCCCCTTCATAGAGAATAAAATCTTGGGGCCCAGGTTTACCCGGTCTGCCACACGGGCCGCTGTGAGGGCGTTGCTGCGGCTGCTGCAAGCAACCGGACTGAGGGACAAACTGTGATTCTTCGCTAATAGTGCTGTGTAGTAATATGTTCTGTAAATCTCTTTTTGCTACTGTCACACACTCCTGTTCTTCTCTTTCACTCTTTAACGCCCTTTTTTCTTCCCAGGTAGCAAGCCGGAGTATCCCTCTGGTTCATCTCCATGACATTCCTTTATGTTAACGCGATAGCGCCCGAGAGCTCGTGTCACACAAATTCTGCCATCGGCGTCGGCACCATTGGTTGTGAGTGAAAATTCGTCCGTGAGAGAAAAATCAAGAAAGAAGCAAATAAAATATAGAATAAAGTTTTGGTCCTGTGGAGGATTGAACCCGGGCGGTTGGCGTGGCAAGCAGGTGTCCTACCAAAAAGCCACGTTATTACTTGCAGCTGCTTCGGGAAAACACACTACATAAATGCTATGTAGTGAAAGGAGTTTCATTAACGCATCTTTTTTCGACAGTCACGACGAAAACGAGCTCATTTGGCAATAGGTAGGCGCATTTGGGGGGCCATCAAGTAACGTCAAAAAAGGCCGGGATAGTGCAGTCATCACCACTAAAAACACACTGGAACTTTCAGACAGCTCTAAAAATGGACAACTACGTCTATCTAGCGGAAAACACATCATGCCTTTCCAGAGGCGTTGATAAAACAAACAGCAAACGCTAGATAATGTGATGCCATCTGTGAGGCATCGTGAGACACTTTATGCTCCTTCAAGGAAATGCCATTTCAACAAACCCCAACACTTGCGTAGATTTACCTTTTCATTCTCACGACACCATTAAAGAAGGGAAGTACTGCAGTTGCTATTTCATCAACCATAAGGCGATGCTTGTTGCGGTTGGCCTTAAGAGGTTTCCAGAAGAACAAGTCGAACAATTGCCAGATACCTAACGCAAGATGGACTACAGAATGTGACTATTCACGAATACAAGTGTCACGCCTACGCGCAGTACATAATACAGGACCACGTGACTATATCACTGTACAATATTTTCATGACTGAGTTATAGAAGTGCTGTTAAATAAATCGAAAACCTCTACCATTACTATAGTGTGTGTGCGTGTGTGGGTGTGTTGTGTGTGTGTGTGTTGTGTGTGTGTGTGCGTGTGTGTGCGTGTGTGTGTGTGTTGTGTGTGCGTGTGTGTGTGTGTTGTCTGTGTGTGCGTGTGTGTGTGTGCGTGTGTGCGTGCGCGTGTGTGTGTGCGTTGTGTGTGTGTGTGTGTGTGTGTGTGTGTGTGTGTGTGTGTGTGTGTGTGTGGGTGCACGCGCGCTTGCGTGTGTGGGGGGGGGGTGTATGTGTAACAAAACATATTAAGAAGTATGCACCTAGCGTTGAAGGGCGCACTAGGGGCTGGATTTCGCTATTATCGCGTTCAACTCTTCAAGCGAAGCATAAGGGTCCCCCAATTTTTTCTCCCTCTCTTGAGGTCAGGGAAAAGAAGTAGGCAAACATAGAGATACTAATGGCACGCAGAGAGACCTCGTAGTTTCTGTAGCACGCCCATTTGGGATAAAGTAAGTCAATCCAAGTCAAGTGAAGTTTATTTCCGACGACATCAAGTCGGATGTCCCTAGGCGAAAAGATGCCGGAGACATCTTGAGAGAGTCCAAAGACCTGTACAAGAGCAGTAGGCGTTGAGTTTAAAAATATCGCGTCATTCACTGTACATGCATAGGTCAAAATGACAGCGTGTTTCTTTTTTTTTTTTCTTTAAGAACAATATAAACAAACGGACTGTACATGCGTTACATTAATCTTGTGTGCACATGGGCAAAAACAACAACTTTTAAGCAAAAGAAATAAATAAAAAAACGTGATAACAAAACACAGATGACGCCTTTTGAGCAGTTTCTATATGTTGAGGAACATATGTGCGAAGAACAGACTTGGCACGTATGTTTCTTCAATTTACGTTCAGGCAGTTCGAAGTCGATACGAGTTAAAAAAATTTTCAATATTGTTGGCACCTGGTATTTTAGAAGGCATTCTCTGTAACGTATGCGAGAAAGGGGAACTGGTCTTGGTTTATTTCGTAGAGTGTATCAGCAGGAGCTGTCAACCGAATGTTGATGTAGTTTGCTTTTTCTCAGTATAAAAAGTATTAGTTTATATGTGTAAAGATTACTCAGCCCTCTAGTGAGGTCAAGATTATAAAGAGCTGATGAGTACGTAGTTCGCTATAGGAAGCCCATAAAAGTTTCCGCAAGGCCCGCAAGTTGTCGAGCCCTAAGAGTTGAAGCTGAGATAATCTGTTCACGCATTCAGGAACAGAACAAGAAGTTATTCAATGACAAGAAGGAGGAGAGGTCAGCTTAGAAAGCAGGAAATAATTCCTTAGGGCAAGAAGACAAGAAAATGGAGTGTGGAGTGCACGATAACTGTCTCTCAAGTGAGAAAACCTCAACCGATACACTTGCGGACGAATCGGGTTTGAAAGGACAGTGAGAGTGAAGAAAATATAGTAAGGTAAAAGCGAAAAGGTACGAGAGGGGGGAAAACGCGAGAGGTATAAAGAAGGCAGGGGGGGGGGGTGAGGCGGTGGGCTTGAAGCAGGTTTCTAATTCGCTACTCCTCCTAGGGGCAAATCAAAAGGTAGAGAAAGATTTTATATGTGGGGTTTAACGTCCCAAAACCACCATATGATTATGAGAGACACCGTAGTGGAGGGCTCCGCAAATTTCGACCACCTGGGGTTCTTTAACGTGCACCCAAATGTGAGCACACGGGCCTACAGCATTTCTGCCTCCATCGGAAATGCAGCCGCCGCAGCTGCGAATCGATCCCGCGACCAGCGGGTCAGCAGCTGAGTACCTTAGCCACTAGACCCCCGCGGCGGGGCAAGTAGGGAAAGACATAGGCATGATGATAGGTGACTATGGTATGACATTCACATCTAATGCTGCCAGTGACAATACGCTATGAGACGGTAACGCTGACCCAATATACTGCACTCCTTTTATTTTTCTTCCTTTTCGTCCATATCTCACGACCAAGTGACAAAGCAAGACCCGAGATCAAAAGCTCCGTGTACAAATGTGGTATACTGGCCTAACAACAAACAGAAGGGGAGCTGCACTACAGTGTGCGTTCTCGGCACCGTTTTCGTTCACTGATACGTTGCGATAGCTATTCGAGCAGTGTGACCTTATGGATTAACCAACCAGTGTGGCGTAAATAAATAAGAGAATAATTAAAAAAACGTGAGTGCATGTGGGTGTCTGGGTGTGAGGGGGGGGGGGGGTGACATGCTTTCCGGACTTTTAGGTTGAATGAGAGGGAATGCAGACAAAAATTCGGCGCTATATTTATACGCATGCGTTTAGGGGTGAGATAGCAACAGCCACGGAGAAAGAGAGAAAAAAAGGAGATGCGGTAAGGGCTGGGGTTGCAGTGTAGAAAGGGTAGCTGAAATGGAGGCCCTCAATGAGAAAAGAAGAGACATCGCAAAAGTGCTCTGCGCCACAAGAGAGGATCGCCGGTGATAGGAACACGTGCTGCTGCTAGGCCGACGACCATTGCTGGTTGGCGTCCAGGTCGGAGAGGCATCTCCGGCTGGATCAGCGGGGGACCACGGAATAGAGAAAAAAAAAGTAGCTATACGGGCACGCGTACATGCAGACACCAAATGGACGCGATATCCGCATCGTCGCCGTGCGTCGTTCCACCCCCCGCCGAGCGGCGGCGTCTCGGTCGGCGCGTGCCGACCCCTAGCCATTTTTGTGCTCTTCCCTCAGTTCTCCGCCGAGTCCGCCAACACCATGACGCACATTGTCCTCATATTTCGGTGTAGCCCGTGTCCGGCAGACCTATACCGGACCTCTCACGACGGGAGTGATTTCTTAAACTTCAATGTACGTGCGATGAAGGGCGAGCCACAACGCGGGCCGTTCATTTCGATTTCGGGCCTACGTGGGCGTTTCGTGCATAGGCTCAGCTCCGGCATGTGTATACATGTGCAAAGGAGAAGAGTGTCTCCACATGCACGTATGGAAAGCGCCCACGGAACTTATTCGCAATATGCGTGACGGAAATACGCCCAGCAAGGGCATCGGAGTTCCTGCGACCGGGTCCTTGATCAAAGTGTGCGTACTATGGAGATATCAAAATAGGACGAGCCTACTCACTTATGACCACAACTGATGGGTGCAGAAAGATACCATTGCGCATTTACAATCACGGGGTTCCCTGAAAAATTAATACGTATAATAACACCGACGAGAGCGCGTCTTGCCGAGAAGCAATGAGGCAAACGAATTCATGCCTAAATGCGTATGAGTGTTTACGGGGCTTCCGCCGCTGTTGTATAACGCTAACGGAATTTGTAGCATGAGCTCCGTGAATTAGGGGCTGAACATGCGATGGATGGACGGTGAAACTTTATTTAGAGTCCAGAAAAACGTGACTGTGATAGACTTCTTCCACGATGCACGGGCAGACTTAGCCTGACGCCGATACATTTATTTATTACATTACGGTATAAGAATAATCGTTAGGGCAGTGTCGAACTGGTCGCTTATTTGAGGCGTCAGCCTACAGTTGTAGTATTAAGGAAGGTTGTCGTGGTGCACCAAGCGGTATTAGAGTGGAGATTAGGGAGTGAAATGTACGTAAATTTTGCCCTAAATGGTCTTTATTTAATATATTGATTATTCAAATAATAAATTGATTGATTGATTGATTGATTGATTGATTGATTGATTGATTGATTGATTGATTGATTGAGAGTGAGTGAGTTAATGACTGAGTGATTAAGTGATAAGGCAAACTCATCTACCTCATAACAGCAAAAAAGTAAAGGGTTTCCTAGAGATATATTGGAGATCCACTACAAGTTTATCTGCCTAATTTTTTAAAGCGCTATAGCTGTATTAGCCCACGAAAACAGCTGATTTTGGTCGCGTAGTCCACCAATGCCGTCAGCCTCCATAGCAGTTATAGCGCATAAGACAAAGGAAAGGGGGAGGGGGATGCGAGTGGAGTTTCAACCCAACCCTAACACACTGCGTGGCAAGGTTATACCACATAGCAACGCCGGGTTTCTGTTCTACATTTTTTTGTTTTCTTTTTTTTTCAAATTTCTGACGTTTTGATACTACTTTTCAAATGGAACATATACGGATGCCCTGTCGGGCGAGGAATCGCGGGAACAGGTGTAATCTTGCGCGGCTGAAGAGTAAATTAACACCAGACCCCGCACAAGGGGAATCGCGCAAAAGAAAGAGTGATTTAAATCTTGCCACCCAGTACCAAGGGCCTCTGAGCCATACTTCAACATCATCAGCCACACCATCAGCCAAGTCTGTAGCTGCACGAACGTATAGGCGTCCGTATTTCCTTACAGATGCGCAGTGGGCACCTTGCTACTTCGCAAAATGATGGCCTATTGGGTACTTCCTTACTTCGCCCAAGGTTGACGGTCTAAGGCGTAATGGATTTACCTTGCATGCAGCTGTACTTCCCGCGTTAAGAGGATCCAATGAAGGCCGCCCTTACAGCTTACACTGTGACTCTGCTGTGATTTCCACGTAGGCCTGTTGTCACTATTATTATTATTGTTGTTATTATTATTATTATTATTATTATTATTATTATTATTATTATTATTATTATTATTATTATTATTATTATTATTATTATTATTATTATTATTATTTGTGGTGGAGGTGTAGGTAGTAGTAGTAGTAGTAGTAGTAGTAGTAGTATAAGAGAAGTACATAATTCATTGTCTCGTTTGAACGCACGTTTTTTCGGGCAGCCAGTATAGACATGGTTTGTATGGCTAAGTAACACAGCGCACAGCAGAACAGCGTCACACAAGGAAAAAAAAAAATCACGGGCTCAAAATGTGGAACTGCAAGGACCGATGCCAGAAGAGCAGTACAGGTGTAGTAATGGCGCCTTGGGAATATTCAGTCAGGTGGGAGGTCATTTAGATTTCGCTAATAATTTATTAACCTGACCGCTGGCGCTTCCAAATGGTAATCTATAAACTTGCCAAATGACACATCAAGTACTATATATGGTACTTACAGCATGGTCTGCGGTGCACTGACCTAAGTGAGAATCTCTAAATAAACATGCCGAATCAGTTTTGCGAACTACTGTGAGGTGGAGAAAATAGGGCGCATGAAATAAAAGGAAAAGAAGTGATTCAGCTGTTTTCAGTGCAACGCCATGTATTTTTCAAGGAACGCTCCCTGAGAGTCGTCATACAATCCCCTCCGAGCTGTAAGATATGCGTTACTATTTTAAAAGCTTTTTCCCTCACCTTAAGTGGTCCAAAAAAAAAAGAAGGTCGTGCTCTCTCAATTTAAGGAGGTCTATATACACGGCAAAGGCGTGTAGGCTTATCTAGAGTTCTCGTTGATTGCTTGATTGATTGATTGATTGATTGATTGATTGATTGATTGATTGAGTGATTGATTGATTGATTGATTGATTCATTCATTCATTCATTGATATGCGGGGTTTAACGTCCCCAATACCACCATGTAATTATGAGAGACGCCGTATAGTGGAGGGTTCTGGAAATTTCGACCACCTGGGGTTCTTTAAGGTGCACACAAATCGAGCACACGAGCCTACAGCATTCTCGCCTCCTTTGAAAAAATGCAGCCGCCACAGCCGGGATTTGATCCTGCGACCTGCGGGTCAGCAGCCGAGTACCTTAGCCACTAGACCACAGCGGCGGGGCTATCTTTGGTTCTCATCTAATCATCTTTCTGTCTTCTTATCACTCTCCACACATTGAGCATACCACGCAACCACCTCCGTGAGTGACTTCTATTATCGAAAAAGGCGGTATGCACTGTTGAATATTAGAACAAGAAAAGGGCGATGATGGCACTATAGCGGGTGGAGCGTGCCGTGCGAGACTGGAATGATTTGTACCGGCCGAAAATGAACGCGTTTATGCAAAGGTGCTCTGGGCAATAACGTCACCCTGTTTTCCAGGCTTTCCAATCGAGAAGGCTTCCTTTATTCTGCATGCACCAGTCTATTGATTTGTTTACACATTAAATTCGTTCTAAGAATTGGGGTAAATGTCTCGAGCATGGCGAAAGCTTTCACCACTGCACCCCCTTCAGAGAATTCGGCAGGTATGTAATTGCCGAATTGGTCGCATTGATATCGTTTTTACGATCAAAACTGCAAGCTCTGCCTTCATCTTTACGCGCCCGTCCTTCTCCACCCCGTTTTAATAAGCAGGCAAGCATAAAAGATGCTTCAGCTAACTAGCAATGCTTCACCGTAATATTGCTTGCTTAGGTTTTTTTTATGTGTGTTAGCAATGTCAATCACCATGAGCAACGGCACCACGCAAAGTATAGGCTCATAGGTATACAGCTGTCTGACGCGTCACTGCACTCAATACACTCATATGGCAGTGATATCATATATTCCGGCTGTAAATGAGTGCTTAATACTTGTTTCGCTGACACAGAAGTGAGCCGCGGCGGGCCTATAGTGGCTAAAATACCCGGCTGCTGACGCGTAAGTCGCGGGATCGAATCCCGGCTGCGGCGGCTGCATTTTTCAATGGAGGCGAAAATGGTGTATAGGCCCGCGTGCTCAGATTTGGGTGCACGTTAATTAACCCCAGGTGGTCGAAATTTCCGGAGCCCTCCACTACGGCGTCTCTCATATGGTGGTTTTGGGATGTGAAACCCTACATATCAATCAGCCCAGTTACGAGAAAAGCAACACAGACTAGCTCTGTCTATAGACGCGGCATGCAACAGTGTGCGTAAGATGCATGCCCCTGGCAAACGTACGCACTGCCTAAGTGTTCATTGCCGTAAATATTAGATTGCATGGATTTAACACTAGAACAGAGGAACAGTGGTAACGCACAGAAAAAGAGCAGTCACGCTCAGGAGAAACGTTTGTCCTGTGACTGTTCTTTCTCTGTCCTGCGTTGTAGCGATGCTATAAACAGGATTGAAGATCATGAACCAACTAGCTCGAAAACGACTTTTCTTACGATTGGCACTTGTCGCGGTGCTTTAGACACGTAGTTAAATACAAGCCAGTGAGAGCAGTATGATCTGTGTCTAATACAAGGCACGGTGCTTTAGACACGAAGTTAAGTACAAGCCAGTGAGAGCAGTATGATCTGTGTCTAATACAAGGCACTCCGACCGTTTGGTGGGTATTTTAATAAGTCAAAATCCAAGTGCTATCGCTAGTATAGCAAAGTATCCACGCAGGTATGCGGATGTGGTTCGTCGGCGCGGTCCTTGACTGCGTGGGATTTGCCTTCTTCTCGAGCGCGTGAAGGCCCCGATCGCGTGTTATATGCATAGAAACACACGCCGCGGTACAGACGCAGTGTGTTCACCCATGCGGGTACCTGTAGCTTTTGCTCTTTCTTTCATTCCTTGCGCGCGTGTTCGTGCCTCTCCGGCTCCGACGCGACGCCAGACTCCCCGCTGCGACGTTCGCCTTGGGTCGCCGGGGGACCACCCGCGGAACGCCGAAGTCAAGCGCTCCGCCGCCGACGCTCCACCTGCAGAGCCGTGACCCAGAGGAAGAAGGCAACAAAACAACTACGTCGTGGCGAAGGTGGGAGTGAATCGAGAAAAGGAAAAATGCCGCAGTGACTTCGCCGTCGAGCTTGTGCGCCGTCGCTGACCGCTCTGCATATATATACACACACATGCATCCGTTTGTGTGGCCCCGTGTGTTCGTGTACACCCATCAACAAAAAACCCTTGCTTACGTGCTCTCCACCTCTCCTCAACGCTCGCTTCGTCTCCCTGTATGGCCGTGGTTCGTTATACGCGCCACATCCTTGAGATGCACGCATAGAAAGCCAAAGAAGAGATGCCACATTCAATTCAGGATAGGTACAACGAGGACGGCGCCATTCGAGGTCTCACTGAGTTAGCCGAGATTTCGATGCGATGGCGCCTGCGTTGGATTTGCAGCACGAGCCGTTCACGGCTTTGTTCTTTTTTATTCTTTTGTGGACGGTGCAAACTAACTATCCTCAAAGGTGGCCTGGAAACGTGGAGGACTCGGGAAGAAGGGCCCGAGCGTCGGCTAGTGCAGAGTCGCGCGAGCGACTTGGGCATCGTGGAGTTCCCGCAGAGAGTATTCAAATGACCGGACGGGGTCTGAGAGCGTGTTGCGCGTTTGCGGCCGTGCATACACGCAGGCAACGGTGATTCGTGACCATTGCGAAACTGGCACGCGGTTAGCTCACCTGAAGCCCATATACGCGAAGCGCGAATCGAAACGGTTATATATGACGCCCAGTGCCAACCCGATTGCGCGGGTCCCACGGGCCGCGCGCAATAAAACGGTCGGCGCTCGGCGAGTTTTGTTCGTCAAACGTGAACGCCTCTGCCGGCTGCCGTTTCTCAGACTGAGCGTCGCCTTCTCACTGGCAAGTGCCGCGTATGTGGAACGTGTTAATAGGACGCGAGTTTCTGAACGGCCACCAGTACAATCGAAGCCCATAGCGATCAATGCGCTTATGCAATGTCCGCGCGCCTACAAGCGCAGTGAACATATACCGCACCGTTTTTACATTTATTATGTCTAACTGCGAGCACATATGTGTCCCTCTGGTGTCTTCTACGTTGCATGCCTCAATGATGCCGCCACTAACGTATAATCGACCATACCCTGCCTCAAGAATGTCGGCCTCAGTATTTCCACCCTTTCGAAACATTGTGGGCCTTTGGTTACTTTCTTGACTCACGTAGCCGAGCTAATGCATGCGCGCCAACTTTTTCGGATGTGCTCTTCCGAGTCTACGTAACAGATTGGTCACACCATGCTCATATCGCGTTCCAACCACTGCAGCTGTGTATGGCCTTTCAGACTGGTTTCGCAGAAGTTCCAGTGTCGGTGTCAGTGTCATTGGTTATCAGCGAAAAGTTAACGTTTTCCACGAGCGAAAATTTGAGATAAATGCAAATATATAAACAATAATAAACATTCGGTTCGAGTAGGATTCGGACTCAGGACTTCCCCGCGGCAAGCAGGCGTTCTACCTGAATTCCTGGTTCCTGGCTCCGTATGTTACTTCTCGTTCTTTAAGGCCCAAAGTACGTTACTGGAGTCCGCGGTGTTCGACAAAGTATGGAAGTAGAATACGAGCCCATTATGTACCAACCTATTTCAATGCACTTTCCCCCAGCATTTTTCGCATAAAAACAAAATACAAATTAAAGAAACTGCTACGGCGTATATGTCTACAATTGTAATGCATGTCGTGTGTTATTTCATATACACTCATTCGCAAGCATGATGCTGCACAATTATCCAGTGTGTTATTTTGCTTAAGAAGCATCTGCTCTAATTCTTTCTTTTTTCCTTTACACCTTTTCACTTTCAATTGCTGTAAATATTGTATAGTGCTTGTAACTATTGCTTATATGCTTTGTTGTTTCTAATCTTATATGCACGTTGTTTTTTGTCCTGCACGTTGTTTTTTGTCATCTTAGGCCATAAGATACAATCTTGTAACGCGTCCGGTTTTTTTGCTGTCTGCCAGGCACTGCCACTCAAGCCACCAATTGGCTTTGGCAGGCCTAGTCACATGTACTGTTTTATTTGAAGAAATAAAAGGTATCATTATTATTATTACCTATACAGCCACGCCTGTGCTCCACATTTCTTCGGAACAAAACATCGCATGAATGTAATGCAGTGCGATGACTGTCATAACACGCGTAAGAGTGCGTGGAAGAAGCGCAGAATCCCACCATGTGTCAAAACATGAAAATTGCACAACAAGTGACTGGTTCAAAGGCCCACCGATTACAAACCACACATGCGTAATTAATTATCCTTATCAACGACAGCATCAACAATGTGTCCAGCTGCGCAAGCGCACGTGTTGCCTTAAAACGCCCATAGTGGTGCATGCTTCGCCAACTCGCAAAATGAAGAATTATGTCGTAGTGAGAACGTCGCAGCTGCATACTTGCACTAAGCATTCTATAGGATATAGTTTCAAAAGCACAATTGACATGCTCTCCTTTCCTTGCGGCATGGTTTAAGTGTCCACCGAGAGATGGAGCCAGGCGAGCGATCGAAAAGGCGACGCAATCAGGGTCGGATTACGCGGTCGCATTCTACTATTGAGGCACTGCTCAAGCGTCCTCATCATTGAGATGATGAATGGGAGAGGTTGATGCCTTTGTCGTGACACTGGCTACTCGTTCTTGTTCAAATTGCTTAGCCGACGAAATATGCAGTTGGAAATATTAATAAGAAGGGCACATAATGTTATACAGTCGAAAACGATATGTGCAACTGCAGTACAATCGAACACTACAAGACCCTTTTGCTTAGCGTGAGGTGATGGACTCCTTTCCTGGCCATGACACTAGAGCATCGTGGTGTGCACGAATATGCAGAAACGTCTGCGTCACCCCGACATTGGGCTATAGGTGGCAGCACTGTCGCCACGTTAGTGTTTATGGGTCGCCGGTCGCACGCATGCTATATAATGTACGCAGCGTCGCTTTTTCGTGAGTGGTGTGTGCCGATTGTTGGCCAATAAAATGATTCGACTGCAGCGTGCTCGTAATATATATATCATCTTTTGTCGAATGGATGCCCGAAGCTCGCCGAACGTTACTATTCCTTGTGAGAGAAACACAATCTATCATTGAAAGAGATGTTCGCGCTTGGCGACTGTCTGCGTTTTTGCCCTATGTCACATCTCTTGTATCTTTAGTTGTAGGTGTTCAGCTTGGGTCCCGCCTACTACGCACTGTTGTAGCACGACTGAATTCATTCTCTGATTCATGCATGCTGGTCTTCGACACTAAAAAGACAAGGCAAGAAATCTCATACTTTTGAGTGGTGAGAATCGCGAATACGCATTCACATTTTTTTTTCTCATTCACTTATCCGTGAAATGAACGTAGGACAATCGACAAGCTTATTTAGGAAAGCTAAGTGGCTGATAGCGCTTTAGCACACTTGGTTTTACTCTTATAAACGGTATAAAAATTCAACAGCTCACCACGCAGCATTCTCCGATTGATTATCTGCATGACAACGATGCAACAAAGGTTCGGTTATCATGATGAAACAAAAGTATTTTTAAGCGAATAATGCCTGCTACTTCCGTCAGTCAATATTGCAACAAAAGCACTCAAGATAGTGTAAAACGAAAAATAGATATATACGTTTCGCTTGAAATTATACGACATAAGAGTGAGGCACGCCATCAGGATGAATTTTTCGCATGTGTATGCATTAAAAGGGAACGCAAATCTAAGCACACGGGTTTACCTGTATAAATTTGGCCCAATATTAATATTGGACACATCTACTCAAGTTTAATCACCTCCGTGTCCTTCATTTTCTGTTAGGGTATTCTTAAGAAACAATTTATGTACCGAAGTGTCAAAATTTACTGGACAGAAATAATTTGCTGTAGTGGGACCAGCACCGTACAGCAAAAGATTATCTCAATCGCCATTAATGCTCGTCCGATAAGTAACAGTGCCACATAGACACCTAACGAAAATGCAAAACTTCGTTTACCACTGAATCGCTTAAGCGCTGCATTCACACGATGTTTGATACCCTTCATGTTTGGGACGACGTCAACTTCACTTTACGAAGTGCTTCAACTAAAGTTCGGCACCTGCAGAGATGTGATCCTGACGAACGAAAGGTACGACGACAATACGCAGCACTCTCGGCATGTGCCTGTTCTTATTGTAGTGCATAAACAGCCTATAGCAAGGCCAAATGTGCCTCAAATCATGCTTGGCGAACGTACAAGCAGTTCAACTTTCTCGAACAGAACGGCACAAGCCACACTTTGATGATGAACATGGCGTATACGCTCACATGCTAGCTTTATGGCTAGCAGACGACGCAGGGAGCAATCCACACAAGGCGCGCTTCTGCCAGTGGCCACTAGACGGCGACTCCGCTCGATCGCGGGGTGAATAGGGTCCTCGGTCTCTGATATCCCATATGTAGCTTTCAGAATTCGTAACGAGAATTGTGTTACAGCACAAGCAAAATTAAGAAACGCCTATATGTATATCCCTTTAAGGCGTATAACGTCCTCATGTGAGGACGAAACCCGTTTTTGTCACTTCTTCGGACTAGTGACCAAGAAAGAAACATTTCGCATAAGATTAACTGGGACCTTCTGCATAACCACATGCCTTTCATTACCTTCCATGTACTGCGTACTACTATATACAGCTGATCACTTTCGTAAAGGCACTTCGTTGTTTTACGGCTTGGTCGACTTGCCACGTTGCAAGACCAAGGTCAAGAGTATTATTTTTCGCGACTCTCAACGAAAACGCACAAAAACGAATTGTGCGTGCCTTTTCATGCGCATGCGCACCTTGTTCATGCGTATAAAGTGGCCCCCATTTTCATTAGGAGGAAGAAGTTTCCAAAATTTGCCGTTTTCATTATGCAGAATCGAGTGGAACTTTCCCTCGTTGCTGCAGGGCTCTTTGCCTAGCGAGGAACATTGCTAACCCCTGTCTGATTGTACTCGTTTTATATATGGTATTTGTTCTCGATATATAATCCATATTTTTCTATGTATTTTCACAAATGTTTTTATGATTATTGAAAGACAGTTCTGTACTAATGAACATGTATTTGACTGATATTATATATGTTGGTGAACTTATTTGACTGGACAACGTGATTCAATTTACTTGCTGTTTCCTTTTTCGTATTTTCTTGTTGGTATTTCGTTTTCTGTGTATGTTGCTTAAGATGCATTATTTATTTACTCACCCGTCCTATATAATGCCCAATAGTGTATTTATAGTATCGACATAATTACATGAATAAATAAATAAATAGTCAACTTTTCTTTTTCCCTCAATGGTTTCGCTGTCATACGTAACAACATGGTGTATAGACATGTGTGATTTCCAAGGCTCTGATACCTTAATAAAGATTGCATATCAGTGGCAAAATACTTCGTATGGTGATGAAGTAAAACCAACAAACGTTTCAAAGCAGCCTTGCCCTCCGCCAAACACTACAATCAAGCATTGAAAGGACAGAAGGGTTTTTAATTCACCATGTGTCTGCTTTTTTTTTCCGTAATCCATAAGTGAATCTTATGAGACTTGTGGAAATGTAATCTGCTAGAAAAACAAGGTTTAGTGGTTTAAAATAGAGAAGAGAGGGGGTGAGACGCGCAACAATAGAACATTCCGTAGTGAAATGAACACCGTATAGATAGTTGAAGGACACTTACAACGCTGATATGTGGGGTTTAACGTCCTAAAATAACCATATGATTATGAGAAGCGGCGTAGTGGAGGGCTCCGGAAATTTCGACCACCTGGGGTTCTTTAACGTGCACCCAAATCTGAGCACATTGGCCTACAGCATTTTCGCCTCCATTGAAAGTGCAGTTGCCGCAGCCGGAATTCGAGCCCGCCACCTGCGGGTCAGCAACCGAGTACCTTAGTCACCGCGGCGGGAAACACTTATAACGTGGCAGACATTACAAGCATGAGCTTCTATATAGTGCCTTGGACTCAGGGCGTCTTTCTGTCATTATTCTTTACGCGCCACTAATTTTAGGACTACTGTGGCCAGTACATTTGAATTAGCACTCAAATAGCCGAATCGACAGGTGATGGCACTCCCTCCTTATCCTAAGAAACTCACAGGAGCCTAAAGGATCCAGAATACAATGGTTGATGCAACATTACAAAAATGAAGCTCAATGACGCTGGCATCTCCACACGGCACAGAACGTGTGGTCGCACCAGCAGAGATGGCACTCATTACAGTACGATAACGTGGTATTTATTTATTTATTTATTTATTTATTTATTTATTTATTTATTTATTTAACATGCATTACAGGCACGAAGAAAGGTATTGCACAAGGAAAGCGTCAAAGATTGTTACGCAGTGTAGTCAGCCCACAGCGACAGAAATCATAAAAAGTGGATGTTTTAATTACACAGTGAACAGTCAAGTGTATCTGAGTCATAATATACAGGAAAAATACATATACCATAGAAAGACCATGCAAGACAGATGTATATATGATTTGCAAACTTAAACTAAGAAGCTCTTGACCCCCCCCCCCCCCCCCCCAAATTATTGCAAAGTGTAGACAGCACACTTTTATAAATATTTTATAGCCAAAATAGCGCAGTTTGAGCTGAAAGAACATGATAATTTATGACCACGCTGTTGTTGAGAACATATCTTTGCGATGAGTCTGCCAGCGCAGTAATTTATTCACGCCTGTCTGAATGCGCAGTCGCAAAGCGAAATCGTCAAAACAGCGCGAATAGAAACCGCTAATAATGTCGCACTTTCTGGTTAGCAGGTTTGATGTGCACAGTACCGTTACAAAAAACATACATACATCGATCCGCACATTATAGCACCTGGATTCAAGGTACACTGCCACAAACTCGAGCGCCTATTTAGTTCCTCAATCTGCCGAGAGATGGCGACAAAAGTCCGCAGATTTCTCAGTGCTCGTTGGAGTAAGAGAAGGAAACGACAGGGCGCAAAATTTCCTCCTCCGCTTGTCGCTTCCTCCTCGATCTCTCGTCATGCGCGCGTTCCTCTCCTCGCCGTGGCTTCGGACTGCTGGAAAACAGGGGTGTCGTCGGCTGGATAGGCGAGGGGTGTTGGCCGAGGCGTCTTGCTTATGCGAACGATGATCGATGCGTTTCGGTGGCTACACGCGTGTACACCCGTATCTTGAAAGCAACTGACGGAAACGTTCAAATTATATTCCCAATATTTCACGCGGCGTGTCGTGTACTGTCCGCGCGAGGCAGGGAAATAATAAAAAAAAGGGGGAGGGGGGCCTGCCTTTCTGGCAGCTTGAAGCCGAATGATAGGTACGTTGCCACGGGAAAAAAAAGGCAATAAACAAGTGACTGCGCGTGAGTGAGAGACGTCTGAATCGGCGGCTCACGTCTGCCCCTTAACACCGGCTTCTGTTACGAAAAGAGAGGTATCATCAACGCCTAAATCAGCCGCCGCCGTAACATTCCTTTGTCGGGACGGCAAAGAAGCTTATATGCGCGTGGCTTGCTCGCATTCGTGAGAAAAAAAGGACGGAAGAGAGAACGAAAAAGTGCGCCATGCGTGCGGGCGACGAAGCACTTGAGTTGACAGCCACTCTGTTTGCGAGAGTGGCGGTGCTTGCCGGCACCCCGTGGTGCACCCGCCGAGTCGTGACTGAGGACGGGGCGTCCCGATCTGTGTAGGTTAATCGCGTTTATTAACTCCCCACTTTGCGCAGAGATCGTTCTCCTAAACTGCCCTTCCTGTTAAAGAGATGGTTATCTATAGCTGCCTCCACGGGCGTCTCCTTGGTGCAGCAGCCTTAACCTTCCGGGGAAATCCTTTTAAGAGGCAGCGCTTTTAGAGGTCGCACTGACGCTCCAGCGGGATTTCACTCTGACGCACGCATGTTTCCTCGTAAACAGTGACACATAGTGCGCCTCATCGCTCACTGTCATTGGTATGTCTTCCTGCTATAGCAGGTTCTCTCGGAGCTGCCCTGAAAAGACTGTGTGACGTGGATTAAAAAAAAATAATTAGGTAAGCATCTGCAATAGCTCGTTAGCGGCAAATGAAACAAAACAATGACTTCAAGTCATTGACTTAAATAGCGGCACACTTGTGCTTTTTTTTAGGTATGATTTCGTGACTGTGGTTTGGCTGTGTGCGACGAGCTTTACCTGTGACTATGAGATGTCCTTGTATCGTATTCAGTCCTGGTCCCACAACATAGTAATATTTATCCCTTCAAGTAAGTATGGTGCTTGAAAAAAAAACCGAAAATAGAATACAATATTACATTAGGATAATGCATAACAAGGAAGTTATGAAACTGAGTCACCGGTGGCTATCAAGCGTTGGAGAAATTAATAGACAATGACCTGCTTTGCTTAGATATAGGTACGCTTTTAAAATTTCCAGGTGATCAAAATTAATGCTGAGGATGTGGCTTCCTCTCACTTCGTGCTTTTCACGTGAAACCTCACTTATTTTTTTAATTGTGACTTGTGCTTCTGTGTGGCCATGTTCCATTTATAATAAAATGAAGGAAGGTAGCAGACTTTATTCGATTCAAAAAAAAAATATTTTTGTCCCATAGAATAAGCGGATAATTGGTGCGTCATTGCCCTGCAAGTAATCGTGGAAAAAAACCGTTGTGCTGAACTTTTACATGCATTTTTCCTAATATCACTGCAATAATAATAAAAAAAAACAATGCTCATGAAACACACCTCCGTAACGCTAATGGGTTGTCAGCGCCACCATTTGGCTGACTAAGCCTATTACCTGTGCTATACTTTATGAGGCATTACAAACGTAATGCAGGCATAATACAAGCTAAATACGTAGAAGTTAAACAAACAAAACGAAGAAAAATCACATGCACGCAGGTCCACATGTGCGCGTGCGTCTGCGCGCGGATGTCGTTGTCGCGTTCCGGTTGCTTAGCAAAATGAACGAAGAACTTTGTCAGAAACCTTCATGTATCATGAAACTGACCCGCGTTATATTAAGAGCTTATATCGACACGCGTACTTCAACGTGACGAAGTGCTTATTAGTGAAATCGAGTGCACTATACCTAACGCAGAATATTTTGTGCAGCTCTTCTCTTACGCCGCCGACGCAGGAAGCTGACAATCATATTTCGCGTTGTATGATGCATCTAAGGCTATCGAAGGCCTTCGCCTTGATAAACGGCGTTGTGTCATGACTCATAAGTACTGTGGTTGGAAGTGCGCCTGCTATACTGAAAGATGGTGACGATTAAGTACTATATAGACATCCAAAAACGAGGAAATTTGGTTTGACGACATCAGGCGAGGCAAGCTAGTTATAATGACGTTAATATAGTGAACGGAAAAAGAAAAAAAAAACAGCTGCATCAGAGAAATAGTATGTACAATGATTTCTGTTCACTGGTTATTCCACGTTTCATTTTTCTTGGTCCAATTTGGCATAGATGAGGCAGCTCAAAAAAGTGGCATCTGAATTTAAACCAAGAAAATATCTTTTCCGGCGTGTTGAAGAACCGAGTTGGTAGCGCGTGGCTCCAAACTATCAGTGTCGTGTTGAGAAGCATCCTATTATTCACGCGGAGGAGGCCTATATCACTGCTGAAGTCAGTGTGCTGCCTTTTGCGCACGTGCCTGTTGATTCACACTCGCCATGCTTTGAGGGTCGCTGTCTGCACGCGCAATAAATTTGTCGTACTTTCAGCGATCGTGTCAGGTACTTCAGATGCGGTTGAACCTGTTGGCTTCCGTCGTTTCTGAGAAGTCGGCAGTAGAACCAGCCGTTATCGCAGAGCTTTTCTGGTTTTTTACTGCACGGTCAGGTATTTCGGGCCGCCCGGTAAAATTGCAGATACAGCATTCGAAGTCAGCGTAGGTTTCTTCGGTGCGCGCAACAGTACGTTTACGTTGTATTCTGCATGATATGTGGCAGAGATCGTTTCTTCCGGGATATGCTTCGCGCACATAAGGTCAGTAGGCTGCAAAGCTCTGTCAGCTCTCGGAATTACCCGTCGCCACTTATTCAAGCGCTCTGGTTCACGCAGAGCCTTGAAATGCGACACACGCTCCGTAGCCAGCGACAAGGCCACTGACGCGTACTCGGAGTCGTATGTAACGTCAACGTATACGTGCAATGAATTACAAAGCGCGAATTAGCAAAACAAATGCACTGGCAGGGTCACAGACACAGGGCAACGTATTTCTGAATCACAAAATCCCATGCACACAAAGCTTTAAGGAAGATGTTCTTTTACGCACGAATTTCAGAATGAGCACCACGCGAATACCTGGCACCCCATACAGTAGCGCCATCTCAACTCACGGCACGGAAATTACCCGTAGCTCAAGGTCATCAACGAACACACACTGTCCGCGCCCTTTTCTTACGCGCAGCGGCGAGTGTCACCACCTAACTTATTCTTACACCGTGTCCAAATCACATTTACTTGTTTTCGTGACGTCAGACGCTTTTCCTGATTTTCCAAGACTCGTTGTTCTCAATTCTGCCTCTTGTTTTACGTCAAAAACTCGTACGTGCTGAAAAATGTAACCAATGATTCTCACGATACTGCTTGGTCAATGATGATATTTCAAGTAGGGACGACAACCCTTTAGCTTTCAATATGCTTCACATTTGCATTAGAACATGAAATCTATACTTACAGTTCGAAAGCAAACCAACCTGCACGACTCTCCTACATAAGGCATTGACTAGCGAGCAGCGTTTGTCTGGGCGAAGCTTTTATTTATTCTTAGGTTGTAGCTGTTTATATACTTTACATTCACGCTCACGTTACAATATACCAAGATGTGGAAACAAATCCTCACTTCGCTGCGGCGTAGTAAATCAAAATCAGACCATGGATTTCGCACGCAAAACACATGAATTCAATCTTAAAGTTTAAGTGGCCGACACCTTGACACTGCGGGCGTGTACGACGTTCGTAGCACGAACTTATACTTACAAAATGAACATTTAAAAAATGCGTGTAAACTTTTGAATCTATTAACGAAACAAACGCAAATGTAAAAATAAAATCTGATGGCACTATGATCAGTGCCCCTGAAACGTAAGCGTTACAGTCAAAATTTCGTGACTTTCACCACGCGTACAGGTGATGCAGGTGACACTTGTATTGTGTGAACACGTAATGCTTCGATATTTCAAATTTCGTCAGCCCGTAGTAGAATGTTGTGCATGCCCCGCTGCGGTGGTCTATGTACTGGCAAAGGCACTCGGCTGCTGACCCGCAGATCAGATCACGTGATCAAAACCCGGCCGCGGCGACCGCATTTTCGATGAAGGCGGAAATGCTTGAAGCCCATTTGCTTAGATTTAGGTGCACGTTAAAGAACCCCAGGTCGTGAAAATTTTCGGAGTCCTCCCCTACGGCGTCTCTCATAATCATATGGTGGTTTTAGGACGTTAAACCCCCAACTATTATAATTATTATTATTATTATTATTATTATTATTATTATTATTATTATTATTATTATTATTATTATTATTATTATTATTATTATTATTATTATTATTATTATTATTATTATTATTATTATTATTATTATTATTATTATTATTATTATTATTATTATTATTATTATTATTATTATTATTATTATTATTATTATTATTATTATTATATGTTCTGTATGTGGCGCGCTTTCAGTTTATTTTCAAGGTATACCAATGCTGCGCCAAGCCAAAGGCTATACACCGCAAAGCATGTTCTGGCACATCTCTTGCAATTTGTGCACCCTTTCTTAACTCTCCGTAAATGGTTGCACCTAAAACGACTTTTTTATTTATATTTGGTGGAACGTGGGAAAGTAGGCTACGTTAGAGCCGGCTATCCCAACATCATAGCAGTAATGTGCAATATAAACACACAATAAGGCAAAATTAAGAATAAAATAAAAAAAACTAATCAAATGCAAGATATACAATACTATATATATTAAGGGCAGCCATATAATGCATGAATAAGCACAAAATGTCTGGTCATAGTCCAGTATCGGGATCACATTGCGGATAGAGTCCGTACAGATAGCGGCAAGGTATAATATGAACTAAAGACAATTCATTAGATTTGTGTTCATTAAAAAATCGCGGAGGTCGCTCACGGCACGCCTTTGATTACCCAATGCGGCCACGGTCCAAGTATTTTTGTAATAGTGAATGGTCACCTGTCAAATCGGTTCGAGTGATCCCCCAGTTCAGCGCGTTGTTGATCGTGGACATTCTAAAAGAATATGCTCCTCTGACGCATCGACATGATCGCAGTGCGGGGACGTTCTTCTTTTTATGCGGCATGAAAAGTGAGGTGTGTATGAAACCTAATCGTAGATGGTGCAATAGCGTGTCGAATGGTCTGTCGATCTTTTGATTAGGTGAAAATCGGAGAGACGGATCTATTTGCTGTGAGTGACGACTTTGTATTTTCGTCAAACCAAGCATCCTTGCATAATATGTGGCACAGTTCAGAAAGAACCTTCTTGCTCTCTGAGTAATGAATGGGTGCTGGTGTCGAGTGAACTTTTTTGTGTGCTCCAGTGGCTAATTTGTCAGTAATTTTGTTTCCTATTACTGCTACGTGACTTGGAATCTATTGAAAACGTATCTTGTGGCCGTCCAGATAACCGATGGTAATTGTTTTTAATATTTCATATATAATGCTATCATCTATATGAAAAGAGAAATCCTTAATCATTTGCAGCGCTTCGTTGGAGTCAGAATATATTACACAGTTTTGCCTTAGCTGGCTTTGAACAATACATTTTGAAGCTTGTAATATTGCAACAAGCTCCGCTGCTGTAGACGATGTCTTTTGAGAAAGTCGGAAATTTTTTTTCTACAATATATTCGGGTATATGAAAAGCCGCCGTCAAACTTTCATCCTTTATAGAGCTATTCATGAAAACAAAAGTGAAACGGTCTTGGTAATTGTACATTTGTTTAAGTGTTAGAAAGTTGACTTCAAGGTAGTGTATCCAGGGAACGAGTGACAGGAGGTGATGTAAGTGCCAAGGAGGAAAGTTTATATCTGGACGCAATGAATATCGTTCTTGTTGAAGTGCGACTTCTCAGAAGCCACGGTATGTTCATCACAACGCGATTTATTTCGCACCGACCGCATGAAATATCGAAAGTAATAATATTTATTCTAACCAGTTCTTGAACAGAACAACAAAATAGCTCCTGTTAAAGGTCTGTATACATGTGCCAAACAGACTTACAATTGGCGAAACTCTCAAGCAGCAATATTAATACGTGTTCTGCCGAGCGCGCCCTAACACTTCACACGTTGTAGCTTGTTCCCCAATTCACATTCAGTGTGTAGCAATTGAACACTAGTCTACAAAGGCACCAACGAACGCTTTTCTTAAATTTGAGAGCACAGAAAAGAGTGCCGCATGAAAATATTTCGGAGCCGTCCACTGATGGGTAAGCCTATACGTAGCGACACCAGTGTTCGTTAACAAAATCAATCAATCAATCATTCAATCAGTCATGTGCAAAGCTTTCCCATGAGCTGAATATGAGAAATCATCGAATATTAAAGCACATGCCCGGGCAGCGATGACGAAATTATGCGGTGCCGGCGAGTCGCAAAGCGCGCTTATTAATTGGGCAAACTGCGCATGTAGCAACAGAATTGCGTGCCGCTGTTGCCTCTTCTGCTGGTGACCATTCCCTTGCACAGGGGCAGAAATCAGCAAGTCTGACCTCATACAAACGTTTCGCTCGATATACATGTCATTTTCTTTTGTCCCTCTGACGATTGTTCTTCTGCCAACTTTCTTTTTGTTTGTATAACGATCATAAACTGCTCTCTTTTATTGTTTCATGCAGGCTGCCTGTTGAGTATTTACCGTCATTGAAAATATAGTACGTTCTATCTGCTGCACTGCTGCTGGACTGTGTTCGTTCCTCTCGGCGCCCTTTTTTAGGGGCGAAGCACCTAAAGGCGTTGGTCTTCCCATCCCTTGTATGTATGTATGACCAGCTATAGTTCCACCTCTCCCAACTGCCCACTACTTCGTCCTTGAAAACATCCCACTACGCCCCATCACCTATCCACCACTTCACCGACCATAAAGCAAGTACTGTTGAGAAGTAGCTAATATGAAATGCAATATAGTCGTGTACTTATACCTGCAGGTGCGCGATAAAGAACCATAGATTGTCCCACTGTGTCCATCCCTTGCCTGTACGTGACTGCCTATAGTTCCACCTTTCCAAACTGCCTACTACTTTGTCCTTGCAAATATCCTACTACGTCCCATCACCGATTTACCAGTTCACCGACCATAAAAAGCCGTTTTAACAAAAGGGGAACGGAAGCGACGTATATAGCTACCACTCACGAATAATAAAATTTCTCGTATAAATATATACAACATTTGTCACGTCTTTGACGATGTAGTGGGCAGTATTAGCGGATGGTTCACGGTTTAGTGATGAAACCCTCTATCGCTTCACCCCTCTCAACCTCATTCACTCCGTGGATATGCTGTGTTATTTTTTTTTTGGGGGGGGAGGGATTAGTTCACATTCGTTTACAGCGGAGCGGCCAGATTCACGGTGACATAACGCAATGCGGTTATCTCGTGCAATTTCTAGCACACAACTGCACTCGTTCTACTAAAAGTTTGGATGTCCCTTTTGAAGACATGAGCACTGCACACGTATGGGTGCGCGATCCACAAGAGTAGAAATTTCGGTTTTGCTCTCTGCGACAGAAATATGGACTTAATGCATCCACCACCTTCTTTCGAAATTTATTTTGCTTCCACAAATGCATATCTTTATCCATATTTTGGCACAATACTTATCACCTTTTCCTTAAACAGTGCTTCCCAATTAAACAACGCCACCGTTCCCTGATAAACATCCATCGCGATACTGTTCCAGCTCTTTTCTCATGATCCATTGGCATCTCGCTAAGGCATCTCGCTGAAGCTGCATAAGCACTGTATAGTTTCCACATCAACGCTTCGTATCCGCGCACCTTGCCCTCAATTATCACAGCTATACCACTTTTCTTTTCCAATGAATGAAACACTATATATATTTTTAAGTGTGCACCATGTGACACTATGTAGCACTTGAACAGGCGAAAGCCTCATTCACACTTGGCAATTCTTAAAGTCGCAATGACGACACCAATTTCGCCTATTGTAACGTAATAATATCCTTAAATAAAGATGTCATGTTGTATGACGTCATTAGGGAGAAGTTGACATGCGTTTTTGCACCCCGGCATTCGGCTCCACGGTTTCGCTCAAGGGACTTCTCAACAAGGCATTAATTTCGCATTAAAAAAAGAATGCCTTGGGCTTTGCTAAGATGCATGCAGATAGCATTTTACCACTCCCTGACCATCTACGCAGTGAGCTTGGTACCGCACATGCCTTTTGGAAAAAGCTATATATTATATACCTCGATCACTCCAGCTGTCCCAATGGTTCGCAGACTTCATATTTGTCCGCATATCCTTCTCAGATTCCGAGCCAAGTGGCCTGACCTTACACTAACGTGCACATGCGCTTACTCTTAAACTCAAACTCTAAGTTGTGGACCACACGATTCCCGGTCCTCTAATGCATGCTGCGCAGCCTCTTACGTGCTGAATTTTTCGCTTATTTATATTAACTTTTTTGTTAACAATGCTCTCTCCAACTTTTTTATCTCCCATTCTTTTTTTTTTCCCGCAAAGTGAGGCGAAGAAGCGAACAAATGACCTACAGGTGAAGCAACTTTCAGCGTGTCATCAGCATGCTAATACAAAGTATACAATGTTTTCGTCGGTTAGCTAGCATAGACGTAAGACGCTGGAGTTTTGCGGACACGTAGCGCCACCTGTCGGTGCAGACTTAGGTAGTGCAAAGTCCGACTCCCTTGCACAAATTGTTGTGCAACCAAGTGCAACTAGCGAGTGTGAAAGAATAGTTGAGTTAAATATTTAATGTGTTTGTTCATTGCACACTCAGAAAAATATCAACGAATTTCTCACTTCCAGTTGAACTCGCCACCAAACCATCGTGAAGTGCTTGCTGTATGCTCACCGGAACGACGGCGAAAACAACAGCAGACGCAACAGTTCCGCTCTACGATGAAATGCATCAGTCGACGCTACTGTTACGTTGTGAACTGCCACGGACGCAAATAACTTCAGGTATAGCTACTTCCGTATATGTCACACGAGGTGGAAAGGCGAGAGAGCTGGATACGTTGCACACGTAGCGTGGGCGAATTGTTCGAATTGCTCTGTAGAGCCTTCAACAATGATTCGCGTCATGCAACCGTTAAGTGCAGACTGGTGACGCGTGTGGTAAACGTCGCGCAATCCGCGACCACCCACCATCTGAACTGGTCACCACCACACAGCATCGCGCACGATCGATTTAAAGGCTCAAAGTTCTGGCTTTAACTACCAAATGTTAACAAGCGTGTCATTCAAGTAAACTGCAAAAATGTTGGTGCTGAGCCCCGTCATGTTCTTCTTGCCCGGGATCTCCGCGTTTGCTGGAGAAACGCATGTCTGGATTACCATGGTCGTACGTGTCCTTTACCTTCGTCATCCATTCGCGTCGCGTAGTACCAAATTTGGTACATGTGGAGATAGCGAAACGGCCGTGACCACATCATGAGCTTGGCGTGCAGTCATGATTTGCATGATATGCATCTCATGATTTCTATGTTAGGGTCTGTCACTCATGTTCGCCGTGGAGTCATGTCATAATATACCAGTTTTGCAACATGTCATGTGAACGAAACCACCGCAAGAACAGGAAGGCGATGAAATGTAAATCATGACATTCGTGGCCTAGATGTCATGATTTTCATGTTATGGCTATAGTCACATAAGTGCTCGTCCTACATTCATGTTATGTCATTTCAATTTTGGTATGGATACCATTATTTAAACGGCCAGGAGATCCAGAAGTTGTGGGCGGCAAGATAGATAGATAGATAGATAGATAGATAGATAGATAGATAGATAGATAGATAGATAGATAGATAGATAGATAGATAGATAGATAGATAGATAGATAGATAGATAGATAGATAGATAGATAGATAGATAGATAGATAGATAGATAGATAGATAGATAGATAGATAGATAGATAGATAGATAGATAGATAGATAGATAGATAGATAGATAGATAGATAGATAGATAGATAGATAGATACGCTCAAAGGTACAGAAATTCGCAAAGAAATGCTTCGAAAAAAAAAAACATCTGCGCTTGTAAGAACGGACGTTTTTAAACTCTTCTAGAATGCTTATACTTCACGTAATGTTTGCTAAGTGCACACTGCGCTAGAATGCACCCTTTTACACATTAGCGAAGTACCTACTAAGCATTCGTGATGCGAAACGCGCTCCTTCGGAACTGCACTTTATTCATAGTTTGGCTGATGATTAATTATGGGCGAGCGCTTCTTGGGCGTTTAGGCCACCAGCTCGGTGCGCAATCGACACACTGTGACCCATTGTGCGATTTCGCGCTTTGACCAAGAAGTATTACGACTGTTAATGACGCGAACTACTTGACTCCCATGTAGTTGTCTTTAAAGCAATTAAAACGCGGGCGTGCCCGTGTGGTAAAAAAAAAAAACGTTTGCTGCGCAGGGTTTTTGGTTTCGATTGTGGCTTGAATCCATAATTTTTATTACTATGGGAACGTGCGATTCATATCACATGATGGTGCCCCTCGTTACGTGGCGATAAGGACCTCAGAGAGCAGAAATGGGCTCGGCCCTCACGAGCTCGGAATATCAGCATCAACTTCGGGGCTGTCTCGAGAGCCTGCAATGCGGCGCTTTGGTAAGGTCTAGCTGTCCCCACTTGGGAGCGGCCCGCGGTGTCACCCTAAGGGGTGGTAGCTCTCCGTATCTTCAAATGAAATTGTCTGCACCTTATGGTTATTTTTCTCTCACTGAAAAGACCCGATTTTCGGCTCACAAGTCACAACCAAATCCGCCAACAGCGGAGTTTTTGTGACACGAGCTCTTTGACGTCATCACGTTGAAACGACCTCTGCACTTATTTAAGAAGTTGCATTATTAGCAATGTCCGCCGTGTCGTTTATGAACAAATCAAATAGAAGCCACGTCAAGTACACACCAAGGGGCACCATATAGGTGCCACAAAGCGGAAAAAGTTTCGTCCGTCGCTACAACCTGTGCACTCTATAGGTAGTACTTTTGGTATTTTAAGTGTGGGACACGACCCATGTCCATCATAAAGTTGTAATCACTTTTACTTGAAGCTGGTATCGTATTTTAAACGTAAAAATTGAACATACAAATTCCTCTGGCCGCGAGATGTGTGTTGCTCTCCTTGCGCGGTAGATATCGCACACTTAACGCGCAGCTAGCAGCTGTATTTGCGATGCATAGGGAGGATTACTAGCGAGACTTTACACCATCTGATGGGCTTGTGGATGAGATCACTATTGCATCCGATCATGTGTTGCACAGCGTACACGGCTGCAGATAGCGAGGTTGCGCGGGCTTCAAAGGGTGAGTGCGCGCGGCTTCGCCTACGTCACTCGCGCTTCTTCGAAGCGAAATTCCAGTGGCGGAAACTTTCCTGGCACACTGTGACAGCACCTTGTCATTCTTCTCCCGTGCCACACGAAGAAAACGTTTACAGAAGAAAGGAAGGAGGAGGCGCCTGTCACGGTGTTTCGAATTCGTGTGACCGGTGAGTCGGTATATACATGTACACGCGCGACCGTTTTTGGTGCGTGGGAGCATGCACAAAAAACGCCGGTAAGGACAGCGAAAATTACTGTTTCGCGATGATTACTGTTATTACGCGGCGGCCATCGGCGTGCAGCGTTGTTTAGCCCGTAGCCGCCAAGTGTGCTCCAAGTTATGCCATGCGCGGTCCCCACGAGTTCTTCCACTTCAGTTAGCCGGCTGCGTCACGTCGTCAGGCTGTGTACACACGCGCGCGCTGGCTGCCACAGCCCCGTAGGCAGGCACGGGGAGAAGCACCGAAAACACGGCCTGTTTATGTCGATAACCGACATTGGCCACTTTTCCTGTCGTGCTCCTCTTTCTCTCTCCGTTTCCCGGGGCAAACCATTAGGTTAACAGCCGCACGCACGGGGATCGCAGTGCCCCTTAAATAGCGCCCTGCATTCACGATGATTGCTTTCGCCGCCGGCCTCCTCGTGAGGGATGAGGCGTTCTGCCGTGCGCGCGGGAAGACCACTTCGCGAAACAAGGAAAGTGATTCGCCCGTCCATTGAATATGCAGGCGAACGCGTTTCGGGAAAAAAACAAAAGAGCTCATATACACTCGTGCTATGAAGTGTGCACGCCTATATATATATATATATATATATATATATATATATATATATATATATATATATATATATATATATATATATATATATATATATATATATATATATATATATATATATGGGGGGGGGGTAAGGAGTGTATACCTAAGGGCTCGTTTTTCCGTGTTTTAACACAATATTAATGAGATCTAACAGACAGTAATGCCAAGGAATGTACAGGGGAAGTTATTAGAACCAATGGAATATAAATAAGAAGACAGAAAAGGGGATGAAAAAAATAACCAGCCGTGAGCAGGAAACGAACCTACGACCTTCGAATAACGGGTTCGATGCTCTAACCACTGAGCTACCACAGCGGCCTTCCCTCCATCCACTTTTTGGGGTTTATATGTGAATTTAGAAGTAGGAGTGACAGTCAGCGCCGTCTATAAGCCAAGCGACGAGTGTGAAAACACTCTTATGAGCATGTTTGGCGTCACGTAGCACGTGAACTTATTATGAGCGGGCAGCTGATTAATTGTCCCTCTTATACAACCTAAACACTCCAAGTCTGCCAGTACGAGGCCCTCACGGCTGGTTATTTTTTCATCCACTTTTCTTTCTTCTTATTTACATTCCATTGGTTCTAATAACTTCCCCTGTACATTCCTTGGCATTACTGTCTGTTAGATCTCATTATTATATATATATATATATATATATATATATATATATATATATATATATATATATATATATATATATATATATATATATATATTAGGTTTTCGGACCGTTTTTAAGCAACTCCGAAACGCACGGTCGTGTGAGAAGTATACATATACCCTCGATGAAATATCGTTCAGTGCAAGAACATTGAGGGTGAACCGTTAAGCGGAAACAGCAACATCACCGAATTTACTCCGCAAATGAGTGCATAAAACCACTTGTATACATACTATGGGTAGATCCCGTCCTGACCGAAAAAGTTACAGCGACCTCAGTATACCGAATTTTTCAAATATCCAACTGGGAAATGAGAGAGCTAGCGCGTATAGTGATTTCAATCTCCGGAACAGCCACCCTGTTTTCGAGTGATTTTCCGCCATGGTGGTGCAGTGGTTATGAGGTGCTCGGCTGCTGACGCGAAAGCCATGGCTTTGATCCCGGTCACGGCAATGGCATTTTTGGTTAGTGCAAGAGGCCCGTATATCACGCGCAGATTTTGCACGTTAGAGCACACCAGATGGCCAGAATGTCCGGATTTCTTCGTAAAAACCCGAAATAATATAATCATCGGGAATTTCAGCGAGCATAACCTGAGGTATACTCTTCAAATTTTACCACCCACCAAGCGTATAGAATGACAAGCCTTTCGCTGGTCACCGGAATGCTGCCACGGGACGTCGAATCCGAATGACCGAGGCTCGGGAGCAAATGGAGTGTGGGATGCTACGGCTTCAACGCAGGACAGGCACAAGAGTGTGGGTGGGGGAATAACCGGCGCAACTTTTCGGCCGAAAGATGGCGCGCAGGGCGTGCTGGTCGACGCCGCATAAACACAGCCCACCCAGTGCAAGCGTCGTTTATGCCAGGCAGTGCCCACGTTTGCGCAGACGGTGCGGCTTGCATATGTCAAGACGAAACAGCACGCGCTGATAAGAACGGAGTCGGGAGGGGAGACGAGGAGCATACACTAGAGAGATTATGCGGTGCGTGTTCTACTGGAACTGTCATCTCGTCTGACGTCTGGTGACGAGCCGTAAACACGAGCAGAGCAAAGAAGGACTCGCGAAAAATCGTCGTATGTACAGGTACAGAACGCCTGCTTCGTGTGAGAGTGGACGTTAATCCGAGAACGAAATGAGAAATGTATCACACGCGCGCGTCGTATAAGGGCCCGTAGAAGAGAATCGCATGGCCATCGACGGTGTCCGTTCATGTGCTTGTCACATGCAGTCGTCGTTGATGCGTGTATACGTGTATACGTTCCAGTGTGAGTAAGGTACACGCTGCTGGTTCCATAAAATGTTCTGAAAAAAAAAAACACACAAAAAATATTACTGCTGTAAAGAAACAAGAGCTCCTCAACCCTACGTGGCGAACGCGACGCCATACGATATGATACGACGAAGCAGTAACTCTGATGACATGCACGTAGATTCACTTCCACGTGTTCTATAGGTGCAATCCTGATGGATGCCAATGATCAGATTCAGCTCTTAATACTAATAATATCTGGGGTTTAACGTCCCAAAATCGTTATATGATTCCGAGTGACACCGTAGTAGGGTGCTCCGGGATTCTCTGTCATGTGGCGTTCTTTAAAGGGCTCTGACATCACACATGGACCTCTGGCATTTCGTATCCTACTGAATGCGACTATACCGCGGCCGTAATAGAATCGGCGGCCTACGGGTGCGCAGACGAGCAGTGTAACCACGGCGGACCGCAGCGCAAAACCCAGCCACACAAGCCAACAACAGCGATCCAACAACAACGTAACAAACAACAACGACAGGATCAAAAAGTTATAGTGCATAGAGTTTCCTAAAATCAACCAGAGGGAACTCTGTCGCTGCGATCATTCAGCGACCAAGGAAATGATGGGTAGTACACACATTTGCCTATAGTCTTCGTACTTGCGGGTGGTGAATCGTAGTTGCGGCTTCGTTTATTGTTATGTTTCGGTTTGTTTTGAAAGAAAGATTCAACCCTTTTGAACTTCGTGATTCGATTTGGAAAGATAAGTCCAAAAAAAAATAAGGTGGTGAAGTGCATGCCACTGAACATTTGCTTATTTTTGTTTCGTGAGAAAACAGCTCCAAGCAACACGAACACACACGGAGCCGAAATGAGGCCAGTAGTACGAAGTTTAGACAAATGTGTGTACTACCCATCATTCTCATGCTCGCTGAAGCGCCGTGCGTTGCAGCTCCAATAGACACTAACGCCAGAGTTCCCTCTAGTGTATATATCAGGAAACTGTATGGTATAGTGTACGCAGAATACAAACGGCCCCAAGATGTTTGCAGTGTACTCACCCTCTTGTTGAGCAGTTTTCATGTGTAAAAAACACAATGAAATTATACTAAACAAGAGGGTTTAGTATACAGCCTACAAGTTTAGCTTCGCTTGAACTATGGACCAACACGTTTTAGGGCGCTGATCTACGCGTCTCACGCCAGTCTGCGGCGTCAGGCTCAACAATGCATTTATTCTTCTTGCAGACCCATTCACGAAATTGAGCGTTCCATCTCCACATGTCCAGGTTCCATTACATTTCTGCGCATAAACTTCTTCATGGCTTGGTCCGAAAAACCGGAGACTTTCACTGCGAAGTGATCGAATCAAATTAGAAAGAGCGCGCGGACAGCAGCCGGTTTGAAATGGGTCCCGTAATAACGTGATTTGTTTTGTCAGCAAGTACAAACCGTGTAACACTTCTTTGAAACGATTTGCGCAGTTTTGCTCTCTGAACTTTTGAACAATTCAGTCGAGCAGACATGCTTTATTAGGTGGCCGGCTAGTGTGAACGGAAGACAAATGCCGGTGCTTATTTATTAATTTATTTAAGCCTAGTTAAAATTTACAGATTAAGGAGCTCAAGAAGCGGGTGCACTGGCAGAATGAAGTCACTGCACTCTTATATTCCTTTCTTTTTGCATACTTGATCATGTCACCAGAGCGGCGTAGCGCATGTATTAGGATCGGAAGAGAAGCTCGGCAAATTCAATGCAGCTCCCCGAGACTCGCTTAGATATGTTTTTCGCTTATAGAGCTCACTTTGTCACATTATCCTATTTAACTCCCTATGCTCGCGCGCTGTGAATTTCACCATATGCAAAAAAAAAAAAAGAGCTCTCCTACCGGTACTACACGGCCGGTCAAAAAGTCGTGCCTATATATACCGGATTGTCGAAGTGTAGTTGAGCAAAGCGTGCAGTCTGTTCGAGTGGTGTATTATTCTGCATTTGTTGTGTGTGCGTGTGTGTCTGTATGTGTACCTATGTGTCACCAATTCCGCCGTTTAATGAATTCAATAAAATCTGCTATTTCATAAATTTGTTGACTCGGGGCGAATGCACCAGTCAATTTTTATTTTTTACCACGGGAAATAACTCACAGAAATCACCTCAAAAACCTTGTGAAGGCAGTAAAAATTTACTCTCTCTATACTCGCTCAAAACCTCACTTTGGTAAATAATTACTACTCTCCCTACGTTCAAAAACTCAGTTAGCACGAGAGTAAATTTTTACCTCGATAGTAGGATGGTAAAAAAAACCCAGGAAAGGTAGTGCACTAGAGGACCGAGTCTTTGCGGTTATTTCAGGTCATTTTCGTTTTGTGTGTAGTTAGCAAGTTATAATAATAGCAACCATAGTTTCGAGCTCACTGCAGCTACATCAGGAAAACGTTCAAGGCGTATATATTTTGCAAGGTACGCTAGGACTGGTGTGATCACATAACGGTTCGAACTATTCACTGCAGCTTTCGCGCTGTTATTCAGAACGACACCAGTGTGACGATGGCAAGCAAGCGATTCAGTTCTCCGGGTAGTTGGAATAACGCAGCCGTCCCACTTCCGACCACGTCTCACATCGTCACCTTACCATTAAAGTCTTCTTGAAGGCAGCACCACCACAGGCAAGTAAGTGACCTTCCAATTCGTCATTTCGGCAATTTGGCATTTCGGAGCCCAGAGAAGCCAAAGCGAAACGAGCAAAACGGCCTCGGGTCCACACGCACGGCCTAGCTGGGACAGCGGGAAAATGGTAAAAATAGCGAGAGGTGTTAAGCCTCCAGGTCTGGGCACATCAATCATACACATCCTAACGAGAAAGTCTGAATAGCTATAAGAAGCGCGACACCTCCAGTTCGCATTAAGATATGTAAGTATGCAGGGGAAACAAATTTCGTCAGTACCAGAAACATACGAGGCTAACGGATGACTTCGTTGTCTTTTGGTTTCATAGGGCTGTAAATATATGCGTGAGGGAAAGTGCTCCGGACAATTGCATCGATACTTGATGCGATCCTCACCGAAAAACGCAAATTTATTTCGACGTATCAACCACGGCCCGTCATTTATATAGTATGTCTATTTGCACAAATATGCATGAAGGCTTGCGCTCCGGTGACCAGGCCGTGCTTTTGGAGTTATCGTCCTCTCGTTACCCGTGCAGATTGGGGCTGGGGCAACTCGTCGCAGGCGGCGCCACCACGGCCACCATCAGCAGCAGCCTCTGCGGCGAGATGTTCCTCCCCGCTGCGTCGTCGGTCGGCGGACGCAGGTGCGCCAACGACGAACGCAGGCGCCCACCCGCTGGGTGACGCTGGCAGACAGACGTTTGCCTCACTGCCGCCCCCCCCCCCCCTCCTCGGCCTTGAGCATACCGTCCACCTCCTGCACCAACACATAAAAACACACAAGCGCTCATAATACACGCATGTGTATGCAGACAGACGCACGACCTCCTCGTATACTTCATCGCTAGTGATGCTGCAGCCCGAGCCTATCTCGCCCTCCCTCCGGCTTCCCCTTTCCCGTGGCTTGCCGCATACACAACTTGTACAGCAGCGTGCCCAGCCACGAAAGGCAGGAGGCCAGCGCACATGTATACTATACGCACGGCGAGCCTATCCCCCGCAGCAAGGCCCTGGCTGACACGGCCCCTAATTGAACTGACAGATCCCGCCAGGTCCGAGCGTATCCGCCGCGCAGCACGCGCATGCTACGACGCCCTTGCTTCTGCTGCTTCTCTCCGCTGGCCTGCGGCCGTCGCATCCTGCGCCGGGTGCAGACGTGCAGCGTGTCTGTTTTGTGAACAGAAATGCCCGAACGTATGCGGCAAGCAGGGTTGCCTGCAGACCTATGCGGCCGTGTGTCTCCCTTTTCTTCTCCCTGCATATACAAGCTTTGTATCTGAAAGAGGGACTTCCCGCGCAGGATTCCTTCAGCCTGACATCACGGACGCGTCGAACCGTGTGCCAAGAAGGCACACGCGGTTTTACACCACTACCTTGTTTGCGTGTGTGCGGACAGTATTGTGTCAGCGCTTCTCAAGCTGCGGAAACTCCTACGTGCATCAGTGAAAAAAAAAGTCGTAAGAAAAAAGCTTATCTAACGTTGAAACACAGGGTACATAAAAATGTGTTCCTGCAGAAGGCTATGAAAGAAAAAACAAAAAAAAACTGAATGAACGCTTTGGAGAAAAAAAAAACAACGTGCACGGAGGGGCCATATTTACGCATTTGAAAAACGATGCTCTGGATCGAGTGCTGGAATAGTAATTCGCGCAAATAGACTTCTTTTGTTCGTTAATAAGGAATGTTGTAGAGTGAATCCGGCTGTCTTTTGAGAACGCGCCCTGCCAAGGCGAATGATCTATCGTAAAATTATGTGTAATACATCATGTTTTGCTTCTGTCCAATCCACGAGGAGGAAATAAGCCTTCAATAAGACGTGCAAAATGGTAAAAAAAAAACCTACAGTGTCGGCTTAACACGCACGTCGCATACATCAGATTGATCCAACGAAGTTGGAGATAATATCGTTTGTTTCTTTGTTTGTTTGTTTGTTTGTTTGTTCGTTTGTTTGAGAGTAACCATCTCGAATTGGTGTTCCTTCGGGCACGGCGTAATTCCAAGTGCTTTAATCAACATGCAAGCGAAAACGCTTACGAGTGATTTCAACCACTCTGTTTCGCACTACACGGAGAGGATGAAGAGACAGACGAGCGCCTCGTTCGGAAACGCGCGCATCGTGTCACTTCACAGACACCAACGTCGCGACGCTCCGAGAGCGTGACTTTACAGAACATTTGCACAAGTGTCTCGCCCCCCAAAAAATTAGCTCGCTCCAAGACGAGATGCGGTCGTCAGCCCCGCTATAGAGAGCCGCAATCCACCGCAGGGAGCTCCCATTCCGAGCTCGTTCCAACGGACGAAAAGGCAACGCATCTCTTCGCGCGGCGAGCTCAAGCAAGCACGCGTGGCAGTCTTTGGGCACTGCTGGCGTATAGCAACGCGGCAACCTCGGATTAGCATGGTGCGGCGGCGAAAATTTAGCCATCTCCGGGGAGAAGGGCCTTGATGAGCGAAGCGAGAATGCACCGCGAGGTGGTGGGGGCGGCTGCTGGCTTACGGGCAGTCTTCTGGAGGTATACCAGTGTATACCGAGAGCACAGTGCGGGATGATTTCGGCGCTGCCAAGTTGTTTCGCATTTCCCGCGCACTGTGAGGTCGGTAGAGGAATTAAAAGAAGGCCCGCGAGGTAGCCCTGGCAAAGCGAGACCTAACAGCACGTGCAATTTGCGGGCCGTATAAGGTTTTCACGCTAAGAGCTCGTTTCACCGAGTCCCATAAAAGAGCACGCGGTGGTATGCACAGCGGTGGTGTTAAGGAACCTGCGCTCATATTAGAATGTCGAGCCAGGTCACGCAGTCTAATTCCCGGTTCGCCGGCAACTATTTAGCTTCGTTTTGACGACGAGCGAAAAGTGGCACGCTTTTATGACTCCGTAGCATGATTCACGGCGTGGGCCATGGTTTTCTGTATTACACACTTCATTTTTTGTTTTGTTTTTTTGTGACGAGATACTTAATTTAATCGGTCGTGTCTATATATACGTGCATACAGATCTCATAGCATTGTAGGAATTGCTATGCAAGTGAAACTTTTGCCAACAATCGAGGCAAAATAACTTGGCAAGAGAGGTGAAAGGCAGCCTTCAGCGAAGAATAGGTCTTTCCGTTATGGTAAAACAGTGCACAGCTAGTGGAAATTTCATTCAGCCTTAAAATGTGTGCCGGCTCACGTAAGATTCAACGAGTTCGACCTTGTAGAAACGCCAACGACCGACGTGCTGCCGATGCCGAGAATGAACTCGTCTGTGATTTCTATTGTCATCGTAATCCCTATAGCTGCCACTGAACAATTGTCTGTGTAACGCTACGCTTTTTCAAGGTCGAACAATCCGGTTTAACCTCAACTACTTGAGGTAACCTGCATTCCAGCACATGTGGATTCGCTTTGTCAGATTGTTTTTATTTCGACCGAATATTTTCCGGAATGGTCCTGCATTTTCAGGTCTATTTATAAAAGTGACCAACCACACTTTTCGTTCTACAAAATGACCATGTTTAGCCTGCTAATATATAAAATATTATTCGCCAATAAACCTTCCTTGCATTTTCACTTTTACTGCGCTGATAAATTCAATACCAAAGACGAATCGCAGTAGACTCATATTTGCCTAGCGGAAATTCTTAGTCTGCCTCCATAATTCGTATATAGATATCCGACTTCAAGATATTGAAATGCGCGGGTGTTTCAGATAAGACTTAATTTTTGCGATAGCGTGCGTCGAGCTCATCGTAATGCTTATTACCTCCACATTGAGCGAAGGACGGCATCACCCGTCATTTGTCAACCATGTTATAATAAAACGCCAATGACAGCTGTGAACGAGCGGCTTTGGATTCTTTAAGGGGAAAACTTTAGAAGCTTCTTGAAACGAGAAAATTGACCGTCGGCGGTGTCGATGTCAACAGGAGTGATGCAAAAACCATCATCACGTGATGACGGTACGAAGTCACACCATCGCGCCAACACATGATCGTGGCTTGGCCAAAACAGGAATGATCGCAGACGCAGTGAGAAGCCAGGCGAGCTGCCGAAAGCTGGCAATGCTTTCGAACCTGCAGGCAGCGCCAAAGCATGGTGGGTGCCGAAACGTTTCAAGGGTGGTTGCGGGAGGGGGGGGGGATTCAAAGCATTGATTTAGAAAAAAAACTTTGCTTTTGTTCGCTTCATGAAACAGGTTCAAACCAAGCTATGTGGTTATAACCACATCGATGGCATGCCGGTATAATTATAATTATACCGGCATGCCATCGATGCATGACTTCAAAAAGGTCTCCTGCGCAATCTGTTGTGAATTTTCGAATTTAAATCACCTTCAAATCCTTGAAGACGTCACGCTTGCAGCGTCGGTAATAAATTCGATGGAAATATTGTGACCGTGAGAAGTGTGAAATTTTGTATGCACTCTCGCTGTCTTTCTTCCTATGTGTAACTTCCAAACGCCCCTGTCCTATTCCCCAATGTAGTGCAGCGTACGGGCTTTTCTATACTGGTTAACGTTTCCACTTATCCGCTGTCTCCTGTTCTTTCCTTCCTTGCATTTAGACAGCGCTGACAGAAACACGCTAATTTAACTCTTCATGGAATCTAGCTCTACCATTGTTGTGATTGTCGTAGCACGGCCGGTGGAAGATGGGAGATCGAGCGGCCTTGGTCGTAGTAATGAATTTAGTTTTGTATTTATTTATTGTTAGTTAGTTAGTTCCACCACAAAACAATCAAAAGCTTTCAGCACGCTTGAGCATAATCGCGCCCTGATCACATCGCCTTTTCGTTCGCGATATAGACTAATTTCGATTATCAGTGAACCCATCAACAATTGCCGAAGTGAAAGGATCGTCAGTGCGCGTGTAAATTGGCTGCTTAAAACCATCCTAAAATGCCTACTGCATGCAAAGTTAAGAAGGGTCTACTACGACATAGTTGTTCTACCTTTTGTGAATTGGCCCACTGCCGTCTACTCGTCCGTATACAAGGCAACACGCACACCTGCACACAC
This sequence comes from Rhipicephalus annulatus, assembly GCA_013436015.1. Taxonomy (NCBI): domain Eukaryota; kingdom Metazoa; phylum Arthropoda; class Arachnida; order Ixodida; family Ixodidae; genus Rhipicephalus; species Rhipicephalus annulatus. The sequence continues at coordinate 388,390 of WOVY01002438.1, read as the reverse complement.
TGTAGATGCTGTTGCCGATAATTAGGATTAAATATGCCTGTGCCCTTTCGATGGGTGGACCTTTACACCAACTACTCGTTGAGCAATTAACATCTTTTGAAGTTTAATGTATTTGTATTCTTCTGTCACGCAACCTTGTATGCATTAAAGAAGCTCCTGGCACAACATATAGAGTGTCCAGCCCCCTCCCGCCATTGATTACAAGCACGGGTGTTGCTCTGTGCTAGAACACCTGATTGACACTATGGATCCTATGACACTATGACACTATGGATCCTGTGACACTATGACCTATGACACTATGGATAAGAGCCCAAACCATTCTACCTCATTTCGTTTCTTTTACTATTTTCTGGCTCGAATAGCTGTTTCCATGACATTATGCGTCTTTTTCGAACAGAAGGGCGCACGGAACAAGTCCGCATTGACGTACCTTAGCGGTCGACCCTCGTTCATAAACAAGATAATAAGATTGCTCTAATACTACGCACGTCTCGACATCACTGACGCACATATATATATATATATATATATATATATATATATATATATATATATATATATATATATATATATATATATATATATATATATATATATATATATATATGCGAACATTGCTTAATTGTGTCGTCGCTCTACAGCACATGCACCCTTATTAACAGGTGTTTCTATCCTTAATATGTCTTGATCTCCCGCACAGTGCGGTGACGGCGGCCTGTCAACGTCAAGCGGCCTAACTGCCGCAGAATTTCATCGCGCATTGTTTCCTTTAAAAGGGTTTTGACAGTGCGTTGGTTTGACAATACGTATTTTGGACCTTCATCAGGTAATTCATAGCTCGGAAAACTGCAACGCCATCGGTTAAAGGCACACGGAAGAAGATACATATGCTCGATAAGGCCCACGTTATAATACGAAATATATGAAAGAGACAGCCGTACATTTTGACACTCTGAGCTTCAAGCTACCACCCTAATTGCAGCTGAGCAGTTCCGGTGTTTGGTTGGTGGACTGTGCTTATATATATTCGGAGTGGAAATCTCCGTGGAGAACTGTACACGCGCCCAAAAAGCTTGATTCTTCGTCCCTGCTTTTATTATTCTCTGTTCTGCGTACTACTTCCTTCTCCTTCTTTCTAAGTGTAGGGTAGTCAACCGAGAATGTCCTCGAATAAACTCCTTGTATTTTCTAGCAGATTTCAACTCTCTCTCCTCTCTCTGTTTTAAGAATACATACAGAGGTCATTACTAAGGTGTAATTTACGGCTGTAAACTTTGCAAAGCCGGCCCTGTGCCTCAAAGCGGAGAAGAACTGACACATGCAGCCTGTGTGCAGTAGCTGTACTTGCGGCAAACAGGCTGGTGTACGCGTTTAAGAACAATCGTTTCGCGAAACAAAGCTCACCGCACCAATACGATGCGCCGATGCTACGCGAGCAGTTGTGTTTATCGGCCGCTCGGCAAATCTCTTGCATCCCAGCATGCCTCTGGAGCGAACACCCCCGTCTTATTTCTCTTCGGCTTCCTCGTCATTACAATCAAAACGGTGAGAGTGAACGGGCGGAGGACCGAAGCGATATTACAGAGAGAGAGAAAAAAAAGAAATATGGTCGTGGGGCAATATCGAGGATTCCCCATGAGCAATCGACATGATTGCCTCGCATCAGCGAACGAGCTGAAAGAACAGGACGCCGCGGTGTGGGGAAACAAGAGGACCGATTTGCCGGCGTGCTTCACAGTGAGCGTCGCGAAGTTTTTTCCCAAGCTCGCTTTCGCGTATTATTGCTCTTCGCCAGCCTTTCTGCACAGTGTACAGCGACTGGACGAAGTGCGAGAAAGAGAGAGAAAAAAAATGTACCAATAAATATCCGAACCGGAGATTCACAGCGACGGGTCGCGCTGTAGCGAAGGCATACTCGAAGCCGATCGCGGATTCATCGTGGTAAAAGCATTTTCGGGCGCCGACGCACGCCACAAGGGTGCGCGCTGCAGGACCACCCTCGCATCACCCCCTCACAATGCCCTGCCCCAATGCCTTAACCCTCCCCCCCACCTCTTTCTTCTTTTACCCGATCATAAATATGCAAATCAATCAAGAGTAACACGCTTCGGAATCCCCTTTCGCGGACTCGAACGTTGATGTGCTCTCGAGGCATCCCCACCACCCCACCACCCACTGACGCTCTTGTCGTCGTTTTGCTCGTCGTCACTGAAAACGTTCTTGCGTTTTTTTTTCAGTCATGGCCTCTTTCAATCTTACCCCTCCTCCGCGACTCTAGACTTCGCCCCGACTTCCGTATCATTTCATTTGCGGCCGCTTTACTCGTTTCCTCGAGCCCAAAGCCTGCAAGAGGCGCCAGTTGTGAGCTATTCTCACAACGAAAAAAAAAAAGACACAAACTAGGGAGAAAAAGGGAGAGGGACGTAATACGCAGAAGCCGTAGTCCTCGAGAATCCGTTAAGCCTAATTAGAGCTTTCTGTCGTGGCCCGCGGAGTCTCCCTGAGGACCGATCATGTGAAAGGAGCTTTGAGCCTTCGAGCAGTACCTTTATGCGCGCTTATTCGAGAAGAGAATTTCGGGGGAAAAGAAGCCGCCGTGGAGCGCGTCTTCCCGTCTAACCCTCGAAGTGCGTCGCGCCTCATAATCATGGCATGCATGCGGTGTCGCTTATTACGTATCAGTTACCCGCATGACGGTGACCATATAGATTTCACCGATTCGCCTGGGCTCGATGAGGTATAATAATATTATTGTAGATCGTTCTCGTTGCAATTGGGTATTATACATTCACGCGTCGCATGCCTAGATGACAGAGAAAGCGCAGTTCAGAAACTGACCCGGGTATCGTCGCGGAGGGCCGTTACAACTCGCGTTTCGCCATAAGGACACGGATCGCTTCGCCGCGGGGTCCGGGTCACATTTTGATGAGAACAAAACGAGTTCACACTGTGGCGTTTAGCGATTTTCAAAATGCGCTCGACAGAGATAAGACGAACTCGGTGCGCCGAGTGCGCCGCAGCCAAGTCCCCTAATTTCTACAACGCCTTCCACCTTCTTGCGTCCCCCTCATTCTCAACACCGCGGCGGCGTCCTTTCCAATTGGCCCGTTCGTTTGTTGAACGCTGGGCCCCCTTTATATCCCGTTTATACGCCGTGGCTGCCGCAGTAGCGACGAAATTACTAAGACCGCCGCTTCGGGCGGATATATATTGAGCCCCCTTTTTACCTCCTCGGCTTTCCGAAAAAACCTCCGGCCTCCCCGATATTAGGGATATCGGGACATTAGCGGTTCGAGCGAGGCGCGTTAAGAAGCCAGTTTTCGCAGCGGTGCATAATGACGCCACAGCGCGGTGCAGGCGACGCAACGTGCGTGAGGAGCCGTACATTGTGCGAGCTGCCAGAATCAGCCGTGTCCGCTGGGACGGTTGGTTGTGCCTCACAGCCTTCCCCGATGGACTCTGCGCCGAAGTTTTCTAATGTCCCCGCTAGGGCGCGACGCTTGTGTGCGGTGTGTCGTAATGCTTGTACTACGCGTGTATGCGAGCCTGTTTCGGGGAAGAGCGTTCCTGGTTGACGCTCGTGGTTAATGTCGTGTACGAGGCCTCCCCATCACCTGCCGCCCCTCTCGCATACTTAAACGACGCCCACTTTGGGGACAGGCGAAGCACAACGAGTGCGGGATGCGCAGGGACGGCCACGATAGCACGAGTAAAGTTCTGGAAACGCCGCGGTTCTAGTTGGCTTAAAAGCCTCGTAGTAGAAAGGAAGGGGGGAGTTTTTCGTCCCTGTCCGGGATAACTTAGCGTAATTGAAGAACTTGAGTTTACCCTGTATACCTGTCTGCGGTCGATTATAGCAAAAGCGGGGTTCTTCGCGAAGCGTGCTACGTCTGGGCCCTCAGTGGAGCCGGCCGTAAACGACACCCTTTTGGCATTTCTCGTTAACAGCGCATGCAAATTGCCCCGAATGCCTTAACCTTTTGCACGACAGCTCTCTTCGTAACGTATGGTATAGGTTGACACCTACACGCGCACGTCGCTGTTCGGCGGGAAATTTACAAAGGACAGAATGAAAAGAAGAAAACAGTTGTCGTTGCTACGCTTTAGCAACAGGCAGACAATTATGCGAACTCTTCGTATACGACCATAAACACGAATATTTTGAGGAGATGTCGATGTTGATGATTTCATTATCAACAGCTACTCCTCCTCGCAATTCAAAAGAACAGAAACCTCGATAACAATTTACAGATTGTAAGCGCGGGAGACATTCAAATACGTAAAAAAAAGCGAAGTTCCGCATGATGATAAAGGAAGACACCTAAGAGGGCAATTGGACACTTAGAAGATTTGCACAGTTGTCCAAACAAACACAAATGTATAAAATCATCTGAAGACATGCGCTTACCATCTGCGCATGTGTAAATAACAATAGATGTGAACGCACAATGAATAGGGTGCGACAAAATAAAAAAAAGAGCTTCACTGATTTAAAGAGGCCCTGCGACACCAATTAAGCATGTTGTTCTCACCACTTGTTCGAATATTGTGGAGTACCCCGATATCATCGCACAAGGGGCAATAGCACGAGAATCAAGTTGTTATAATCTTATTTCACAGGATTAACTATACCTCGATTTCGGACTGCCCCGCCGCGGTGGTCTAGTGGCTAAGGTACTCGGCTGCTGACCCGTAGGTCGCGGGTTCGATTCCCGGCTGCGGCGGCTGCATTTCCGATGGAGGCGGAAATGTTGTAGGCCCGTGTACTCAGATTTGGGTGCACGTTAAAGAACCCCAGATGGTCAAAATTTCCGGAGCCCTCCACTACGGCGTCTCTCATAATCAAATGGTGGTTTTGGGACGTTAAACCCCACAAATCAATCAATCAATCAATCGATTTCGGACTACAACGACACACATCGGCTATTTTCGTTGTGGTAATTGACGTTTCGTCATGTGGAAGTGACCACAATGTCTTCCCTTTTTCTTGGCTTAACGCGACAAGTATAGAATGTATAATGCTCATATTGCGGTATCTGAGTCATATTACTGAGCCCTGAAAACAATGCAACCCGTTGTTATACTTTCACAGAAACGAATAATTTCTGCTTCTAAATGAAGTATTTTCAAGACAGCGGACACGATACGTAAACTGTGGAACTGGTGGGAATAAAGCCTCTACACCTTCGGAAAAATACCCCCGTGTGCTTCCTTCTTCACGGTCTTCTCTCCTAAAACCCCTGTATTTTTTTCTTTATGTCTTGCTGCCCCAAAGAAATGGACAGTTGTGCGCTTTCTAAAACGCTAGATGGAACCCTGGCGTTCCACGCAATGAGGCCGTCAACGGGAGCATCGCAAGTATGCAGAGAATAGAGCATGTCACTCTCTGCATTGCATGTTATCTAAGAGAGACACATTGTCATGATCACATTAAAATGACACTTCTGTTTTCAATTTAACATTGATACGGCAGCCAAACTTAGATGATCTTTTACTGGAAGCAGGATTAAAACACCACAATATGTGAAGCGGTGTTAAATCTTGGAGCAAATTGTGTGTTCTAATCCCTTGCACAGATGCCATGAAATCGCACCAGAACGCCATTCACAAAAAGATATGTCCTCCTATCCATTGCTAAAGCTTTACCGTGCTGATTCTAGTGCCTAAAACACTCAGCTGCTGACCCGCAGGTTGCGGGATAGAATTCCAGCTGTGGCGGCTGCATTGTCGATGGAGGTGAAAATGCTATAGGCACGTGTGCCCAGATTTGGCTGCACGTTAAGGAACCCCAGGTGGTCAAAATTTCCAGAGCACTCCACTATGGCGTCTCCCATTATCATATGGTGGGTTTGGGACGTTAAACCCCCCATATCAATCAACCAATACCTTTTGCTGAAATAGTCTCTTCCCTCATGCAGTTCATGCGAATGCAAAGTTCACCCAATGTAGCTTTCTTTACAGTTCGTCCACAGCTTAGGTATTTTTAATATTTCTCCTAGTGATTTTTTAGTGATATCATGTTATTCAGCAAGCATGAACTTCCACTAGAAATTCTTCATGAACATTAGTGTTGCCTTAGAGGTAGCACTGTGCTTACGATACCACTTGATAAGCAGAGACTTGAGCCTGAACATCTGATTTATTTATTGATTCATTTGTTTTTTAGTTATCTCATGCACGCTGCCGGTATTGAGCAGGAGTGAATTTAAAACAATGTAAAAATAAATGAAACAACACGCAAATACATCTGAGAAATTACTTTATGGACAAGGCACATCTACACACACGTTGCCCTTCACTTCTCTCTCTCTTCTCCTTTAAGCCCCTCACCCCTTCCCTCAGTGCAGGGTAGCAAACCGGATGTGCGCCTGGTTGAACTCCCTGCCTTTTCGTTTCTTCCCTTCTTCCTCCTTCCTCCCTAATGTATACGGAACCTTAGTGCTGCATGTGACAGCACTCAACACTGCACACGGCAAAGTAATTATTTATTTACATAGCTAGTTAATCGAAAACAAGCAAAGAATACAATTATGTAGCTGGTTGATCATAAACAAGGTAAAAAGATATGAGCAGAGAAATCACAGCAAACAGTGTGAGATTGCATGTCAAAAATTGACATATACAGCATCTTAATGTCCTTGCGTATGACAAGTAAGGACTAAATGTCACGGCTAGTTAAATCAAACAGAAAAAACTTACTGTATATCGAAGATGCATGAAAATTGGATGGAAATTCCAAAAACAATTAATGTGAACAATCAAGTGTACTCAATAGAAAGGAACTAGTCTGGCATTGAACCAGCTCGACATGCGGATCCTTTCAAACATGGGCACTGCTGCAGATGAACATCTTTTGTGCTGATATTCGCTAACTTTCATTGGACAAGATACCCAGATTGGCTACTTCTGAACTGGTGAAAAGCATTGTTTCTGAACAGCTCCTAGCTCGGTTTCTTATCTACTTCGACTATCTACGTCAACCATCGTAACTCTGAATTTTGGTGTGTTGGTGACTAAATTTTCAAAAAGGTTAGGCAGAATATGCAGTACAATAGAATTCACTTTTATTGTTTGTCTTTAAAAAAATGAAATTACGAACCAGCACATGCCCAGCATTGGGTTATTTCAAATGGTGGGGCTTATTGCGCACTTAGTGCTGCAATCGATCCTAAGCAATTTGACGCACAATCTAGAGCAGCTAAAACCTCAGTTTTCTGCAGCAAATCAGCCTTTTTTAGAACTTGACAGTCACGCATTTTCAAACACACATTTGAGTCTCTAAGTGGGAGTAGTTTATCATGTTTAATAAAATAAATATATGCATGCACACTTGTATATGATGCCACAAAAAGTGAAGTTGACCCACAGGTTGTCGGTTTCTTGCTCACAGCTCTACATTTAGGCTTCTTGACATTTGCTTGTGATACACATTCCTTGTAATACACATTCCATTTGCTAATCAGTACAACTTTCCCTGACGCTTCCAGAAGCATAAATTTTCCCCGCATATTACGTTTACTATCAGAAAGAACTAGCTATGTGATGACATCTGTGCTTTCAATGCAACCTAGGAATAGGAGTTACATGGAGAATTACGTGCTGTTGCACTTTATGGACAGACTCATTTAGCTTTTGGTTCTTTTACACTTAATGAAGAAATGGTATATTGTAAATTCTAGCAATACGCAGCATTAAATTCACTAAAATGAAAGGCTAGGCTATGCTTTTTATTTAGACTCATGCCAAAGAAGCAGCACAGATGTACAAGGGTATAGTATTTCACTGTGCTACAGCAACAACATCTGGTCACTGTAGTGGCTGGCATTTTTCACATATGCGGTCTACATAGTATGATAAATAAAACTTCAGTGACCTGCATAAATGCGATATACGTCAGAAGAAGTAGAAATCTAAAATTTTGTTATATTACTGAACTCATGCGACATGTTCTAATTACATATGCGCACTTCTTTCTGTAGTTAATGCAATCACTCCTCACATACCAGAATGGTGTCTCATAAAAACTTGTAATTCTGCACTTGTTTTTATCACTTCTTTTTAGTGTCCTGCCCCAACATGCAGCTTTACCAAAATGAACCCACACCAACTAGCCAAAATTTCTACACTGCTCCAGCACATTCCGTGGCACTGCCTGGCACACAATATTAAATTTCGTGCTGTTCTGTGCACAGGTTGGTGTAAAATATCATTATGCAAAGTGTGTCAAGACGAGCTATGCATGCCTTGGGTTTTTTCCGAGCCTTGCCTGGTGTATTGCACAATTCTCTTATTGTAATTACGAAGGGTGATGAAGAAAACCCGGGGCCTAATAGGAATTTTTCGTGGAAGATCTTAAATACTTCCCCAGAAATTAGGGCTTTACATAAAATCTGAATTTCAAATTGGAATGCAGAGTGTCCAAACACACCTGTTTCTCATCCAGAATACAATTGTGTCCCTTAAAGACTGCAAATAAAAGACGAAAAGTTTGCTGCAGTAGTGAATACGGTTCAAGAACGAGTTGCAAAATTAATCAGTAACATGGTGGGAGACTCAAAGGAACATCCAAGTGATGCTCCACACCCAAGGTTTTAAAAAAGTTAGAGCTTTATAAGTTTATAACCATATTTTAATTAAAATGTGGTCTTTATAATTTAAAGAGGGCACCCCACTCGAAGAGGGCATCCAGCTGAGATGAACTGAAATTGACATATGCTCGTGGGCCATGGAAAAAGTGTTGAATGCATGTATTGTGCATGATTGGAAAAACAGCAGCCAGCTCTAGTTCTGTTAAGTCTTATCAGATTCTCTTTGTCATCCAGCAAGCCTCTTAAAACCTACTGCTCTGTCTTGGTCGTGATGAAGTTGTCAATTTGAATTCGTGCATGAAGGTCACAGCATACAATGTGAGGCTCATTGTTGCTCAAAAGTACACAATTTAAGAATGGCCCCAAGGCCTAACTTGGTTTCAGCAAATGACTAATTTGACCTAATATTATGTGCTTTTGCTAGAAATTGTGCAGTAATCACTCTCCAAGAATGCGATTTATTTCATGATAAGCGTACAATCACACAGTGGTTCACAGAGCTGTTATTCATTGCTGGGGCCATGTGATTTCTGCACACACAAAAAGAACTTTTTGCCGTGTAAGTTATGAGCTCAAAATAGACAGTTTTAGTGGCAATATTGCCTGCAGCTGTCATCCTTACCAAGAAAGGAAGCTCAGTGTGTGAGAAATCCAAGCTGGATTTTTTTTTTATCCACATTTTGTCATTTTGCCAGTTCAACAAAATGCACCGATAGATGCCTCTCAAGGGCTTATATGTTGTTGGTGGCACCGTAGCTCACTGCCTGCTGTTATCTTTAAGCTCATTACACATTTGGTTCGAACCTGCTGCTTTCTGTTGAACCAACCTGAATGGTCCTATGCCGTGCGTGACTGTAGCCTACTAGTTAACTATAAAAATATTACACAGTCAATGTGAACACATATTTATAAAATTAAGGTATAATTTAACAGCCTGAATTTACAGTTTTATAAAGTGATGAATGGTCTGGTATTGATCATTAACACTAGTATAACGCCTGCTGTAGGCTTTGCCTCACGAAATTTTGGAACTGCAAGTTATAATGTGTGCCACTTTGCGTGGAGAGGTTTACTTATTAATAAAAATAGTTCAGAAGGAAACATGTTCCATTCGTATCGGTAGGTGTGAAAGTAACTGCCAGCAATGACATGAAAAAATAAATTTGCTTGTTTGTAAAGATGGTCAAAGAGGAATATCTGACAAAGTTTTTCATGCTATTAAAGCCTAGAAAGACCCTGCAGTCTGCTGTTTTCTCTTAATTGACTTTGTCTTGATCCTATTTTCATTTTCAGAAGAGAGCCAGCAGGCTCCACTGGAAATTCCATTTAACATTAGATTTCAGAACATACCGTGATGTAACACCAAGCCTCCCTCCTTTCCCCTCAAGTGTCTTTTCACGCTGTTTCCCCTATTGCAGTAAATAATGATTTCACACATAACAGTTTTTATTGCAATGGAATAAATGCATTTTTCATCAAATAAACTTGTTCAAAATTCAGTTTGTTTCGAGACTCATTTATATTGTTTTGCCCAACACCCACCATTATTCACGGCAAGGATACTACCAGATGAATTGGTCACACCCACAAAAATGTCTCAGTTATTTAGCAACCGAAGCAGTAATAAGAGCATGGTATTTACAAAAAGACAAAGTACATGATTTTGCACGTGAAGATATGCTAGCTGACCTTAGAGTCGGTGAAAAGTAAGTTTTGTCTTTTGAGGCATAGGACAACTATTGACAATGTCTATTTAGACATAGGACAACTTAGGAACACAACTTATTCAGTAAATTTATGAATGTATGTGTATCTAACAGTATAAATGAGACGCGTGAAAGCTTTGTTACTTTATTGAAATGCACTTAGCTTATATGCTTAATACTTTACCTTGTAAGGGCTCCCAAGAAAGGTAGAAAGTTATGGATTATTTGCAGTTTATCTACAAACGCTTCATAAGAAATGCTTTCATATTTCATAGTCCTTAGAAAAAAAAAAAGACTTGAGCAGCATTTTAGCACTGAAGCAATTGATATCTGACTAAGTGCTTGAACTGAACTAAAATGTACAGGTTAGAATATTGGCCACTGGTTTATAGTTATCACCAGAGCAAAGTTAAAATATGCGACATGCAAACACGGACACATCAGATATGTGCTGGCAAGTTCGCATGCCTGCTTTCTTTTCTGCTGCTGTGCATGTTTTCAGTTGTTAGTTGGCAGTTGTGGCACCTTTATTTCTCGTAGGTGTCCATGTTTGCATGCCCTGTCTCTTACCAGGAATACAAAGAAACTAGATCAACTCTGATATTATAGTGCTAATACCGACTTGTCTCTCCTGAAATAATAATGTCCAATTCGTTACAGATAACATAAATATATGAAATCTGGAAGCGTTCTTAATGCATACTGATTGTTCGTCATGTCATGAGAATTATAAAGCACCTTGTTATCTCTGTGAGATACAAATGCCTTTTAAAAAGCATGATATGAGTAGTGCATACTTCGACCCCCCCCCCTTAATATACATATGTCTCTTGAGTACACTGGTTAGTGCCAAGTACTGCCAAATGTATCAAAATTTATTCAATGGAGAGCTTAACTGACCTGCTAATCATCCTGATTCATTTTGTTCAAAGTTTGTCAACATTTTCTGAGAAAAATTATTATAGCATCCTTATAACTTATTACCTACCTTCAAAACAGATGGTTATTTTGTAATAACAGATGATAATAGCTTACTGAAGCAATTTCAATAAACTTTTGGCCTGCATCAAGGAGCTGTTATACGTTTCATAGCACATCTATAATGAAGTATTGAGCCTTTAGTAAACAATATTGTACAAGCAATCTACTCAGTGGTGTAATAAGCTAGCCTGATGAAAAAACTAAAAACAGTATGCAGTTGAATAGGAAATCTAATATGAAGGCAAATAGCAGAAAGTTTACATGTCAAAAAGGCTCCAGGTGTTGTTTTCGGGTTAAGAAAAGTGTGTGCTGTCATTGTTTTTTTTTTCTAGTTAAAAAATATGTTTTGTTGGGCAAATAATAATTGCATCTGAATGAACAGTGTACTTTTCTGTTAGACGAGTGTAAATGAAAAACAAACGCTTTTTGGGGTGGGCATGGGATTGTGCATTGTTATATTGTCATTAGCGAGCCTTGCACATTGCAATATCAAGAAGAGCCTCTGCTCAAATACCATGACATATGTCATTCTTTCGGCTCTGTGAATCCACTTGGTATGAGCATCGTTCATTTGTGTAATTCCTGGAGGTTTGGGGGCAGTTGTGGAGAGGCGCATATTTAGACATTTCTCACAGCAAACATGTTCCAATTTTTCACCATGTTGTATCAAATTCGACATGGCAAGACTTAACAAAATGTGGGTACATTCTCCAGGCACATGATTTCGTGAATTGCCGTCTGCCGATTGTTCCCCAGGCACCCTTTCCCAGACACTTTTTGTGCCCACGTTTCCAAGCTTGTTAAATGTCCTTCGTTTCACAATATGCCCTGTTTTGGTTTCGTAATGTAAATGTGAAGAAGGAAAATTGGACTAAAAAATAACTCGCCGTGGGCAGGGACCAAATTTGCAACCTTCGAATAACACGTCCGATACTCTACGAACTGAGTTAGTTACCACGGCGGCTATCTCCCCGTCCACATAATGCGGTATATGTAAATTAAATGTGGGAGCGTGGCCAGTGGCCATGAGGAGGAGTGTAGAACACTTTTTTTTTGCGTCTGTTTGGTATCACGTAGTCTGTGAGCTTATTATGAGTTGGCAGCTGACCAATAAAATCTGTATACTACCTAAAGGCACCCAGTTTGTCAGAACAAGACCCTCGCTATGAATGAAGGAAAGAAGTACATTTCAGAGCTTGTTTTCTTTGTTAGGCACATTATTAATGATATCTAACAGACTATCACGCCATTTGGCACGATTGTCCGTTATATCTCATTAATATTGTGTCTAACAAAAAACAAGCCCTTAAATGCCCTTTTGTTTGGCATGATTGTCTGTTCGATATCATTATTATTGCGTCTAACAAAGAAAACAAGCCCTTAAATGTACTTCTATCCTTTTTTTTCATTTCGACACTACGGTTCTGATGGGCAATTTATTGATGTTACTACTTGGTTATGCATTCCTCATTCACGGTGACGGATGCATTGCACGCGGAGATGTGAGGTGTCTATAACATGCTCAAGTCATAGCGCCGATTAAGATGATGCACCAATTAATTTCATAGCGCCGAATAAACATAGCACTGAACAAATGAGGTACACTTACCAGAAGCATCTTAGAAGTTTCAAATGACGCTATTTCCGATACATATTTCTTTTTTTACATTTCTATAGTATCAAGTTGATTGCAATGACATCGAGCCGAGGTGAAGAATCACCTCCCGTCATTTTTTTTTCACCATACTTAAATAACATTGCATTCATATGCGAGCAAAAGCAAGTCCTGCAGGGTTTCTTGCGTCATGGCAAACACACGATCTCAGGATAAATATCACACCAAAGGGGCATGCACACACTCCCGGATTTACTTTTAAGAAAATTAAACTTCGCTAAAAACGAGACACGAGAACGAACTGGACAGGACGATCGCAGATCCAGTTCGTTCTCGTGCTAGCGCAGTTTTCGTGTTAGCGTAGTTTGTTAGCGCAGTTCTTGTGTTAGCGCATATTTAGCGCAGTTTAATTGTCCTAAATGTATTACCCACTAGCCCCCCATCATACGCTTCCCGGATTTACATGCACCACGTCGTCCATCGCAACACAATCCGCGCATAAACCACGGCGTCCATCGTAAAACGATCCGCGTATACATTTGCCAGCAGCCGCGAAAACATTTGGCAGCAAAAAGCCCGAACATTCCGGTGTCCGTCATGTCTGCGGCGCATGAGCGGCTCAATCTGTACGAAGCGGGGCTTCGTACATTCGGGGCTTCAAACACATGATCGCACGCCAAAATGGCATGCACTACACACTCCCGGATTAATGTTAAACACCACTGCGTCCATTGTAAAACGACCTGCACAGCCACGCGTAACACATGTCAGTGAAAAAACCGAATTTCTATGGCGCACAGCTTTAACCAGCTTCGCAAAACCCCTCTGCGGGTGGTGGCATCTTGCTTGAAAAAATACAAAAATAAGCAAAAACCGGAAGCTCGTTTATATCACGTGACCACCTTAAACCAATAGCGGCGCCGCATTTTCCCCATACATCTCTTGAGGTATGATAGCGAAACACGCGGCCCGGACAGTGCGATCGAGCGAAATGTGCGAACATGTCCGCGAAGCAGGCGCGCGAGTGCGGGTGAAGTTTAGTCAGATGACGCCTGACATCACGCGCGAGCAGCGTGATTGTTCCATTGGAGAGATGGGAGCACACGTCCCCGCTGCCCCTGTGTGCTGCTCTGGCTGCGCGTTCCTCTTGCTCGTCCAAAGGAAAGCGCTATAAGTCTACGGCTGATCATGTCAACGATAACGACGTCCGACAGGATTGCGACTTCCTCGATGTCCTAAGTGAATGGGCATCGCGGCGTCGCGCTGACTCGCTGGGTTTCGTGCCGACCGGTTGTGCCCCCGCAATCTCCGACGGCAGCGCAGCTCTGGCCGACTGGGTTGGTCCTACCTCATGACGCCGACAAGAGCTCTCGCTGAGTGGTGCCCCTTCCTCGGACTCCTGCGACCGTGTCTATCTTTCCTATTTTCTCCTTAATTCTGGCTGTCACTGTTCCTGCGCCTTGCTCTCTCCTTCCCCCTTTCTCTATCTCCATACATTTTAATCATATCCTTTTAATCCCTCTTTACCCCCATCCCTCGTGAACTACTGTTGAGGTGTCCTCCCCCTGAGAGACAGTTACGGGGCTCACTTTCATCTTCTTTTCATTTAAGAATCACATACTACTACTACACTACTACTCGCGGCATCAACCGACGCCGACGCGCTGGTTGGCAGCAAGCCATTCCATTCTTTTATGCGGCTCTTTTTTTGTGTGCTCTCGAAAGCAGATTCGTGCATGTATCGTGCGCGAAAAGACTGATCTTACTTATCGTCAACGTTCGAAATGGCGACGCCGACGAAGGGGCTGCCGTCTTTTATAAGCGTGTCTTGCTGTGAAGAAATATGTTCAGTAGTGTGTGTGTGTGTGTGTGTGTGTGTGTGTGTGTGTGTGTGTGTGTGCGTGTGTGCGTGTGTGTGTGTGTGCGTGTGTGCGTGTGTGTGTGTGTGTGATATCATTTTACATATCACGGTAATCACCCAACCCCTGGAGTAGCAAACCAGGAAATACGCCAGGCGAGCAACCTCGGAAAATCATTGAAAGTTGTTATCTATCTATCTATCTATCTATCTATCTATCTATCTATCTATCTATCTATCTATCTATCTATCTATCTATCTATCTATCTATCTATCTATCTATCTATCTATCTATCTATCTATATCTATCTATCTATCTATCTATCTATCTATCTATCTATCTATCTATCTATCTATCTATCTATCTATCTATCTATCTATCTATCTATCTATCTATCTATCTATCTATCTATCTATCTATCTATCTATTCGTTTGAGCATTTAGTCATATGAACACCTTTGCACTGCAATGAGCCGCTGTGACCTTTAAAAGGCAATTGCGTGGTCCTTCTCAAATCGTTCATGACTGCACTCGCACTACTGATGAAGACCTGCCACGTTCGGACAACTCGTCCTGCGCCCTATCACTTCAGCTACGGTTACTACGACATTCCACCTACGTTATCGGGTATTTCTACGCATGAAAACCTGGCAGGCTTGGTCAGCTCCGCTCCTGGCCATCCCGGCAATTTTATATAATAAAATCAGATTTCATTTTTCAACCACTTTCGAGACAGGAAAGCCTTATGGACACTGCAAAAAGACACAAATGTCCGTCTTTAAAATGCAGCCTTCCAGCGTGCTTCCCAGGAACGTCCCAGCCAGCAACTTCCAAGGAACGAATCACCGTGAACACAGTTGGCCAGTGAAGTAAGTATGCCAAGCATTTTCTGTGAACCTGCGCAGGAGATAGCAAATGCCTACTATTCCATAATTACGTAATGGAAAATGGATGGTTCGAAAAGCTATTCCATAAACTATGAGGCTAAGTTATTAAGGACATCCCAGTAACACTAAGCTTGGACTGTTCTTATGCAAAAAATCACTCAGATAATGAAATGTATTGCAGCAGTTCTCAAGACGAAAGCATTAGACGCCTCATCAAACGATACGATTGACGGTCGGCATCGGTGGCGTGAACACGAATGATGTAAAAAAGTAGAATTACGTCACCATGTGACGTACTGACGTGGTCACAAATGGACGAAATTCGTGAAGTCATCCCGACGTTATTATGTGGCGTTGCATGACGTCACGTCATATGATGACGTCTTCACAAGACATCATTGTTATAATGTATCTAGCTAATTCATTCGCAATGCTTCGCCTACACTTACGGCCAATGTACTATCGCCGAAAACTTCGATGTTCAATGTTCCACCAGATATTTAAGAAGAGAACATGCCCATTGCGCTTCCATTCTATCACCCGTGTGCGCTCTCTGAATTTTTCATTTCTGCATTCAGCAGACATTGAATGCTACGCATTGAACATAAATGAAATATACAGTTGCAATGCATTCCGTTCAGTGTCCAGTGCGTGCGCTGCGTATGTCCTCTGGAAGCACAGTTGGTATTAAACAGCTCTTTCTTTCTATAAGCACAGTTTACTCTGTGCTGTAATGAAAAAAAGGAGATGTTCGTTACCGCAGAGCACTAACCATGCTCATGGTCAGTGCTGTGTTTTCTTTCTTTCTTTCTTTCTTTCTTTCTTTCTTTCTTTCTTTCTTTCTTTCTTTCTTTCTTTCTTTGTTTCTTTCTTTGTTGCTTTCTTTCTTTCTTTGTTTCTTTCTTTCTTTCTTTCTGCTTTCTTTCTTTCTTTCTTTCCTTCTTTCTTTCTTTCTTTCTTTCATCATGCGGGAGCGCGATGTGGATCGAAAGCACTAAACTTCCAAAAGGAGCCAAACAAAAACGTTAAAAAAAATCCATGCGACAGTTCTCGCCAAACCAATCAGTGACGGCCGTGCAGGCATCGCGAGGAGAAACCGAATAATAATAAGACCGAATAAGAGTCATATATTTGAGCACGTAGGGAGCTTGACACCCGTTGCGCAGATATGGTGACTAAATTTTCATGCCGCGCCGAACGCTTCCGCCCGTCCGAGGCAGGAGACACGAAGGTAAAGAGAGGAGACGTCGAGTCAGCGGTGAGTAAGAGAGATGCGACGCGTGCTCTGGAATGCGGCCTGCTGGCGGGCAAGAGTTGCGACCGCGCGCAGAGGCCCGAACCAGCGTTGCCACGTGCTCCCCCTTCTCGAACCGTTCGAGCAGGCTCCGGTCGGAATTAAGTTATATAACGTCCCGTCCGAGGGGCAACGCGTTCGCGCCATTAGTCTTAGTTTGCTCGTCCACCTCGTGGGAAATGCCTGCCGTCGTGGCAGCGCCATGCGGAAGCTCAGGAGTCGTCGCGAGTTGTCCGCTCGCCCTCGACAACCCGGTCCTCGCCCGCTGCTACGTCGCAGCCGCCCGGCAAAAGGTGCGCACACCGACCTTCTCGCGGTGTCTCGCTTTTATACCCTGGCGGGTTTCGGCGTAGCAGCTACGCTGCCGTTGACAAACAGGTCCGGATGACACCTTTGACGCGGACCATTTGACACTTTCGGTGGCAAGGCTCCCCCTCGGCCCGAGCTCGCGGTCCCGGCGGTGACGTCGAGTCGAGTTTGGAAACCTTTCACTGTAACGAGCGTCGCTCTGTCTGGCTTCGCCTTTCTCCCCTCAAACACTTTGTCCTCTTTCCCGACACTCCGCAAGCTCTCTCGCTATCATCCCTTGCGCAGCCGAGTTGAAGGAAGAAAGAACCGCGCGTCACACTCGGCTGTCAACTTCCTGGCGCGAAAGCGAACCCAGGTAATACACGAATGCTCCTCGAGTCGACTCCGTGTCACTGAACGATGGGTCATGCGGTCAGAAATTAAATTTGGCCACGTATTGTTTCTCGTTAAGTTCGCCATTTCTACGACAGCGTGTAACTGTATTTGTAACTGTATTTCGAAATCGTGGTGTATTCCTCAAATGAAATATTCCCTTCCCCATAGTAAAAAAAAACAGGCCTTATTCTTCACTATGATCACTATTACGACCATACTCCATGATATATAGCTACCAATTTCAAAGTGACTGCGATTGGCGTTCACATGCCTAAATTGCTGCACGTGAAGCGCCTATTGAGAAGTACTCACTGAGAAGACGTTACTTCGATCAAATGTAGTGGCAGCACAAGAGGAAAAACAGCCCAAAATTTACCTTGCTGCATCCCAATTGATCGTTATGTGGGATTTGGCGTCCCAGAAAGAAACGCATGATAAATAACCATTATTCTTGTGGCATAGAAAACCGCCCTTTTTAACTTCATCTTCTCTTTGAATGAAGTGCTAGTTGCTAAAATGGGAGTTGGTTGCAGCATCACATTTGACAATAAATACGATTACTGATTGATATGTGGGGTTTAAGGACCCTGTTGTGATCGGCCCCCATGTCTGGGCGCCGCTTGGACGCGTGGAATGGTTCCGGCTTCGCAGCGCGTCCTGAGACGTCCAGAATCGGCAACAACACAGCAGTAGTACTGCGAATTCCTTAGAGTCGTCGGCTCGTCTTGCCAAAAGCCCTTTGGGCACGCACGACCGACGGATTACCGAGGGGGGGCTGTTCGCTGTCTGGGCTGCCTAGAAGGAGTGGTCCTTGCTTGGGTCGTCAACATTCAGCGGACAATGAGCCGAGCGCTTTGTATCCATCTTCGGGGACATTCCTCACGTTCCATGGCGCCTTTCCCGAGCGATGTCTCCTCGAAGAGTCATCTCGGCGCGTACGACTCCCCGTTCTCGCACTGTGCCAGTGGTGTCGTGTATTGTGTGTGTTACACCCTCGCCGGGCAGAGAACTGGGCGGGCCTCTCCTCCCTTCCTGGGTTGGAAAGGAGGCGGTGTGACTTTCTCCCTTCGGGGGCATAAAAACGCGAGCGCAAGACGCTCGGAAAGAGAGCTTCCTTCCATCATCTAGTATGATGCTTACTCCATGTAACACGCTACCTTCAACATCATGTAAAATAGTGTAAATAAATCGTTCAAGTTATCAGCTCCGGCTCCTCGGCCCGTCTTCGCCCTGACCCTTGGATGGCTCCGGGCCCGACAAATTCCCCCAGTCACGACAGTGGATGGCAGCGGTGGGATGATCTGCGCAGGAATTCGACTCCGGCTTGGTGAGTGCACGACCTTTTCTCCTTGAGAGTTGCCAGGCTTAAATTAGTTCTTCCTGGTAACAAGAGTGTTGGAAGCCTGTTCACGGGAACCTTGCTTCAACGCTTTCCCTTGAGAAACTTGTCGGCAGAAAAGTAGCGGCCATGGCTTGGAGAAAGTTGCACAGATCGGACCTAGACGTGATATGCGGGGAATTCGGGATTGATTGCGGGAAACATCTTAAAAAGGCGGAAGTCATCAGGGCTATGGAGGCAAGCAGAGATGACGAGGAGATCGTGGAGTTGTGGGAGGATATAAAAAAAAAAGGGAAGATCAGGAGCGCGAGCGCGAGCGCCAAAGGGAAGAGCGCCATAAAGAAGAGCAGGAACGCGTGCGCGAGCGCGAGCGCAAGCACGAACTGGAGAAAAAGCGCCTAGACTTAGAAATAGCTCGGGCAACTACCTCAGGAGGCGCAACACTCAATGCTCCAGTAAGTAAGGCACCAAAAATAAAAGACCTCCTGAATCCTTTTAAGATGGGAGAGGATATCGGGTTATTTTTGGTCAATTTTGAGAGAAGTTGCGAAGGCAAGTTTGAGCGTGAGTTATGGGCACAAATGCTCTTGACCGTGCTTCCATGCGAGGCAGCGGATGTACTGGCTCGTTTGCCGCGAGAGGAGGCGAATGACTACGATATTGTAAAGCGTGCGCTACTAAAGAGGTATCGGCTGTCTGCTGAAGCTTTCCGACGACGTTTCAGAAATAGTAGCAAACGTAGCAGTGAATCATTTGCCGATTTTGCATACAGTCTGAGGTGCAATCTCACTGAGTGGCTTAAGGGCGAGGGAGCTTTTGGAGACCATGACAAGGTAGTCGAGTTGATTTGCACGGAGCAATTCCTGAACGTTCTAAGTGACGAAGCACGCTTATGGGTATTAGATCAGCCCGGGGAAAAGAATTTGGAGCGTACCGCAGAACTGGCTGAAGAGTACACCATGAGGCGTGAGGAAATAAGAGAGCGCAACAAACCCACAAAGAAACCGTACCGTGAGAATTTTAAGCAGTCTGAGCGCAACAGTTATGCCCCTATTGCACCAGGAGGGACGAATGAAAAAGACACGCACGGGGAATCGACCATGAGTGGACGCGCTGGCAAAGAGAAAGAACAGGATAAGAATCGCGACAGAGCATTTGAGGCAAAGAAACCCATTGTGTGCTATCGATGTAATGAACCGGGGCACTTAGCAGTGGGTTGCCGTAAGGAAAAACTCGTTTTCTCCCTTTTTAACCATACTGATGAGAACATGAGGTTACTTGAACCGTACTTAAGAGAGATGACTGTCAATGGGCAAAATTGCCGGGTTCTACGCGATTCCGCGGCCACTATGGATGTAATACACCCATCTTACGTGCCCGCGGATGGGTTCACCGGAGACTGCGCGTGGATCAGACAGGTAGCGCAGGAAGACAGTGTGTGTCTGCCAGTGGCCAAAGTCCTCATCAAGGGTCCCTTCGGAGAACTGGAAACAGAGGCTGCCGTGTCACAAAGTTTGCCGAAGCAGTACGGTTACCTTTTTTCTAACCACTCGGAGGACCTGTTAAGAAAGAAAGGTCTGAGCTTTGGAGAACACACTGTACATGCTCTAACGCGGTCTAAGGCAAAGGAGATCGCAAAGGAGCTCGGCAGTTCCCAAAATAGAGAGGCACAGGGCCCCGACGAAACAAGGGCAGACGCGAATCAGGAGAACGTCCCGAGCGATGGCGAAAGCAGCTTTAAGAGTTCCAGTGAGGCCAGCGAGGAAGTTAACCTTCTTTCCGTGCCACCTTGCATGGGCGGGTTCTTGGAGCTATCGAAAGTAAGCCCGGAGGTTATCGCTGCGGAACAGGCCGAGGATAAAACGCTGCAAAAGTTGAGCGATATGGTGGAGGAGGGGTTGGCGCGGAAGAACGTCTTTTTGCACCGCCGCGCCGGAATTTTGTACCGTCAGTACAAAGACTCGAAGGGGGTGCACTATGATCAATTAGTGGTTCCACAGAAATATCGAGCCAAAGTACTGGAGCTGTGTCACGGTGGCGGGTGGTCGGGCCATCTTGGCAAAAAGAAAACGAAGACTCGTCTACTTAGGGAGTTTTATTGGCCCAATTGTTTCAAGGATACCGAGAGGTATGTGCAATCCTGCGATGTGTGCCAAAGAATAGGCAAAGCACACGACCAGCAGAAAGCGCCCTTAAAGTTGGTGCCACTCATTAGTGAACCTTTCCGCCGCCTTGTCGTGGACGTTGTGGGCCCCCTGCCTGTGACAAAGTCAGGGTACCGCTACATCTTAACCTTGATATGTCCTGCCACAAAATTCCCGGAGGCGGTTCCCTTGAAGGAGCAGTCATCTGTAGAAATAGTGGATGCTTTGCTTTCAGTGTTTTCGAGAGTAGGCTTCCCGTCAGAGTTACAGAGCGACCAGGGCAGTGTGTTTACTAGCGCACTAACTACCACATTCTTGGAGAGGTGTGGCATTAGGATAATACACAGTTCCGTCAGACACCCTCAGAGCAATTCAGTAGAAGCATGGCACTCGGTTCTCAAAAGGGTCTTACGGGCATTGTGCTACGAGAATCGGAAAGATTGGGAAGCATGCTTGCCAGCCACCATGTTTGCCCTGAGGTCTGTGCCGCACGAGGCCACCGGCTTTAGTCCCGCTGAGCTAGTATATGGGAGATCTCTAAGGACCCCACTTCGCATGCTGCGA
Source organism: Rhipicephalus annulatus (assembly GCA_013436015.1). Lineage (NCBI taxonomy): Eukaryota > Metazoa > Arthropoda > Arachnida > Ixodida > Ixodidae > Rhipicephalus > Rhipicephalus annulatus. The sequence goes on along the minus strand of WOVY01002438.1, from coordinate 366,726 downwards.
GAATCTTGGGAAGGGAGAGGTGAGGATCCCACTGTGATCGAGTATGTGTTGGGCTTACTCGGGCGACTTCAGACCTGCAGAGAACTCGTTGAGGCGAACATGACAATAGCGCAGCTTAAAGCAAAACGTCTGTACGATAAGAACGCACGTCAACGTTCGTTTTCAGAAGGAGATCAGGTGATGCTTTTAGCCTCATCTAAAGCGAACAAGCTCGCGGTTCAGTGGGAGGGCCCTGCGAAGGTTATGCAGAAGTTGTCGGACACCAATTATGTGGTCAAACTACCGGGAAGGCGGAAAGAGGTAAAGATTTACCATTCAAACTTGATGAAACCTTACCACCAGCGGTCAGCAGTAGTTCAACTCGCGCTTAACGTTCCGGAAGAATTAGAGACAGATTTTCCTTTTCCCGGGCAGGCTTCTAATTCTCAGTCCCTCGACATCTTGCTAGACACGGTCACCAGTAACTCGAATTTGAATGCAGAACAGAAAAGAGAACTGGAGAACCTACTGCGCGAGTTTGAGGGAGCTTTCGTCGACAGGCCAGGAAGAACCGATTTAGTTGAGCACGACATTGAACTAACTTCTAGGGAACCCATTCTTTCACGGCCTTATCGCGTGTCACCCAGGCAAAGGGAAATTCTCGCACGCGAGATTCAAAGAATGTTGGAAATTGGTGTCATCGTCCCGTCGGAGAGTGAGTACACCTCCCCTCTAATACTGGTGGAAGCACCCGGGAAGGAACCGAGACCCTGCATCGATTATCGGAAACTGAATGCTGTCACGCGAGACCAGCTGTACCCTATTCCCAACGTAGAGGAGAGAGTGGAAACTGTCAGCAGGGCTCAGTACGTCTCCACGCTAGACCTCACACGCGGCTACTGGCAGGTGCCTATGACCGAACGAGCCAGTAAATACGCAGCGTTTATCTCCCCCTTGGGCACTTTCCGACCCCTGGTCATGAGTTTTGGGCTCAAAAACGCGCCCTTTTGCTTTTCACGGCTCATGGATCGTGTGCTGGCGGGAGCAGAGAACTACGCTGTTCCTTATCTAGATGACATTGCAGTGTTTTCGGACAGCTGGGAAAAACACCTGAGCCACTTGCGGGACGTCTTGACGCGCTTAAGGAACGCGGGCCTCACTGTTAAAGCAGAAAAGTGTCAATTGGGACAGGCGGAAGTAGAGTATCTAGGGCACATTGTTGGGCGAGGATGCCGGCGGCCCCACGAGGTAAAACTTGCCGCCATCGAGAACTATCCCCGACCTGTCACTAAAACTGATATCAGGGCCTTTCTAGGCCTCACTGGATATTACCAACACTATATCCCCAACTATTCACAGATCGCCAGTCCTCTGACCGACAGTTTAAGGAAGGGAGAGCCCGTTAAGGTCCAGTGGGACGAGTTAAGGGAAAGTTCGTTCCAGGCTTTGAAAGCAGCACTGACGTCTCAACCGATTTTACGAGCTCCGGATTATAACCGACCTTTTGTACTTCAGTGCGACGCTAGTGAAAGGGGTCTTGGGGCTGTTCTGAGTCAGCGAGATGAAAGTAGAGAGGAGCACCCCGTGCTTTTCATTAGTCGTAAGCTTTCAACACGTGAGGAGGCTTATAGCACCTCAGAGAAAGAGTGTGCATGCTTAGTATGGGCTATTCACAAGCTTCGGTGCTACTTGGCCGGCTCGCCCTTTCTTGTCGAGACAGATCACTGTCCCTTGTCATGGCTTCGGAATATGTCGCCTAAAAATGGCCGCCTACTGAGATGGAGTTTGGCACTGCAAGAACATAATTTTGAGATCCGCTACAAAAAGGGGCGGGATAATGGAAATGCCGATGCTCTCAGCCGAGGCTTCCTGTGATAAGGAGCAAGCGCATTCCGATTGAGTTACGACAGCCAGTGTTTTATTTTGTTATGTCATTCCGTGTATCTTTTCGTTTTTCGTTTTGGATTTTTTTTTTTTAACCTTTACTGCATGGTGAACCTGTTACTTAGTCTGCCTGCCAAGGCCAGACGTTGAGAAAGGGATATAATTTGTTAGTTGAGTTTCCCGACCTTCTCACTTCTCACTCGCCATTTGCCTCAAAGCTATGCGACTTGCGGCTTGAGTGCAATTTATTTAAGGTAAATTCTTCAAAACTTTAGGAGCGTTGCCATATTGCTTTGTTTAGGGACGTTCCGAGCAACGTTCTAGTGTGGCTGCTTTTATGCCGACAACGGGCTAAGAGTTCAGTAGCCTGGCATATCTCGGGAGGGGTGGTGTACCGCCTTGTCGCTGCTTGGGTACTGTGCGGATTTGATCACTAATGTCAGTCCCAGCCTTCGACCTGCGGGGGCCCCTTCGACGGAGAAGCACTACTTACGGACCTGCTGACCCCACTTGAGCGAGAGAGAAAACCTGAGCCGCAGCCGTTCCAGAGCTGCTGCGCTGCCAGGCCTCTTCAAGGTGCAGCGTTGGGCTGCCCATCTACGAGTCCTTTTCCCGGCGGCGGACGAGCTGTTGTGATCGGCCCCCATGTCTGGGCGCCGCTTGGACGCGTGGAATGGTTCCGGCTTCGCAGCGCGTCCTGAGACGTCCAGAATCGGCAACAACACAGCAGTAGTACTGCGAATTCCTTAGAGTCGTCGGCTCGTCTTGCCAAAAGCCCTTTGGGCACGCACGACCGACGGATTACCGAGGGGGGGCTGTTCGCTGTCTGGGCTGCCTAGAAGGAGTGGTCCTTGCTTGGGTCGTCAACATTCAGCGGACAATGAGCCGAGCGCTTTGTATCCATCTTCGGGGACATTCCTCACGTTCCATGGCGCCTTTCCCGAGCGATGTCTCCTCGAAGAGTCATCTCGGCGCGTACGACCAACACCAACTGGAAAGGGAGAAGGCCTCAGTTCTCCTCCCTTTCCAGTCGCGCCACGTCAGCTAATGGGGCGGCTGCAAGAGGCGGCTTGACCGGTTCGGCTGGTCCCAGCACGTCGCAGCAACGCACGTGCGGCTTCAGAATGTTGAAGGTGCGACGGTGAGATGCCGTGCAAATGCTGTGTGCCGCGATGCCGTGGCAACTACACCGTGGACACGAAAGTGCACGTTTTCAAGTTCTCAAGGGATCAAACTCTGAGGAACGCGTGAATACGCGCTGTGCCACAGGAAGACCTCTCCGTGACCGAGAATTCCAGGGTAAGCTTTCTTTCTGGTAGAGCATTGTTGTTTCATTGCAAATGTAAATTCAATATTTGCATATGCTTGAATAAGTGGTTCACAAGCCGCACTTTGTCAAATACTCATTGGTTTGCTCATTGTATGTAAATTTCCTTGGTAGGTATGCGAACTTCACTTCAGAGAGGAGGACATCATCCGAGAAGCCTCGCATACCGATGTAACTACTGGCCGCACAATTACAGTGCTATTATCCCATGTTCGCCTCCGCCCGGACGCTGTACCGTCCAAGTTCCCGAGCTTCCCGAGAATTCAAAGTTCCCGAGAATTCAAAGAAGTTGCGCACATCGTGCCCGAGCACCGACTACACGCGGAGTTCCTGCACAAGATGCTGAAAAATGTGATTTGCGGGCTGGAAAAGATTGGGTACCGCGTTGTGTGTGTCGTGAGTGACAACAACGCCGTGAACAGGAAAGCGATGTCTCACTTCGAATCGACCCCTTCCAACAGAATTGTGTATCAACACCCGTCGGACCCTGCGAGGCCGCTGTTCTTCGTTATAGACCCGGTACACATACTAAAATGCATACGAAACAACTGGATCAACCAGAAGAATGACCAAGTATGCTTCTACTTCCCTGAGATGCAAACAGACGCAGCACAATCAGAGCGCATGCAAACAGCGTCATTTTCGACAATCAGGGATCTGCACAGCAAAGAGTGTGACCAGCTGTTGAAATATGGCTATGGGCTGTCGAGAAAAGCCCTTTACCCGTCGAATATTGAAAGGCAAAACGTAAAGCTTGACTTTTTGCTCTTGCTTTTGAAATGGCTGGATGAGTGGAAAAACAAAGGCTGCATTTGCTGGCCAACGAAGAGCCATCTGACTTCGACACCTGAGAGAACGGTCACACAAGCGAATCAGTGCTGAAACACATCCTGCGGTGCAGCACTAACATTTTACTGAAGAGCGTTTGTGGAAAGCTCAACGACAAACTTCTTGACGCTGCTGACAAGGCAAAAAAACGGAAAGCCACAACTCTCCAGAATAAATAGGTGAACAGCTTCTGATAAAGCGCAAACACAAAACGAAACTAGTTTGTGTAAATAAATCTTTCGCACCTATAATTTGCTTCGAGTGAAATTTATTTTAAACTACGTGCATGCTCGTTCTTGCAAGAAAAAAAAAAAGCGCCCGCTTGGTGATTCTATGCGACAACCTCTCTTGAACAGTGCTCCGTGCTTTTACCAGTCCGCCCTATCGCCTGACGTCACTAGAAGAAAGCTAAGGCCTTGCCTTTCTAGAGGGTGTTGGTACGACTCCCCGTTCTCGCACTGTGCCAGTGGTGTCGTGTATTGTGTGTGTTACACCCTCGCCGGGCAGAGAACTGGGCGGGCCTCTCCTCCCTTCCTGGGTTGGAAAGGAGGCGGTGTGACTTTCTCCCTTCGGGGGCATAAAAACGCGAGCGCAAGACGCTCGGAAAGAGAGCTTCCTTCCATCATCTAGTATGATGCTTACTCCATGTAACACGCTACCTTCAACATCATGTAAAATAGTGTAAATAAATCGTTCAAGTTATCAGCTCCGGCTCCTCGGCCCGTCTTCGCCCTGACCCTTGGATGGCTCCGGGCCCGACAAATTCCCCCAGTCACGACAGTGGATGGCAGCGGTGGGATGATCTGCGCAGGAATTCGACTCCGGCTTGGTGAGTGCACGACCTTTTCTCCTTGAGAGTTGCCAGGCTTAAATTAGTTCTTCCTGGTAACAAGAGTGTTGGAAGCCTGTTCACGGGAACCTTGCTTCAACGCTTTCCCTTGAGAAACTTGTCGGCAGAAAAGTAGCGGCCATGGCTTGGAGAAAGTTGCACAGATCGGACCTAGACGTGATATGCGGGGAATTCGGGATTGATTGCGGGAAACATCTTAAAAAGGCGGAAGTCATCAGGGCTATGGAGGCAAGCAGAGATGACGAGGAGATCGTGGAGTTGTGGGAGGATATAAAAAAAAAAGGGAAGATCAGGAGCGCGAGCGCGAGCGCCAAAGGGAAGAGCGCCATAAAGAAGAGCAGGAACGCGTGCGCGAGCGCGAGCGCAAGCACGAACTGGAGAAAAAGCGCCTAGACTTAGAAATAGCTCGGGCAACTACCTCAGGAGGCGCAACACTCAATGCTCCAGTAAGTAAGGCACCAAAAATAAAAGACCTCCTGAATCCTTTTAAGATGGGAGAGGATATCGGGTTATTTTTGGTCAATTTTGAGAGAAGTTGCGAAGGCAAGTTTGAGCGTGAGTTATGGGCACAAATGCTCTTGACCGTGCTTCCATGCGAGGCAGCGGATGTACTGGCTCGTTTGCCGCGAGAGGAGGCGAATGACTACGATATTGTAAAGCGTGCGCTACTAAAGAGGTATCGGCTGTCTGCTGAAGCTTTCCGACGACGTTTCAGAAATAGTAGCAAACGTAGCAGTGAATCATTTGCCGATTTTGCATACAGTCTGAGGTGCAATCTCACTGAGTGGCTTAAGGGCGAGGGAGCTTTTGGAGACCATGACAAGGTAGTCGAGTTGATTTGCACGGAGCAATTCCTGAACGTTCTAAGTGACGAAGCACGCTTATGGGTATTAGATCAGCCCGGGGAAAAGAATTTGGAGCGTACCGCAGAACTGGCTGAAGAGTACACCATGAGGCGTGAGGAAATAAGAGAGCGCAACAAACCCACAAAGAAACCGTACCGTGAGAATTTTAAGCAGTCTGAGCGCAACAGTTATGCCCCTATTGCACCAGGAGGGACGAATGAAAAAGACACGCACGGGGAATCGACCATGAGTGGACGCGCTGGCAAAGAGAAAGAACAGGATAAGAATCGCGACAGAGCATTTGAGGCAAAGAAACCCATTGTGTGCTATCGATGTAATGAACCGGGGCACTTAGCAGTGGGTTGCCGTAAGGAAAAACTCGTTTTCTCCCTTTTTAACCATACTGATGAGAACATGAGGTTACTTGAACCGTACTTAAGAGAGATGACTGTCAATGGGCAAAATTGCCGGGTTCTACGCGATTCCGCGGCCACTATGGATGTAATACACCCATCTTACGTGCCCGCGGATGGGTTCACCGGAGACTGCGCGTGGATCAGACAGGTAGCGCAGGAAGACAGTGTGTGTCTGCCAGTGGCCAAAGTCCTCATCAAGGGTCCCTTCGGAGAACTGGAAACAGAGGCTGCCGTGTCACAAAGTTTGCCGAAGCAGTACGGTTACCTTTTTTCTAACCACTCGGAGGACCTGTTAAGAAAGAAAGGTCTGAGCTTTGGAGAACACACTGTACATGCTCTAACGCGGTCTAAGGCAAAGGAGATCGCAAAGGAGCTCGGCAGTTCCCAAAATAGAGAGGCACAGGGCCCCGACGAAACAAGGGCAGACGCGAATCAGGAGAACGTCCCGAGCGATGGCGAAAGCAGCTTTAAGAGTTCCAGTGAGGCCAGCGAGGAAGTTAACCTTCTTTCCGTGCCACCTTGCATGGGCGGGTTCTTGGAGCTATCGAAAGTAAGCCCGGAGGTTATCGCTGCGGAACAGGCCGAGGATAAAACGCTGCAAAAGTTGAGCGATATGGTGGAGGAGGGGTTGGCGCGGAAGAACGTCTTTTTGCACCGCCGCGCCGGAATTTTGTACCGTCAGTACAAAGACTCGAAGGGGGTGCACTATGATCAATTAGTGGTTCCACAGAAATATCGAGCCAAAGTACTGGAGCTGTGTCACGGTGGCGGGTGGTCGGGCCATCTTGGCAAAAAGAAAACGAAGACTCGTCTACTTAGGGAGTTTTATTGGCCCAATTGTTTCAAGGATACCGAGAGGTATGTGCAATCCTGCGATGTGTGCCAAAGAATAGGCAAAGCACACGACCAGCAGAAAGCGCCCTTAAAGTTGGTGCCACTCATTAGTGAACCTTTCCGCCGCCTTGTCGTGGACGTTGTGGGCCCCCTGCCTGTGACAAAGTCAGGGTACCGCTACATCTTAACCTTGATATGTCCTGCCACAAAATTCCCGGAGGCGGTTCCCTTGAAGGAGCAGTCATCTGTAGAAATAGTGGATGCTTTGCTTTCAGTGTTTTCGAGAGTAGGCTTCCCGTCAGAGTTACAGAGCGACCAGGGCAGTGTGTTTACTAGCGCACTAACTACCACATTCTTGGAGAGGTGTGGCATTAGGATAATACACAGTTCCGTCAGACACCCTCAGAGCAATTCAGTAGAAGCATGGCACTCGGTTCTCAAAAGGGTCTTACGGGCATTGTGCTACGAGAATCGGAAAGATTGGGAAGCATGCTTGCCAGCCACCATGTTTGCCCTGAGGTCTGTGCCGCACGAGGCCACCGGCTTTAGTCCCGCTGAGCTAGTATATGGGAGATCTCTAAGGACCCCACTTCGCATGCTGCGAGAATCTTGGGAAGGGAGAGGTGAGGATCCCACTGTGATCGAGTATGTGTTGGGCTTACTCGGGCGACTTCAGACCTGCAGAGAACTCGTTGAGGCGAACATGACAATAGCGCAGCTTAAAGCAAAACGTCTGTACGATAAGAACGCACGTCAACGTTCGTTTTCAGAAGGAGATCAGGTGATGCTTTTAGCCTCATCTAAAGCGAACAAGCTCGCGGTTCAGTGGGAGGGCCCTGCGAAGGTTATGCAGAAGTTGTCGGACACCAATTATGTGGTCAAACTACCGGGAAGGCGGAAAGAGGTAAAGATTTACCATTCAAACTTGATGAAACCTTACCACCAGCGGTCAGCAGTAGTTCAACTCGCGCTTAACGTTCCGGAAGAATTAGAGACAGATTTTCCTTTTCCCGGGCAGGCTTCTAATTCTCAGTCCCTCGACATCTTGCTAGACACGGTCACCAGTAACTCGAATTTGAATGCAGAACAGAAAAGAGAACTGGAGAACCTACTGCGCGAGTTTGAGGGAGCTTTCGTCGACAGGCCAGGAAGAACCGATTTAGTTGAGCACGACATTGAACTAACTTCTAGGGAACCCATTCTTTCACGGCCTTATCGCGTGTCACCCAGGCAAAGGGAAATTCTCGCACGCGAGATTCAAAGAATGTTGGAAATTGGTGTCATCGTCCCGTCGGAGAGTGAGTACACCTCCCCTCTAATACTGGTGGAAGCACCCGGGAAGGAACCGAGACCCTGCATCGATTATCGGAAACTGAATGCTGTCACGCGAGACCAGCTGTACCCTATTCCCAACGTAGAGGAGAGAGTGGAAACTGTCAGCAGGGCTCAGTACGTCTCCACGCTAGACCTCACACGCGGCTACTGGCAGGTGCCTATGACCGAACGAGCCAGTAAATACGCAGCGTTTATCTCCCCCTTGGGCACTTTCCGACCCCTGGTCATGAGTTTTGGGCTCAAAAACGCGCCCTTTTGCTTTTCACGGCTCATGGATCGTGTGCTGGCGGGAGCAGAGAACTACGCTGTTCCTTATCTAGATGACATTGCAGTGTTTTCGGACAGCTGGGAAAAACACCTGAGCCACTTGCGGGACGTCTTGACGCGCTTAAGGAACGCGGGCCTCACTGTTAAAGCAGAAAAGTGTCAATTGGGACAGGCGGAAGTAGAGTATCTAGGGCACATTGTTGGGCGAGGATGCCGGCGGCCCCACGAGGTAAAACTTGCCGCCATCGAGAACTATCCCCGACCTGTCACTAAAACTGATATCAGGGCCTTTCTAGGCCTCACTGGATATTACCAACACTATATCCCCAACTATTCACAGATCGCCAGTCCTCTGACCGACAGTTTAAGGAAGGGAGAGCCCGTTAAGGTCCAGTGGGACGAGTTAAGGGAAAGTTCGTTCCAGGCTTTGAAAGCAGCACTGACGTCTCAACCGATTTTACGAGCTCCGGATTATAACCGACCTTTTGTACTTCAGTGCGACGCTAGTGAAAGGGGTCTTGGGGCTGTTCTGAGTCAGCGAGATGAAAGTAGAGAGGAGCACCCCGTGCTTTTCATTAGTCGTAAGCTTTCAACACGTGAGGAGGCTTATAGCACCTCAGAGAAAGAGTGTGCATGCTTAGTATGGGCTATTCACAAGCTTCGGTGCTACTTGGCCGGCTCGCCCTTTCTTGTCGAGACAGATCACTGTCCCTTGTCATGGCTTCGGAATATGTCGCCTAAAAATGGCCGCCTACTGAGATGGAGTTTGGCACTGCAAGAACATAATTTTGAGATCCGCTACAAAAAGGGGCGGGATAATGGAAATGCCGATGCTCTCAGCCGAGGCTTCCTGTGATAAGGAGCAAGCGCATTCCGATTGAGTTACGACAGCCAGTGTTTTTATTTTGTTATGTCATTCCGTGTATCTTTTCGTTTTTCGTTTTGGATTTTTTTTTTTTTAACCTTTACTGCATGGTGAACCTGTTACTTAGTCTGCCTGCCAAGGCCAGACGTTGAGAAAGGGATATAATTTGTTAGTTGAGTTTCCCGACCTTCTCACTTCTCACTCGCCATTTGCCTCAAAGCTATGCGACTTGCGGCTTGAGTGCAATTTATTTAAGGTAAATTCTTCAAAACTTTAGGAGCGTTGCCATATTGCTTTGTTTAGGGACGTTCCGAGCAACGTTCTAGTGTGGCTGCTTTTATGCCGACAACGGGCTAAGAGTTCAGTAGCCTGGCATATCTCGGGAGGGGTGGTGTACCGCCTTGTCGCTGCTTGGGTACTGTGCGGATTTGATCACTAATGTCAGTCCCAGCCTTCGACCTGCGGGGGCCCCTTCGACGGAGAAGCACTACTTACGGACCTGCTGACCCCACTTGAGCGAGAGAGAAAACCTGAGCCGCAGCCGTTCCAGAGCTGCTGCGCTGCCAGGCCTCTTCAAGGTGCAGCGTTGGGCTGCCCATCTACGAGTCCTTTTCCCGGCGGCGGACGAGCTGTTGTGATCGGCCCCCATGTCTGGGCGCCGCTTGGACGCGTGGAATGGTTCCGGCTTCGCAGCGCGTCCTGAGACGTCCAGAATCGGCAACAACACAGCAGTAGTACTGCGAATTCCTTAGAGTCGTCGGCTCGTCTTGCCAAAAGCCCTTTGGGCACGCACGACCGACGGATTACCGAGGGGGGGCTGTTCGCTGTCTGGGCTGCCTAGAAGGAGTGGTCCTTGCTTGGGTCGTCAACATTCAGCGGACAATGAGCCGAGCGCTTTGTATCCATCTTCGGGGACATTCCTCACGTTCCATGGCGCCTTTCCCGAGCGATGTCTCCTCGAAGAGTCATCTCGGCGCGTACGACTCCCCGTTCTCGCACTGTGCCAGTGGTGTCGTGTATTGTGTGTGTTACACCCTCGCCGGGCAGAGAACTGGGCGGGCCTCTCCTCCCTTCCTGGGTTGGAAAGGAGGCGGTGTGACTTTCTCCCTTCGGGGGCATAAAAACGCGAGCGCAAGACGCTCGGAAAGAGAGCTTCCTTCCATCATCTAGTATGATGCTTACTCCATGTAACACGCTACCTTCAACATCATGTAAAATAGTGTAAATAAATCGTTCAAGTTATCAGCTCCGGCTCCTCGGCCCGTCTTCGCCCTGACCCTTGGATGGCTCCGGGCCCGACAAATTCCCCCAGTCACGACAACCCCAAACCACCATATGATTATTAGAGACGCCGTATTGGAGGGCTCCGAAAATTTCGACTACCTGGGGTTTCTTAACGTGCACCTAAATGCGAGCACACGGGCCTACAGCATTTTCGCCTCCATTAAAAATGCAGCCGCCACATACGGGACTCGATCCCGCGACCTGCGGGTCAGCAGTCGTGTACGTTAGCCTCTAGGCCACCACGGCAGGGCATCTTGCTGCTTCTGCTTTACAGCTCTTGATCGAGTCGACGGATGCTACCCGATGCAACGTCTTCAGTCAAGTTATGGACTGCTACAGCCGAGATGGACTGCTAGCAACTATTTCAACGACAGTTATCGACGAAACTATCAGGTCGAAGTCCGAGCTGAGAGGCGAGCAAAATGCCAGCAGGGCGCCAGCACTAACGGTAAGCCTTTCAAGGAGCAGCTTCTCGCTCTCACAGCCTACACCTATGTGCTTCGAACCCCTTGTTCAGAAGCCGCTGACAGAGACGCACTGCAATCACTGTCTGCTGGATTCACGCAGTGAGTGCAGGTAAGCATGGAACCCCGAAGAGGAGCACGCAGAGAACCTTGTGAAGGAGCATGTGAAAAACACGCAGTTGAACAAGTCTGATGTCAGCAATGGTTCCAAGCTAAAAAATTTCTTTGCGAGGAAGCCAGTTTAGTTTTCTAGCACCATTAGCAATGCATCGAGACAGATCTCGGACAAGCAGCTAACCGACGATGCCGTAGCACTGGGGGCTGACAAGAAGCACATGTACCACCCGCAGAACGCCGACGGTGATTTTAATAATGTTCGGTGAACGCTGAAGCGCGAACTCGAGACAATGGACAATGTCACCAACCACCTGATTACGGAGTCGAGATCATCTCTTACATGCCGCAAGGTAGCACGACATCACAAGGACAGACATCTACGCGTGACTATCCTGTTTAAGCGCGCATTTTCGAACTCTGGTGAACTCATGTGTTATTCAAAGGGACCGTGAACCTCACAAAGAAAAGTACAATAACTTCCTCGTCCCAGCTATTCCGCAACCAAATACCACCCACTTCGTCACTCCACCCCCCCCCCTCATCTCCTCGGTTGAAAGATGTTACGTGCAGATGGATAAAGATGGGTGAAGAGAAAGGGGACCACACGATATGGGTGACTAGATGGCAGAAAGACGAAGAAGATGAAGTAATGCTTAGGTGATGGCGTCATGTTTGCGTTTAATATATAGAGTTCCTGTCTATTGTGTTTAGGTTGTGCGGGTCTCTCCATTGTATATATATATATATATATATATATATATATATATATATATATATATATATATATATATATATATATATATATATATAAAGGCAATCTTTCATCTGAAGAAGAAGCCTACCAATGAGTAATACGTTGATCTCTCTCTCTCTCTGATGATCGACTTATCATAAAGTGTTCCTCAACATACGAAAGATTCCCTTGTTTTTTCTTTCAGGACCTGCACAGTTTGACGTTAAACTGCCATCTTTGTTTCTAACATTCATCAGCCTCTTTAATGACATTGCACTCGTTTGACGGGGCTTACTTTCCCGATCGACTCGACCGACCGAGATGAGAACCCTCGCAAGCGTGCCTTCGCGGTCACTTGAAAGCAGACTCGTGTACCGACGTCGACACTATATGCACAACGGCGGTCTCCGTTGCGAAACGAGTGGTCGTCGCGCGAAACTCCTTTCGGAGGAATTAATTTCGGCCCCTCGACGCGATTAAACGACCGTGTATGCATGCGAGGGCCGCACGCAGTAGGTTACGCGTAAGGCGCGGCGTTGAGACGCTCGTTCAGCGAACTCTGGGGAGCTTGCCGCGAGTAAGTGTCGCGTTATCGCGGAAGGGGCCGCTCGTGGTATAAAAGGGGGCCGCGATTAAGCGAGCGTCCAATTAGCGGCGTCACCGCCGATCACTGGGCGTTAGAGCGATGCCGTTAAGGGGTCCTCATTTTCTGGCCTCAGGTATATCTTACGCCTCGCAGGTGCGGATGAGTTAAGCGGCGAAGGCTTTAAAGGCATATACGCAATGCATATGCGGAAAGGAATAATGAAGTGCGTTCGATAGCCCCCACGATGCAAAGCACGTCATTTCAAAAGGGGCGCAGACCGTCAAAAGGGACCCAGGAATTACGGGCATAGCAAGAAATTCGCTCCGGGGGAGCGGAAGGGGGGGGCGAGGTTTAAACATACTATATGTATATTCGTACGAATGCTTTTATATACGTGTGTATATATACACATGCTAAAATATAAAAATTTCGGGAGGAAGCGATACTAGCCCCACTACTTTCCTAATTATGACATTGCAGGGAATGGCGTAAGACACAAATGGACTGATTAACCGGCTGCGAAAGCGCTTACATTGATGCAATAATGTGTTTTAAACACGGGCAATTCCGTGTGGTCAAACGCCGCGCCGCCACTCATATTACCGCCATACTTCACTAAGTGGCCCTATTATCAAGCACGGGTAAATAAGTAATAAAGTCCCGCCCTTGATGCGATAGTTTCGCGACCCAAGTTTTGGTATTTTGTATGCTGTTTTGTATTACACGATATACGTGATCCCTTTAACAGAAGCGTGTAGAGACCAGCTGTACCGTGTCGAACTATGGGGTATAACGTATACAGTATAACTTACACACCATAGTTCGACACGCCGGCGACGCCGGCCACCGCTATTGATGGAGACGCCAATCAAATTTAGGCCCGATGTTAAAATGACGTGTAAGCAAAAACTTGAGATTATGCGTGCCTTGGATCATTCGGAATAACAATTTAGAGCGCGTGTTTGCGTTTTAAATTGAAGGGCCCACATTGTATGCACTGTATCTCTATCTGTATCTCTGACTGAGTATTCTTTGTTAGCACGTCATGTACCACTCTTAAATATGGGTTAGTCGTTTTAACAAAGAAGCATGGTGCTATAGAAAACACAACCATGTACGATCGTTAAAAAACTGCATGAAAAAAAAAACGCGGGAAAAGAAGAATATTACTGCAGGATAAGCGTGTGCTACCGCAACTGAATTTGTTTTATTAAAGAAAACGAATGTATATGACAAGCAAACAGCAGCTGTTCACCACGAACAGAACCAAAAAGTCCAGATGTGCGCCGTCAGGTAACTTATCTCAGCCTTGTTTAACACGAAGGAATGTTTGGTCACACATTCATCAGCAGCTTTACAGAATTAGGAAAGCTTCAACAAGTTCTAAAACCTGTCTGGCCCGTATGACGTGCAAGCACTTCGGCATAGGACGTCCGGAAGTGGAGTACAGAAGTGGGGCACAAGTTCATGCACATTGTGTGATTGTCCCGCCCGATAACTTTTGATGTAGTGTTTGTTTTAGTGTAGTGAAAAAAGGGACAAATTTTGCGCGATTATACCAGGCGTGGTTTTTTGGGGAAGGTGGCCCGGGTGGCAAAAACATTGAGGAGACAAATAAGATAAAAAAGAGGAGAGATAAAACTTGAAGTTCTTGGTTCGATCACTTTATAGGCTGCGATTCGGTCAGAGACAACACTTTCAGCTCGTCCTCGTAGCCCGTGGACCTGTAAACTGTTCCCATGGCTCGTCTCAAGGACTGTCAAAGTCGGCAAACCGATGCCTCCGGCGTGGTGCTGATGCACCGGCTGGCTGAAAAGGCTTCTGGTCATTGCCTATTGCAATCGACCTCGACGCTATTATGGCGTCATACATCGCCGTTCGCTCAGCACTGCATCAGCGTCGAGCATATTTATCTAAATTTGTGCAAGTTCTAAAATATCTCCCCTAATTGTTCCATGACATGGTGAAATATTTTCTATTTTCGAATGTACTGTACCACCGTTAATTTTTCCGTTTGCGTAGAATTTTGTTTGCTTGTTTTTCATGTTGCGCTGTATTTTTTTTTATTTCCGGACTCGAACAGCAGCTATGGGCAGTCCATCGGGCGCGCGGCGCAAGCAGAGAAACTAAGTATTTCTGTTCCGACATGGGAGCGGCCCACAGCGTGATAAATAACGTTCCGAAGGACCAAAAAAAGTTCATCCATCCATCTTACGAGAGTATACATGGGAGCTGTTCATGCACAAACGGCATTGTCGTTTGCGATGACTGTTATGTCATCACACTTTACCCAACCTCAAAGCATGAAACGCATGGCTTTTCTTGCAGCGCGGACTACGTGATATACAAAAATACACTGCGTACATGAAAGTAGCTTAAACCTGCCTATAAGATCTCTACTGTGGTTTGAATGACTTTGGCAGCACACTGTGACAACACTTTTGCATCACTTCGACCTGCACGTGAATGCTGCTTGCATGAAACATGTCGACATATGTAGGGTATGTTTAAGGCATCCCTCCCAGTTTCTTCACCCCTTATACTCAGTCTTACTGGTGGTATATCTACTCGTGTGGTCAAAGAGCGAGAGAGACGAAGGCGAAATGCAGGATGGTTAATGAAACTTTCGCTCGATTAGCGATCCAACCCACGGTATAGGGAAAAGGGGTAATACGTGATTCGACAGAGAAAAAACAACAAAAATAAGCAATATATGTAAATAACAGTCAGTGTTAGCACCCACAACTTGACCTCACGCATGTAGTTACCAGACTTGAAGATGCGTAGTATCGAAAAGTTCCCAGGTCGATATCTCATCTAATATTGTAAGCGTGGCCTGTGACCTTTTGATCACGCTTGTATGTACATGGCTCAATGTTGTTCTATATGGATCGCACATTTTTCCTGCAACTTGAACCAGGAATTGCAGCATACGGGTGCAAAATTGTACTGTAAGTAAGCCAAACCTGACCCGATGTACCTCGCAATCGAATCCTGGTTTTCAAACGTGAGACCCCAGAATTCAGCTGCTAACAGACCTTGTTTATGCATAATCTCAACGTGCCGTTGAGTTCTATCCGATCCTGCGTTCCATTTCGCGTTCTCCCATAGCACAGACAGCGAGAGTACATTATCGCGCATTATCCGCCTGGGCGGATAATGCACGATAATTATAGGTTCACGTTTTGAGGTGAAAGTCCTCAATATCGAGGTTTCAAGGTCATCTGAGGCCAAAAAATAAGGTCTAAAAAAGAAAAGAGCACGAGCGTGTGAGATGCAGATCTTCATCTACCTCGTCTTGGCGCCGATCGCATGAACAGCAGCGCAGGGTGTGAAGAAAGGGGTGACGCGTGTTCCGAAATAGTAGCCTGCCAAACATGCACACTCTTGAAGATAGGGCCTGATGGGCGACTGTCGTAGCCGGGCCCAATTTGGCGGCTTCTGCTCGCTATATAGGCTGTGTATTTTTGCGTTGTCGTTACATTTCTAAAACTCCATTGCATGGTGCCTATACGGCACCGTGCAGGCTCAGAGCTTCATGTCACATCGCTATGGGTTTAACTTGGCTTTCGACTTTACATTCTTGGGAAGTTCTAGGCATCCCCTGCAATTTTTTAACGCTCCCGAATTTTGAAGCAAAAGCCATCATTCAAAGCACGCCAGAAGGACAGGCTTGTTCGCAGTAATGTAAACGTTTTTAGCTGTCCTGTCACCACTAGTACATATACGGCTTTGTTACGCAATGTGACCTAGTCGAGAGAAAGCACTAGAGCATTGCGAAAGGCGAGGACAGCCAGCATCCCTTGGTGGTTGTTAGACAGGTGGCTTCCGCTGTATGCACATACTTTGTCCGCGGCGTCGCGCACGAAGAACAGAAAAGCAAAAAAAAAAAGTTGTGGCTGCTACCGAGAGTAGGCCCCGCAAGTTCGGCAGGTGAAGAGAGCGTCCGTCAGGCGACAATCCAACCCAATCGAGAATCAGCTCAAATTAGGGAAGAGCTATATACGGGGTGCGCGCGACGGGCCCCAGAGGGGGAAACGGAGAGGTGACGTTAGCGGGAGGCTCGTTTTTCCTCATTAGGCCCAACGTGGCCGCCACCGCGCGCGACGGTGCGCTTCAGTGCGCTACGCGACGCTCCCGACGTCTAGGTGTGGAGGACGAGGGGTGTGAAAGGCAGCGGGAACGGTGGGACAGAACCGAATAGCGCAGCGCTAACAGCAGCAGTAGCACACGACGGAACAGCAGCAGACGACGAGGCAGTGGCGGTGTCATCCGTGCGTGCGTGTTGCAATGAAGAAAAACGAGTGCCGGAACCGCGACGCCGAGTGCGGGCCGTAAATTTTTCACCCTTCCCTCGCCCTCCTCCTCCCTTGCTGGTGAGCGGGGGTGGAAGTTCTGGGCCAGGAGTGGGGAGGGGGGGAGCAGTTGGCAGACAAGAGTGTCGGGAACGATAGCGCAAGACGCGTCAAACTATACAGATGCATCGCGAGGCGCAGTCGGGTGAAAGGCACGGGAAGAAGGTGGGCCACCTCTGCGCGGCGCAGGGGTTGTCCCCTTCCATTTCCAATTTGGACGTCTCGTCCTCGTAAGAAACTGCGGTGCGCGCGACGCTCGGGATGAAATAGCGTCGGTTGTAGGCGAGAAGGGGGGATCCAGAGATGGCAGGCCGCGCGGGGCTGTCAGTCTGCCGTCGCTGGAGACTTGTGCACGCCGGGTTGCGAGAGGCTTTCCCAGGTGCTTAGGGCTGCGGGATCAGGATTGGCGGCCCAGGCAGCCGAGCGACGGCCGGGAGATTCCCGCCGAGACCGCCGGCTTTGAGCGCTGGATTAAGGCCGTAAATCTTGCGCCGCTCCCGCGAGACTAATAGGTCTGACCGCAGGCCGCGCACTGCTGCGCCATGGCAGCTGCAGAGAGCAGCAGCCACGGAGTCCGCCTCGTTTTCCGTCTCTATTTCTATCTGCCAACTCGGACGTGCGTGCTGGAAAGTTGGCTCCCTTCCCTGTTCGCCTTGCTCCAAGGTTGCACGCCTATATCCACGAGACATGTGTTACGGGCATTCGACGCCACACCGTGCAGCGAGTTTTCCGCGCGCTCCCCAAAAACTTTTCCACCACCTCGGTGCCTTTTTTCCCGGTCTCCCGCAAAGAGTGAGACAAGTTTCGCATGCCGGAAAGCAGGTCGCCTCCCGCCATGCGTCTTCATAGCCCGCGCTGTGCAGCCAGACGTTCTTGATTGGGCGGACAGATGAAAACGGAAAGGTGCGCGTGTTTACCGAGATTTATCTCGCTCAGCGGGACCTGAGACTGACTCGCAGTAGAGAGCCAACACGCGTCGACTTCGTGCTACAGAGCGAATACATTTTCCAACCGAGGCCGAAAGGTGAAGAATGCTACACTTTGAAAGGTGTATACATGGGAATGCAAATGGTGCATAAACACTGATGTGTGCGAACGGAATGAGCGTGTAATTGCTTCCTCCCGTCACGTATATGATTCCCTATCTCGCCCAAAATCCATTTGCAACTAGCGTGACGGCGAAGAAGTAGAAAGTATGTCGGACACTTGCATTACAAACATAATCACGCTAAGCTTCCTAGTCTGCTTTGTTTTTTCCCTGTGTTTGCACAGCGTACAAGAGCGGGATTTTTTTTTTAAATGAATATCACGTTACTCCATTTCACCATAGCGGGTTGCGCACCAGTTAGCCACCTTCATTAAATGGAAAGTTTATTATTATTATTATTATTATTATTATTATTATTATTATTATTATTATTATTATTATTATTATTATTATTATTAATGTTGTACGTGTTCTTGTAATAGAAGCAGTACCAGTAGTAGTCGTAATATCGAGTGTTGCAGTGGCACATACGTGCTCTCGTTAATCAGCCAGGAACAAAGTAATAAATTTATTAGACTTGTGAATGTTAAACAAATAAAACAATAAGTTGGCTTATGGTGGTTATAGTACCAAAGGAAAAGGCTTTCTGTAGCAGTGATAAGTAAAACTACAGAAATAAGTGAAAGCGAGATCGTCAACTCGAAATAAATAAAGCGATAAAGGAAATGGGGTCTTGATGTAGTCACGGGGCCGCAAGAAGAATATAAAGAATTACCTGGCGTCTGTGCCAACATGGACAACAAACTAACTTAGACAAAAGGGTGAGACATAAAGAAAACTGAAAGAGACCGTCGGCTGATAGCCATTAACAGTTGCTAAAAAAGCAAAGGTTGGTCAGTATAGGGCCGAATAAAGCAAACATTTGCCATGAAACATATCAAAGCAAAAAAACGCTACATGCAATAAAATACAGAATCTTATCGCAAGTCCGTAACCTGAACGAAGATGCATGGAACACATATTATTTTTAAAGCCTTAATTCTTTACGGTATATATGCGCCTTTACAACTCCGTAGCACTTTTTTAAGACTTACTCCAGCAAGCATATTAGTTCAGTTCCCGTGGTGAGTCTACCTGCGCCATTTCTTGATTTCTGCAGTGAACCAACGATTTGCAAGAATCTGTCGCTGCTACAGACGCCTGTTAGCCCACGCGATTTTTGCTCCAGAAACACGCTGTGCTCGCTGCCATGATGGCAACACTGAAAGCGCCGTGTATAACCACTTACATGCAAGGCAAATAGGTAGAGTAAGGCAGTGAATGCGGCGGCTGCATTTCCGATGGAGGCGGAAATGTTGTAGGCCCGTGTGCTCAGATTTAGGCGCACGTTAAAGAACCCCAGGTGGTCGAAATTTCCGGAGCCCTCCACTACGGCGTCTCTCATAATCATATGGTGGTTTTGGGACGTTAAACCCCACATATCATCAGAGTAAGGTAGTGAAAACTTGGCAGTCATATACGCTTTATGCAAAAAAAAACATAAAAGACTGCAGCAAGGTTTTAGCTCATCCTCTCCACGAGCTCATTATGTAAAGCTGAGAGATGTTTAGCCTCCGAGCATGCCTACGTTAGCGCCGAAATAATGCGAACGAGAACCACCTGAGCGAGTGCAGAAAAAAGCACGCGCTTGTGTAGACGAGCACACGCCCACGTTAGTTTGCACGCAAATATTTGCTTTGTTGGATGCTGTAAAAATAGTAGAGACACAAATACCGTGCCGCATTAGCGCTGCACAGTCTGAATCGCTAAGTTCTAACGTATACGGCACGGTATACGGCATCAGCTCGGCATGCACCACGTTTCTGAGCGCGAAAAATGCCAAAATGAAACAAACACGGCAAGCTGCAGAAGCACTCGTCCTTGTTGTTTTTCTTTTTTTTTCGTGCGCCTGTTTTTTTTTTTGCAGTTTGTTAGAACTAGCGTATTGTTTCGTAAATAACCTTCGCAGCAAACCGGGAAAATGTGCTTGAAATTTGGGGTTGCAGAAAATATTCGGGAATTATGCATGTCTTTTTTTTTTGTAAAAATAAACATGGGGTGCGGACTATATAATAGGCCGTGTTTACGCGTGAAACTGTGGTATGTACCAACAAGACCATCTTGCCATAAGTACTACGCTTCATTCGCTGCTCAAAAATGAGATAGATAGATGATAGATAGATAGATAGATAGATAGATAGATAGATAGATAGATAGATAGATAGATAGATAGATAGATAGATAGATAGATAGATAGATAGATAGATAGATAGATAGATAGATAAAACTCATTCACACAAAGGCACGCAGAAGTTTTACTGGGATAATGCACATCAACAAGAACTACATATTTGAACAATGCTTGAATTTGGGATGTAATATACGTAATAATAATAATAATAATAATAATAATAATAATAATAATAATAATAATAATAATAATAATACATTTATTATTATTATTATTATTATTATTATTATTATTATTATTATTATTATTATTATTATTATTATTATTATTATTATTATTATTATTATTATTATTATTATTATTATTATTATTATTATTATTATTTCTGGGGCTTCACGTCTCAAAACCACGACAATATTATGAGAGATGCAGCTCCAGAAATTTGGACTACCTGGAGTCCGTACCACTTTTTCTTCATGTTTTCTCAGGGTAATGAGTTTTTTCTAGGTGCGTAGCACTTTAGGGGCTCTTCTTCACCATCCGTATATCTCGCGTGGCGGGGCCATACTTAAAAATCAAGTGGTCAATACAGGTCTGAAATAAGGTTAGTAATTACCGTGGTTGCTTGGGCGAGTTGGTACGACATGATTCACATAAAAAACAGTGCAATAACGAGGGACAAGAAAAGAAGGAGACAGACAGCGGCGCTGCTCAGGTTAGTAATCCTCGAAACCTACTTGAATTAAACGATAAAGGTCTGAAATATTCACTTAGCAGAAATAACCAATACACTCTCGCAAAAACTAAGTTAATATCACGTGATACGCTTCGAAAGATGTCGAATGCACCAGCGCCACAGAGGAGAGGGTGCCACCAGCATGATTGCTTCTCCCACCGGCGCCTTCGTCACTACATCTGATTGGGAAACGAACTGAGGCAACTCGCTCCAGAAGACACGCATGTCAATTGTTTTAATAAGCAGGAAGTCAATAAAGCCATCCCCCCTCCCTAAAATATAGAGTGCATGTCACACACTGAGTTTGCGAATCTCCCCAACGGAATTCTACCAGGGTCGGTGAGGTGCATGCTTACCTCAAATACTGACGTCATCGATGGTTGTTTGATAAACGGAGCAGTGGAAAGTCTACAAAAGGAAATCGCTGGGGGATACGCACTTCCTCACGTTTCGCAATAGCGGAGCTGAATTATGAAATACACCAATCGACACCAATCGCTACACAAGCACGAAATTTTTTTAGTCATCAATTTTGCTCATAGCATTTAAGACTCTCCAAACGAGGATATTATATGAGCCAGGAGGCTCGTGCCTCCAAACGATTGCTTCCTCTGTTGACCCTTAGCAACTTTAAGAGTACTGACACGATATTGAGGCATCGCAAGCGGGGAACACACATCGTTTTCTTCGCAGATAGTGTAAATGATCTCCTCAACCGAGCCAAGACAAACGTATAAAATATTATAAAGTTTCCATTGGCATCTGCAATCTAGCGCCACCGAAATGGTAAATACCGTGACGGGTCAACACTCTGGGTGTGCAAACTCTGCCTCTGCATGTGGCCGAAATTGACGAAATGAATGTCGCAGTCACTGGACTCATCGCTATTTATATGAACACGTGCAGCTGGCATCATACCACATAGTTGCTGCTAGTATACGTCCCGAGTAAATGTCGCCACGTGACTTGAACCCACCACAAACTGTGTTGACACGTCACCACAAAACCGCATCCCCCCCCCCCCCCCCCCCCAATATCAATATCGAAAACCTTTTTCAAAATAGCAGTATCAAAGATACATTCGATGCTTTCCGAGACTCCTGATTACTCCTTTTAGGGTTCTCGACACCAATGCTTTCGTTTAGAGCAACAATATGAAAATTTCTAAAATTCCGGTCAGTAATCCTTTTAAAAAAAATGTCGCTGTAAAGTATATAAGCGCCATCATCTACGGGTATTTATTTTTTGATAGACTGCCGTAGCCTACTTTGTAATCTGGTTACATAAGTAGTACTACGAGTGATATACATCTCCACATACTCATTAAGTACAAGAAAGTGAGCTCGAAGAAACAGGTGCGCTGTCCCACGTGTCCCACTCTCTCGCACAATAATCATGAGACTTGAAGTTTTCCATATCCCAAATGAAATGCATGCTGGAGAAATGCTGCATGATATTGAGACCCCGTTTTTAGTCTCTAAAACGAAATCGTACACATCTTCGAAGCATTTTTTTTTTTGTTGTACAGAAATACAACCTGTAGCCTTTCACATCGTTGTTGCCGAAAGTAACTCCCCAAAAGTGCAACATTGGGCCAATAATAGCATGCGGTAGAGGGGGGGGGGACTGTACGCTGGCGGAGGTCATCACTCTCTGAAACGAAAGCCGCGCCTTTCTTTTGAAGGGGGCGAAAAGCATGTCCTCCCCTCTCTTCAATTTACTCGACTTCGCTAAAACTCGGCTATGAAGAAACGCGTGCCGGGGAGAAAGCTTCGCCGCAAGGACAGGTCGTGTTCAACAGTTTTTGAACCACTGATATACACAGCAATGGTGTGACCCCGACACGGTCCGGCAATCGCGCCTCCCTCTCCACTGGGAGCACGGCGGTGTTCGCGATTGATGGATGTCTTCCTCGGGCATCCCGCTCGCCGCCTCCACGGCAGCCTAGGTAGAACGAGCAAAATGAAAGAAAGGGACGAAGGTAAAAAAAATGTGCAAAAGTGTCGTGATGTTTGTTTGCTGTTTTCTAGTTGGCGTGCGTGTGGCGCACGCTCACTTGTATACAAGTACAAGGACGATCGGACGGCAGCAGCCAAAAAAGCCCGCGGGCTGGATTGGTGTGTGGGAAAAAACTGAGACACACACACGCACGAAGAGAAACGCGCGAGCCGTATATAGCTAGTCGACGCGCTGAACGAGAGACCATTCTTCTCCGGCCGCCTATTCTGTCGCTTCGCTTCCTTTTCTGCCCGCTGTCTGTCTTTCTTTTTTCTAATTCACTCCTGTATCGGTTGATTTACAACCTGGCACGCCGCGACAGGAAGACGTGGACCATTTGTTTCGAGGTCGCGTCTTCTTTCCTGCAACGCCCTCGCCTTCCCGCTCCTCATAATGAAGCCTCATCGGCAGGGCCGCGATTTCATTTTTGGCGCCGCTCAGCACTTTTTGGTCGTATCGGGGGCCCGGCGCGCCACCGAACACTGGCCGTTTTTTTCAGGAGCCCGCTCGTTTTGTTTTTTCTCGATGAGAGCCCGAAAAGTGGCGGCAGCCACCCAAGCAGGTGCCCCCACCAACCGCCAGCACCCCTCTCTATCTCTCTCTCTCTGTCAGCTCACATGCTTTAAGAAATGGCGTTCATCTCACCCTCTCTCGGAACGACTTTCACAAAGTTGTAACTTCGTGTGCTCCGTTGGCTTGTATTCTGCGAGTCGTTCTTATCTTACACTGCACTGTACACCCTCCATTCATGAGGGTTTGCTGGTAGAATACTTTAATCTCGGCGTTTGCGGTCGGCCTCGCGCTTGCGCAGCCTTTGGTACAGCATCACGCCTCATATCAACTTTTTTTTTTACCCTTTGTTCTACTATCTTTGTCGTTGTGCAGCGATAATACATTCTCAGCCGTCAGCACTTTTCTTTAACCCTGTCTCGGTCTTCTACTATTTCACCTTCTTGACGGCCCGTTGTTTTTGTTTTACCTGTTTTCCTTATTTCGCAGCCCCAATACTGCATCGGCAGGAAGTGTCCAGCGGCGCGCAAACTTTGGTGTACACTTGCGCGAAGAATGCGAGGCGCCAGTGTCGGCGCCGCGTCAAGGTAACAGTGATATGCACGCGCAAGGGCTGGCCGCCATCTGACCCCTGGGCCGAGATGGGCGCGCGTGAGAAACCAGTCACGCGATAACTGGACCATCAGCGCAGGTCTCGTATACTATACAGGGCGGGCGGGTGGCCGGCACGGTGTTTCCCACTGCCGGCGACGATGACGAATGGGTCAGCGTCCGGACGAGGGGAAATGGGGCAGCTCGCCAGCCCCGGGCTCGGACCGCCGCTCCTTATTTCCTTCCCGGGCGATTCGGCCATTTTGTTTTGTGCCACCCTTCGCCTTTCCTTGCGAAGAAGAAGCTCCCTATCTGCGTATTCTCATCCATTTATTTCTCGCTTTCATCGTGAATGTGCCCTCGGGGCAATGGGCCCAGAAATGGAGAGAATGTTATTCTTTTGTTCTTCTGTTTTACCTCTGCGCCCTCTAGTTTACACGCACGCAAGAACCAGCATGCCAGAACCGATGACATACACAGTCGAAAACAAAAACGCGAGCAAAAATAGACGATGACGCTAGAATGGAGTTACCTCCGTGGCATCCCTGTTATGAGGCGAAGAGCTAGGGAGTGGAGGAGATGAGTATGAGCTGGAGCTATTCGGCAAGGAAGGCGTGCAGCCGTGAGACGAGATTGCTCCGGGCAGGTGAGAAACAGCATCCTCTCCCTGACAGGCCGCTGGGATGCTCTTTGTCCACGCAACCCTCCTCCCCCTCACCTACACCCATGGCTGAGCACCTCAGGCGCTGCCACTTTTTTTCGCTTCCGCAGCACTGACCATCGCGTAGAGTTGCGAATGGGACCATGTAGCTAGGTCATTCACCTGCAAAAAAAAGCACCAAACAAGGTGAACTTGCGTTTCTTTCTTTGTTATAGCTGTCGACAGCTTTGTCAAGCTATGGAAATACAGCTTTTACTGCAGGCTCCGAGGCTATCATGCTTAGTTTTGATGACGAAAATAAACAGAATTGACTTGAATTGTTTGTAGTGCTTTTACCTGTTCTTCACGAAGCTTTGCGAGTGACGTTTAGTAGGTCCTGCAGTTTTGTATCAGGGTGCCCTTCGCGAGCAATTTAGTAGGTCCTGCAGTTTGTGTATCAGGGTGCCCTTCGGCCAAATTCAAAGATATTTCGAAAAGTAAGGAATATCGAAGGCGGGAGGGGGGGGGGGGCGCCGATAAGAAGTCTAATTCAAACATAACCTTACAAAATTAAGGAATCGCTTGAATATATAGAACGTGCCTAATTTATTCAAGCACAATGCCAAAACTAGCATTTGAACGCAACCGGAGCCTTGCGCGAATTAAGATAGAAAAAAAGAAACGCAAAAGAATGAACGACATCAAAACAGCATTATTAGGATTTATGAACACCTTACTCGCTTCCGTTGGTGTAGATTTTTTTTTTTTTACTCGACATATCGAAAGCATCAATTTCGCACCGCTGCTTAACAATCTATACATTCGCCCCCACTTTAATGCACGGATTGAGGGCTCTTGCTTATTCCGAATGCATTATATTTTTGTTAAAAACTTCAACACCTACATTGCGCAGGTAACCTTCAGTGTTTCAGGCTTACTTCTTTTGTAATGTACATCGGAAATTTTTCCACATATATGCATGTGCCATTGGCTTTTGTTTGCGTTGTCGCGTTTTTCTGAAAGGCCAAAAGCAGAAGCCGATACTGCGCTAAATTTCATCGGAACGTAAAGCACGCCTAAGCGTTTTTTCACATTTAAAACTTTTGTAAACTGAACTGGAACACTTTTTAAGGGTAACGTGCACTTGAGAAAGCATCTTCGAATGAAAAATGCAACAAACCCCGCAGCTGTGCGAATCAAACTGAGAAGAGCACTGCGTCAACGATCGTGGCTAGAACAACCCACGTTGCCGCGTCCAACATGTTTCATTATTGACGAAGTTGCTTTATTAGCACGCTTACGCTGCACAATTACAGTTTTTCATGGGTGGCTCGGTACTTACTGTGAGACATGATTCCGTATGGCAAAACTCAAATGGAAAAAGTAAGTCACCTACTTCTGCCACTGCTTGTGTTTCTGTTCGGATTTTTCGCATCAGTATCACGTCCTTGTTTTCCTCCAACACGGTACACTTGAAATGGAAGACAACGCAAATGGAGTTATCGGGAACCAATTTATACCATGAACAAGCAAAATTTAACCTAAACGCTGATGATTGATTCGGATTATTTGTGGGGTTTAGCGTTTCAAAACCACCGTATGATTATGAGAGACGCTGTAGTGGAGGGCTTCGGAAATTTCAACCACCTAGGGTTCTTTAACGTGCACCCAAATCTGAACACACGGGCCTACAATATTTCCGCCTTCATCGTAAATGCAGCCGCCGCAGCCGGGATTCGATCCCGCAACCTGCGGGTCAGCAGCCGAGAACCTTAGCCACTGAGCACCGTGGTGGGGCAACCTAAACGCTGATGCACAAGACTATAGCTAAGCAGCTAGAGAGAAGATATGAAGCATTTCTAGGAGGCCTTCAATTGATCACAGGAAAAGGAAAAGCTGTCGGCAGTACATAATACCTGTCACGCTGGTAGTGTTAATGTGATTAGGTTCAAATGTCATTCCAAACAACGAATGCCATTCGATCCATGGCGGTGCTACACAGGAAAAAGTAATGTTATTTGTTCATAATATTGATGTCGATAGTTCAGAAAAAGATGGCCGGAAATGTTGAGCAAGGTACATGTTGAGTAATGGAAAAAAGTTATTCATTTTAAAAGACATGCGGGAAGTCGCTTCGCTGAACAAATCGTAGAAATTGTATAGACGCCTTCCCGCAGCTAGTTTTCTAAGCGAAACTAGATGGCGCACCTGCACCAAAGCATCCTGCATGGCCTGCTCTTCGGCGGCACGGCCGCGATGTGGCGTGTGGCGGACGTCGCCGTTCAGCCTACGGCGAAAAACGGGCGGCGCAGACTATGCGGGCGCGGGCGAGCGTAGCAAAAAATTATGTCTCGTTAAATAGGTGGCTTTTCATTAGAAGATGAAGAAAAGAGGAAAGAGAAGACGCTTCTTTCTGTCTCCCGTATCGGGGAAGGCCGTGCTCTTTAGCAGTTCGCCAAGCCCAAAGCGCTGCCGGGCGACGATGTGAGAGTATCTGAAGCACCGCACTGTCTGCCGTGTCAACATGCTTTGCTGGCCTTCAGCCAGGAAGCGGCGGCGGTGAATCGGCTGGCCGTCGGCGACGGTGGAAAGGAGGAGGCCGTGTTCAAACGTGGCAGCTGGCAGAGCCCGCTCGCTGCTGCGGAATACGGTCTATATCGCAGAAGATACGGCCATCATAAGCACATGTGATCCACTTATTCAGTAGCCACAACCGATGTAATAAGCACTAGCACCATGACATGCGCAGCGTGACAAGAAAAAAAAGAAACTAACAAAAAATTGACCTGTTCACAGTGCGTGGAACGTGTGTATGTATTGCGGTGTTAAGCTTGTGGAATTTGAAGTCAGGTTTCTGTTTTAACATTTTTTTATATAAAACAGGCGCCACACCTTTTTTCTCTTTTTTTTATTGGTGTCGCTCGCTATCTCCACCTGTGGCGGACGGCGCAACAACTTGACATTTTGCATGGTCTCCGAAATGTTCGTGAAGATCTCGAATAACTGTCGACTGAGCACGAGCCATTCGTCAGGCATCCTATTATAGGAGGCTATGCCCAGACGAACGTACGGCACCGCACGAGTGCACAGAAAACGTCACCGGTGCCGCTAGCCGAGACGCCAAATGATATTCCTGTTGTGTTTTTAAAAATGGGTAACGATGGAGAGTACAAGGTACTCTACTATGGGAGAGCTCAAAGCCGTCCCGTGGGCCTGAAGAGGACTCTTATGCTATTGTTAGTGAAAGCGGCTGCTTCCTTTGCGGAATCAGCGAGCGTAGCGGAATGCGGCCTTCATGGGTGCGCTGGTCGCTTGCTCAGTTCCATGTGCAGTTTTCCGACGACTGGTGCTTTCTTGACGGTATGCTTGCCGGCAATCAGCCGTTTCTGATACGGCAATCTCATCTTTTTTCGAGGTCACTTGTAATTTCCTGTAGCTCCCTTTCATTGTTGTCTGAATAGGAATGATGCGACCACCGTTGTTTCTTGTAGCAACTGACGTTTTGAGCTGCTACGCTCGTGGATTGCTGGCATGGCAACTGCTGGCATGGAGAAAGAAAGCAGTTGGGATAGGACATTAGCTTACGAGAAAGAAAAAAAAGAAAGAGAGAAAGCAAGCAAGAAAGAAAATTAGTAAGGAAGGAAGGAAAATAGAGGGAAAAGAAAGGCAAGGAGGTTAACCAGCCTATAGGCAGCCGGTTTGCTACCCTGCGCATGGGGGAGGGATGGGGGAGATGAAAGAGAGCAGAGAGGGAAGATAGAAACAGCACATTCGGCAGCACATGCGCGCACACTCAGTCATAGTCCAGTCTTGTCTTTCGCGGTGTGTAACATTGCTGTTACAGTCGCTTGTTCAAGTCGGTGTCGCGTAGGAATTTCAACAGAGCTTTCGTCGCCTTCTGTTGCAGTGTCTTCTCTCGGGCACTCCACAGAATAGTGTCCACAGACATTTGGCTGTTGTCGATGCGCGCAAAAGCAGACGCCAGTGACTGTCTCTGGATTTCATACAATGGACAGTCACACAGGATGTGGTGTAGCGTCTCTTCGCAATGACAGGCATCGCAGAGAGCGTTGTCGGCCATTCCTATGACAAAGGAGTAAGATTTTGTAAATGCCACTCCTAGCCATACGCGATGAAGTAGGGTGGCTTCTCTTCGGTCGAGTCCAGTGGGCATGCGGAGAGCCATCAAATAGGACAGGTGGTGTTGACGATTCGTATCGATGCTTGGTGGGCACCATAGTGAAAACGTGATTTCACGCGCAAGTCGTCGAATATTACTGGCAGCATCAGTCCTCGAAAGTGGTATGGCTTCTTTTCGTGTTCCTTCAAGGGCTGCCCGCGCGGCAGTATCGGCATGTTCGTTCCCTATGATGCCGCAATGACTTGGCAGCCATTGAAGCGTCACATGATGCCCTTTCTCGAGTAAAGTGTGGAGAAGGCATCGAATGTCGAAAACAAGCTGTTCGTACGGGCCGCGACGCAGTGCTGAGAGCACAGATTGTAGGGCAGCCCTTGAGTCGCTGAAAATCGACCATTGTTGCGGTGGTTCCCGATTGACCACACAAAGTGCAGCGCGCAAAGCAGCTAGTTCCGCTGCTGTAGATGCCGTGGAGTGGTCAGTCCTAAAGCTCATGGTAACACCTCTTGCTGGGATAACTACTGCCCCTGACGAACACTGGTGGTTCGTGGAACCATCGGTGTATACATGTATCGATGTCTGGCCTCCTTTGAAATAGCGCGAGCGCTTTGAATGGAAAGCGCTGTTCCGTAGGGTGACGCAGACCTTGCACCGTTTTCCAAATGTGTGAGAGTGGCTTGCGAGGGTCTAGTGACTGGCAAAACGTTGTCCATCGTTCCGACGCTAATCTATCCATGCGACGCCGAATCTTCTTTTGCATCCTCCTGGCTGCCCTAAGATCGTGAATTGATTTTGTACGCCGATACCGACGCTCCGCCCGGCGTCGCAGTGCTCGGAGTCGCTCCAACTCTATATCAAAGTCGTTTCGTGTGGAAGATATCGTCACCGTGTGAGTGGCGTTTTGCATTTTGCTCTTAATTGTTTCCTCTAACCCAGATCGTAGGCCATCGCTGCAAGCATCTTCCATGTCAGATTTGAAGTTGGTCCATTGGACTGCTCGAATGGTCGTCCGTGGACCATAACTAGACAAGCCTTTGATGTTAAGGTAGATTGGAATGTGATCACTTCCTCGTGTCTCAACATCTGGAAACCACTTGACGTATCTCGCGAGGGAGTTGGAGACAAAAGCAAGGTCGAGACAGCTGCCGTATGTCACCCCTCGAAGAAAAGTGGGGCTGCCATCGTTCAGGAGAGTAAGGCCATAGTTGTAGGCGATGTTTGCTAACCTGCGTCCTCTTGCATTTGTCCGCGTACTTCCCCATGCGTGATTGTGCGCATTGAAATCACCTATGAGGACCCATGGTGCAGGACACACTCTCAAAATATCCGCTAATCTCCTGGAATCGAGATTACTTGACGGTGATATATAAACGCCTATGAGAGTAAACATGAGTTGGTTCTTTTTCACAGTGATGCAGACATACTGATTGTCATCGTGAGGTGCAATTGGTTGCACAACATACGTCAGTTCACGACGAACAAAGACGATGATTTTGCTGCACGCACCGTTCGTTGAAGACATGACAGCTTCGTACCCCGATAGTCTTATTGGTTTCGACAAATTGGGTTCACAAATGACGATAATTGGAAACACGTTGGTAAACACAAACTGACGAAAATCTGAAAGGCGTGATTTTAGTCCTCTGGCGTTCCATTGGATGACGGATGCAGCCTTGACTTCTTTAAGAAATGTTGAGGTGTGAGTAGCCATCTTCCTAGTTGAGAGATTCAAGCACTGGGCTTAGGGCGTCCAATAGTCCAAGTGCGCTTCGAGCAGATGGTGTCTTCATGTCGACTAATATGGCTCGGATGGCTTCTATAAGGGAACGCAGCACCGAGATCACTTGACGATCAGTTTTAGGCAAATCTTCCATGGTTGGAGACGGCTCTTGTGTGGCCACAACCTGCACAGGTTCCTTGGCAGAAGAGCGCGTCGGGAGCGTGGGCCATTCCTCCAGAGAAGGAGGCTTCTCTGTTTCTTTCGTAGAAGTGGTGGGCCCTTTCGCGGCGCTACTGGATGGAACCGCTACAGAGTGGGAAGGAGCGTCTCGGGAATGTGCCTTCTTTGAAGACTTTCGATGATGCCGACGTCGACGCTGACGCCGGACTACTTCGGCTGCCTCCCTGTGTGTTGAGTTGTCTCGGGCCATTTGTCTGAGAACCGCGCGCTCCTTTTGGATTCGAGGACAGTCTTTCGACGAGGCAGCATGAGGACCACTGCAGTTGGCGCACTTCAGAGTAGTCGCCCGACAGGCGTCTTCAGCATGAGATTCAGCGCAGCGGGGACACAGTCGTAAGTTGGGGCATACGCCCTTGACGTGTCCTAGCCTGAAGCACTGATGACATTGAAGTGGCTTTGGGATGAATGGTCGAACCGGATGTCGAAAATGTCCAACTTTAACGTGGGACGGTATGCAATCTCCCTTGAAAAACACTTTTACGCAGCGCGTATTTCCAAGGCGCCGCACTTGCGTAATGACAGTTCCCTCGTTTGCAGGCTTGATGAGGGTAGACAAGTCAGCATTAGGAATGGCAGTGTCGATGTCATAAATTACACCGGCAATTGATTTGTCATCCATCGGGATAAAGGGGCGCATTTTAATGCCACCTAGCTCAGTCATTTGCTGCAGCTGTCCTAGCGCACTCACATCGTGCACGTCTATGGCGAGAATGTTCTTCCTTGGGTTTACTCGTACGTCTTTAATTTGATGTGGCACCGCACATTCGAGAGCAACCGAAAGGGCTTGCCTGTTCAGGAGCCGTAGGTTGCTTGATGGATCTTCGGGCATGAAGATGATGACGTGCGGCCAGCGCGCAGGCCTTGAATGCACAGTCGCTGTGCTTGCAGGAGCTGATGCTGCTGTATTCGCCGTCCTTCTCTTTGCCCTCTTACCCCGGACATGTATGAAGCTGCCATCGGATGTGTCGTCTTCCGACATAGAATAGAGATCGGTGTCCTCAGTGTCACTGGGAGAGCCAGCTCGCTTCCTTGTGGCTGACGGGTGTGAGGACCTGTGACCAGGCGGGCCTCTGCCATGCTCCATGTCCATCACCGCAAGACGGAGAGGCGAGGCACCTCAAAAGACCGATGATTTCACTTGTTTCAGCGCTCTGTTTCTTTTTAAGAAAATTAGTAGCTCACACACGCACACGCCAAGCTTCTCTTGCCTTCCTTTTCCCGGGAGTGGTAGGGCTCCTGAATGTTTTCTAGATGTGACATGCTGTATTGAAAGCGTGGAGATCTGTGGATGACAACGAAGACGAAGAGTTCTGAGTTCAATAATTGCATAGTCCTTGCGTTGATCTATTTGCAAGCCGGCTTGCTGGTTACAGGCAACCCCAAAGCTTTGGGGCACCGAGATAATACTCACATGAAGTGACGGGCTAGATAGATTTTGAACCGCAGCAGGTTACTTGTAAGAAGAGGGCTTTTTGAAAGCATGAGACAGGTAATTTTGAGAGAGGAGAAAGCTTGAGATGAAAAAAAAATAGGTTGTCACCTTTTTGTAAACTATAGCAGGTGCACTGACTTTCGGGTTTATTATACGCAAATGGTGTCGTTTAGTTTAACGTTACTAGAACGTACGTTCTTTAGTTGGCAGCGTGGTCAGTCAAGGAGACGTTCAATTCCTCTCTGAAATATGTGTAGCGGAGGCATGATGCTGTGATATTTTAGTTAAGCGTCGCTAAATCTGGTTTAATGGTGTTTCTATCTTCCCTTTTCAATCTCTTTCTGTCTTTTTGTATCTGTCTTCTAATCTATATTTTGTTCCCTTTCTTTGTATTCCTTTCTATGCTATGATCTACTTTCTCCCATCCTTCTTCCCTCCTCTTCACCCTCACTTCCATTTGTACTATACTATACAAAGCTATGTCATGCTCTGCTAGCGTGGCTATAGGCTGGTCACAACGCTTGCCTTCGAGCTGTACGACCAGCGACGTTTTGAGCTGCTACGCACGCGGATGAATGTCTAATTGCTGGCATGGAGGAAGGAAGCACGTGGGATAAAACCAGTGGCGTACCAACCCTTGATTGATATGTGGGGTTAAACGTCCCAAAGCGACCATATGATAATGAGAGACGCCGTAGTGGAGGGCTCCGGAAATTTCGACCACCTGGGGCTCTTTAACGTGCACCCAAATCTGAGTACACGGGCCTACAACATTTCCGCCTCCATCGGAAATGCAGCCGCCGCAGCCGGGATTTGAACCCGCGACCTGCGGGTCAGCAGCCGAGTACCTTAGCCACTAGACCACCGCGGCGGGGTGGCGTACCAACTCTAGCAGACAATAATGCTAAGGATAGTATAGGGGAAGTTAGACCGAATTGTAATGTAAATATCCATGAAGAAAAGTGGGTGAAAAGATAACTTGCCGTGGACAGTAAACGAACCCGCGACCTTCGAATAATGAGGAACTATAGGTTAGCTGCCACAGCTCCTAATAGGTTCACGTGCTACGTTACGCCAAACAGGCTCATAAAGAGTGTGCTACACTCGCCGCCATGGCTACTGGTGGTGCTGACTGACACTCCCACGTTTAAATTCACATATTTACCTAATGAAGGGGGGGGGAGATAGCCGCCGTGGTAGCTCAGTGGTAGAGCGTCCAAAGTGTTATTCGAAGGTAGCAGGTTCAGTTCCTGTCCAGGGCAAGTTATCTTTTCACTCACTTTTCTTTCCTCTCGTTTCCATTACGATTTGGTCAAATAACTTCCCGTATACTTTCCTTAGCATTATTATTTGTTAAGTTTCATTCATGTTGTGTCAAACATAGAAAAACGAGCCCTTAACTATACAATAGTGGCAATGTCGGCAAAATTTCACTTATGTTGCAACATAGCCTCGTAACAACTTAATTCTCCCGTAGGAACATAATTGCATAATTACTCTTGTGACGGAAAACTACACCTTGCTTGTTCATTTCCACAGCGTGCACCCAAGAGTGACCACTGCCAAAAGGGGGGGGGGCTCAGCCTCAGCCCCCCCTCCATTTTTCTCAGTGGGGGAGGTTGCGCCCCCTTGCCCCCCCCCCCCCCCCGCCGGCTGGTACGCCTATGCATACGATCCCCACCGTCAGATAAGGGCGCGTGAGCGTGCCTCCACCTTCTCCACTATGAGGGGCAAAGTGCGCGTGGGAGATTAGAACGCGCCCCACCGCGCGCTCATTGCGCCATCTTGCTGGTAATGCTGAAAACACAATATAACCCCCCCCCCCCCCCCCGAGGTGCCTATCACCAGCGGTAAGTGGTAGATATAAATAGCTTGCCGTTTGAGCGTTGACGCAGTGGCTAACGCCTCGCAATTACGAGTCAGAGGTTCCCCGAGCGATTTCGCGTGCCGGAGTCTTTTCAGGATTTTTTTTCTTCCTTGCGTTTTCATATACATAGAAACGTATACATATACTGCGAGTGACGGCCACGACGACGTCAACGCCGACGTCGATGCTGACGCCGGCAGCAAAATTTAGTGGAGAGTGTCCATATTACTGCTATCGCAATAAAAGTCACAGGCAAACCTCTGACTTCTTGGGCCCGCGACGGAAAGCACCCAATGCTTTACCGACCAATTCATCGCGGCATATACTCACCTTTTTACACCTTATATCTGTCACATATTCTTTCTTGCACGGTGGTCTCTGTTGGCGAGGCGGGGTGGTGCCGCCATCTGTGAACGGTGAAGAGAAGTAATGTGACATGACACTCGCCAGCACCGATGTAGAATGCTTCGCCGACGACGCAGTTAAAGCATGGCGTCTCAGAGGCCATGGTGAAATCTTCTTTGATAGCAGCGAAAAGCCTCACCACGCCAGGATCTGGGAGTCGCGCAGGCAGTTATGTTCCTCGCCTTTCTCTACCTGTTAGCCCTGGCGGCTCGTTGTCGGATTCGTGCAGCTTATGGTGCATTCAGACGACGGACCGAATCCGGATTTCTCGTGGACGCGGACTGGTAATCCGCGAATGATCCGCCTGCAGGCGCATCCACACGACGGATGGTGTCCTAGGAGAAAACACCTGGATTACCCTCAACAGCAGGTTCGGCGCTCACCTGCGCGCGCTGAAAGCAGACCGGTTTGAGAGTATTCAACATGGATGCACGCAAGAAGCGACGCTTCACTGCGATGTCTGTCGCGTTGTGACAACTGAGCGAGGACTGTTATTCTTTCAAGAGAAAAGGGAGTTGCTGGTAGAATGTTCTTTCAACTACATTGTTCCCCACTTGTAGAAGTTCTGAACGCGTCTCCCATCCTTTTTTTAGAAGCGGTACGTCGCCGGCTGCAGAAGTTAGAATATTTCACCATTTTGCTGTTCTAAAACGCTTCTAGTCATATTAACGCGATTCCTTTTCCGTCATCAAGTCTGCCTAATGCAGGTTTGCGAACAAACCCCAAGCACCGTAGTGGCTCAGTGGTAGAATACTGGGCTGGCACGCAGCGGGCCCGGGTTTCAGCCCCACTGTGTCTTTGGTACTAAGTTGTTTTTTTTCTTATTATTATTGCGTGCGATAGTGGTTATGGACACCGGTGGTGACGGACAACTACGGCGCCGCACGTGACCCGAGTTGTGACCTCATAACAGCTTCTGCTGTAAAAAACGGGTAAAGAAACGTACTCATTTATTTAAAATTTCTACAACGCGAAGTAACAGACGCACAGATGTTATAGTTTGCGGTGCGACCACACATTTAAAAACCCAGAGTGTTTAGCACTTGCTCGCTTTAATACACAGTCTCGCATGTGTCCATGCGGGCAACATCCTGGAACGGAATCGCCGTAGCCCTAGGAGAGTAAACGTCTCCGCCTGGGTTCATTGCACTCGTGCAGCTGATGCCATCGCTGCAGATACATGCACACACGGGGACAAAGGCGTCTGCTTGTTCACATTATGGCCGACAGCGCCGATGCCAAGACACCACTGAGGTTTCACAACAGCCTTCCGTACTCCTGCTCTCGAAAAATAATAGATGCCTTAGATAAAGCAGCATTAAACTTGTTGCCATGAATGCACCGAGTCAAATTGAGAAAGCCGAATGCCACGCTTTAAGTATATATAGTATCTGGGGTGGAGAGTACGCATTCAGATCAACTACGATGGCGAATGTGTTTCTCGAACTCATTCAATTGCTAAAGTCAGTAAATTTTAATGGCATTATATATCGCTATGTAGCAGCCGTAAAATGTCTTTAGATGCGAATGCTATTCCGTTCGAATGACACGAGAACGTCCAGTGTGACAGGGGCAGGAGTCTGTTTCCAGAAAGGACCCCTCGCTTTTCATGTCAAGTCATACGATACTAAGCTGTACAATACGTCTAGCACTGTTATTTTTTCCGCGTTGTAAAGAAAGCCTCCAAAATTAAAAAAAAATATCTCTGTGACGGACCGCCAATGCACTGCTATCTATAGGCTTCCTTCACAACACGAAAAAAAAATAACAGTGCTATAGATGTATCGTACGGAAAACAATTCAGTCGGTGCTTTCTGAAAGTGCTCTACATCTCAGTGTTCATATTTCGGGTTTCCAGCCCATAATTAAAGAATAGGTAATTAGAAATTATTATTTATTTAGTATGGGGAGAAATAAAAAATAGCCTGAGTACCTACAGGCTAGTGCGAGTAGTATGCGAGTAGTATTTGCCTTCTAAGTGCATTTCATTTGCAAAATCTTGGCTCATGTTATATGGGACACCTTGTATACATACCCTCAAACCTCATTACAACAAAGTTACACCTTACAAGGAAATAAGTTCATTATATTAAAATGTCTTATAAAGCTTATTCCTAACAATATCTACCGCAAGACTATTGTTAATTTACTTCGTTATAGCCGATATTTTGTTATATATGTGTTTTTTATCGAGCTTTGAGTATAATGCATGCAATGGTACCATGGGCTGATACCACACGTGGCGAGATGACAAGTAGCCCTATCCAAGAGTATAATGTGTTCTCCCATGGATCCAGTAGATGCTGAGGGGGGGGGGACGGGGACGTGGCAGTGTGATGGCCAATGATCAGGCTTGTTACAGGGCCAGGAAATAGCAAGTGTACGAAAATACGAGTTTCGCAAAGTATGGGTGAATACTAGTGGTAGATACGCGAAGGCATGGTATTTTATTTATTTGTTCATTTATAATGTCGATTCCATCAAGCATAATTACACGAAGTGCATATTTGCCTTGTTACAGTATAAAATATAAGTATAAAAAGTTCAAAAACACGTAAAAAAGATATTAGCAGTTAACTAGGTAAATAATGATGATTGATATGTGGGGTTTAACGTCCCAAAACCACCATATGATTATGAGAGACTCCGTAGTGAAGGGCTTCGGCAATTTCGACCACCTGGGGTTCTTTAACGTGCACCCAAATCTGAGCACATGGGCGTACAGCATTTCCGCCTCCATCGGCTATGCAGCCGGCGAAACTGGGATTCGAACCCGCAACCTGCGCGTCCACATTAGCTATAGCCACTCGACCACCACGGCGGGGCAACAAGGTAAATAGGGAAACTTAATAGCACATCATGATATATCCTAATACGCCCCGCCGCGGTGGTCTAGTGGCTAAGGTACTCGGCTGCTGACCCGCAGGTCGCGGGTTCAAATCCCGGCTGCGGCGGTTGCATTTTCGATGGAGGCAGAAATGTTGTAGGCCCGTGTGCTCAGATTTGGGTGCACGTTAAAGAACCCCAGGTGGTCGAAATTTCCGTAGCCCTCCACTACGGCGTCTCTCATAATCATATGGTGGTTTTGGGACGTTAAACTCCACATATCAATCGATATATCCTAATACGGAAAAATAAAAGGGGGTCAAAGAGGCATACAAAAAAAAAGCTGAAGTGAGAATAGAATGATGTAAAATAACATAAAACGAAGTGACAATGTAAATAAAATAGTGGGGTGTGTGTCAGATAAACGGTATTGTCTGTACAATATATAAAGAAAACAAATTATACTTAAGTATGGCGATAC
Organism: Rhipicephalus annulatus; assembly: GCA_013436015.1. Classification (NCBI taxonomy): domain Eukaryota; kingdom Metazoa; phylum Arthropoda; class Arachnida; order Ixodida; family Ixodidae; genus Rhipicephalus; species Rhipicephalus annulatus. The sequence continues at coordinate 328,955 of WOVY01002438.1, read as the reverse complement.
AAGTATATCATCACTGGACAGCATGTAGTTGACTTTCAACCAATAATAAGAAGGAGGATAACGTAGTGCTTGTTGTTACATTAGGATCCAGCCTGTTACATTCACGTGTCATTAAGGGAAAAGAATGAATGCTTATAAGTTTCCGTATGAATGATGTGTTCATGTAATGATATTGGGTGTTTCTGCCGCGTTTGTCGTGTTTGTTTTAAACATAAGTATTTGGAAGTGTCAATCTTTATGTGTATGTGAATTAACTGATACACCATTTTTAATCGGGCAAGCTTGGCTCGATTTTGTAAGGCGAGAATACCGGCCTGTTTTAGCAATGCTGTGGGCGAATATTTTAGCTTATATTTATTGTAAATGCATCTTAGTGCCTCTCTTTGAACTGCTTCGACTTTGTAAATGAGTTCTTTAATAGAAGGAAACCAAACAACATTAGCGTACTCTAAAGCTGATCTTACAAGCATTTGGTATGCTAAGAGCTTTGTGATAGGGGGCCCTATTTTCAGGCGTCTATTAAAAAAGAGTTTTAATGCAGTTGATGTGACGTTGTTTACATGGCGTTCCCATCTTAAGTCATGGGATAGTGTCAAGCCAAGGTATTTGTACTCATCAACTGCGTTGAGAGTGACGTCACCTATAGTGTACATGAAATCGGACGTGTGTTTTTTCTCGTTGTTGACAGAACAGCTGATTTTTTAACGTTGAGTGTCATTTGCCATTCTTTACACTATTTAGATACGAAAAATCAAGAGGTGCCTAATGTAAGATGGTCACTTTAAGAATCAATTACTTGGTATAAAACACAGTCATCAGTGAAGAGTCTGACGCTGACAGAAATATTACAAGGTACATCGTTATTGCATAGGAGAAATAGGATTGGAGCCAAAACGCTTCCTTGTGGAACTCGGGATTTGACATTAGATTTATGGCAATTGTGCCGGTTGACTTCTACAAACAGGGTGCGGTCATAACGATAATCTTTTATCCAGGTTACGATGGGCCTTTTTCCCAACGTTAGTTCGAGTTTATGAACTAGTTTGTCATGTGACACACGGTCGAATGCTTTCGAGAAATCTAAAAAGATAAGATTGATTCGTTCCTGTTGGTCCACATTTAGTGATACATCGTGTACAAGTAATAAGACGGTAAGTCGGGCCAGTTGGTTAGGATCCATCGTGAACTTTCTCGTGACTTACCGTCTTATTACAATATATTTCTAGTACCCAGGGCTCTTTTCTATGTGTTAAAAGACAGCGCCGTCTTTTCTTTCTGTTCTACTCCTTCCCTGTCCTGTATTTTTTCTAGTGTTGCGCTGTAAGAAAGTTCACGGTGTACAAGTATTTGCGCGACTCTGGAGACACCTGTTCGAAAGCCATGCTGACAAGGTGTTAGTATTTGTTCCTTTTCGAGATGTTTGGTTATGTGCTTTAAGATGATGTGTTCCAAAAGTTTGCAGGCTGTGGATGTCAGTGAGATGGGTCTGTAGTTGGAGAGTTCCGTTTTACTTCCTGATTTACAAATAGGAGTTACTTAAGCTGTTTTCCAGTCATTTTGCAAGGTCCCTGAGGACAATGATTTGTTAAAGATAACGAATAAGTACTTCGCCATTCACTCAGCCTATCTCCGAAGGAATGCATTTGATATATTGTCACGTCCTGATGATTTCTTAAGAGTCTAGTTTGAGTAGCAAGTGAAGTATGCCTGTTTCGGTTATTGAAAGCTGATCAAGAGGTTTTGATTTAGCAGGACGTTTCTGCGGAAGTGAGCCATTATCATCCGTGAAAATAGAGCAGGAGTAGTCATTAAGCAGGTTAGCAGACTTTCGGTTGTGTACATCTGAATGAAACCACTACAGCAAAGAGGAATGAATGATGAGCTTTATACGGATACGACCAAAGAGGTTTTAAAAAAAGACTTCCTTGGATACGACAGGTCACTTGATAGCAGTGGGTTGGCCTGCAGTAAAATTTAAATGGCGGCGAAACGCTGTAGCTGCTGCCGGCCGAACCACTGCTATCGAGTGACCTGTCGTATCCTTGGAAGTCTTTTTTTTTAACCTCCTTGTTCGTATCCCTATAAAGTTCATTATTCATTCCTCTTTGCTGTGATGGTTTCATTCAGATGTAGATAACCGAAAGTCTGCTAACCTGCTTAATGACTACTCTTGCTCTACTTTCACGGATGATGATGGCTCACTTCCACAGAAACGTCCTGCTATAGCGTTTCGCCTCCATTGAAATTTTACTGCCGCAGTCGTGGTCGAGCCCGCGACTTCGGTATCAGCAGCTGAAAACCATAATTACTGCACAACACCAGCGGGCAGAAATTATTAATTAGTGACAACTTAACGGGTTCAATTATTTCGCAACATTTGAAGAAAAAATAAAAAACAACAACATGGGAGCCATAACATTATTTCACGCAAAGTCATCTAATATCAATGCTCAAAGAACACTGTTAGGCTGAATATGACACATTCAACACGATAATAAAATTACGAATAAGTTAAAAGCTCTAATTATGCCCACAAGAAAGCAGCTATATTCAAGAAATTTTTTAAACGTCTCTGAAGCCCTCATTAGCGCGAATTTTGTTGGCCACGAGTCCTACTATTTCAGTAAACTCAGTTGCATGTACAATATCATTTAATCAAAGAATATATGCTTTCTGTAACCTGGTGTGGGCATTTTATTATTTTTAGAAGTTTCATATTCATATATAGTAGGTAAACAAAGTTTCAATTCAAATAAGAAATTTTCGTCGACAGTGGCGCTCACTAGGTTCGTTTCGACTTCAGGCAGTACGCGCTCAATGTCACACGACTCAAACATGGTGGAAACTGTTGAAGATTAAGTGCTTCAGCCGCGGTCAGCATATTGGTATAAAACCCGTTTGATAAAATACCGTGATGGATGCCAACCAATTTTTTTTTTTTTGGGGGGGGGGAGCAAAAATATTGTCGCCACGTCCTTGTGGTGATGTTGGGGCTGGCGGTACGTAATAAAGGATCGATTCACAGCCAGTTTCGGATGTATACTCGGTGTTCTTGAGCTGCGGTCACATTAATAAGTCGCGAATAACGGTAACTGTGGCTTTTGCAAGGCCGTTATGCAAAATAAGTGTTGTATTTATATATTCATCTAGAAAAGGAAGATGAGCGCCGATGTAAGAGACATTTGTTCATTGTTATATTAATAGGCTACTTTCGATAACTCGCATTTGCTAACTCTTGCAAAATCCGAATCAAATAACAAGCTTTTACTGCATATGTCTCACACTGCATTTTAACGCCGAACGTAAAAAAAATACAAGGTTTGCTCGCAACCTGTTGCACAGTATAACAGTATATTAAAGCTGGTGGAGTGGCCTCCCTATAGCCCCTTGTGAACTCTCTTGGGGCGAATATATGGCAAGTACAGTTGCACGGTACCCACTAAGCCATTAATCACCATAATTTTGCGAAGTATAGGAATATGTTCCCTGTGTCATTATTCGTCATTCTGCGTAGAAGCGAGGCAACCGCATTATGCGCACTTTGTGGATGCTGCGGAAGATATGACGAAGAATTACAGCGGAGCTCTTTGTAATGAGTCGGTAGCTTTGAACCACTCATTCGTTACGCAGTTGACAGTGTGTCATGCATGGTGCTATTTTACGCTTCGTTGCATCTCTTGATGCTATTCCCTGTCCGGCATAACGCCCGTATATGGTCTTTCTGCAAAGGATTTGCGACCACCAACGTGGCTGTGTAGTAGATCGAAGGCCCGACTGCCTAGGGCCTGGGCTCAAGTCCCACTCGCTCTGGCTACTTTTTTTCTCCCATTGTGCGCGATATCGGTAACAGACAACTACACGACTTTCTAAATATTTCATCAGAAGGCGTCAATGGGACACCCGAAGGGTAACAAAACTGTCGCGCCAGGTTTCTGGCTCGTTTTAGAGATCCACATGATTACTTAACGCGTATAGCAGATTGTGGGTAGAAAGCTATGCACGGTACGAGGAACGTGGTGCACGCAGAAGCAACGAGAAGACCAAAGAACAGTTCGTGCCATTGGCCTGGATTTTGTGAAAAGCTTTTCGGCGTGTCGTTAACGGCACCGTCGGCGTGACACGAAGCGCACGAGCACGTGATATATCTAAGAGCGACGCTGAAAACAAAAGCTAAGAAATTGGGGGGGGGGATTAAATAGGGTGAAAAAAGAAAGAAAAAATACATGGGATATGTCTATACAATAAGAAAAGCAAGCCTCTCCACATCTTTCACCTATCGCAAGTGGTGCGGCAAGTGGCGAATGTGGCCTGGCTCCTATTTCTTTTCTTCTTGCGCTTCGGAAAGTAACGAAAGCACAAAACGGAAACTGCTGGCTCACTAGCAGCAGCAGTCAAGCAGCTGCAGCGCGGAGCCAATTTATTCGTGAGAGCAGAAACGTGTCGCGCCCGGGCAGAGAGAAAAAGTCTCGGCCGCGTCGCGTACGTGGCAACCGTGCCGAGCCCCCGGCCTGATGCGTGCTTCTAGAAGGCACGCAGCAGCGCTCTTGATAGCACGCGCGGGCTACAAACGGCGGGGTTGCCGAATAATAGACGTGCGGAGTGACAGCGCTGCAACGAGCTCCGCACCGGAAGAACTGCGTGCACCTTCCGCCTCGGAACCAAGGTGCGCGGAGGAGTAATAAAAACCAGGAAGGTGTATACTGATATGCAGGCCCAGCCTTCTCGTATATGCGCTGCCTTGGTGGTGCTGTATATACATTCGCGGCAACTTGGCGTGAGGTATAAGCGCAAAAGCAGCCTCCCGAAGCAACGTACGAGCACCCGTGCTTGTCTCTCTTTCATATTCATTTTTTTTCTTCGTCAGACGTCATTCATATGTGGGCAGTCCATACTATCTTTCAATGGAGTGCTTGTTTGCATAATATGCGGGTTTTAGCAAACAAATCTACGCTAATAATTGCCGTTTAGTTTGTTCCGTAAAATTTTTCTTTGCTTGCACGCCCTCTGACGAAGCTTTGGTAATCACAGCGGGCATGAACTTTCACCCTTGTTCTCTTTGTTGTCCTCTCTATGGGGTATCACTTCTCAATTTTGTTACTTGCTCCGCTGTTCGCTAGTGAGGCACGAATACAAATCATCTCACAAATGCAGAAAACGATGCAACTCGAGATTGCACTTACATTCAACGTGACTGACCGGAAGACTTTATTATATAAAATTTAGGTATACCATACCCCCTCATTTCATATCTTGTAGTACTTTTACTTCTCACTGCGTGCAACCCTAACGCCATTATATACCTCTGCTCAAGCTATACCGATTGCCGATTTAGAGAGTTTAACTAGCAGCTCTAGTTTTCTTCGCTTGTGGTTCGTATCATTCGTTAATAACAATCACGTGCTCGCTGTTTAGCATGTCGCTTTAAAATATTGATGCGTACGCTCTATATTTCCTCCTGTATGAAAGCAAACTGATATTTAAGGCATAATAGTTTATGAAAACTGTAGCTCCTACACGTTAGTTGCTTGTACAGGACTTCCCAGAACAGTTACTTATTCTGAAATATTGAGTGACGTCGTTCATATTTATGTGGAATAGCGGATAATTAAATCCCCTCATTCTTATGCAACCGGCTCTGCATTAATATAGTTTATATATTTCCGCTATACTTTCTGGTGTTTGCAAGCTGAGAATGTTTTTAAAAGAAGCGCCGCGAGCTGACAAGACGTGAAATGATCGACACTGACCCGACTATACACCGTGCTTATCTGTATATATTATAAGGAAAGAAAGGATGAAGAAACAGACAGAAAGGCTGGGAGGTTATTCTGTTCTTAGACTGACTGGCTACTCCGTGCTGGGAGAAGGGGGTAAATGAGACAAAAGATTATAAAAAAAGCCTGCTATAAGAAAGCAAGAAGAACAAAGAAAAGAGAAAACAAGGAAAGGAGAATACGACACTTCTTATAATGAGCTAATTTTATCAAGCTAGTTTTATGAAGGTGTCAATAGCTTAGCGGCTGTTCACAAAAAATATTTTTTTAAATACAGTGTTGTCTGTTTTATTTCATTGACTGCTGTGAGTGTATGGGCACGCAGAAGTGTTGGGCATTTTAGTTGGGCCTAGCTAAATAGGAATACCAGGTTATCAGTGTGCCACGTGCGTATTTTATCATTCCGCTTCGCTTCGCTTATCCTTCTGTGGCTCGCAAATAGCGTGGTAGCTCACACCAAGGCGTCAAAAAACGCATTGTCAGGAAAGAGGAGTTCATGTACTATACGCGCACGAATGGCTTTGCAGCGTTGTACTACCCCTGAAAATATTTATATATAGCCACTACCAAATTGGTACTCTCCCCAGTTAGAAATGGGAAGTTGTCGTTTCATTATTAAAATACGCAACTGGCACCATTATAACCTGGTATTTCTCTTTAGCTTGGTCTAAATAAAACTCCAAACACTTCTGCGCGCTGGTGCACGCACAGTAGCCAAGAAAATAGAGTAGACAACATCGTTTTTTTTTTCGAAAGAAAGAAAAAAAAGACATTTTCTATAAACTGCAGTGACAGCTACTCACTGACACCTTCATAAAATTAGCTAGTTTCCGTCTATGCTTGCGTGACAAATTATGTAAATATGCCACCAGGTAAAACGTAATCAAAACAGGATGTAATATTCTGACGACACAAGTCCCCTGCTTGACGGTAGCCTTCTCTGCAATGCAAGAAGGCAATGTGGAAAAGCGTAGCAAAAGTAGCTGCCATCACATTGAATTTTATACGTGTTTTGTGGTGGGACACGGTATACAATCACCACTGCAGAAGCGGGTTACGTTCTAAAATTACTTGGTATCATTACGTGACAGCTATGTTCAAGAAGAACTTCGTCCTAGCTTTTTGGTTCGCCAGTGTGTTTTTAAGTGACAACACTCGGGCACGTTAAAGAAACCCGGTGGTCGAAATTGCCGGAACCCTTCATTACGGCGTCTTTCATGATCATATGGTGGTTTCGGGACGTTAAATCTCAGACATGAATTAAATCATCGGTGACAACTCTCGAAATGGGAGAGGACTGTAAAGGGTTCTTAGGCTCTATGTTTCGGGCTTTGCTCGCCAACATTACATACATACAGGGCGTTTCAGATAAAAAGCACCTAGTAAAAAATTAAAAATCAGCGCTACGCGTCTTCAATTAACATAATATTGTTCTAAATCATATAGAGCACACCAGAATATTTATACAATCCGCCAAGCTCGGCAAATAAAAATAAATACGTAATTAACATTTTCAATAGAGACTCTAGAGAGAAATCTTTAATACAAAACTTGTAGCGCTCATTTACAGTGAGATAACTGCGCTGCCAATTTTTTCCCTCCCTTTGTTTCAAGTGCGCACAAGCTCAAAAAATACCACGTGATTGTCGCGCGGCTTTCTCAGTGCCCTCAAATTTAAGTTCAAGGAATTACCAAAGACTGCTCAAGCACGAAGGAAAAGGAGAAGAAAAAAAAACTTCGACAAAAAAGAGGCCGCCCCATGCCGATGTAATACGAGACTGTAGGCAGTGTTCAACGCTGCGCCGGTATTTTTCTCTTTTCTTTTCGGGCTAACGATAAACATGACGGAGGGGGAGAAGGTGACATTGTGATGAAGTAAGGCTATGATAGAAAGCACGATGAAAATATTTCCATGAATTTTTTTGTCATACTTTCATCGTATTACGTGTGATTTCTGTTATGGATACTTGCAAGCAATACGGCACGATTGACTGTGGGTTCAAAAGCTAATTGCTCGTACTTCGTCTCAATTTAGAATGACATGTTTAGTAGTTGTCTGTTAGAGCGCAATGTATACAAATAAGCACAATGAATAAAAAGGCGTTCAGCGCTCAAATAGCTCATCCTTGAATAAAAGGAAAACTAAGTATTAGAAAGAGATCAGCCTAATTGTAATCCAAAGTTCTTTTATTGAGACATCATGGGAACTAAATAATGACATTAATACCTCTGAATGTGACAGTCGTTTAGGAACGGTCCACCCTTGGGTTAGGAAGTCTTCTTGGGCCATGGACAAATACCACTTGTTCGTTTCATTGAACGAAGCCCATTTTTAACTTTGTGAAAGAAACTTGCCTAATTTAAATATGCTGTCAAATGCTTTTATAACTGATTCTCCTGGACCTTCGAAACTCCCCACTGCACAGGTCACTTACCGGGAAAGGTTGCATATGGTAACACTTGCAGTATATAACCAGGACGTATAAGGTATCATTCGTTATACAAGCCGTTGCGTTTTACAGGCGTTCGTTGTAAGGCTATGAATGTCGAGGATTTCATTGAAGAGGCATTCGACTATTGTTTTAGTGTTGGGTGCGCGCGCGCGCGCGCATGTGTGTGTGTGTGTGTGTGTGTGTGTGTGTGTGTGTGTGTGTGTGTGTGTGTGTGTCGTTCACTGTGTGCGCATTATTCTTCATCACACCCATTTGGAGGAACATGAAAAAATATACGTACCATCAGGCAGACCTGTAAGATAATCGTTAAAGAATAATCTCTCTCCTTCTCAAATTATATACAAAGGGTGCTATTGTCCACAAAAATGTTGTCGGAAATATCAGCTCTCTTTTAACAGCAGAGCTGTGACGGTAAAGTTTTGCTGTGTGCCGTAGATAAAAAAATTATCATCATCATCAACTGGCCTTATGCGACCTACTGCAAGCACCACTTATTTTTCTTTATTATTTCGAGGGATTCACGTCTCCTTGTATTCGGATGATAACTCGCCGGTGCCCAATATAATACAGCTTATACTTCGTTAGAGGTAGCATAAGCCTTGAGTGCAAGTTTTAATTCTCCACCTGTGCATACAGAAGTGGAGCTGTCCGTGTATCATGCAATTTGTGCTGGCAATTAGTTATTAAATAGCCCTGAGGCGCCCGCAGGTCGCGTCAAACCTATCAAACATATCCGAGGCGCCGAAGCCTTCATCACGCGCAGTCCCTATACACAGCTGGCTTTTGCACGCGTCACTCATACAGAGCGGACGGAGACAAGCAGGCAGGCACGGCGGCAGAGAAAGAAATAAAGATGGAAACCATACGACACCGGAGTGAGAAATGACTTGGCGGCCGTTTAGGCCCCCACGTGTGTATAGCGCAACCTGCAGGCCCCGGCGCTCACTTCTATAACGACAGACTGGATGAGGAGACCGCAACGCCCTGCGGTTCGCAATCAAGCATCATTTTCGCGGTCATGCGCGCGCACGCGCGAGCCTGCCATCTCTCTTATTTAACCTGCCAAGAGGAGGCGGGCCGTTTTCCCGATTGCCGCCGTTTCTTCTACATCGGCTCCGGCGGGAGGGAGCTCGCGATCTTCCTGAAGGTTGATCATCGCCCAACAAACAACCGCGGCTCGTTGGTCCGTTTCGCGTCGGGAAACCCCTCCCATCCGCGCCGCCGCAATTAACGGCGGAGGCGGTCTTGTTAAAAACGTAATCGCGCGGAGCACCCGTATACACAGCGTCGTCACCGCAGAAGAAAAACCGCAGGCAGGCGTGACAACTATCGGGGTCATATACAGCCTTTCTTATATATGCCCTCCCTTTTTTCCGTCATGGTCCCTTCCTCTCTGCCGGTTTACGGGACCGCCGTGCGGGAGAAGCACGCGGTCGCGCGAACCAGAGTGCGGGCACGCCCAACGTTACTAGAGGCACGCCATCGGGTCGTTTGTTATGGAGCCGCCACTTTCACGTCGACGCGACCGACTTGAGCCTGAAGCCGACGCACTGCACGACAGAGCTGGGAAAGGACATGAATGCGCATATGTGCGCTGTGGATTATCGGAGCGCCTCTCCTAAACAGGTATCCTACTACTGCTGCTGATAAACTACCTATCCTACTACTACTACACCACTACCACTGTATACGACCACTACAACTACAACAACAACAACAACAACAACAACTACTACTACTACTACTACTACTACTACTACTACTACTTCTACTATACTACTACTACTACTACTACTACTTTACATACAGAATACGCTAAACTTTAGGACCTCTGTCTTCGAGAGACAAGTATATAGCAGAGCGCGTTCCGCGGGCTGGCAGATTACGTAATACGTGCGAAGGATGCCAACCGCGGCGAGCCTTATTAAGTGGGAGTGCGCGTGTGTGAGCGCGCGTTGTGCAGACACGCTGCTCGACTCATCATTAATCAACCGAATCAGCGGCAGAAAGCCAATTTAATTATCAGAATTAATGAAGCTTTAATTGTGACAGCAAGCAGAAAAGAGGGAAGAAAAAAAAAGAGAGAACTTCCATCGATTCTTCCCCCACTTATAGAACATTTGCCAGCCGGTTGCGCCGCTAAAAGTGTATCCGCGCGCACTTCGTATGCGCAGCAGCGTTCGAGTGGTAGGGAAACATCTCAAAGGCATCAGGGCGGGGAAGGGAAATGGATGGAGAGGGAAGCTAAGTTAACGAACCTGGCGTCTATGCGGGCTCAAGAAATCTTGCGTGTAGGCATTGGCTATCCACACTGCTTCGTACTACTTATACGCGTCGCACGGTGGCACGAATGGACGGACGCGTTCCTTTTTATGCCTTTTTAACTTCTTTCCCCTCATTGAGGAAAGCGAAAGTCGACCTACACTCGCGTCTCTCTTTTGTTCTTTTCCTGTCGGGCGAGTGAAGCACCATTCATCAAAGGCGGCCGCGAGCAATTCATTTTGGTCGCAGCGACAAGCAGGTTTACAACGGGAACATCTGCGCCCTTCGATCGGGCCAGTCGGGGAGCCGGAAACAGGCCGCTTCCCGGTCTCCGAGAGCGGCCGATAAAAGCGCGGGACATTTAGAAATCGCAGGCCGCCAAGGGGGAGGTGCCAGCTGCGGCCGATATCCGTTTTTCTTTCGCCTCCATTAAGGTCTTTTGACGCTTCGAGAAGTTGCGGAAACTTAGACACGAAAGAATATACGGGGGAATTTCGCATGGGACTGTCAAAAATTGTGTACGATTCGCGTATACAGCCGGAGGTTTACTACTACTACTACTACTACTACTACTACTACTACTACTACTACTACTACTACTACTACTACTACTACTACTAATAATAATAATAATAATAATAATAATAATAATAATAATAATAATAATACTTCAACTCACCAACTTCCACTTCCAATTTCATTTTCGCCATCGAAACAATACACGATAGCCGAGGAGCCCACGCGAAAAGCTAACTCTGCATTGTTTAACCACGCCATGGATACCTGTAAATAACAGTCGAGAAAGAAGCCATATGTTTCAGCTCAAAAGTAGCCCACCCCATTGCCCCTGTAGTCGCCGTCGTCATCATCATCGTCCTCGTAATCAATATTGTCCTTTGTATAGCTATGGTACGCAATGCTCTTTTTCCCAGCGATTTGAAAGCGACTATGGGCGTGTGGAGCGCCGCACATTAAGGGGGGCATCGTAGCCTGGAACCCTCCCTTAACTTACCTGTTGCTTTTGGCACTCGGCTTTGCGCCCCCCCCCCACCCCCCCAAAAAAAAGCCACTTGCACAAATATGCATCCTTTATTCTATATACAGAATATGGATTTCATCTTTGGCATTTTACTGTTGTTGCAATGCAATAACAAGCAACTGCTAAGCGCTGCATTATTGAAGCCCTGCAACACTTTTTCAGGATGGTCAAGAAACGCTGGAGCTTCCGCGGTGCCCTGGTGGCCAAAGCGCGCACTTCTCAGCCGGTCCCCCAGGCGAGAGTGGCAGCTGGTAGAGGTGGTGCGGCTGCGCCGCACCGAAACAATTCCAATGTTCGCTGCTGGTACTGCTGGTATTCAAATGCAACAATAGTTAAATATAGAGGAAGGACGTATCCTTGTGCATTTTTTCTTCTTGATCATATCAATAAGAAAGGAGGTGGCATCGCTTCCAAGCAGTCAGACGAGCAAAGCATGTTCTGCTCTCGCTGTCCTGTCGGGCTGGTTTTTAAAGCAATTTTCGCCTGTCTGCTAGATATATTCGATAATGAAGACGGCCACCAGTTGATACACGGATGAAACAGCCGAATTTATAGTCTTTTGCCGGAAATAAAACTAGCATATTATGCAGCCTACGTACGGCATATGTAAAAAATGTTTCATCTGATCACCTCCACCAAACTCCATCTGATGCCCCCATGTGAAATGAACGATACGAGTAAGTAAAGTCTACATAACTCGCGAACAGTGCCATAGAAGGAAAGCTGCCTGTCCGCAAGATTTATGTGGGGGCACGTTCGCCTAAGCCACCCAACTACTATACATAAACACTCGCGGTGAATACTCGATGCTAAGATGTCTCTGTTAAACCAAGTTTTGGCTAAAGACAGGGTTTTTGTTAAGAACAAAGCAGTGGACTACTCGAAGCTTAGCTTTCTGGAGTCAGCCGATGCGGTAAGCGTTTCTCTCACTGGTTTCTCTCAATGATCGGGGCTAAGTAACATCAGAATTTTTGCCTTGCTAGGGAAGGATTAAACGTCATCAATTTTTACTCATCGTTTAGTTTGCCTAACGCGCGGTTTTAGTTTTTCCGCCTGCCTTGGTCCAGTTAAAAAAATGCCTGTCCAACATCAATAGGTAAGCTTTCGTGAGCCAAAAAACATCAATATTTTGAAGTACGCTACAGCATGGTTATCAGAATTGTGGCCACTTGGGATTCTTCAATGCGCTCATAAATCTTGGGTCGCGGATATTATTTGTATTTCGCCCCCACCTGAATGCCGCCACCGTGGTCGGAGATCCATCCCACGCCATCTACCATCTGAGCGCGACACCACCCGTACTATGCTGCCGTGGAGGTTTGCTTGATTAATGTCCACGTGCATACATACTGCGAACAGGGCGTACATAAGGTACCGGAAAAAAAATGATGCCGCAGCTACTACTTCATCTTTTTTTTTTACTACAGAAGAGGGCAGTGTGGTATCGTCCCGCACGGTCTTATCAATGGGTGCATATGAGCCGGCAATCGCTTAGCACAAAATCCAGCACGCAACCAGAAAACGATGATGAGGGAGTTGCCATCACTGCACACCACTGTCCCTTTAATGCCACATGTGTAGACACGGTCCACTCTGCAAAGCTTCTCTTCATTTTCGAGTGCTCTTAATGCGAGACTAGCATCCGCAAATGTTTGTTTGGTGTTTTTTTTCTACACTAAAGTGCAGTATTACAGGCGCAATGGCTTTTCGAGCTGTCCGTTCCAAACAAAATGAAGCGCTGCAGCGGCATCCGCACGAGCTTTCCCCTTGGAACACTGCGGCCGGTCGTCTGGGCGCGAACAGTTGAGTTGTGTCGCGACTCTCCGCCAGGGGCTGTTTTACGGCGCGCCCCCTGTCCTGCGCTGGCTTTCTTACCTTTTTAATGGAGAGGAGTATCCCTTCCTTTCTAGGCTGTTTCACGGGGAGCACGAAAGCTGACGCCAGAGCTTCAGCCCTTTATCATTTTTTTAGGGGGAAGGGGGTCGCCCATGTTAGCAACAGCCAAGAGGAGCTTATGGCTGCGCCCAGAGAGCCTTCAGTAAAAAGGTCCAGGCTCAAGAGAAACAATATAGTGCAGCACATGGCCTGGAATTCACAATCGATTCTCAGAATCAACCAGATATCGTTCCCTATTCTTTCTACAAATGATGCCACATGACCAAATGATCGAGCCATATACCCAAATTCACGGCCATCGGCTGATTTGAGCATCGTGAGCACGGCCGGGCTAGGTGCAGTCTAGCCCGGCCGTGTCGTGAGCTGTATAGTTGCCGCTGCTGCCGCGGGAGACCGCCACGTGCCTGCGCACCCCCTCGCAATCACACTGAATGTAAGTAGCACCTTCGTAAAAAAAAAAGTGCTCAAGGCACTGACCCGCGCATGATGTTACTTCTTTTCCCCCGTGCCATCCCCTTCGAAAATCCGTCATGTACGAGCGTAGCTACAGATTTGTCGTACGTTGTAGTTGCTTTTTTATCTTCCTGCTTACCTTTCTCCCACTCGTCGGGACGAGAGAAGAGAAAAAGCAACTACAACGTAGGGCAAATCTGCAGCTACGCTCATACATGACGCATTCCAAAAATTATTACTGTGGTTTATTCGTGAAGCAATAAACTCTTTAATGGAGCCATTCGATGATTACTTAGAATAGTGTTTCAGCACCTCTTTAAGCTGTAATGTAAAGCCGTTGTACACATGGTCAAACATTGTTACGAAACGCAACCAGTATGTACGCTTCCCGCTTCTGGTATCATTCACGCATTTTATTTAGAATGCTTTTAAGGCTTTTCATCAGTATTTCAAGTGAGAAATGTGAGCTGCCACGCTCTTTTTGCAAACTAAGAAAGAAAACTAACAAGATCAATTTTTTGTCTCTCATGCACTAAACGGGGAGCCGGAGGGGGGGGGGGGGTGTTGAGGGTGCAGGCGGATGTGGCTAGCATGCGCTTGAGTCTTCTTGATTGTCCATATCTTGTAATAGGCGAGCATATTGTCATGAACTTTAGCCTTTAGTAAAGCTCAGTGCGAATCACGTCGAGCGAATATGACATTGCATTCAAACGTCATGCCTGCCAGACCATAACGCAATCGTCCAAAACGGTCGCTACATCGATGTGTACCTACGAAGGTCTGTATGTTAGGCTACTGATATTTCTGTAGGTAAGTAACTCGGTTTAGGTTAGTCTTGCTCGTAGAGCTCGCAGATAGTACACAAAACACGAGACGTAAGCGTTGTCAAAGAACTCTAGAAACCTAACCAGCCCACAGAATACATAAGCGATGCGCTAGCTCAGTGGATAGCTGTCTCTAACCTTTGACTCCCGTCCGAAAAGGCTGACTATACTTTAACTTCTCCCTTATGATCCTGGAAGCAGACAGCGATGGAGAAAAACAAAACGTAATTTATCGCACTACACTGCTACGATACCGCATGCTAGGCTTATAATGAAAGAAAAGATATTGGCCACGCTTCGGGAGTGGTTCCTATTGAAACTTTTGTACTGGCTCAATCAACGGGTATATGCCGAATTTAATCGTGTTATTATTGGCAATAAAAGAGACGTTTTAATGTAAAGGCAGCAACCCAGCCACACAAGCAGCAACATTAAATGCAGACTCAAACCTTCTCAGTGAAGCGTGGGATGCTGCGATCCGCAAGCCGGACCTCGTCGACCAGCGTCAACACGTCACTCGAGGTCGTCCAGCCCAGAGGGTTCCTGGAATGAGGAACCCTCCCACATTCACTCATTGGCCACCTAATAAACCTTTTTTTACTCTCTCCCACAACACCCACCTCCCCGAGTCGTTCGGAAAGCTAGCCCACAAAAATGTTTAGAATACTCCCACATCGTTTCTGTGTTAACGACTGCAGGAATATATAGCACCACCCACTATGACAATGTTAAACCCCATAAACAGGCCCCTGAAAGTCAACTTGGAGGTTTTAATTGAAAAGACACTTCAGCGTTCAAGTGCAAGACACAACTTTTTCTCAAAGGTTGCTTGCTGCTGATTTTTGTCCATGTGTTATTATTTCAAGCCCTCTTTTCAGCAATGTTTTGGTCCCTGCTGATACACTGAAGCATCGCGAAATTTTTGAAGCCTTTCAGATCTACAATCTTGGTCCTGGTAAGTGTGGGAGCACGCAATCTGTGTTCCTGAATCACAAAGAGCTCCGATATTTTGACAGTAATTTTAACATGTCGTGATAGAGGGCCTCTCTGTGTGATTGTTGTGCGTGCGCATGCTCATCGTCTTGTTTGCGTTTTCATTAGAATAAAGTCAGTTGATAGTCCATCCAGCATCCTTCCTGTCCCTGTCTATTTTTTCTTGTCTCCGTTTCTTCCACTTTAATCGGTGCTGCTGGTATTCCCACTAAGATATTTTAAGACGAAGGTGCGAGCAAAATTTCAAGGACCAGTATTCATTTACCCATCATCATACCGCATATCGAAGGCTTGGCAGAGACTGCTGTCAGTATCACCAAGCTGGTCGTACAAAGTGGATGAACTATTCCTGCGCAGCGTGCCTTGTGCATGTGCATGTACAAAAAAAAATAACAAAGGCTGAACATTGAGGCACATAATAATAACATACCTTTCGAAAAACACCCTGTAGAGGAGAATAATTTTCATTCATGCACATCTTTTGAGCAAGGCAGACGATCCATTCCAGTTAGTGGCAAGCTTCTTTATCATTTTTATTAAGTTTTTGTTTTAACTGATCCATTTCTTTTTGGTATAATTTTTTTCTCAATATATAGCTGCCCCACAACTTTCAAGAAGTAACCAGTCAACCAGAGATGTTCAAATATGAAGCTTTGAAGAAAGAATTCAATCAAAAAGGGCTGGGTGTATATGCCGAGTGGTTAGGACGTTCACCTTCGGGTCGAGGACACGTGGGTTGCAATCCCGCCTGATTATGGACGCCAAGGAAGCATCCTCGCTGCAGCCGGAGGTATCAACGGTTTTGGTCGCGACAGCCGGAGTCTCGCCTATGACGTCGATGTTCTTCTGCTTCAGTTCGAGTGGTAGCTGGGGCGAACAAATACGCCATTTCCTTTCCACCTCTCTTTCTCTACTCGTTTTCTCACCCATCTTTGTTTTTTATACCAGCCACTCTGTAGGAGGCACTGCACCGGGCTCCCCATCAGGCTACGGAAATTAGGTGCCTTTCTCCTGTTCTAACCACTACCACCACCAACCACTCTATAGCGGTGAGTAGTGGCATTTGCCCAATTTCTGTGGCACATACCCGTTCTAGGTGATGGTGGTTTTCGGGCACGTTCACGCACAATCAAAAACTTTACGCCAAATGGTTAGAACAGCTTCACTGTTAAAATGAATATTGCTGGAAAGCATGCTTTGCCACCTGCTTGAGACACATCATTTGCATAACGCTTACAGTTGCACTATATAAAAATACATCGACCCTCCGTCTAACCCCCCCTTTCCGCCGCCCTTTTTTTTGTATTCTT
This sequence comes from Rhipicephalus annulatus, assembly GCA_013436015.1. Classification (NCBI taxonomy): domain Eukaryota; kingdom Metazoa; phylum Arthropoda; class Arachnida; order Ixodida; family Ixodidae; genus Rhipicephalus; species Rhipicephalus annulatus. Next base: position 311,951 of record WOVY01002438.1, on the reverse strand, counting down.
ACTTGCGTAATATGCATGTGTTTCGACCTGTGCCTGTCATGGCTATGGTGACGCATGCGCAACATCTCTTAATCCTCAGTCACCACGAGTTGCATGAATTCTTTGGCACCGGAAACGGACAACTAAGCACCATTCGGTACTGAAGGCATCCAGGCTGCCAGGTTCGAAAAAATATCGTTCCGCACGGTATGAACACTCAGGGCAACCCCCTTAACCAGAGGTCTGCCTCAGCAAAATACTTGTGGTATTTCAAGTTTTACGCGTTCGCGCGACGTTTCAAGTAAGCAAACCTTTACCAGCACCCAACGGAAACCCCATCCCTCCCTATCGCCCTCTCTCTTTCTGCACTGCACTACTGCGTGACGAATCACCTCCCCGCATTCACATCACCACATTTACCAATGACGATATTCGTCGTCACGTGCTGCAGTAGTTTGGCTAACTGTCGGATTGCGACCAGGTCTCCAGATAAAACTCATGACGTGCTGCTTCCACTTCAGCTACGTGGCCTTCTTTGCGCGTTTGAAAAAAAAAATACAATCATCTACACTTGTGCCTAGTTCTTCATAGTTATGGTGCAGAAAGCATTGATGGACTTCTTTTACCCACAATCTCGAAGGCAGAACGAGTTTTCAGCGGTTGTATATTCAAAGGCATGATGCGAACGGTGAGCATAGAAATTTACTCAAATAAACGAACTCCGCCACTGCGGGGTAATATTCCGGCGCTACTGGTTGTACTTTCTGCAAGTTGAAATAAATAAATAAATATAAAATAAATAAAAAGAAAGAAAGAAAGAAAGAAAGAAAGATAGATAGATAGATCGATAGATAGATAGATAGATAGATAGATAGATAGATAATAGATAGATAGATAGATAGATAGATAGATAGATAGATAGATAGATAGATAGATAGATAGATAGATAGATAGATAGATAGATAGATAGATAGATAGATAGATAGATAGATAGATAGATAGATAGATAGATAGATAGATAGATAGATAGATAGATAGATAGATAGATAGATAGATTACCCCGGACTAAATTTTTTCTTTAACCACGAAATGTGAAGCATGCTTCTTTCGGCAGAGCAAGGGTCTAAAACACGTGGCCCGCGAACCTTTCCATAGTGGCCCGTGACTTCAGATCCTAGGAATATACTTGAGTGACTTTGCATCAGTATTTTTCTCCCCTACTCTGATTAAAAGCGCTTTCTTTGGTGCAGCTGAAGAGACGGGACTGGTTTCAAGCGTTTTTTTTTTTTCCTCCCTTTACCTGGGGCACCCCATTTGGTCCCCATGCATAACTGTGAAAAAAAAAAAACTGCGTCTCAGAGTTTTAGTCAATCTGCAGATCGTTATCTTTCTCGAGAGCAGGGCGAGTCACATTGAAAAACAAAGTTTGACTCGGATGTAAACTATTAGGACGAGCAACGCGTGCTCGTTACGATGACAAAGTTGCTATCACCTAAAGTTCAATACTGCTCTGACAAGAAAGCTGGTTTTAAAAAATGTGCAATCGTAGTGCTCCTTTTGGATGGATCAAATCATGCGCTTCTAGATTACTTCACACAGTACTTGGTAATCCGCGACCTCACCTAGAGTCACGCACGTGTGGTAAGTTTGGGTGTTAGTGTGCTAGCGTTTGCATGTGTGGCCATGAAAGTAGATACAGAAAGAGGAATAATTGCCCCTAATAGTATTGAGATTGTTATCAGACTGAACGTTTCCATTGTGAAATATTGAAAAAAAAATGTCAGAAGGAATTGTTAAGTGCTTCGAAAAAAACTCTGGCAAACACTTAGCCGCTACCAACCTATGGATCCACAATCATCTGGAAAGAATAATCGAGTTGTGTTGAGCTCACATTCCCAATGACGATAGTGCACGCAGACTCCGTGCTAGTGAGCACAATCTTGATGAGAGCATGACGACATGAATGTGCGTCACTAGCTGCAAGAATAAATACTATGCAGCTTTATTTTATGCGTCCTAAGCGTGATCATTATACGGGAATGTGTGCGTTAACAGATGTGTAATGGGACTTCTGACGATACCAAATAGCAGAGTCAAGCACCTCCACCCCCTCTCCCCTCGCACACCGACTCACCACACAGCACTGCCGGACAGATGCACGCAGTTCAAGTCCGCGAGGCATGCTGACTGCACGTTCATTAAATTAGAAGTTTCTGCACTTTCGACATAGAACGACGGCCCCAACTCCAGCAAATACGTGGCGCGGCAATTATTCGTTCAACCCGGCCTGCCTGCGTCCCTGGCTGGGCTTCCTGGCGGAATTCCCAGCGCTGCGTTATGTTGTTAAGCTGGCCATTGTCTCTCTATATTCTGGGCCAAAGAGGCGCTCTCTCCCTCTCTCCTAGTCCAGCGCACAATCCACCGCGAAACGAAATTCATTCCTGGCGAGGAAGAAGGGGCAAAAAGTTTCGCCAGACGACGCCGGGTTCTGGCCGCGACCCGGGAGAGCCCCGGGGCAGCAGGCCGCGCAAAAATGCGGCGCGTCCTCGCGCTTCAAATGGACTCGCAGAAGAACGCAAGCTGACACCGCCGCACGGGGACTGACTGACCATCGGGCCCTAGAGCCCTCGCCCCTTCAATCTCTCCATCGCTCTATTACGCCGAGCGTCCACTTCTCGCTCGAGGAGTGCTGTCCTCCTCTTCTTTTGCAGCGCGGGGAAACGCGATATATTAAAGCGGCATCTGGCACATTTCATTAGAATGGCCGCGCAGGAGCTAGCTGGACGAACGCCTTTGACCCCCCCCTGCTCTCGCTTCGCCGGCGTTTTATTTATATACATACGCGCTCTGCACTCTGGCCCTTAGCGCCAGAAAGTGGGCACGCCATATACGAAAGGGAGCGCCGGACCGAAGTGACCGGCAGCCTCTCCTCCTCGACTCTCCCTCGCCCATATTTCACCGCCGCGGCTGTTGTGCGACCGAGCCGAATCCTGGCCGCCGCCTCCGCAGCGGTGACGAATGTACGGAGAGAGTGGCCGGCGCTCATCAAGAGCCCCAGCAGAAGCTTCGCGTTGGTAAGCGCCGGAATACAGCACTCGGTTCCGCAGCGAGCAAAGCTGCGGCCGAAAGGGAATTAAGCGGGACAGCGGGTGGAGAGAGACCGTTGAGGCGCAAGGCAGTTTGAGAAGACAGCGTCCCACGCGGCGGCGATAAATCCGCGAGCGCTCGGCGTTCGAGGCCTTTTCGGCTCGCCTAATCCAAAGCCCCGTTAGTCGGTTCTCTCACCCTCGACGCCGCTAATTGCGGCGACGTAATTAAAGCGCGAAAGCCCAAAATCGTTCTTCGCCACCATGCCGCCATACTCGGTGAGGAGCACTGGCCTTTCTTGCACCGAGAGTTGGGCAATTTACGGATACTATTATTCCACGAACGCACGGCCAGCTCTGAAAGTTTGGATCTATATAGGCACTGGGCTGGTGGCTGTACTTTGGTGTTTATGATGCGCGTCTGTGAAGTGGTGAAAGAGGCCGGTCTGCCGGGCGCTGTTGTAGCCTTCCGACTTGTTTTCAATCAGCCGCCGAGTGCGAAGTGGGTTCAGCACCTCTCTTTCTTCTACGTCTGATAACAGCTCCCAGACTCAGTGCAGGTGGGTGCCCTGCATTGAAAACCTACGCCGGGGCGGATCTTCGTATCCGCCGTTGTTAGGCACGCTTCCTGTTTTGTTTTATTTTTTCAGCTTTATGTGTTCCATTCTATCGAGTATGACGTTTCTGCGTGTAAACGTCAAGCAAACGAAAGATCAACATTGCGTTCTTTAAGCACGATGTACAAGGGAATGAGTGTCCCGTGCTAAAATGGCCAAAGTCCCGAAACTGGTTCACCCCCTACGTTACACGCCATGTCCCGCAGGCAATAATTGTGGCAAGTTGTATAATGAACTACAGGTATAATGAACCACAGGTATAAGTACTCCTCAAATTAATATGCATAGATAATTCACACGTGCACAGAAAAACACAAACACGCACTTACATATAGGGCCTCCGAAATGCAATCCAGGCTACGACTCAGTACTGAACACGAAGTCGAACGCATCTTCATGGTTGGGCTTGGGTGAACTCTCTCATTTGAAAAGTGGCGGCTTCCCCGCGGCTCTGCTTCACAATGTTTGAACTGGAATGACACTTTGTCGTAGCCAGCCATGGTATCTCTTTTTTTCTTTATATTCGGCAGAATATGGCAAGGTAGGCTACGTTAGAGCCGGCTATCCCAACATCATAACAGTAATGTACAATATAAACACACAAAACGCAAAATTAAGAATAAAATAAGAAAAAAAAACTAATTAAATGCAATATGTACAATACTATATACATTATAGGGCATATAATGCATGAATAAGCACAAAATGTCTGGTCATAGTCTAGTTAATATATCGGAATCACATTGCGGATAGAGTCCATACAGATAGCGGCAAGGTATAATATGAACTAAAGACAATTCATTAGATTTGTGTGCATTAAAAAATCGCAGAGGGCGCTCACTGCGCGCCTTTGATTATCCCAATGCAGCCATTGTCCAAGTGTTTTTGTAATCGTGAATGGTCGTCTGTCAAGTCGGTTCAAGCGATCCCTCAGTTCAGCGCGTTGTCGATCGTATTGCGGACATTCTAAAAGAATATGCTCCTCTGACGCATCGACATGATCGCAGTGCGGGGACGTTCTTCTTTTTACGTGGCACAAAAAATGAGGTGTGCATGAAACCTAATCATGGATGGTGCAATAGCGTGTCGAATGGTCTACCGATCTTTTGATTAAGTGAAAATCGGAGAGACCAATCTATCTGATATAATAGCGAAGGCTTTGTATTTTGGTCATACCAAGTGTCGTTGCATAATTTGTGGCACAGTTCAGAAAGAACTATCTTGTTTTCTGAGGAATAAACGGGCGCTGGGGTCAAGTGAACTTTTTGTGTGCTTCAGTGGCTAATTTGTCAGCAATATCATTTCCTATCACTCCTACGTGAATTGAAAGCCACCGAAAGCACCTCTTATGACCGTCCATATAACCGATGGTAATTGGTTTAATATTCCATATATGACGCTATCATCTATATAGAAATAAAAATTCCTAATCATTTGTAGTGCTCCTTTGGAGTCAGAATGTATTACCCAGTTCTGCCTTTGCTCGCTTTCAACAATGAATTTTGAAGCTTGTATGATTGCAACAAGCTCTGCTCCTGTAGATGATGTCTTTCGAGAAAGTCGGAAATCTTTTTCTATTTATATGCGGGTGCATGAAAAGCCGCAGTCGAGCTTTCGTCCATTGTAGAGACATCCGTGAAAACAAATGTGAAGCACGTGGTCTCGATGATTGTGCATTTGTTGAAAGGTTAGAAATTCGCTTTCAAGGTAGTGTATCAAGGATTTTTTTTTCATCCCTTTGATGTCCAAAGTGACTGGAGGTGATGCAAGCTGCCAAAAAGAAAAAATTGTATCTGGACGCAGCAAGTATCATTCTTGTTGAAGTGCCGCCTCATAAGCTCACAAGATGTCACCAATTAGCCCGTTTCTTTGAATAAGTTTTTCACGAAGCGGATAGGCATAATGTTTTTGCGATAAGCGGAGGAAGTGGCGGCAGAGTTCATGAATGCGAAGAACTTGAATTGGCGGTTCTTTTGCCTCTGCGATTACGAAGTCACTGTGAGTTGAGCATGGTAAGCCCAGGTAAATACGAAGACTGCGTGTTGTTTAGTTTACGCTCATTTGTTTGAGACATACCTTGCATAACTGGAAGGGATATGCAATGGCTTGTCGAACAAGGACTCTATGAAACTTCAGAAGTGCTTCTGATGTGCCACCTTATTTGGTTCCTGTAATACATCGGAGAACATTCAGTGTCCGGTTGAACCCTTCTTCAATGTTGTAAATATATGAGGTCCCCAGGTTAGCATGCGGTCCAACGTTATGCCAAAGAAACGATGCTTGCGCACAACAGGCACTACAGTCTGGTTGACCGAGAGGCTTAGCTGGTCGTGACATCTTCTGGTAAAAGGTAACACTGCAGATTTCTCTGCTGAAACATCCATGCCGCATTCTGTCAGAAAGCACACCGTTATATCTATGCCTTACTGAAGCAAGTCCTCTACTTCCCGGCATTTTTGCCCTGACGACCGGAGGCAGATATCGCCTGCGTACATTGAAGTATGTACTGATGATGGTAAGAGTCGGCAGTTGGTGCATTACTATGTTAAAATAGTAGAGGGTTTAATACACTTCTTTGGGATACACCTGCTTTGAGGCTTCGTAGCGTGCTGCCGCCAGTGATTGCCGCCATGAATACAGTTCGGCCAGTCAGAAAATCAGAAATCCAACGAAGGAGGCGTCCCTTCGTCCCTAGACTATATAACCCGTACAAAACATGTACGTGGCTGGCTGTGTCAAAGGCACGCATAATGTCTAGGAAAGCTGCAATTGCTATTCGTCCGAATGTCCCCTCATGCTTCTCATGAATGACAAGGTCTAAAACAACTGTATAAAGCACTGCGACGTGGATAAAAACAGATAGTTGGCCAGAAAATCCATCACTGACTTCAATCCACCACTGCAGTCGTTGCTGCACCATTTTCTCCATGACTTTGCTAATGCAGGTAATTAAGCTTACTGGTTCGAAAGGATGACAGCACATTTGCGGGCTTACCAGGTTTAAGAATCGGAACGACTTTTGCCACCTTCCAGGAAAGTGGCACCGACGCACTTTTCCAGCTGTTAATATATATGCAAAAGAGCGCCGTACTTCCAGAAGACCCGAGGTTACACATCAAGCTGCAAGTGACATCATCTGAGCCTGGGGAAGTTTTTACCGGACGTTGCGTAAGGCAGGCAGACTGCAGTTCAGCTCGGCTGAATTCTACGTCTAGGGATGCATGAGCGCTCGTCCGCACTCGCGAGTGCGTCTCTCATTAGTCGCTTCAAAGCATGCTCTTTTGAAATGAACAGGCTTGTGAACACTGCTTCTGCTGGTAGTGTCAACAAAGCGTAAAATTCGTCAGCCGTCGAATTCGATGCCAATACTATCGCCCGAAAAGGATGAGTGTGAGTTACTGGACAATTTAGGGAGAGAAATAATTGCCATATATTTTTGATACTGAAGAATAAGGGCTTAAAGATTCACAACATTCTCTCCATTTCTTCTGGGAAAGTTTAGAAAGCTTTCTACGCATCGCCGAGAAAATCTTTTGCGCTTCTTGATACTCGTCTACGCTGCCTGTACGACAATATCGGTGCTCGGCTCTTCGACGAATCATGCGAAGTTGTTGGTATCCAGTGCCTATGATTATGCGCCCAGCTGGAATCGGAAGTGTTTTGCTGCTAGATTCAATGTTGGCGAGTGGCGTGTTAATGATGGATGTAAAAATGTTTATTACAGAGAAAAAATGTAATAAGGGTTAGAAGCAGGTGGGTGGGTCCCCTAGTCCTGGGCTCCACTGGCCTCAGCAAACCACCGCGCCTGGTCCAGGAGCACCACTTGGGACTCCTTTTCCTCGCTGGCGAGAAAGGTCTCCCAGTGCTCCATCGTGAGTGTTTTCGCCGGAATCAGAGGCGTATTACTTTGGCTGGTCTTAACTTACATTCCCATGTAATGCGAGCAAGTGTTGACCATCATCCACGCCACATGCAAGAACCGGCGTATGCGGTTGGGCGCATCGCATGTTTAAACGCAGCTGCGGATACGTATTTGTCTGCAGGCGGCGCCACTCATGCGCTTTTTTTACACTCAGCCGAGAATGGGGCGGTGAGTATCACCGTCGTTGTCGACGCTGCTGTTCTAAGATATCTCGAGGAGTGTGGGGAGCCTGGAGTAGCAAACGGGTATCTGGACGAGGGACGGTTGCTCGGTGAATAATAGCTCGAGCTGCACTGTCTGCTATATCGTTACCCGTTTCCGCTATATGTTTGGCACACCATATGATGCAGTGTTCCTGGTCCAGTGTTGCACCTGCGTGCGTAGCGTGTTAATGAACACTTAAATGTCGCCACAGATCTGTAAATTGCTTGCATTTAAGTGTCTGAATAATTGTCAATTCGTGATCCGTGCACATATACTCTTTCTGGGATTGCCAAACTTCATAAGAGGGTGGTCTGAATACGGACCGATGGTCACTGTCATGTGACTCAATGTCCACTGGCCAATGCAATTCAGCTGCAATATCTGTGCAGCGAAATGTCTTGTCTGAACATGCGATGTAAAATGGTCCGCGAAAAAAGGTCGGCGATGCATCACTTACGGTGCAGAGATTGGAACGATCCATAATGCTCTCTATGAGTTTTCTTCGAGAATCGAAGTACGTTAAGCCCCAGAGAGTGTGGTGAGCATTGAAGTCACCGCACACTATAATCCGCCCCGACAAAGATGTTAAAAGGTGGTCCAAGTCAGTAGTAAAAACTGGCTTTCTTGGTTCAATATAGACATTCACTATGTGAGTTTCACCCTTCCCGAACTGAACCTTGCATGTCACATACTCAGGAACATCTGTTCTAGATACATCTGTGAGGAAGCATGGTAAGTGTTTGCGTACACACAGAATTGCTCGGCTAGGTTTAGCTGTTAGGGCGACAAGATCTGTACACAACATAATTTGAAATTCCTAAGTTTGAATCTGCGCGGGCTTCTGATATGGCTACAATGGAAAAATTTCGCTCATAAACTAACCTGTGGAAGTCGCCCAGTTTCCCCCGCCGGCTATTAGCATTCCATTGGAATATCGCGACATTATTGAAGCGACTATTCATATTTGCCAGCACCAGTGGAAGCCATGTTATTGGGTCCTAGAAGTGGTTCCATAGCAAGCAGAACCTGAACTCCTGGTAACGATGTAGATCATCTTGTCATTTTGATCATGAGCTTGACTGCGGCAAATAACATCGGCACCAGCATTTGTCCAATGTTGCCCCTTGTGAGCACACCTCCCGAAGGAACTTCTTGAAGTGCAGCGCTAGCTCTAGCTGTCAAGCGCCTTGGTGCTGCAGTAGGCTCTTCCTTTGCAGCTGGTATTTCTGATGGAGATGGACCTTGAAGAGGCTTTGGACTTTTCAGTGCATCGGCATATAGTTTCGTTCCACGGTGTAGCTCTTTCCACTGACGTTGTCAGGGGTGCTGTTTCGGCCTGGTGTTCTCCACTATGCCAGGATTAGCGGATGGTCGGTGGCGTTTTATGGTTTCATATTGTAGATTTTCTTTCTTCTGCTCCACTGCTGCCTTTTTCTCAAACACTTTCTGAACGAACACGGGTGTGGTCTGTCGCTGTTAGCGCATTGAGGTTGGCGGCGTGACGTGCAGTCCCTGGACTATGAGAACCAGCATATATATTGCATCGTTGTGGTCCTCTGCAGTATTTCGCAATATGTCCGTGTCTTTGGCGTTGGAACCATTCCACAACATCAAAGAACTTTGTCGCTGGATCACTTGTGAAGCCCAGCATCACCCTTGCCGGCATTGGTCAGTCCGATCGAAAGTGTAAAATAACGTTTCTGTAGAAGTGAGTCTCCACTTCGCCTTTTTCGGTCTGTTTTCTTGACGATTGCAGACGAACTGAGACGACTCCTGCATCCTTCAGGTATTCTAGCAGCTCTGAGTCACTGTGTTTCAAAGGAACGTTCTTTATCTGACCAACATTTCTCGAGTAATAAGCAGGCACCCTTAGTTATACAGCAATTCCCAATTAAGGCATCGCCAGTAATATGTTCGCTGCTTCAAGAGAGGCAACCAAAGCGAGAACACTTCCATCTATTGTAGTTCGAACTTCTAACAGTTTTTCCTTTTTCACGGCTAGTACCTGTGCATCCAAAATATTTGGGTTTACGCACCCAAACGACCTGTCTTGTACAGAACTAAAGACAACAGGTATGTCTTGCCTTTGTTGTTTCTTGTAATTGACGGTGATGAAGGGGTCGGCATCTGGTAGGTCTTGGTCCTCGTCAAAACAGTACTGTGGTGGTTGGGGTGATGATGATATTGCCGACAACTTTCTGACAACTATAATGTAAACGAAGAGGAGTAGCTTCAGATAGGCAAAGCTCTCCTTAAATACACTTATTAAAAAGACTTGATTAGTCTAGATTCATAAATGCTAAAGTGCATCTGTGTTAGGATGTTGATTGCGTCTCTTCATCTAAAAACTCACTCTTTTTTCTTTCCAAAACAGCACTGATTATGTGACACACAACTGACCGAGTTTAGAACACACTTTCCCCCTCACGTTGACTCCTGTTTTCTCATTGATGTTATCTCTCTCAACTTTTCAAAAGCATTTGATCGTATCGCCCATCGTCGGATAACTACGAAACTCGCATGCTCTTGGTCCCCGAGTGCTGTCCTGCATTGAATGCCTCCTCACAAATCACTCACAACACACTGCCATCAATATCGTATCATCAAGTATATAGCTCTGGCTGGTCAGGCGTACCGCAGGGCTCAGTGCTTGGACCACTTCTGTTTCTAATTTGTCAAAACGTCCTCCCTGACAACATTTTATTGTTCATTCAATTATTCGCTGTTGATTGTCAATGCATAATTATTTATTTATTTATTTATTTATTTATTTATTTATTTGTTTGTTTGTTTGTTTGGATACCCTAAGATCCCGGAGGGCATTGCATAGGAGGAGATTTATAAGGAATGAAATATAATCACATTTCAGACACACAGCAATTGAAAAGCAGAACTAGAAATAAAATATAGAGCCAACATTTCACAAATGAACACAATCAAAGATCACATGCAGTGTAAAATTGAATGAAGTGATCTATTGAAAAGTGTTATCGCGCTCTAGACACGAGTGGAGTGCCAACTTGAAAGATTGATGATCGTTGATAGGGGCAATGCTAGATAGCAGTGAATTCCACTGATATATTGCTAGTGCAAGAGGTGAATACCGGTATTTTTCAGTGCCACAATTAACCAACTAATACTCCAGAAAGATTTAAAAAAAACTGTAAATGGATGTTCCTATCGGCGTAGGTCCCTCAGCGTTTCTAAGTACAAGTACACGTGTGTTACTCTCAAGCACAAAATTTTGAACTACCAGTATACTGTCTGAAATCTACAGCACTCACCGAAGTCAGCCTTTACCGTTAACTCGGAGTCACAGTCCCGGAGACATAGTCAATGAACAAGACCTCAATAAATTTATGCACCTACTTTAATACTTTCTTAAACACTTAATCTGTGAATTTACTGTTATTTCATGCCGTATTCTTTTGTGACGGCAATCATAGCATTTTTTCTACGTCTTTTAATATCGTTCGCTTTTCGGATTCTAACTCGTATACTGCATTTTTCAAACCTGTATTTATTTATTGTTTGCTTATTTTTTCAGTATTACATAATAATGACCATGTTGCTAATGATGTTTTTGTTCCCCTCCACCCCTTACGTAATACCCTGAAAAGGGTACTTAATACTCTTAAAAAAAACGGTTATAATCAGTTAGTAAACGCACGTGTTTACTAGTTTCCGGAGTATTTTACCACCTTCGTGGTGTACTTTTACAAGCAACCAGCTAGTACAGGTTGTAACTTCAGCCGTTCCTAACTAGGGAACATTTCTCAGTATTTTTAACTAAGCAACTACTAAGCCACCTACATTGCCAGATCTTTCGTAGATGCAGCAGTATATTTTGCCGTATTGGTGAAATCTTAAGCAAAATTTAGGCAAGCTCTAATTTTATTGATTACCTTGGAATAGAAGTTTCGTGCTACGTAATGGCACACATATAGGTAAATAAAAGGGGACATGCTGATGCGTAGAAAACAACAATTATCTTAGAAATTCTGTGACTGCTAACCAGTACGCGGGGTGCTGCCCAAAGCAGGGGTATATATATCCTTTAAGCTGCTTCGACAGTATAAAGTCTTGAAGATTAACTTGAAGATTAACTATGTCCAAGTCTTGAAGATTAACTTGTGCATGCGTTTGCATGCGTGTTCTCATGATCCGTTCATATGAGTTCTCATACTCGTATGATCATATAATCATCTGAGTATGAAAGCTCATAGGAGCGTATCATATGCTCATATAAGCCCATACGAGCATATGAGATGCACATATGATCATACATTTGTGAATCTCATTTGATCATATGATCATGTGGTCAATTCTCTATAAGTATGTTGCTGTGATTCGCACTTACCATAGTATAGTTACATGACGTAGTTAAAAGTCATTAATTAATTTACGAGGACCATGTCAATTCGTTTTTATACTATCATTTTGTAATAGAATCATTTTGATATGGCCATGCGCACGAACATTTTACAAATTAACGTAAACCCTTATTTGCGGGGGTTACTAAAAATTTAGTAAACAACTAACCACTCGAGTCAGCACTATTCACTAACTAGCTAGGTAGTAGTTTTCGCTAACCTGCATTTTACTACCTTCTTTTACTAAGAGGTCAGTGCTTTATGTAACAAGTAAAAGGTTAGTATTCAGTTAGTGAATATGCCGACCTTTAGTTTTAAGAGTGAAGGGTGAATAAATGATGATACCAAGTTTTCTGTAGTAACCCCCCCCCCCCCTTTTCCTTAAACACACACACACGGTAGTCAACACGTCTTTTCCATTTGTGTCCAAAATGACAACGCAAATCGCACAGGAGATGAATTTCTTTACCTTCAGCTGTCTTTCATCGCCTAACCGCGTGTTCCTCGAAAAGGCCTAACGCTATCGGTAAGAAGCCTATATCAGACGTGGCACCGCTCTTCTTTGCCGGTGTTCCTGAATATGTGCTGTGTTCGTGCCCCGCTGCTCAATAAAAGTCATTGAGCTGACGTGGTTTGTGGATGCATAGATATATTTTGTGGACTTGCGCATCAGCAGTCCTAACGTGGGTGGGGCCAACAAGCCGGAGTGCCAGCTAATAATTGGATAGTGAAACAGGTGAGATCGGGCGTGTTTATAATAAAAGGTCGGTGTGACTCAGGGTGACTTGCAGTGCACCTAACGTTCACGCGTGCGCTATGACCCTTTATTATTCATCGACGCAAAAAATATATAGCTATCCTACCATGCAGCGCTACATGGTAGATCAAAATGCGCGCCTATATATACCGGATGGTCCAAGTGCGGTTGTATACGCGAGCAGTCCGTTCATGTGTTTTATTCTGCATTGATTGTGCGTGTGTCTGTGTCTATGTATATGTTAATCTCCGCATGTACCATCAATTCTGAGTTATTTGATGCTTAAGAAATTCGTGGGCTCACTGTGCGATCGGAGCTGTCATCTTTTATTTGTTCACTTTTGACAATCTCAAATAACCCTCAGAAATCCCCCCCCCCCAAACTACGTAAAGACAGTATAATTTACTCTGTCTATATATATACGCGCTCAAAACCTCTGCGGGGTAAATATTTACTATACCCTTTCTACCTTTAAAAACTCGGTTAGCATGAGAGTTTATTTTTAACTCGACTGGTACGTGGTGAAAAAAAGAAAAGGAATACGCTATAAAGGACATGCAATCAACCCCTTTTATCCCCCTTACCCTTTTCCCCAGTACAGGGTAGCCAGCCGGTCTGAGAACTGGCTAACCTCCCTGTCCTTCCTCATTTATTTCTCCTCCTCCTCCTCCTCCTCCTCTTTTCTGGTTATTTTTGTCTAGTGTGAACACTGAACTACCTCTGTGAATGCACGATTCACTTTCGTGCTTACGCATTACTATCACAGAGGAATCATCACCGTTCTTTTTTTTTTCAATTTAACGAGTGTCGCATTAACAATCTTTTACTGAATTGAGGAAACCGGAAATGTTTGGAAGAAAAACTAGAATTTCTCTCGTTGTTCACGCTACTGAAAGGTACCCCGTATATAGTTTGTACGCAGTGCATTTACCAAACCTTGGCGGATGCGTATACATGTAGCCGTGCAAGCAGCTTACGCGTCAAAAAGCTGGCTCTAGTTTTGTTTCAGCTGCGGCGCATCTCCAATTACCTGCAACAGAAAAGTATAAAGCCTGTAAGGCCTCTCTTGGGGGCTCCTGTTGCGACGATAGGCTTTAGCGAGCGCGAGCGAAAATGAAATTATTTCCACCACGCACTCGATGGGATAATACGGCCTCTTTCCTCTTGTTTTCTTCCTGGCGTACGGAACAAAACCAGCTTAGAGTAATTGAGCGCCGACGAGGCCGTAACTATTAGGTGCCGATACACGCGCTGCTGTTTCGCCAAAACCTTTCGCGCTGCGAAGACTCGCCCGCAGCTATGCGCGAGCTGGTGATCCCAAAAGGATGACGGTATCGCGAAAAATTGGATCGCACCGACGTCACCCCAGCCTTCTTCGCCTCCGGGAGTCAATTTTGCGCCGCGCTGCGGCTTCTTTCGACTGTAATTAACGGCGGGGAATCGAAAGGGAGACGCGCTGCGCCTGTCGCTGTGTGTATAGCACAGACACCACTTCCAAGGCGAGGCGGCAAGGGAGAGTGATTGAAACAAAACCAACTCCTCTCCTCCACAATCATCCCGTTCCCTTACAAGTTTACACTTTTCGTGTGCTTGTTTTTACCGCAGTTACTATAGCTTTTTCATTCGCAGGCACGAAAAACGCGGAAAGAGGGAGGCTGCAGAACTTTTACGTATAGTATCTAGGGCAAAAAAAAAAGAAAAACGTGGACGTCGGTGCACTGAAGAGGACACGCGAACGAGCATGCTTGGCAAGCGCGGACCAAAGGAGGATCGGGCCGCTTTAGAAAATATGGGGACAGAGAACGCGTGCGTGCGTGAGAATGGCCGAGAGCGGTCGTTCGAAAACAGCGTCTTCTTAATTGCCGCGACAATTAACAGTCGTCGCCTAAAGAACAGAGGCTGAAGGGAACGAAGCACGACTCGAAACAACCGCCCCCCTACTGTCGTCCACGCTTTCCGCGTCCTTTCTGAGCGAAGTGCCGCCTTTCCACACCCCACTTCCACCGAACTTGTATTGTTTATCTCGTGGGGGGAAGAGGGGGGGGGGGGCGGAAAGGGTGATGTGATTGCTGCGGGCACGGCTTTTAGATGGGCAGCTTGCCTCATTGTTAAGCAGGATTGGAAGAGAAAAGAGTTTGCTGGATGAGAAGGAGTGGGGGATAGGAAATAAAAGGGGGGCGGTGGGGGGGTTGAGACGGCTTTCGACAACAATGCGCGACTCAGACGACATGCACACACCGATGAGAGGACAACAATTGCGCGCGCCCGCCTCCAGCTGCCTTTCCTTTGTCAGACGACGCTTCGCTCTCTTGGTTAGCGAGAAACGGGGATCGCGGATGCAAGAAGCGCCAGTGGGCTGTTTGACGCGGCCCCTCTTTGTGCGCATCTCCCTTCGTCTTCTACCGCGTATAACCACGTGCGGGCATCCTTACTTTGGAAGAGGGGGGATGACGAGAAGTGCAGGCAGCCTCCTCCTCCTCCTCGCCGACTGCTCTGTTCGGATTTCAAGTGATGCGTTGTGACGTTTGTCGGAAACGCTCGGCTGCTCCCATTCGCGCTAATTATAGAGGTTAACCAGGATACGCGCGGGGGTCCGTCGTCAGCCTGACTGCGGTTTCGTTGGGACGCGCGGTCTGCGCTGGCGATCGCGCCTATTCACGGCGCCCGGTTTAGGATCCGCGTCGCCGACGACGCTGACAGACCGCGCGACCCCGCTTGCAGCGGAGGAAACGGAATGCCCACACTGCTGCTTTGCATGCGAGAGAAGCTTGAGTTATGCGCGCAGATATTGTTACGCGCCGGCATCCCGGATGAGTTCTCGGTCGTGTAAAACGTTGTCCAGAGCGAGCGCTTGAAGGATTGAAGGGAGAAGCCCCCCCCCCCCCCCCCCCCCAACTCCGCACACACTCAAGGGTACAATACGGAAAAGAAAAAATTCGAGGATATTGGTTGCCGCCAGTCTCTCGCCATTGTTCGAGGCGGAAGCGACTGATTCTCCTATTGTCGCGTTCATTAGCGGCCCGGTGGTTGACAGGAGCAAGAAGGGAGGAGAAAGAAAAAAAAAAAACGTGTGTTCTGGAGAAAAGACCGCCTGCCGTAGTAGACAGTTTGTTGGAAGCATTGTTCTAAAGCGCAGCAAGTAACTCTCTCTTTGCTGGACATGTACTTCTATGTCGGGCTCGATTGCGACGACATGCCTGGACGCACATCGACGACCAGCGTGGGCGAAACAGTAGAATACACTGATTGGACGAACACTCTAACTTAATTCGTCACTATATCGTCAAGAGTTGTTGCTTTATCGCAATGTTTAAAACTAAAAGGATACTCGTCACTGAAATATCATGCACCCAAGTTTTGCGCAAACAGTTCGCCCCTATAAATCGAGCTATTTTCATTGTCACAAAAGCTCTTTTCATTTTTTCAAACCTCTCGCAGCTTCTTTAGCGAAGACTCTCAGAACTAACTCAGTTGAATGTCGTACTGACATGATCAAGTTTCATTAGGCAGTATGGATCAGATTTATTGTTTTTCACTCTCGCGCATGCATAATTTTAGCATGGTTACCTGCCGGCGCTGCTACCGTAGAAGCTGCGGGTATAGCTACATAACAACTGACGGCGGGCGACCGCCATGCGTCAAGAAAAGGCCCCATTCTGTCCTGATCTTCCATTCCACCTGACCTCCAGCACCCCACCAAAGATGGCCGTCCCCTGCAAGCGATGAAAGTCCTGGCCCAGTTGTAATAATTTCACGCTTCTAAGTCCGAAAACAACGATATCAATATGAGTGACGATGTATTGCAGAACTCCGGAAAGAAGCCACACCAGTTTCTTCAACAAATCTAAGCTCATGAGCCTTCAGTATTTATGGCTCCATCGACATCCGAGGACGCGATGTAACGAGCGATTTTCGGGCCAACAGTCGACCACCGTATAGCCGCTGTACCAGCGCGGCGCACAATTCGATTGATGTTAAAGTAATTAGTAATAAGATATTATTAACGAGAAAATCATAAGAATATCTATGCTTCTGCCATTTCTTATCTTATATGCTAACTTATCATCATCATAATCAGACTGACTACGTCCACTGCAGGGCGAAGGCCTCTCCCATGATCCGCCAATCAACCAGGTCTTGTGCTTTCTTTCCGTTGCCACTTTATACCTGCGAACTTTTCAATCTGATCGGCCCAGTTTGTCTCCTTTTCGTGCGTTTGCCTTCTATGCGAATCCAGTAAGTTACCATTAATGACCAGCGCTTATCCTGCATGCCTACGTGCTACGTGCCCAGCCCATGTAAATTTTGTCTTCTTGATTTCAACTAGATATCCTTAACCCCGGTTTGTTCCCTCACCCGCTCTGCTCCCTTCTTCTTTTTTAAGGTTACACCTATCATTACTTACCATCGCTTACTGCGTCATCCTCAATTTCAGTTCAACCCTCTTTGTAAGCCTCCAGGTTTCTACTCCGTCGGTAAGTACCACCAAGATGCCGCTGTTATATACCTTCCTCTTGAGGGTTACTGGCAGATTACCATTCATAATTTGAGAATGCTTGCCAAATGTAATCTACTCATCCTTATTCTTATAGTTATTTCACTCGCATATAGTTTGGCTCCGCAGTTACTACCTGTCCTAAGTAGACATATTCCTTTACAACTTCCAGGGTCTCTCCACCTATCGCGAAGTGCTGTTTTCTGCCGAGACTGTGGCCCATTACTTTACTTTTGAGCTTATTAATTTTCCGACATACCCTACTGCTTTCCGTGTCCAGTTCAGCTCTCAGCGACAGTCCCTCTCAGCAGTGTTTGCTCGCCTCGACGACCAGCCACTTTCTGAGCAGTCAATCTTGGAATGTCGGAAAGATCGAGCTTCACGCCAGAAAGCAACGAAGGCGCTGATGAAGTTTCTGCGAGCGACCCGCCTCGTTGAACGATTGTGACACTACTGTGTGCGCGTGTGTGTGTGTGTGTTTGTGCTTCTCTTCCTCCCTTTCCCATTTCTTTTTCTTACTTTTCTGTCTCCCCTTACCCCTTCCCCAGTGCAGGGTAGCAAACCGGATATGTTTTCTGGTTAACCTCCCTGCCTTTCCGCATTAAATTTTCTCTCTCTCTCTCTCTCTCAGTAATTATGAGATTTAACTGAGTTACTGATGAAGGCACGTCATCAGCAAATCGCAGGTTACTAAGATACTCTCCATTAACTCTTTTTCCTAACTCTTCCCAATCTATAGGGTCCTGAAAACCTCTTGTAAACACGCGGTGAGTAGCATTGGAGAGACTGTGTCTCCCTGCCTTACACCCATCTTTATTAGAATTCTGTGGCTTTCCTTATGGAAAACTATGGTGGCTGTGGATCCACTGTAAATTTCCCCCAGTATGTTTACGTAGGGTTCTTCGATGCGCTGATTCCGTAGTGTCTGCATTACTGCTGATACCACCCCTGAATCAAATGTCGTCTAGTAATCTATGAAGGCTCTGTGTAGGGGTTGGTTGAATTTCGCGCATTTCTCTATTATACTTGATTGATTGTTTGAATACGCTCTATTGTGGTAGCCTGTACGAAATCTTGCTTGGTTCTTCGGTTGACTGAACTCTAATGTCGTCTTAATTCTATTAGCCATTATGCCTGTAAATATTTTGTGGAGAACGGACAGTAAGCTGAACGGCCTGTTGTTTTTTTTTTCTTCAAGTCTTTGACGTCTCCTTTCTTATGAATTAAGATTATGCTGCCGTTCTTCGAAGATTCTGGCACACTTCCTGCCAAAAGACACTTCATATATAAGGTGACGAGTTTACTTAACATAATTTTCCCGCCACTGTCTTTGAGTAGGCCCGTTGTTACCTTATCCTCACCAACGACTTTGCCGCCTTGCATTTCTTCTATGACTTTCCTTACCTCCCTTGTCGTTACTGGAAGGATGTCGAATTCCCCTGGACTATTATTGTTTCTCATGATATCATCCTGGTTGTTTTGGCTTCTGTACAGCTCTCTGTAGAACTCCTCCGTCACCTCGACTATCCAATCCATACGAGTTCAATGATGACTTTGCCTTCCTTATTCCTTAATACATACATCCGATTTCTGCCTATGCACAACTTTGCCTTCGCAGATTTTAGGCTTTTGTCGCTTTTTACAGCCTGCTTAATTGTCTCCATGTTATACCTTCTGATGTCAGCTACCTTGCACCCATTGATTAAATTAGAAAGCTCCACTAGCTCCACTAGCTCAGACACGAGAAAATTTAGATACTTGCGTGCGCTTACGTCCGTACGTCTACCCATTGAAGCACGGTGAACTGAACGTCAAGTTGTGCGAAGACATTTGCTGTGCTTTGAATCAAGACAAGTTAACACACTTAGCAAGAAAGAAAGGTGATGCAAAAACTTTAAGCATCATTGTACCAACGACGATTGTTTTGTTTGTTGAATTGTTTTCGCATTTTCTTCTTTTGATTTCACGGCTTTAACAGTAATTTTGTGAATTGTTAAAAACCTACTTGCATTGCACACTGCTAATGGTATAAAGTAGTGCCCTACAGGTTGCTCCATCACCTTTGTTTTAAGTACCTTGCTGTTATTTGGATTAATTATTTTTCTTCATCACAGTTACAACTGTCGCTCCAAAGAAAAAAAAAGAAAACATACAAGAAAAATATAACGCGTGAAATCCTGCAAGACCTCATCACTGCATCGATAAATAGAAAATGCGTTTATTACCACTGATCTTGTTTTTTTTTCAGGTTTTCTTTCCCATGCAGTACACATTTAGCTAACCGAATACCGCACAGTACACGCTTAATTAGCTAATGCAAGGTATGACAGCGGCTGGCGAAACGGACGTTCCCATTTCAGCGAAAAAAACCTTTCACGCACTTTTTCTGCAAACATGCATTACCTTGACTGAATGTGTCATTGTACACACCCTGAAGAGGGGAAACGTTCTAAGCATATGTCCCACGAGGCGCCACTCACTTCAGACGAAATTTCTTTCACATTCACTGGACGCTTCGTAGCTACAAATAAGAGCACTTCTCACTCGTATACTCATCTGACGTTCATTGCCGTTCTATTCCTATTAAAATTATTATTAATATTTTCTCATTCTTATTCCTGTTAAGACTGGTATAATAATTGACATTTAGTTCATGTTATTGTTTGTATGGAAAGTGTACCAATTCATGTATGTATTCCCTTTATGCTCGCCCCGCCGCGGTGGTCTAGTGGCTAAGGTACTCGGCTGCTGACCCGCAGGGCGCGGGTTCGAATCCCGGCTGCGGCGGCTGCATTTCCGATGGAGGCGGAAATGTTGTAGGCCCGTGTGCTCAGATTTGGGTGCACGTTAGAGAACCCCAGGTGGTCTAAATTTCCGGAGCCCTCCACTACGGCGTCTCTCATAATGATATAGTGGTTTTGGGACGTTAAACCCCACGTATCAATCAATCAAATCCCTTTATGCTCCCCTTACACAATGCCCTGTTGAGTCTGTAAGGTATTTTGAATAAATAAATAAATAACATATTGTTCACCCGCGGCTGATCATTTGGCGCGATGCCAGCGGCGAGCATTTACACAGTCCTAAGTTGCAGTTAATAACTAGAAATGACTTTTTTCTATTTGTTTTCTATGGTAAGGGGGCGCGGGAATTCCTCAGTGCCACTCCTTTGAACCGAATTCCACGCAAATGCAGCAACGCCGACACGACACTCTGAAAACAGACGCATCCGGGTACCAACCACGTGCGCGAAACAATTTAGCTGCCCGTTGACAAGCAAAGGGGAACACACGAGTGAAATCGCGAATAGTTGGCCACTTGGCTCTTTCCTTTCTTCTCTCTTTTTTTTTCTTCCGCATATTCTGTTTCTCCGACGTATACGCTTCATTGCCGTCGCTGTTCTTCGTCTTTCCTCAAACTGCGTGCGAGCCGAGGAGAGCGAAGGATGCGAGGTAAGGGGAGCGCCGCGCGGGAAGTGATTAATTAATTGCGCGTACGTCGTCAAGTGCGGAAATGATCTCTCCACTGCTCTGCGCCAAACGAGGCCGGGTGAGGTTTAACGAAGATAAGGAAAAAAATTAAGAGGAGAAGCGCGCGGTTTGAGCATGACGATGTGTGCAGGCGGCGCGTTGAAAAAGAAGGAGTAAAAAAAAAGGTTTCAGGGCGAAACTATGCGCCGGGCCTCCGCCACCAACCGCTTCCGTGAATACAACTCTTTGGATGGCACCGGCAGCGAGTGCTTGAGAAATGAGTCACGTTTCCTGACCGAAATTTGCAGCTCCTTAAATTCCATTCATGAAAAAAAAAAGCCGTTTTCATTCCAGCCAGCTGTTTTATTGTCAAGAACACTTTCAGCACCCTCTGCTACCTGGCAATGACGAGAAGTTTATGGTGGCTGGAAGCGAGCCAATCTTTTCGTGACAGTCACCGCGAAGTATTCGTCACATAACGAGGAAAAAAAAAAAACGAAGACGAGTCAAACCAAGGCATTCGGCCCCGGTAAATTTCTGGCCAGAGTTCTACGATTTTCGTTTCGACATGCCCATTTCCGATTTTGGTTTAGAGTGCATGTAGCAGTGTATGCCATGTGTAACGGCACCTTGCCTCGGGTAATGTATAATCATTAACAACTAACCACTTATCCTCTCGGAATCACGAGCGTAAATTTGAGAGCTTGAGAAAACCATACCTAATTTATTATTGCAATAGACATTATACAGACGGTACGGCGGATTTTCGCCGTCGCAGTGCCGCCATGACGCGCCGTCTAAAGTACAAACAAGTAATAATGCCCCACGTGTCGCACGTTTTAGGAGCGAGTGAAAGCGTGCGAGAGCTGCCGACGATAGATATATTACATGTATGTAAAAAGCGTAGTGAGGTGCTTGTAGCGACGTCACGGTGGGTAGTCTCCACCCAGCCCAAAGCTCACCAGCGCCATCTATGATCACATGACGATTGGCACCATAGCTGCAAAGCTGCCTCCGAGCATAGCGCGTCGGGGAGGCTCCGCAACGTGGCATGAGCTGCGTACTTTTCTGGCATGGTATATTCCAGGGCCATATGCACTGGAAACTGCGTACTTTGACCAGCCATGTGCACTGCAGTGAGGACAGCTGAACAGCAGCTTGCCTCTCCACTCTTCGAAGATTGATGTTTAACGTTATGTCCCAAAACCACCACATGATTATGAGAGACGCCATAGCGGAGGGCTCCGGAAATTTCAATCACCCGGGGGTCTCTAACCTGCACCCAAATCTGAGCACACGGGCTTACAGCATTTTCGCCCCCATAGAAAGTGCAGCCACCACAGTCGGGATTCGATCCCGCGACCTGCGAGTCAGGAGTCGAGTACTTTAACAACTATGCCACCACGCGGGGCTCTCGTCCACTCTTTGAACGTGCACGAAATAGCAGCGCAAACCAAGCCGCAAGCCGTTCAAACGTTTTTGACTAATACTTACATACAGACCATGTGAATGCCGTGCTATCAATTTCAAGCAACGTCCCAATCGCTAGCCGTTGTAGGTGTGCCTTACAGCTTCGTTGCATGCACAACTTGAAAGCATGTATTGGAGCCCCAATTTTCTGCATTGAAACTACCAAAGGGGCTAACAAACCGAAGAGGAGTCGAGAGGCGCAACTCGAATTCAGACAGCAAAACCGAGGCAATGGATCGAAAGACTTTGAGTTTCAGGAGGAACGTCAGCATCTGCAGTCAATCTGTTTTAAATTTCCCAACAGCTCCTCCTCTCTTGCCCCTTACTCATTTTTTACGCCAGCAAGTTGTCACAATTCTGTATTTCGCCCCACTGACTAGATTAGGTTACCAAACATCTCAAATTTCTGGTTCTCTTCGACCACAAAATTTGGCCGTCGTAGAATTATACATGCTGCGCCAGATGCCGTCAGTATCAGAAGCCAAGGCGAGCGGGTGCCGGAGCTTTACTGGTTTACAAGGCGCTAAGAGTAGTGCTGTTGGCATTAGGGAGGGGTAATATACTAAGCACGTGACATAATTTTTCTCGTCAACGTTTCAGCCCACCAAAACTGTGTCACGTTTCCCCGCATGCCATACTTGCTGCCGATGCCATACTTGCTGCCGGACGCCCTCGGTTTACCGAGGGCGTCCGACACAATATGGAGCAGTGTCCCTAAAACGCGCACCGACAGCTGTAACTGCCTCCGCGAAGGTCAACCTAAATCGGGGCGTAGAAGCGATTGCAAAATAAAGCACTCACGTTTTTTTCTTCTTCATGCGTCTCCTGTCATTGCTTTGCGTTCGATTCTTCGCCAGCATCAACGATGCCAACGAGTTACCGTGAAACATGGAGTTTGACTAACTTTTCCAAGTTCTTCCGATTTCGTGGAACTCTGACTTTCTGACTGATCTGCGCATGCGAAACACCTCCAGCCTCAGTGACGGGAACGATAAAAGAGTGCGCCATCGTGAATACTGTCAGTGGGCGTGAAAGCGTTAACAGAATGATGCCGGTTCTTCATTTTAATCACAAAGATCAGTATACCTTTCAAGATTACCATGTCCATGCTATAAGTCTGATCGTTTTCTTATCGTGTTCGCATGCGCTCAAGGTGTTGTACAAATATCTTGTTTGCTTTTACTTTAATGTGGACATGTCAATAGTAACCCGTGACTCAGCACCACGACACCAAAGGGCACACACACTTCTTGAGGTTCTTAATACGCTTAAGAACTTGAAGAAGCTATCTGGTGCGATAGAAGTTCACACCTCTGTTCGTAAGCAATGGCGAACCGACCGAAGTAAAGTAAGAAATAGCGCCTCAAACTAGAAAAAAAAACATATGCGCACTACCAGCGCGGTTGGATGGCGCAGAGGACCTCTTCCACTATAAGCTTAATTCTTACGTTGCCTGATGTTGCGGCAGACACTACCCTGCAATACCAAAAAAAAAAAAGATTAGTGCATATTCTTAAAACAAGCTATCAATCATATTATTGTCAGTTTCCATCTATTAGGTCCCTTCATAAAAAGAAATACTTTGACCCATTATGGTAATATCTTGGGTATAGCAAACAGTCGAATTAATATCGCATCAGGAAAAAAAAAACTTTGTTACCTTTTAAACTGCACTATGCACAAAAGGTTTGTGGGCGAAAAGTGTCTAAAGTACGGCCTAACCTTGAACGAATTTATGATTATATTCACCAACCAAACCCATCGTTTCATCCTCGAACACAACGTTCTAGTCGCATTATCCCAGCTACAAAGCGGAGGGGATATGTAAGAGGGGAGGGTCACCGTTTAACATAATCCTCGCAAAACAAAAAGAAGTATGTGTAATAACTTACGATTACAACCCAAACATAATGGTTGTAACTTAAACCTGCTTAACCAATGGCGTAGGTTATTCGGAATGGTTACAGGAAAGCAGCAAAACCGCATTCATAAACTTGGAGTTGGTGTTTTGTTAGCGGTTCAAAAGCTTCTTCAATAAATTGTAATACCAATTACTTATGAAAGAACGTGCATGTTGATGCGTCATGCTAAATTATATACACCGAAGTAAGCGTCTGCTATCGTCCACCCATAGATTCCCCATCATTCTCTCAACTTAATGAGTGTCGCGAAGTGAACTCGCATGTCGCTAAGCAGGATGAGATGATTGGCTACCTCATAACATCCAAATATTATGTTCACCCGTAACCTCATTAACTAACCCATCCTCAAGAGAGTATAACTAATTCGCAGATGTCTTTTGTTCCGATTTCAGTTTATCTGAACAAGGTCCTTCACCCATACGTATTACACAGGTTATCATGGTAAATCCTGGATCTCGTATAGGGTAGCTAACCGGTTACCCTGTACTGGTTATCCTCCCTACCTCTCCTTCGCTACCATTTCTTCTCTCGCTTCGATCTCGCGTTATAACGTTATCCGCAGGTCCAGATCTGACTTTCGAACTATATTCACTCTATATTATGATTGAGCAATATCATGATCTGCAACTTTCTTAGTTTACCGTGCTGCGCAAGTCAAGCCGCGAGTATCGTGTAAAACATTTAGAGACTTCAAAAAAGAAAAGCAAGCTTATCGGACATACATAAAGAACTTTGTTCATTTCTAGACACTCTTGGAATAGGATATGATGACCGACCGCCTAATGATAATAATTTATGGGGTTGAACTCCCCAAAACAACCATATGACAATGAGAAACGCCTTGATCATTAGAGCTCCGGAAATTTCGACTACCTGGGGTTCTGTATGAGCACCTAAATCCAAGTACACGGACTTCTAGCATTTTCGCCTGCATCGAAAACGCAGCCACCGCATAGCCGGGATTCGATCCCGGGACCTGCGAATCAGTAGTCGACCACCGTAACCACTGGACCACCAAGGCAGGTCCATCGTTTAAACAAAACAGTGGGATGTTTAAAATCAATGCGCGAACTCATTGATCGGTGCATTATTTACGATACGTATATTCTAATGATAACGCTCCTTGGTACAGCTTTTACCTAAACGTCTAACAAAAAATACGACCCTTTCAATAGGGCCAAAATGTCATAATTATTCCAACCTGTTGGGTCTACTAAGCGGCGGTTGATGACTACTTAGGAGCATCAAATTCGGCTTGTCTTTTTTTTTTAACAGTACAGCTGTCACAGCTCGAGATTATAAGACGAACGGGTACGTGCCACAGAAATTGGGCAACTACCCCTCCTCACCACTTGACCACTAACGATGAACAAGCCAACAGTTAGCCGAAAAAATGGCTGCGAAACGACGACGGCGAGCGCAAGACCCCGAGAACGTACTTTGCATTTCCCTGTCTCGTACAACGAGAGAATACTAGGGGAAGGCAAAGGCGGGTGCCAGACGACCCCGGCGCCATGGAAGCCTTGCGCCAACAATGACGTGCGCGTAGATTTACGAGGTACGAACGCAGTTCTAGCGAGAGCTTTTGTCTCAGGAGCTTGGACATCCGGATCGTGTCTGTGGGTGTCTGTCGTTTAATTGGAACCTCTCTGCGCCGCGAGAATAAACCCAGGAACAATCTATATGAGGCTTCAGAATCGACAAGTTGCGCTGTTTCAAGCCTTCCGCGACTTGTTGCCAGCTTTGTCTCTCTTTTATTTGTCATGAGACATTTCCTGATTTGTTAAATATACCCATAGTCACTTTTGGAACTCCTAACGAAATTTAGTCGAGCATAAAGTGTACATGTTATATATTTTCTGTTCAAGCAATATAGCTTTCAGTTGTCAGTAAGCACTTGTGGTGTTAACTTTCTTGTTCTCGTCTTTTTTTTTTTTGAACTACTTTTACGCCATAATGGATCAGTACCAACTGACTCGCCACTCCGTTTTGCTTTACCTTATATAAAAAAAACACTGACACCCAAAACACAGACAGCCTTTCATGGTCATTTATACTGCCGAGACACCTTAGCATAAACCTTCTGAATAATGCGTTGGAGCAGTCATGCTATAATCATTGTATTATGAAGGACTCGATCATCTACAGACACGTGACATTGAAGTTATGGATCCAGCTGTCTTAGATTCAAATGAAAAGCGTCATGTGGTATCGACGGCATGAACTCATATTTTTTTCCCATTAATTGCTAGCACTAATCCGTCGTACCTGAATACATTTTTGCTAGGTGAAATATTGATGCAAGCTTATCGAAACACTATAATGTCGAAAAATACCAATCCGTGAACCTGGTGATTCAAATGGCCCTCATGAGGCACAACTACAGGCCTATATCGCTAACATAAGTATCCTGTAAAATCATACAGCTCATAACTCCCCCCCCCCCCTCCTCCATAGTCACTCATCTCGATATCAATAATTTTTTTCACACCATTGCAGCACAGATTACCCCAATGTCTGTATTGCGATACCCAACTTTTATTACTAGTAATGAGCTTCATAGCAAGCAACATTGATTCTGGTGTATTTACAAGTTGTATCTCTACTGGATGTATCTCCGCAGATTTTGCTAAAGAACTTGATAAGGCCCATCATGAACTACTTCGACAAAAACAACGTCTTAACCATTGACCCCACAGTTTTTTATTGGATGAAAATCTTTCTGGCGTCTCGCATTGTATCAAAAGTGCCTGAATGAACTCATTTCTGTGTAAAACAAGCAAACATTGGAATAAACTGCCACGGTCTTGTGTTTTTATTAGAAATGTTGCACTTTTTAAACAGACAATAAGTAACCCACTTAAGGAAGTTTGGGTGCTTTACAGTGCCTTTTGTTTGCTAGTTTCCTTATTGACACTACTTATATGTATATTTGAACAAATATTTATAGTTATTATGTAGTGTACGACTGTAATTTTTTACGAGCTTACCGAAGTAATGTTTGCAATAATTCTGGGATTTTGTAAGCGAGGACCGCGATAAGATTAGGACGCAAGTCACCGTAGGGGAGTTCCCATTAACTATGACCTCTATGGGTTATTCAAGGTGCACTTCTACTAACGTACATGACAATTCTTTAATTTCGTCTTCGCTGTAGCATTGCGGGGTTCTAACCAACAACGTAGAGTTGACTGAATCTTCAAGTTGCACAGAAAACATAAAAAAGGAAACACTTCATAGCCGCACGCACGCACATACGCTACCGTCGTTATGTGGGTCTCTCCAACCTCATTATAATCACTGCTCACATTTCAACCTATCCTACCCTCGATGATTTGATATGTGGGGTTTAACGTCCCAAAACCACCATATGACTATGAGAGACGCCGTAGTGGAGGGCTCCGGAAATTTCGACCACCTGGGGTTCTTTAACGTGCACCCAAATCTGAGCACACGGGCCTACACCATTTCCGCTTCCATCGGAAATGCAGCCGCCGCAGCCGGGATTCGAACCCGCGACCTGCGGGTCAGCAGCCGAGTATCTTAGCCACTAGACCACCGCGGCGGGGCAACCTATCCTACCTTCCCTGACAGATATCTTGGGGACGATAATAACCTCATCCGCATAACTAAATCGAGTTACTGTTGTGAATGCGACAAACGTACACAATGACGAGCACGGTAACAGCGGCCGTCTCGCCAAAACAGACCGTGACAAAAAAAAAGGGGGGGGGGGCAAGTGAACAAGCTCCAACAGCTTGCTAGAACAGACGGGAATTGGAATTAAAGCTGCACGAAAATCAGAGCGTTACCTTGTTCCTTGAAAATTCTACTCTCATTCATTTTGTCAACAAAGGTGGCATCCTAGCAAATAAACTGAAGGTTCGCATTATTGAAAACTTGAGCGGAAGCGATCGCGCTGGCGTCAACGTGAAGACCTCGATTCCAGAGTAACTTCTCGTATTGCGACCATTTAGACGCAGGAAAGCTTGCATTACCTGTAAGAACGCAATGAAATACTCGTTTATTCGTAAAAAAAAACGAACCAAATACAAGGGCACATCGTTGAGATCAGTAACGTCACTGGTATGTGTTGTGGGAAATTGATAGCTGCGTCATCAGCACCCTTTTACTCTTTCGAGACGATCTCTATAGGTATAGGATTGGTCACGCAATTCACCGATCAACGATAACTTTTTGTGACATCTTTTATTGCCCCTCCATGTGTTGCACACGCCATACATGCATTTCATATTTTGTATGGTCGGTCGGCCTTCACCTTACTGTGTGCTTCTCCCGCAAACATATAGGAAATATTCAATATAAGATAAATATATTAATGAACTGAAATGATGCCGATAACCAATTCGTAATTTCTTATCAATTTTTGACCGCCCTATGCTTGCCCATTGCTTCGGAGAGTTATCGCTCACGTGGGAGTACTACTTATTCCCTATATTTATGCGAGTGAACACAAATAGAAGCCTTTTAGAGAAGCAAGGTGTGGGAGCGGGCTAGTTGGTATTCCATGTCTGAAACAGCTGAAGCGCAATAAAGGGTAACAACGGACAAAGAGAACAACGAGGACAAGCGCTACCTTTTTTTTTTTTTTGCGCTTCAGCTATTTAAACCTTCGAGAAGTACGGGAGAATATGGATAATCTAGCTCAGTAAAAAAACAACTCGTGCCACCAAATGAGTTACCAGCAGCACTTCTCCCATGTGCACTTACGATTCCTGTAATGTCATTCGCTCCTTCCGAGAAACGCGGGTACTGCACAGCGCTACATGCACGCATTTCGTGCAGTCACACAGTCAAACTCGTCGTACAGTGAAGAGACAGATCAATCTGTTCATTTAGAAAAAAGAAGGAAACCAGCTGCACAATCTGTGCAGTACAGTTCGTATCGCATCGTACTTTATTTTCCTATCGAATGTGTATAGGGCACTCGACCTTCTGAGAACGCGGATTAGTATTGAGCCCCACGTAACTCGAACATTTCGCATATTATGCAACATAATAATAATAATAATAATAATAATAATAATAATAATAACCAGGCAAAGCATGCAATACTCGACTCAAGGATTGATACAACCAAACTGGACGAAACAAATGTGGGTTCTTCATTTTTATACGCCTCAGCTAGGTGACGAGGGTCGTTTGTACGTTGATTATCAGAGCAGAGAGGTTCGAATTAAGTCGCAGACCGTCCCTGACACGACACGGATGCCTGAACTCCAGATACAGAAACCCGCGCCGAAACCTCTCGTAGATCTATGGGTAGGTCGTCGTTATTGGCCATCGCTTCGGCGTCTTCTTGCAGCCACTGTCGGCCTTTTCCGTTCACTAGTGTTGAGCCGACTGTTGCCTCCTTCATCTTTCGTATAAACCAGTGGTGAGTAAAGGGGAATACACCCAATTTATGCGGCACATACCAGTTCTTGATGATGACAGTTGTGGGATATAGGCTGCACGAATTTAAGCGGCCCATACCAGTCCGTTGGGCTGTTTGCACACTTCATTTTCAGTGGACGTCGTGGGATTTAACCGATTTCGGTGGCACATACCTGATAGGCCACACAAGACAGGCCACACAAGACAGGCCACATAGAATAAGCTGCGCAAATTACGACTGCGTTGAACAGCTACGCCGGTAAAAAACGTTTACGTGCAACGCACAGATATTTATTAATAAAAAAATATAAAGCTTGCAAGATTGACCGATTGGACATGCTACAAATGAATTTGTCAAATCTATTGAATTCGCAGTTAGTTCTTGAACACTGCAAACTTCCAATTTTCGTTACGCACAACAGCAATTAAAGCCGTATACGTGCACTTGAACATACTGCTCAGGTTTTCCCGTTTAAAGTGAATGACTACGCATGCTACACTTTCAATGCAAAACATATATTCCCGCAAGTCACAAAAAAATAGACACTCACAGACGGTCTCTCACGAAATACTAGCGCTCCAAAACGCATTGGTTTTGAGTCACTTGTAATCGAGAGAGTTGCAAACGGGGACCCGACAAGCAATGCTTTACGTGTGTGTGTGTGAATGCGCCTCTTTGTTTTTCATGCAGGTAAACACTGTAGCGACAGTGCCACAACGGACAGCACATATAGGAGTAACGTCACCAGGGCGGTTGCATGGTTGCACCGTACACTCATTCGTCCATCTCAACTCACGAATATTTTGCTGCAAGCACTTACCTTTACGCAATGCATGTACGCCAGGCGTCAATTACGTTATTCCAACCATCTTGAATCAATTTCCATTTCACAAGGAGACAGAGACCATTTGCGAGAAGCATTGCTGCAACGGCGTGCCTCGATCCATTTCAAATGTTAGAACGCTGAAGGCTACGACGTTAGTGTGTCGGAGACTGCCTGTACTGAGCCCTTCCGGTTACGGAACACGAGATATCTGCGAACAGCAGCACTTAAGATGGCACCTTGTGGCGCTAAGTTCAACCAGAGCACGCATCATTATGCTGGCTATAGGTGCGTCGTAAACACACGTTTTGTAGCTTTGGCAGAAACATTTATCTAAAGCAGAAACTTCTTTCGCCCGCAGACGTGACGAGGCGTCCTCCCCAGCCAGCTTTCTTTTCGAATACTTGCTTTGGCGAAACACACAAACGCTCGCTAAATCTTCGTACTTTCTTTCGGAACTTCGGTATTACGCATGTAGTTTCGTACATTACGAAGGACCTCTGGGGGTTCGATCGATCAGCCACCGCGGAACGATGGGTAGCGCAAGGATTTGTCTAATCTCGTGCATGACGCTTCTAACGCACTTGTGCCTTCGATTACTGTAGCGACTTGGCGTTTCTTTTTATAAATTGATTGCTCATTGTGAACTTCGTGAGCCGATTTCAATCGGCGAGCCTAAGTATGTCAACGTGGTGAAGTGCTAAACTTCGTCTTGCGACAGAGCGGCTTAAAGCCAAACGAAGCCAAACAGGGGCCAAATAACGAAAATCAGTAAAATTTGTATATATTATTCCCATGCTGGCTCAATCACAATGCGTTGCAGCTCCCATCGACCACCAGAGCTCCTCCAAGTATATATATATATAAAAGTTTATGGTCTTACATGCATATCTCTCAACGTTACAGTACTCCTAACAGCAAATGAACGGGACAGCAGCGTTGGAGATAATTTTGAGACATCTTAATACTGAACGTACTGGAAGTTCTGTTCGCAAGAGAAAGCCAATCGTATTCTAACGAAACCTAACAAATATTTACTATGGCTAATAAGTATTTAACATATAGTGTCTTGCGTCGTAAAGTAATTCGTATAATTATCATCATCTATAGAACATACTCAATCGCAGTCAAAATTTGGTGTCAAGCTCATCACGCAAAAAATATGCATATCCACTAGATCCGCTCTTGCCATATGTGTCTACGGAAGCGAGGAAACGGGAAAACAAATACTTGGGGCGGAAAGGCTGCGTATACCTACAGCCTCTAGTTCAGACGTACTATCAAATACGCACCTTCGAGAATGCACGGTTACGTGTAGACATGGAGCAAGCGAAAATTTCATTCTCTGCTCCACATTACCACGTTTTTATTCTTTATTTCTTCAAAGCAAAAAACCCTGAACTATTTCTCGACCATGTGACTGTCAATGCACCGACACTAGTGATCGAATGCGGCCCCGTCGGTCTTGCAAGGAAACTACAAATGCGCGCTTAGGTTGAACACTCTGCCACAAAAAATTTGCGTTCCAGGTGTCATATCTTTTCTGACACTCTTCCGCTCTCCGCATTGCCTACACATTTCCTGCCGTCCTTTCTCTCCCCAATACGTTTTCTCTTTAGACGGTCATGTTACGCCATATAACATTTTGCAGCACCCCTAAAAAAAGGCTAGATGCCAGGTACAGGTTAGCAACACTATTTCCCACCTAGTGCAGCCTACAGCGGTTACAGGCTTGTCAGCTCTGCCTACGTAATATTAATTTCACATAACAACTAAACTCCTCGGAGCACCCTAAAAAGAAGTATATATATATATATATATATATATATATATATATATATATATATATATATATATATATATATATATATATATATATATATATATAAACTCCTAGCATACATACTTCGTGCAGACGCGCATGCGTCTCATGGCCAGGCGCTCGTTTTCTACAACACAGAGGCAAGGACGTCTGCACGAGTTCCACAGTTGTGTGTATACGTGTGTGTTCGTGACGAAATACGGGGCCAAAAAATGAAAATCCAGACATCCCGTTGTTCCTTTTTGCCCATCAGCTTTTCTTTTCGTTTATTCGGCTCCACCACACACGAGAGGTGAGAGGCGCTTCGGGATGAAAAGGACAAATGGGGCGGACGCAGGTGACGTGGCAGCTAGCGAGACACATCCGGCGAGTCTCCCAAACGTCAGGGATAGGAGCAGACACTTGCGCAGCTAGCCGGTGTGATTTGAAGGAAACCAGGCTGGACTGCGCGGCTGTGTACGCACGACCACCAGTGGAACAGAGTATATTCGCACACACTCAATGAAAAAGGGCGCGATCGCGCCGCCTGACACAGATGTGAACTGGGGATTGAGGGCAAACGATAGTAAAACCAATCGTCATCCCAGGATTTCGGAGCAGCCACGCGTGTAACGAAGTAACCAGCCCACGATACCACTAACGCGCTCGCGATCGGTGCTACAGCACGCAGGCAACGTTAGCTTCGGTTAGTCGGCGCAACCACGCAGGAAACCCGTAGCTTGCTGTCGAGGCGAAATTTGCGTCCTTGTTGAGCGCCGGTGGCGACGAGTGGAACCTTCTGAGAGCCACCAGTAAATAATAATATTGTTGGGGTCGAACGTCCCAAAACCATGATATGATTACGAGAGACGCCGCAGTAGAAGGCTCCGGAAATTTCAACCAATTTCGACCACCTGAGGTTCTTCAACGTGCACCGAAATCTAAGCACACGAGCCTGAAGCATTTTCGCCTCCATCGATAATGCGGTCACCTCGGTCGGAATTCCATCCCGCGACCTTCGGATCAGCATTGGTGCACTAGGGCGACACCAGTGGGCCAGTGCAGTTCAACCACGCGTTTAGAGATTATGTAAATGTTAGTTCAAGAGCTACACCACTCAATTAGGAGCCACTGAGGGGTTCACATCCTGAAGCGAGTATATTACAAAGATTTATACGTCCAGTTGTGACGGCACAGTAAAATTAGCTATGTAGCTATGGTTTTACGAGTCAAATCCGGGATGCGATCACGAGGCACGCCGCAGTGGAGGGCTCCGGAAATTTCGACCACGTGGAGTTCTATAATAGTGTGCCTAAGTAAACCTGAGTTTACGATCGACCTGTGCTAAGTCAAGGTGATCTTTAGTTTCCAATCAGGTGTGCAAGCGGCCGCTATTAAATTCTTAGCAGCAAATGTGGAACAAGCTCGTGTGTCTACTTTGCCTCAAAAACACGGCCTTCTCGCATGATGCCCGATTAGAAATAAAGTGGTTTCGGTCTGTTGACATGAATGAAAGGGTAATTACAACATGAGAGATAGCTCTTCCTGGTGAAGGTACCATATCCGGGTGAGCATTGATAATCCGATCTGTAGTAAAACTTGCCTAAACTACGAGGCTTGAATAAAGCCGTGAGGTGCGTCTGTCTGTAAAATTACCTTCGCTAAACTCGCCGGGAGCTTGAGGAAAATGGTGATTTTTCTTGGCTGCAACGCTAGCACGTTATCGTGCCTCTGGCAAAGTGGCGAATTTCCCTTTCTGTGGGAGACGATTTCCAATAAAAAAAAGAATTTTTTTCTAAAAAACCTCCTTGTGTGCTAGGTGCTGTGTCAGACACACTTCTTGCTGGTTAACGCAGACAGATCTCGAAGGCTATGTTTGTTGAAATCTGATTTTGCGAAAGCGCTTCGACAGCCGGAAACGCATCTACGCACCATGATTGAAACACCTCTTTAAGGAGGGAGGGAGGTGTCAGGCATTTGTCAAACGTCTGAACCGCAACCAACATTTCTGGGAGCAGCTTTTGATAATAAAAACTGCCTGATAAGTTCAAAAGGCCAATGGCTAAAAAATCTGCCAATTTACGAGGCGGGCTATCGACATACCCTTCACTGCTGAGTGTTGCTGCTCTATGCAAACATATCTTAGAGGCCACTCATATTTAAAGATTCTTCTAATAAAACATACACGCACTTTTAAAATTGCTAACGACGGGTATAAACAAAGCCGATGATTGATTTTTCATAGCGCAATAAGAACGGAATGGGGGGGGGGGGCTGTAAAAAAATTTAGGGACGCTTTCTAAATCACAAAGTGTGTTTGGCGAAAGCCTGTAGCACCTGGACAGGCTATGTGATGGCTTTTACTCTCCGAGTGGAATGACACACAAACGGAATGTGTGCGTGTTTTCTTTTTCTCTTTTCACCGCGAATCGCAGGGAGACACGAGACTAATCTGCCTCCGTTTAGCAGTTTCGCACGCATTCGTATTCTCGCGTTTTGCGAATCGTGCAGACACACCATACACGTTCCAGTGCTTAAGGGCCCGTTTATCCTCCTGAGCGTGGGGACTGTGCCGGTGGACCGGACACCGCAAGTATGAGACATTCAGGCTTCCGGCTTAAAACCAGTTCTCTGTCTCTTGAAAATTCATAGTAGTGAGAATATCTCTCATATATCTTCACTAATGTGTCCCTCCTAAGATGGTGGAGGCCAGGTAGATAATCGTTAAGCAAAGAACAAGTGGATATAATACAGTTAAAACAGGCGATGCTCTCAATAAACGCCACAGGCTTGAAAAGCTCGCTTAGTAAACCGCGCTGAGAATTACGCCGTCCAGACATACGCCCCAACGCAAGGAAGACGGTGTTTCCGCCGCAGTTGCACCGACTCGTAGAACGCGTCACGCTTTACACGGATCATCCCGATGTATATCTCATTCGCCTCGCAAAATGCCGTAGATCTCCAATCACTCTTAACGCCTAATCGTACACGTCCGCTCAATATGTACACTATACCGATCACGTTGAGCCAAGCCCAGCGAAATCTATACGACACATGCACGTCAGGGCGAAAGAAGTGTGTCCCCTCAGTCGTCCTGGAAGGCGGCCACGCTACGCGGACACCTCTCCACCGCGCGGTGGTCCACTCACCGGGTTCGGCAAGAGCCAGATGCCACGTCACCTTCACTCCACCCCGCACGTATACAGCACTACTACCACTACGACAGTCCGGCCGAAACGCCCCTCACCCGAAAGTCCATTCAGCGGAATCGTCTTTTTTTTGCCTCTCTCTTTTCTCGTAATGTTTCGTCGTGCCCTATATATATAATCAGCGTCTTCGTAGCGAAGCCATGGCAGGCCGCCGTGTCACTCCAGAGACGGATAATGATGAGAAGGGCGCGCGCGCGCTCGAGGATGGCGCACAACGAGAGATGAAGAACGGTTTCGTAGTTTTTGTTTTCGCGACGACGACGACCGGTGAGAGTGGGTGGGATGGAAGGAGGACGGGACGCTCCTCTCACATGGGGGGACTGAGCGGCGTGGAGCTGTCGCTGTGGTGCGGCGGCGGACTGTAGGCCATGGCGCGCACCCCGTGGGGAAGCTGCAAAGAGACAAAAAACAAGAGTGCACCGCAATCAGGGCTACGCAGACACACAGCTTATTCAACGCAAGGCAACGGTCAGTATAGGCGCGTCTCTATAACGAAAGCCCCCCAAAACGCACACTGTCGCAGTTTTCTACCATGCCACAGGATTCCCAAAACATGGCTGGTAGAAAACCCCGAGAATCCGAATACCTGCTCAGAGGTTACCCGAGTGATTGCGCTCGCAAACGGGATAGCACGTCGTTATATTGAAACATCTGTGTATCTTTATGCACCGTATAAACACTGAGCCACTCATCCCTCTGAAAGTTCAAACCACGAGCCAAATCGTTCTGCGCTTTGCCATGCAATATTACCAAATCAATCATCAATCACCAAGTTCACAGCCTGCGCTAGCGTTCTCGGTACCTTCCAAAGCAAAAACCCTACGTCAATTAGCGAGGTCAGCTTTCTTCTCATCATCATCATAACTACGCCCATCGCACGCCGAAGGCCTATTCCATGTTTCTCCAATCAAACCGCGGCACTGTGTTTGCTGCGGCAGTGTTATGCCAGCAGGCGCAAAGGTGTTTAACAACAATGCTTAAGTTCGAAGCACCATATTCGAACCCAGGCACTGCGATGGCATCGGAACGCTCCAGCGATGAACAATCTCCTACACGGTTGAACAAGCACGAAACATTCTTGGTCGGTCACTGTTAAGGAACAATAACGACGTGTGCTCTTAGCATGTACTTCAAGAGAAACGTACATACAAAAAAAAAGCACGCCAGTGCATTCAGAAGTGAAGGTACGGAGTGCACGCGGGGCTGCGACCGCGACTGCACACGAGAAATTGCGGGCCCAAGTGGCGCTGCCAATAGACGCAGATAGCAGTTGTAGGTAAAGACGAGCGCGAGAAAAGCGCTCCCAGGCCTCGTATACGGTCATCCACTACGGTCTGCCGGATTCCAGCTAAGGAAGCGCGAGGAGGGTGGCAGGAAGAAGCCCGCCGTCGTCCGGCAGAAGCCGTTTTCGATACGCCGGGGGCGCAGCGCCCATAAATCCCCGCAGAGGTCCCCTCGACGACGGCCGCGGAGTCCTGTCGCCGACACCGCGGACCTCCCTCCCTCCCCGTGCGCCCTTCATATAAGACGGCACATCGCTCGGGCCTCGGCTACATCCCATCCTTCGAGAGCCCTCCCTCTCCAAAGTCGGCGGCGCCACGCTTCGTATCAGGCCCCGGCCAGGAGTGCCGCGCCGAGAGAGGAGCGCCATTACCTCAGGGCGGCGGTAGGCAGCAGGCGTTATCAAGCGGCCAGATGGCGTGGGTCCAGGCGGCACCGCTCTTTTCGGGGTGCCACTCGCTTCCTCTTTTCCCTGCAGTTTCGCGCAGAGCGATGTTGGACTCCCGAGATAAGCCACGGGCTCTCCCCTCTTCCCCAAATCTCCCTACGCGCCTCCTCTCCTCGTCTTCCCAGCGCCGTGTAGTCGTCGTTGGCCACAGCGGACAGAGGTGGCGGGAGAGGGGGGGGGGGCAGGGAACTGCGGCGAAGAATGGCCTAGCCTACTGCTGTCCCTCCTTCTGTCACCTCACCTCCGAACCCCGCTGTCGTATCGCGCAGTAAGTACTGCGCCGGCCAGCCTCATTTCCAAACCGGCCTACGGCGGGGGTGTCGGTGCTAACACACTCGTACGCGCAAATTCCGTGCAGCACAGTCGAGAATGAGTGGAGCAACAGATTAATAGAAATAAATGGTAATGATTCGAATTTAGGCTAGCTGATAGCTGAGGTGCTCATACAGTAGCTAGCGAATCAGCTAACGCTTAGGAAGACAGCGACACATACAAAGCATCGGCAGGACTTCACAAATGCTAGGAGAAGACTGCCCAGGGAATCTCAGTGCAGAGCACCGGTGCTTACGTAGCACAAAAAGGCTGACACCACCGGCGTACTTTTCCTATTTCAGCCAGCACAGTTTCCGCCGCGATGCCGTATATGAAGCGGCGAGCGGCCACGATAGGTGCATTGTCTACCAGCACAAACGGCACATGAAACTTTGTAGACACGAGCAATAAAGTTTAATGAATGTTAAGTAAAAACCCTCGATTCAGATATGCATACCGTTCGGGTAATGCGTACCACCATAACTCCTAAGGATGACACGTAAGATTTAGGCACGTTCTAATTACACTCGACACACAAACGAGTAGTGCACATTCTCGCGGTTACGGTCGTCACATTTTTTGTTCGTTTTACCCTTTTCTCCGGCCAACGTCACGCAGACTACCAAAGAAGTGGGCCTAGAAACAGCCGGCGAGAAAATAAGTGCACACCAAGCTAGAAATGCTGTCGAGCAATTTCAACATCTCTTATGATAGGCCGAATAGACGGCAACGCAGTGCTACATGTCCATGTCCACAGCCGGCGTTAGCCAAATCCGAAGTGCTCACGTACTTCTTCCCGTTGTTGCGACCGGGGTTTCCAGACACCGGGGGTCCGGGATGAAGTTGTCGAGGCAGGAGGAAGAGAGACTTGAAGAGGGTTTATTTACAATATATACATTGCGAAATCCCTACACGGTGAGCCCTCAAACGTGGCAGGCCTCTACATGACTCCTAACATAGCGCTCCATGGTGCTTGGTTCTACATGGTTCTGCTCGGTTCTGCTCTGTTCTGCCTGGTTCTCTTCTCGAAAAAAAGCACACCGAATGAGCCGTGGGGGCTCATTATAAAGGGTCTGTCCTCCCCAGATCCCTAGATCGGGGACCGCGTACAGAGGGCACCGTCCAACCACGGATCACACATTACCCGCGAGGGTGACGAGCACGCACGGTCCACGTGAACGTTCAAAATTGAAGCGTGGTCACTGCACGGCCATGTGGCACGAACGTGGCTCCTCCTCGTCAAGGGGTGTCGCTGGGCGAGGGGTCTGAAGTTGATGACTGCATCCATCGAAAGGGCCACCGTAAACAAGCTTCAAGTGGTCGCCGAACGACTCGTTCAATTAGCGGGACGATTTCCGGCCGCCGCCGCCGCCGTCATCTTCCAAAGAAGAAGCTGCACTTGTGGTCTCCCGAACTGCTCACGGTGTTGTGGCGGCAAGACGCCGCACCCTCCGGCCAGGGGGGAACAATACATGGCGGACACAGGCCGCCAACCCGTTTGGCGACTAAAAAGGAACATCAAAAGGAACGCCGATCCATTGTCAGACCTGGCGCCGGTCCTAACAGTAGGCAGCCGGTCGTTCGGTTTGGTTTGAAGATTAAAGGAGCGCCGCTCCCTCTTCAGCTCCGGCGCCGGTCACAACAGCTCGTCCGCCGGCGGGAGAAGCGACCTGAGGGTGACCAGCTGCACAGGTTGCTCGAAGTGTCGCTGTGTAGTGCTGTCTTCCAGGCCACTGCTGATGACGCTCAGCCAAGGACTCTTTCCCTCTCGTTCCTTGTGGCTCCCCTCTGGGAAAAGCATTCATACACACCACCACAGGCACGGGAGAGCACCCTGCCCGCACTGAGACACGTCGAGTCCGACAAATTATCCAAAAGCAACCTTACTTAAGCAGTATTACCAAACACAAAGCAGCAATCGGGACGTTTCTCTGAGGTTTCACCAAAACTCCTAATCCCGATCCGATAATAATCTTCCCATCAAACTGCTTTCAAGAAAACTAATTGTCAAGTGATGCGCTCACCGTGGCATACCCGAGTGCCTGCGTGAGTAATCCGCCGTAACCCACCAGGTATCATACTCATAAAATGAAGCATTTTACTTCACGCTATCTTTTAGTTCCCGAAATTTAGTGCCGCCAAAGCCAGTCGTCAATTCCTCTTGAGAAGACGAAAGCATAACTGCCGTGCTGCACCTGCATTAGGAACCTCTTTATTATACATCCGCAAACGCACATCACAGTGCGCCTGCCTGGAGGAGATACCACCTAACCGTTCCCTTGCTGTTGCCACTTTCACAAAGCATACATATAAACTCACGAGCTAGCTTTTCTTACACACCGGACACATGCGAACAAAAC
Organism: Rhipicephalus annulatus; assembly: GCA_013436015.1. NCBI lineage: Eukaryota > Metazoa > Arthropoda > Arachnida > Ixodida > Ixodidae > Rhipicephalus > Rhipicephalus annulatus. The sequence goes on along the minus strand of WOVY01002438.1, from coordinate 272,024 downwards.
ATTAAATGAACAACAAAAAAAGTTTCGCATGAATCCTGAAAAATCTCGCAAGCAATAACTTTGCGTCTCTACGCTCAGTCATAATTAGTTCATAACGTTGCTCCTGCTCATTTACACGTATCTACCATGACGCAGGCTCCTATGCGTGTCGTTTATGCAATCGCACAACGCTTACCTTAGCTAAACGTACAACGCCCAAGAAATGAACAAAACCAAAAAATGTGTTACCTAAACACTATTTGGTAGACGAGATTCTTAAAAAACACATTAAAATCCAAAACAACTTAAACAGTCAAAAGCAAATTTCAAAACAAAATAAATCCACTAATGACCATCGTCAAAAGCTCACGGATGTCTACTCCTTTTTGGGACTAACGCGCGGTGTCGCGTCCTGTGGGTCTTTTTTAGGCGAACGGGAAATGGAACAATGGCAAAACCCATTCGCTTCGCCTCCGACCCCCGCAAAGCTCTGCGCTGACAACCTGCGTTCTTACTCTCGCTGAGTACCTCGCACTCCCGCAGTCCATCAAACATGCCGTCGATAGAGCGACGAAAGGGTCTGCCTTTCTACCCAACGTGCTTTTTTTTTTTTTTCGTTTTGTCCGGCGGCTCGGACGCATACAAACCAACTCCGGTGCCGATGACAAACGCCTAATTCTGTACGCTCTAATGCGTGTCACTATCCTTCCAATAGATCTATACAACGCATATAGGCTACCAAAATGATAGAGCGCTAACGAAAACAAAGTACAAACGAGTTATTTACAAAATCACAAAAACAAACAAAATGTTCCTTTCAACAGTCCCGAGTCGACGTTTTCCGAGAGGCTAACAGCTGTTCGCAACAACTCTGAGTCGAACTCGCGGTGGTCGCGCCCGGAACGATTTTCTCGAGAAGCGGGGTCTACAACACGCGTCAATCGCCCTGCTACCGAACCCCGCGACGTTCCTCGAAGCCGACTTGCTGTCGCTTCCTGCCCCTCGAAAACCACCGACTCTTTTGCCCCGCACCCCGTCCAATGCACCGCGAGAACAACGGAAGGGTCTCTTGCCCCTCGACCACTTACGCACACAATGCGCTTCTCTTTTCTTTGTTCTCTGGCCGCTTGGACGCTTGCGATACGGCAACTTTCTTGAAATTTCGCTCCGCCATTTGAATACATTCCTCAAACGCGTCGCGATTTTTGCCTGCCTGTTTTTACGGCGCTTTCTCCGTTTTGCACGTCTCTTGGTGCCGTCTACGGAGCCTTTCGCCCATCTCTGATGCTCACCAGCACCCACATGCTCATCTGATTTTTCGCGCGGACTGTCTGGATAATTGCCTAGCAATCTATCCTTCAAACACTGCCGCGTACGATGCGCTTTTCTTTTCCGGCGGTTCGGACGCATACGATACAGACCCGTCAGAGATGACAACGGCACTTTTCTCGCGATTTTACCACGCCGTTTGAAACCCTTACTCAAACGCGTTGTTCTCATCTCGAGCTTTGCCTTTTTGTTGCCCTTCAGACGCTTTCTCCCCTGTGCACGCTTCTTTGTGCGGACCTGGGAGCCTTTCGTCCTACTCTGACGTTCTTCATCACCGATATGCTCCTCCGCCATCTCGCGCGCCCAGTCCTGATGATTGCCTATCAGTTCATCGTTAGACCGCGGCCGCGTAGATTGCGCACTTCTGTTCCTTACTCTCCGGCCGCTCAGACGCATGCGATTTAAGCCAGTCAGAGAAGACAACGGGCCTTTTCTCGCAAATCCGCCACGCCGTTTGAAGGTCCTCGTCAAACGCGCCGTGCTGATCGCGAGCCTTGCCGCGCTTCTGTTTTTCGGACGCTTTCTCCGTTTGGCACATTCCTTGGTGCCAAACCTGGAGCCTTTCGTCCGCCTCTGATGCTCATCAACATGGTCTACAGGGCTGCAAGGTTCGATGGAACACTCTGTTAATCTTAACTCCGTTTCCACCACCACGGAACCCTCACACCCTGCTGCGACCGCGAGCTCTTTTCCCTCAGAATGGGTTAAAACCTGTTCCATTCCCTTACAGGCACTAGCCTTCTCTTTGGCCTCAAACGGCACCGCCGCTATATCTACAGATATCAGACCCGCAGCACTCTCTTCGGCCCTAAACGGCACCGCTGCTGAAACGCACCGTTCGTGCGGTACATCTGCAAATTTCTGACCTGTAGCCCTCTCTTCGGCCTTAATCGGCACCGCCGCTACGTCGCACCGTTCGTGCACTTCATCTACAGATGTCTGACCTGTAGCCTTCGCTTCGGTCTCAAATGGCACCGCCGCTACATCGCACCGTTCGTGCGCTACATCTATGGATTGACCACTCTGCTGCAATGCCACCAATTCACAATTAAGCCTTTCTATCTCTTCATCTAATTCCTGCATCCTTTTTATATGTTCTTCATGCCTGCGCTCAGCTTCCAATTCCTCCTGGCGCCATCTTTCCTTTCTTTGCGCCCTTTGTACTTCCTCCTCCTGGTCCAATAAGTACATATTCCCGAAGTGCTCGATTTCCTCATTGTCACTATTGCTTTCGAGAATCACTTCGCGGAGTTTAGAAGCAGGCATATCATCATTAAAATCTAGCTCCAGATCCCAACACAGGTTCAGCAGGTCCTCTCTTGTCAATCTCGTAAGATCCATGGCGACTACTTTGCTTTGGCTCAGCTGTGACAAAACACAAACCCACCAGCGTTTCAATTCTGGGTCTAGAGAAATTGAAGCCTGGCAAATCTCACAGCGGAGACCACAAGCTTAAGCACCCAAGTAGCACTACGTGGCCAACATCCCTCTCTACTTTTTCTTGTTAATTTTTCACTCCTGCTTTTTACAACATCCTAAAATTTAACCCGCAACGTACCCTTAGAAATTTTGAAACATTACCACTTGTTCCTATTGAATCATCTAAGCTTTCCTGCTTTAGCGTACTTGCTCAGATAATCATCCAGTGCTGCCTTGTGCTGAGATAACAACCACAGTGGCCAGGCAGTTGTTGGTTATATCTATCTTTTAACGAATCTAGGCTAAAAGACTCGATATATCTCAAGCACAAAGCCAGGCACTCACCCCATTACGTGCGGTGGTGGTACGCTGCTTCGATCCCGCCGAGTTCCAGGGCTTTCGGCTGGCCTCCGGTACATGTCGCTCTCCGTCGCAGACTCGTATCCCACCGCTGCCAACCAGTTGTTGCGACCGGGGTTTCCAGACACCGGGGGTCCGGGATGAAGTTGTCGAGGCAGGAGGAAGAGAGACTTGAAGAGGGTTTATTTACAATATATACATTGCGAAATCCCTACACGGTGAGCCCTCAAACGTGGCAGGCCTCTACATGACTCCTAACATAGCGCTCCATGGTGCTTGGTTCTACATGGTTCTGCTCGGTTCTGCTCTGTTCTGCCTGGTTCTCTTCTCGAAAAAAAGCACACCGAATGAGCCGTGGGGGCTCATTATAAAGGGTCTGTCCTCCCCAGATCCCTAGATCGGGGACCGCGTACAGAGGGCACCGTCCAACCACGGATCACACATTACCCGCGAGGGTGACGAGCACGCACGGTCCACGTGAACGTTCAAAATTGAAGCGTGGTCACTGCACGGCCATGTGGCACGAACGTGGCTCCTCCTCGTCAAGGGGTGTCGCTGGGCGAGGGGTCTGAAGTTGATGACTGCATCCATCGAAAGGGCCACCGTAAACAAGCTTCAAGTGGTCGCCGAACGACTCGTTCAATTAGCGGGACGATTTCCGGCCGCCGCCGCCGCCGTCATCTTCCAAAGAAGAAGCTGCACTTGTGGTCTCCCGAACTGCTCACGGTGTTGTGGCGGCAAGACGCCGCACCCTCCGGCCAGGGGGGAACAATACATGGCGGACACAGGCCGCCAACCCGTTTGGCGACTAAAAAGGAACATCAAAAGGAACGCCGATCCATTGTCAGACCTGGCGCCGGTCCTAACAGTAGGCAGCCGGTCGTTCGGTTTGGTTTGAAGATTAAAGGAGCGCCGCTCCCTCTTCAGCTCCGGCGCCGGTCACAACACCGTGTGCCACCATGACGTGAGTGGCGTACGCAACGACCCGCTGACGCAGTTCAACGCGCTGCATGCAATTCTGACGAGATGGAGCACAGGGCTGCGATGGGCCTTAGCAAGTCCGAGGGTGATAACGGTAGCTCTGGGACGGCAGGCTTCCCTCGCCCATGTCCCTCAACGGAAGTGAAAAAGCCGTGCCCTCAAGGCAATGCCAAACAGCATCATGACCCCCTGTTCCGCTGTCCGCTCCACGTACACGCTTCCGGTGGGGGCCAGGGAGGCCGGCACATCGAAGGTAGAAAGGGCGTCCTCGCCACTGGCAAAGTGGTTAAATGGCAGCCACGGGTCTTAGCAAATACGGATGCGCGTGTACTGCGACGAAGCATGGCAGGTGCGTCGGTGCACCGCGCATACTACGGATTTGAGCACATGCCTCAAAAGTAGACGCAAGGCTCGACCAAATCAAATGCCAGGTGTTCGCAGAGCAGAAAAAAAAAATGAGCGCGTCGCCTGTCACTTTATCGGAAAAAAAGGGAGTTGTGTTAATGCAAAGTTTAGGCTACATAGTGCGTCACTCCAAACCCGAAGGTAAAGAAACAGGAAGTAAAAGCTACCCCCAGCGGCTGCCGCGTAGACGAACTTAGTAAGCATTGAGTTCAACGAGCGAGTGCACTATTATTACACAATCTACTTCAGAATATAAGCTAAGGGACCCCGCGACACAGAATAGAAAAAAATACAAATATAGCGTACATTGCTCGATACAGCGAACGCAACGCAGAAAAGCGAAAAACAAAAACAAAATGCGGCAGCAACTCAGAAAGCCTTACCAGTTTATTCATAACCACGTGGAGAGTGTCCTGACTCTGCACAAAGAATAACTTGGAGAGAGAGCGCGCGGATAAAACACAAGAGCTCCTTAATCACCAGGCAAACAACTTTAGGTAGTGGTCCCAGAGGGTCTCTCTGGCATCGCCTTGTGTTGCGGTAGTATTTCGAGTAGGAGAAATCTCCATATCATCGCTTTAAAATTACCGCTTCTACATGTTCTGACACTGTCGGCGATTAAAATTTCAACTGTGCCGCCCGGATCACTCAGGCGAAAAACTTCGAAACTTCAGAGTCACCGAGAAAAGCCAAGCACACTTATGACGATTAAATATTGGTTGTTTAAAAGGCATAATTCATTGACTTATTGATTTCAGTAGTAGATGTTTCGATGTAATCAAACACAACATATGAGGCAAGTGAAATTGTCGCTGAAGACGAGCAAGAACATGACAGTGACGATACATGTTATTTTATGTCACGAGAGTGAGTGAGAGGTGGTCAAAGAGTCGAGGAAGAAAAACTGCGTGTTAATTTTACGGTGGTTAAATTCACGTGTTGTCATTACTGATTGTTCTATTAATTCTTGTCATGTGCAGGAGATCATACTTTTATTTCTAACAACGAGACCTCATTTTGAATATTCCTTGTGCGTATAATTATCACCATTTATTAATACCAATGAGCTTACTCCGATTCTGAAATGTAGATTCACAGAAGAGCCTTATCAACCAAAAAGTATTACAATAGCGTGGGATACTCATTCAGCGGCACAGTAGAGCACATCTGGGACTTTTAACTCAGCAGCGGACGGGGCCCGTAAGAGCAAAGCACATAACTCTCAAGCAGCGGAGACGCACAACGACAAAAGAAAATGCCACGAAGAGAACATGTCGCTCTGAAATTTCATCGCAGCCGCTTTCGAAATCCCGAAACGACATAATAACGCGGCCCGAGAAGACCGTTTTCGCGCCCCACAAACGACATAACGGGATCATCTCGGCAAAGCCTCGAGTTTTTAAAAGACTCCTCATAGAAACAACCCGCTTTCCTCCTCTTTTCACTCGTCCGTTCGCGCGCCGAGCGCCAGTCTTCTAGAAAGTATTGAAGCGCAGTCGGCATTAGGAGAGCCATACGTCAGGGCTGCTGGCGGGGAAAAGAACGCGAGCTCTGAAAAATCAACGGTCCTGCATCGTGCAGAAAGAGAAATCTCGGCTAAAGAGCCTCTTCGGCTGCAGTAATGACAGACAAGGCATGATGTGCACTGAAGGCAGACCGCCCCCTTCCCCTCTTCAAATGCGAGACTCGGGAATTACTAGCTCGAACGGAGGAAAAAAAGATTGGAAAAGGATTTAGACAAAAATCTAGAAAAAAACTACCGGCGCAATATGTCAGCGATACAACTTCTACCGAGACGTCATCGTTCTGACGCATACTGCTGCTTCTTAACAGCGACGAAAAATGAGGTCTGTGCTCAGAGAGCGAGAGAATGCAGTACAGAGCATGATGAGAAAGCGTCCAGAGTAGAAGTGAAGGGCACTGCAAGCGTGAGAAAATGAGCAGCACAAAGCAAATGACGCCAGAAAGGCGGGAAATTATCAGGGAACCTGCTCGTTTTTTGTCGTGTACGACGACGCGACACGTAAGCAACGATGCAGCATGCAGGCCCTTCTTGACGTCGACGCGCAGTGCCGGAACGACACGCCACCCGCGGCGCCTGTCAAGCCACCAGACCACCGCGCCCGCCAACCACCACGACAACGACACAGCGGAGAACGACACCCGACCACGCCCCCCTTTGACGCCATTTTTATTCCCCCCTCTCCATTCCCTTCACGAGCATCGTAATTTGTGCTCAAAAGTGTAGAAGTCGAGAAGATGTCCAAGTGCCCATGTTCGTCTTGCTGCAAGCGCACGTCAAGTCAGGCAGCGAACTTCACTTATGCGAGAGTCGTCGCTCGACGAAGCCGATAGAATACGGGGGCGAAGAAGAGAAAAAAAAAAACGAAGGGTCTCGCAGAAGCATCGCGTCGCGCCACTCTTCTGCCAGACGGATTCGCTCCGGAAGCCAATATCAGCGCTGTCGACCAACAAAAGACAAACTCCCATCTTCTTCTTTCCCCATCCTCGGTTACAAGGCGAAAACAGCGAGCAACTTCTCCTTTTCAGCAGCTTTCGCGAGGCGAGCAGGCAAGAGACACGCGCTCAGCGGCGTCCGGCCGCCATAAAATTAGCGGCGACGCGCGGCAGCGAAGGATTTTCTCGTTAAAAGAGAAAAGGGGCCGAGTTGCGAAAAAGGGCGGCATAGAAGACGAGCATGCAACCACCGCCCACGACGACGAACGAGGCGCGGGAGGCAGACGCGACACGCGCAAAGAAAAGAATGAAGCCCCCCTCCACAGTGCAGTCGCCGGCGGCCCAAATTGCCCGAACAAGAAGTGCGGACCGACGCTGAGCTGGCTGGGTGTCTTGTCTCGTAATTAAAGGAAGTGCAGCAGAACATCCAAGTTTGCATTACAAACCCATTAAGAAACGACTTTTTTTTTCTTCCTTTATTGCTGTCTCGCTCGCGTTTGCGTGGGAAATTAGAGAGCCCCTTTCGAAGTAAGCACTTCCCCTCTTTTGCGTACGCCCGAATAACTTGAACGCAAACGAAAGATCCGTTCCTCCACTTTCCCCTCCATTTCCGAATCCCCCCTCCTTTTTCTTTTTACCCGTTTCACTTTGACTCCAAGTTCACGAGACAAGCAGGAGCAAGTTTCCCGTTGCCGTGCACCGTGCATGCAGTTTACGCTGCACTTTCTTGCGTCACCATAGAAGCACAGAATGCGCGGAAAGTTGTTCCGCACGAAACGGTTCCTTCATTCAACGAAGGCAGTGCCAAGACCTTGCCAGGGCTTCTGTGAGACACATTCTGGGCTATTCGGAGACGCTGTAAGACTGCCCTTTAAGGGCACTAAATGAGCTTGACGCAAGTTGGTCAAGAGGCATGCATTTGCTCCGTATAAGATCCAGGAATGATCAAAAAGGGGGTACGGGGGTTCAAAATTTGAAACTACATAAAGGACTTCCGTAAGGTCGTACATTCAGCGTTCTGGTGACTCGTTTCACTCATTCCGTGCTTTCAAATAGCAACAACCTAAGTACGTACCAGTAAGGACTTGAGACCAATCTGGCTCTCTGCAAGCAAGCACCGAGCCTTTCTATTGCAGGCCACTTGTTCGTTTAGTTTCGCGAGACTTGAAAAGCAGCTCACGCGATGTGACAGTGCCCTCACAGAGTAGTTAAGGGCTCCATGTGCACTTTGTAGAGAGTGGACTGACGCTCCTGGAATCTTGAGTGTGCACAGTGTAATAACGTTGCACGAAAAAAAGCAGAAAAAAACAACAAAAGAAATGGGAAACACGCACGAGTACTGTTTCGTGCAGCCTCATCCAGCTTTCCAATGCACTCCTTCAGACCCGTGCAGCAACAGCAGGAGCGAGCACCTTCACGCCTACACGAGTCAATACCTTCTTACGCTAGGCTCGTAAAACAAACCCGCATCGCACTGAAAACCGCTGCAGTCGGCAACGCACACAGGTCCCCTCCTCGCCCAACAAGATAACGACCGCCGAGAACAGGATCACCCGAACCCTCCAGAAGGCCCGGCCGCGGTACTTAGAAGAACACGATGCCCGCTTTTTAACGTCCATCGATGATGGCCAAGCCAGAAGGTCGAAAGAGGAGGGGAACACTGCTTCACGGCGCCCTGCCGTACAAAGCGTGCAACCCGGAACGAGCGAACGTAAGGCGTAGAGGAGCTCGTTTTCTGAAGGAAGCAAAAAACAAGCAAATTTTTTCATTGCGGTACCCGCGCGCGACGGTTTACGACTTGGGAAGCGCCTGCCAGAACACGCCGCGCCGGTGGTCGACGCCTTCCCCACAGCGACGACCAGAACGGCGTTCAGGAGCCCAGGCGGACCGAAGGAGAGGACCGTGTCAAGAGCGCGAGAAACACCGGGGCGCTAAGAACCACCGCACACAAAGGCTTGCGGCGGTGCAGGCACAGCACAAGGGAGGGCCGTTTTTACAACCCTTACAGACTTACAAGTTGCGCAAGGCCGCGGCCGGCGCGTTTGCTGCTACAACGTGAAGAGCGCGGCGCTGGCTCGGACGACGCGAGACGGGCTTTTATAGGACCGTTTCCGCCGTCGTTCGGTTTTACGGCCCGCCAAAGGCGCCTGGCACGCAGAGGTGCCAGCCTCTCGCTCTGGGAGAGAACGGCCACCTCTCCCGCTCTTCACCGAAAGGGACGTGGACCTGCTACGAAAGAAGACAAGGGGGCTAGCACGGGCCACGGAACGGACAGATGAGGTGGTCTCTAATGGGATGTCCGATAATGACAATATCCGGTGCGGGCACGAACGTCGTCGCCACCCTACATCCAAGGTTTCGAATCCAGTCAGCTGAAGACAAACGAGGTCATACCAAGCATCGCTCACTTTCACCCCGTCATGCTACAAATTGCAAGGAGCAACGCCGATGCAGTCAAATTCAGAAACAGAAGTACGTGGTTTCTCAAAGAACCAAGTGCGACTGACCAGCTTGCTTTTAGCGGTCCCCCGCCCATTCCTCAGCTTCCTGACACTCTCGTATAAGCGCAAGGTGCTCGGCGAGCCTCATTTCCTAGGTGCGTGAAGAACAGCTAAGCGTTTTGTCGTTTCAAAGAGTATATTTTCCAAAGAGGAGCAACACAGGGTGAGATATCCACACTGCTCAAGTCGGGCCGCGCCAGCCGTACAGGTGACATTTGTTTTTCGGCTCCCGCGGTCCAGTTTTATGGTTTATTTATGGCCGTGCTCCGCAGAGCTGCGGTTATGGGACCCTCCGATCTTTTATGACCGGTCGCTCTTTTCTCGCCGACGGCACTCACCGACGACACGAGCGTCGCCCGACGGCCGCTGCCGAAGCGAGGAAAGCCCCCACCAAATCCCCCCATTTCAAATCCCTTCCTTCGGCGTATCTTCTGACTCGCCGTTACGATAGTCGTCTGAAAAACGGGCGAAGCGAAGAGGTTGGCGGCTCGTTTGCAAATCGGTCGCAGGCAACTCTCGGGCGCAAACATGAGCGAACAACAGGATGGTGCATTGTAATCAGACGAGTCGCAGACTTCAGGTTCATTGCGCTGCTTCTTTCGCAGTCGCTCGTTCGCCTGCTCGCTGTATAATGAATTGCGCGTCCAAAAGGCGGCCGTTGCTTTATCGGTAGCATTTTCCTGTGACCTTTACCTTCGCCATGATGACAACAAAAGAAGAATGTGGGACGTCTGCATAACTCTTACGCCGCTATACACGTTACAGATGACAGTGGTTTGAGGTAGCAAGGAGGATTTCACGCAGCCCCCCCCCCCCCAAAAAAAAAAAAAAGTCACGGCCAGCACTACTGCCTGCCATAGTGTCGTACGGGAACAACCAAGGGGAGGGGGAGGAGGGCAGTGGAAGTCAAGCGGAATAACGAAGCGGATAGGTGAGGCCACCTTTTTAAGAGCACCAAACGCCAGGTTTCGGTACTTCTCGCGCCATTAGAGAAGCCGCGGGACGGCACTCGAAATCGAGGGAAGGGCAGAGACGTTCCTCCGCGAAATATACATTGCAACGTAAACGTGGAGAAATCATGATAGATCTTGAAGGGGCTGCATTAAAATACAACGCTTCTACAAATAGACGAATATACGAGAGACACGCTCGGCTTGCTTTCACCATTTTTTAGCCAATTAAATCGCCGATCTCGGCCTAATTTAAGCCATGGTAATAATGTTAATAAACTAAGTTGCCGAATGAATAAAAGAGCGTCCCAAGGAGTTGTCAGTAAACAAGGCAAAGCTATACAATGCGAATGATTCCACAAATGAACGCATGAAGAATATAAAAAAAATTAAAACAGCTTCACACTACAACGTGTCATGCCTACTGGAAGCACGCAGCTGGACGGCGTTCTTTGTATCTTTTTAGTTTTCATCGTCTTCCGTTCATTCATTTTCTCTGTTCTGTTTATTGTCTCTTATTTCTACGTTTACCTCAATTTCTTCCTGTTTGTCCCTAACTCAGTATTCCCAAGCTATGCTTTATTCTTTTTCCTCCACCTCTCGTTCGCCCCCCTTTCCCACCACCGCATTTGCTACGCTACGCAAGACGCAAGGCTACGCTTTGCTTCGCTAACGAGCCCGGATAGGACAGTCGCCTGCGGATCGAGGGTACTCGGGTTGGAATCCCGCCTCTCAATATATATATATATATATACATATATATATATATATATATATATATATATATATATATATATATATATATATATATATATCTTTTTCTGCATGTGTTGGTTCCCTCACCGATCAAGTTATTGCAGGCCACTGCGGAGAAACCAGCGCACGTGTTCTGGGCGCCAAGCAGAAAATAGAGAGGAGGATGAAGAGCGCGCGTGCCGGATCATGATAATGACCATTTCTGTTCCCGGGTCACGGACGAACGCTCGGCTAAAACAGCTCCACTGTTAATAAAGAAGCAAATAAACAAAGAATAAACAAATAAATAATAGAACAAGATCGTTAGCTGGCCGCCCAGTCTTCCGGGCAAAAAAAACTGTGCATGTCGCCGTAGCGAACACATGAGGCCCAGCACTGTTTTGAATGCTGGCCAGTGATGATAAGCCTAGATCCCGATCACTGCACTGGTGGAGGAGCTCAGTATTGCTCGCCCGCGACGACAAGACGGCGACATTCATCCAGAGCGCGATCCAAGCTCTCTCATGAGCGCCCTGAATTTGGGCTCCACACGCTTCGCGCCTTGGCGGAGATGGTCCAGAAGAAATAACGGAAACGACTGGAGAGCAACGGGTGCTGGAGGCGCAAGACAGAAAAGAAAGAGAAGAAAGCGGTGGGGAGGTAAAGGAAGAAAAACGCCTCACGCTACTCGGGCAGCCCAGGCTGGCGCAAAGGAATGGATGGACCTTGCGCTGATGGCGCGGTCGGCGCGCGAATATATAGGAACGAGGAGATCGGCGGCCGAAAAGAATGCCCATAGCTCACCGGAGCTGCGGCGGCACTTCTTGCCTTGAAGCGACCCTCTTTCGCTGGGATCACAACACCGCTCGGCGAAGACCGGGCTCAGGGCGCGCGCAGGCCGAAGCCACGCCGAGGGGTCAGCAGCGCGGAAAGATAAATGTAAAAAAAAAGAATCTTCTCGAAAAAGCGCTACAAATCAGAGAGCATCTCCAGCGCCAGTCTTCTCGGAACATTTCCTCCAATAACAAAGGGAAGACAACAAAAGTCAAGACGACATCGAGGGGCCCAGCGGTCACCCCCACGAGCCGCGGTCCGGGAGCATCGCGCAAGAATTTCTAATAAAACCCGGGCCGGCGGGAGCAAGAACAACACGTGAGATACGCGTCGCACGCCGAACGGCTTCTGCTGTTCGCGGGGCGAGGAACGCCCCTGGAGCGAGCGTCGCCGCAACGCTCTCGCAAGCAGCAGAAGAATGACGCTCCTCTTTCGTTATGCCGCGGCTCGAAGAACGACCAAAGAAGAACGACAGGAAGCTGTGGAATCCGGGTCGGACCCCGGCGTTTGAGCCGGACGATGACTAACAGCGCTACGCCGCGATGGAGCGGGTTCGTGGGGCGGGTGGGATTGGAGGAGGTCATCGCCGATCAAGCCTGCCGTCTATGCACCAAGGGGGAGTCGACCCGCTGTCAAGCTTTTTTTTTTTTCCGCGCTGCTTCCCGCAAGAACTGGGTTCTCGCGCCTAGCTGTCCTGTCTCCTAGCAGACAACACAGCTAAACCCTCCCCCTCCACCCCCACTACCCCGAAAAAAAATTGAATGAGGAGCTAGAACAAAGGCGCCTTCGGCGTATAGCTGCTTCTTGTATACTCTTGCTTTCGTGCAGCGCACACAAGGCGCATCGGCCGCGCGATGCGGTACGTAGCTATATAGCGCTGGATGGTAAAAATTCCGGAAAGTCCATGCTAAGACCCTTCCAAAGGAAGGGCTGGTAAACTTTACGAGGCACCTCAAGCTTTATCGAAGTTTGTTTCTTTGCGCATCATGGTTTTACCGTACTCGGCTGCCATATTACGGTTCCTACAAGCTAGGTGTGACCAGACTTTTCCGAAAAAAAAAGTAAGATTCGCAGTGACCATCCTTTGAGCATCATGGCGGGACATGTGCGACGACAAGGCTGGAGGCGTCGTCGCAGAGAACTTGAAGCGCACCCGAGCAGCGGTATGAGAACAGCGTGTTCAATGACAGCAAACGATGGAGCCAAAAAAAAAAAAAATCTAGGCCACGCGCCCACGAGCGACGTATTCAGAACAAGGTGGCACATAAGCGCCGCGAAGTCGAAATTAAGAGGACCACCACTTTTGAAAAAAAAAATTACACATTAGATACTGTCAACAAAGCTTTATCAGGAAAGTACATACGTGTAGAGTGACCACATAAGGCAATAGGTAAGAGTGCGCCACAAGCGACACAGACAGAAAGCCCTCAGCAGGTACTGTTAACGGTGTGTAGGTTTAGGTGCATATGCACACCTCATGCACACGCCACAAGATGGCGAACGCATTTTCCTGGTTTGCAAATGATGCCCCGCCGCGGTGGTCTACTGGCTAAGGTACTCGACTGCTATATAACTCGCTGGTCGTGGGATCAAATTCCACCACGGCGGCTGCATTTTCGGTGGAGGCGAAAATGCTGTAGGCCCATGTGATCAGATTTGGGTGCACGTTAAAGAACCTTATGTGGTCGAAATTTCCGGAGCCCTCCTCTACGGCGTCTCTCATAATCATATGGTAGTTTTGGGACGTTAAACCCCACAAATCAATCAGTGTTAGTATAGAAGTAAACCATCCCTTCAGTTTACCAACAAAACTATCACTATAAGCTTTTTCCTTCGTAATAAATTCGGGAGAGGGGCTATCTGCAAATGGCCTCCGTCGGATACTTCCAAGCGGTGTAGATAAGCAAAATACTTCCCGGCATAGATAGTATGTAGTTGTTCTCTAGGTTCTCACTAATATGGGGAGGTCTTAAGATTACAGTACACATATACATGAAAAAGTCTGGATTGACACATTAATTCAGCTGTACATTGTGTAATGTGTTCTAGTTCTTCCATTTTCCCCTCCTGAAGCGTAAAAAGGCACCCACTAGCCTCCCTGCCTTTTCTTCTTCGTAGCTCTCTATGTCGAATTACACCTTTTTTTTTTAATCAAAATAATGAAGTAGGAGAGGTTGGTGCCATTATGGTGGCACCACCTACTCCTTTTCTCATAGTCGACAAGATATGCCGTAAGATACACAAGGACACAAATTACGAGACTGTGCAACATACTATGTGAAAGCACACAATAGCTAAACATCACATGTAAGTTCACATACGGCTAATAGGTTTATATGTCCCGCTCACAAGGTCGGTTCACACTGAGTCAAATTATTACACATATGAAACACGCTATCTAAATATTACACATTTTCTTCATCATGAAGGTGACATCTCAAACGGTAGGTCAATAATTCCATAAAATATTTTATTGATATGAGGGGTTTAACGTCCCAAAACCACCATATGATTATGAGAGACGCCGTAGTGGAGGGCTCTGGAAATTTAGACCACCTGGGGTTCTTGAACGTGCACTCAAATCTGAGCACACGGGCTCAGAATGCAGCTGCCACAGCCGGGATTCGACCCTGCGATCTGCGGGTGAGCAGCCGAGTACACCTTAGCCACTAGAACCCCGCGGCGGGGCGATAAAATATTTCATTCTTCAAAAAACTTCTTGAACGCGACAAGCGCTCTTAAGAAGTTGCCATGGAACCAGTATTTTTGTCACTGTGAAAAGCCTCCTATATATATCTAGAAGTTGCAAACTTGCTCGTAGTACTTTTATTTGTGTCTCATACTTCGGGCACACCTTAATTTGCCGTTTTCATGCGATACTCTTTCCAGAGCTTGTAGGGTAACAAAAAAACAAGCAAGGAAATTCACTAAGCAGCTAAATATATATGAGAAATAAAAGGGCCATTAATGTAGCAGGCACACATGATTAAGATCCAAACGTTGAGCCGTAGTGCACTGATGTCTGTCGTGCCCTTAATAAAATAGGAAAGGTGCGTGCTTGTATACTTTTGCTGCCATATATCACGCGACGCAGCGGGGAAACAAAAAAAAAACGCTTCGACAATCTGCTCGAAGAAAAAAAAAAGATCGCTTGTATGCACACAATACTGAAGCTTATCATCCTTTAAGGCCCACTTTCCCTAGCATAAAAATCGCAAGAATTGTACGCGATATTAGAAACGCTCCCCCACACCAACTACCGTCGTGTTATATACAGATGCCTATCGACATCCGTACGAAACAACCCAACGAGCGCCTCTTATACCGTTTTTCCCCCCGCAGGTTTCAGAAACTTTTCTTATCACCGCGGTACGGTCACGTTCGAATCGCAGTGTATACGTACGGAAGTCAAAGGGTCTGACAACGTTGCTCGGTTCCGGGAAGAAAAAAAAACAACAACAATGTAAGGAAGCACGTCCGCAGAGCGGGGCGATGACCGAAGAGGGCATCAAACGAAACAAACGCGCAAACGGCTGCATCCTGACGATGCAGGCCGCAGACGAAAAAGAAAACGCGGCAAGAAGAGACGAGAAACGCGCGCGACGGCAAAGCGGCGACCTCTCCTCGCTAAGGACGCCGCCGAATCGCTTCGCCCCTGGCGGAATAGCCGCGTCCCGATCCCCAAGGACCTCGCTAATGGCGGGGCGTAATTCGCGACGGCGCCTCAAAGGCTCCTTCGACCCGAGCGAGGAGCCTTCCTTTTGTGTGGCTCGGCCATCGACCGTATAGGGCTTGGCAGCGGGCACAATGGCCACAGCATCGTAAACGTCAGCCGCAGCTTTGTTTACGAGCCGGCTTTTCTCGCGTCGCGCGATCCTCCTCCTGGGTGCCCGGCCGCTCCTCTTAGGGCACCCCCGTAAGAGGCTGCTGCTGCCGAGGACGCGATTCCCGACACTAGCAGAAATTCGGCAGACGCCTCCGACGAGCGCTCACAGTGGCCGCGGGATTTGGGTGAGCTTCGCAGCGAAATGATGACGCCTGCGCGTTGATAGAGTTATTACCTCAACTGTCAGACTCGACAGCTACCTGTATGGCATGCGCTTCGAAACCCGGCGGAGTGGCTAGGTGGGCACCTGGCGACCCTGTGGATTGCGGCAGTTCCAACTACAAGGCATATATATATACTATAGAGTGAGGCGAAGCACGAACAAACGCAGTGCCGCCATTCTGCCGGGGTAAAAATATTATGAATTCGTTGTATGTACGTATATTGTAGACGTTCGTAATGCCTCGAGTGTGCTGGTTTAACAAAGGCCTAAGCATGCATTTTTCGGCTGCCTATTGCCTGCAACTGTTAAATGGCAGCGCGGGCGTGCGGCGTGTTGCAGAGTCGTGAGAAAAAAAAAGAAAAAAATTGTCCCTGCAGAGATACGGCAAAATAGCCAGGCTCAAAGGCAGCACACCTTTTGCACAAGAAGCCGTACATCAAAGCTCTTGACTTTTATATCGCCACCACACCGAAGACACCCTTTACAGAGCTGCGGTAGATTTTATCTCCCGTCCTAGTCGGCAGAGCTGTACACTGTTGGTCACCCGCCGCAATGTTACGCTACCTCTGAGCGACCGTTCGGGAGATACATAAAAAAAAATCGACATATTCCACCCTGTCATATCATTGTCACTGAGGACAGCACACCAGATATTCCATAATAAACAGTTCGTTAGCGTGCTCTAAACATTACAGGAAAATTAACGCAAAAAAAAAAATGGCCCCACCTCCCCGAAGGGAATCTAGAGGAAATGCGAATGCATTGCGTAGCGTCCATACCAGCGTTTCGCACGTGAGAACCCAGCGTTAGAAGAATAATGTTTTCTTTTTTTCTTACAGCGTGCAGCCAATAGCACCGTTCGCAGCACGTGGCGGTTTTCTGTCGCGAGAAACGCGGTATGCATTTCCAGCTCTAGTAGCTAGCGTGCATGGTTAAAAAATACCATGAAGAGAACAAAACAAACAGTGTTCTCGGCTCGGCGTTGGCACTGAGGCGGTGGCAAGTCACGTTCAAGTCAAGGAGGTGAGGGCTCCGGTTGCTAGGGGCGAGGATAAGCGCGCGCACCCGCAGCTGTTGCTGACAGCTGCCGACGCCGAAGCGTGACATGGTGGAGACTCCGGTTGCTAGGGACGCGCCCGCGCACAGCTGTTGCTATGGCAGAGGGCGGTGGACAGATCCAGACAGACGCCTGACATATCCCGACTAAGAAATGCAGTCGCATTAAAAAAAAAATTACCCGTGTTAACGAACCCACCTACCACGGTATCAAAAATTCTATACTTGTCGTGAGAGGCTAAGCTCAAATATGCGCGAGAACAACTTACAGGGGGCGCTACGACCTTGAAGTTACAGTACCAACTCGCCGTGGCAGCATCACATCGACATTCGGCTGCCGGAGTTCAGGTGAGAAATTGAGAAATGAAATGTGCATATTACGCTCCGTAATATATATATATGTGTGTGCATGTGCGTGCGTGCGTGCGTGCGTGCGTGAGTGTGTGTGTGTGTGTGTGTGTGTGTGTGTGAGTGAGTGAGTGACAGCAGAACCTACTATTATGAAATAAACGCCATTTGAGTTCTCAGAGAAGCGTGAGCGTTTCACTTGAGCGTCCCTTTGCGGAAGCGGGGCATACCGCTCAGCTCAACACTCACACTCAGCCGATACGTCTTCAAGGTGCCTCGGAGTAATCCATGCGGGGAAAATGCGAAATCGAAACAGCAGAAGCAGCGGACCGTTATATATTTTGAACGTGACAAGTCCGATTGGGGGGGGGGGGTCGCAGCATACATCAGGTACGCAGGTGTGGACCTAACAGTGTTACGGATGGCACGAGTACTCTGGATCTGTGGCTAGCTGCCTTAAAATTAAGAACGTGACACGACACGCCACTATGGGATGCAAAACCAGGGTTGAGAACAGAGACTCTACAGTACTAATGGTAAAAAAAAAACACTTCCCCCATCTTCGAAACCAAGTAAGTGGATCAGAGGCAGAACGATAGGGACACGCGTTTGAGATCATCACCGCGCGCTGTCAGTTACCTCGCCACGCCGTCTAACAGTACGAACACGGCGCCGATAACACACAGGTCGCCTAAACGGCGTCGGTACAACAGATCAAACAAAGTAAGCGTGACAACAAAGCCTTTCTAAACTGGCCTTTCTGGGGAACACGACAAACAAACATCAATGGCTGGCTAGGCACTGGCACGCGTGATGTGCAGGAGCAGCAGCGTTCAGTGTCATCTCTCATCAACGGGCCACGCTGAAACCCTCGCAGCACGATACGACCGGTAGCCCGAACACTCAAAGGACGCGAGAAAAACAAACACGAGTAGTACGCGCAACTCGAGGACCTCCCGCGTAAGCGTCGCCCGAACGAACGAGTTGCCGGGGTGCTCGTGGGAAGAGCTCAAGGCGGCGGCGCGGGTCTACAGTGCTTAGATTCGCTTCTTGCTTCTATGTTTCCAGCGTTTGCCGACGTGTGTGCGTACCTCCATCGCGAGCGTTTCAGTATTTTTTTTACTCAGCGCCGAAGTCTGTGGCTACGTTAGTGCGCCGAGTGTTGTTACGTGTTATGCGCGTCTGTGCGGACGGGAGGGTGCACCAGGAAGCATTTTCCGCCTTGAGTGTCAGCGCCTGTGCCTTCTAAAAATGGGGGGAGGGATGTGGCGGGTCCGGGACGATCTCTTAGCGTCAGCCGGTGTCATAAGTCAAACGGATGAGGAGAATTGAGCGGACAGCGGAGGCGCGCAAACAATACCTTACGCTGAACTCCCCCCCAGCCACTCCGGGCTGCGAAGACACCAGAGAGCAAGAAGCTACGGCGCCGAGGAACGCACAACGAGCGTTCCTGTCACCCCTCATGCGCATCAAAGGGAGCAGCACCACGCACCGGCGATGGTTGTGCTGGGGTCTGTCGCCTGCTCGCTTGTATACACGGCAGCCTTAGCGCGATCCCGCGATACCACTACCAGCGACGCGTTAAACTCACCATCAGCGGCGTAAGTGTACGGTCAAGCCTGTAGTAACCCACTCATTGCGGAGGAGCGTAACAGCGCTGTACGTTACTCGGGGAGGAAGAACCTATTTTTCGGGGCTGTTCTATTTCGTCCATTTGCTGTCACGCATAGTCAAGCGACTCAAAGCCTGCAGTTATAGAGAAGTATTAATGGGGGATAGTAGTATATATATAGATTGCATTTCATCTCATTTTATTACCCTAAAGACCCCTCAAGGGGGTGTTACATAAGGGGTGGATGTAGAAAAAGTACACAAAATGGTATTGCGAGAAAGGTGATGTGTAACACTTTGCAATAAGGTCGGGCAGGTAATGGTGGCGATGCTGTGGGGAGGGTCGTTCCATTCAGAAGATGACCGTGGAAAGAAGGAGGCAGAGAATGTCTTGGTGTGGCTGCGCGGACGGATGACTTGCAAGGCATGACCGGTGCGATGAGATATGCTGGCTGGCGGGGTGATAAAGTCCGGTCAATCACGTGAGCTGTATAATAGAACTTGGGCAACAGAGCTAGAGTGGCAATGCGACGACGAAGTGCAAGAGTTGATAAAGATGATTCTTCCTTCAACGATGACACACTGATATGGTACGAGTAGCATGAATGAATAAATCGTACGACGCGGTTTGCAGTGCATCAAGTGAATTTGTTTGATAAGACTGAGACGGGCTCCAAATGGCAGCGGCATACTCAAGCTTAGGTCTGATTGTGGATTTGTAAGCTAGAAGTTTTACATGTTTGGGAACATGACTAAAATGACGTTTTAGACATCCGAGTGATTTGTTAGTTCCCGCTATTATTTTATTGATTGATTGATTGATTTGTGGGGTTTAACGTCCCAAAACCACCATATGATTATGAGAGACGCCGTAGTGGAGGGCTCCGGAAATTTCGACCACCTGGGGTTCTTTAACGTGCACCCAAATCTGAGTACACGGGCCTACAACATTTCCGCCTCCATCGGAAATGCAGCCGCCGCAGCCGGGATTCGAACCCGCGACTTGCGGGTCAGCAGCCGAGTACCTTAGCCACTAGACCACCACGGCGGGGCAACCCGCTATTATTTTAGTGACATGCAGACCCCACGTTAGATCTTAAGGCAGTGTTACACTTAGGTACTTATAGGATTCGACTCTGTCTTAGTCTACGTTACCGACACTGTAAGGAAAAGTTAAAGGGTTTTGACGATGTGAGAAACATAATAATTTGCATTTAGTTGGGATAGGTGTCATGAGCCACTGGTCACACCATGCTTGAATAGAGTTAACCATGTTGAAGTGCTTGCTGTTCAGATGGATTAGTAATAGTACGATAAATGACGCATCCGGGAACATGCGAATGTGACATGAAACATGTAAAGGTAGGTCATTAATGTATATTACGAACAATACAGGGCCTAAAACCGAACCTTGGGGCACACCGGAGGTTACTGGAAGAATTGATTGTTTGATATATGGGGTTTAACGTACCAAAACCACCATATGGTTATGAGAGATGCCGTAGTGGAGGGCTTTGGAAATTTCGACCCCCTGGGGTTCTTTAGCGTGCGCCCAAATCTGAGCACACGGGCCTACATCATTTCCGCCTCCATCGGAAATGCAGCCGCCGCAGCCGGGATTCGAACCCGCGACCTGCGGGTCAGCAGCCGAGTACCTTAGCCACTAGACCACCATGGCGGGGCTACTGGAAGGATTATAAACAAGCTCATCAACAAAAACTGACTGTGAGCGCTCCCTCAGAAAAGCCGCCATTCAATTAAAAACACAACACTTAATGTTTAAGCTTGAAAATTTAAAAAAAGAAGAAGTTTATGAGACACTTTATCAAACGCTTTCGCGAAATTTTTCGCAAAAACAAGGCATCAGTTTGTAGGTTACAGTCTAAGTTTAAGTGTATATCATGGAGAAAGTTAGCTAGCTGAGTTTCACATGATAGACCTTAGCGAAATCCGTGCTGTGAAGGATTAAAAAATGAATGCCATGAATTGTAAATAAATCACATGTTCGATGATTTTACATAGTATACTTGTAATGATATTGGACGATAATTCAATGGCAACTTTTTACTACCAGACTAATGGATGGGAACGACCTTTCCCACTTTCCAGTCATCGGGTAAGTGACCTGTAGAAAGGGGCTGTGAAAACAGGACATAAGAAAGCAGCCGAGATGTTCTTGGTATTTAGTAAGAACTTGTAATTAATTTCGTCAAAACCAACTGATGATGTCAGGTTTAGATTATCTATGCGAGATAATATGCCATCAATGGAAAACCCAATCTCAGGCATTGTCAGCTCACTGGTAATGCACTTTGATCTTAGTACGATTGGAGGCATGGTATGATGATTAGTAAATACACCTGCGAAGGCAGTGTTAAAGACGTTTTCACATTCCTCATTACTTATAACATCATTGTTGTCATTAGAAAGTGTTATCGTATGCTTGTGTTCAGGGTTAATCACACGCCAAAATTGGTTTGGATTTTGTGTTAGCATACAGGGAAGGTCATGGTGAAAAAAAAATGTACTTAGCACTCTGTATTGCCGCGAGGTATTCGGTATCAGCTGAGTAGTACCTATCCTACAGCAACGAGTTGTTGCTCTGTTTAGCAGCTCGAAAGTATCTTTTTTTCTTATTTTCTAGTCACTTTAGTGATTTGTTGAACCAGGGTGTGTTTTTATTAGCCCGGAAACTACATACATGAATATACTTAACACTTAATTCTGGTACTTTGGCCTTGAAACGTAACCAGCTCTCTTGTACTGAATGATTACTAAATTCCATCTCAAATACTGGGAAAAACTGGGTTAGTTCGCTGTTGATAGCTTCATAATTGGCGTTATCATAAAGTCGAATTGTTTTCTGATAGGTTTCACATACTAGTGGGGCAAAGTTAAAAGTGGCATGAACAACCTTGTGATCGCTTATTTCCCTGAAGTATGTTATAGATGCCATACAGTCGGGGTGGTTGGTTAATATCAAGTCTAGTATGTTTGAAGAGCTCTGTGCGACACGTGTTGGTTCAGTTATCAACTGCGAGAGGCTGAAGTTGAGACACACATCTACAACGTTAGTTGCTTCACAGATCAAGCAAGGTTCATGGCGACATAGACTACAGTAGGCCACGCTTCGTTGACATATAACAAGTCGTAACGACTGAATTTCAACGTCACTAGTTTTCGCGCTCTGTCAGTGGCATACGAGAGGCGTCACATCTCCAGGATCGGAAGGCCACGAAGCGCGGACGATAAGATAGGAAGAGATTCGAACGAAAGAAATCTTCATCTCATACCGACCGGAGCTCACTTCCCTGTCATGCTACACGAGTTGTGGCGAACAGCGGGTTTTCCATCCCAACGCCGCGTTTGTCACATTTCTCGAAAGCTTCTTATCATCGTCCAGTTTCAGGTCAGGGCTTCTAATCAGGCGCCCATAATAGCACCTCGAATCGCGAACCTCACCGAAACACCATATATCACAGCGGGAGTGTCAGAAATAAAAGACAGAGGCAAGAATCGGGCGAATAGTGACACGACAACACACTCCCGCCTTTTCTACCTCCGCGAAGACATATTGCGGAGCGTCAACACTTCCGGGATCACTTTTCAGCGGGATTAAGTTTTCCCGAGGTTCCGTTAGCGACCGGTGCCTCGCACGCGGTTTATGCTTTCTCCCCTTCTTCTTCTTCATCATTTTTTTTTGCTTCTCCCCACAGTCGCATCTAACAGACTCGGAACACAGTAGCATCTACTGTTCGGCCGGGAAAAACTTTTCCATCGCAGGAATGAGCTGGAACGATGCGGCCACAAAGTCGAGAAATAACAATAATAAAAAATAATAAACGGTAAAAGCGTGGACAAGAACGCCGAAGGCGTGGCGTGGGACAAACACAAACTCGCACACAGCTCTCCCCAGCAAATCGATGATCCCTCGAACAATAAATTTGCCGCCGGAATCTCCTTTTTTCCCTCCTTTCTCGTCTCCTCTGCCTTTCTCCTCCTCTAATTTTTTTTAGTTTGTTAGCTTCGCATTGTTTCAGTCACTGCGAACTATTTTCACGCCGTATACAGTTATCTGTGCGGAGAAACTGTACCCCAGTGTTGCTCTACAGGGGGGCGTTCGTTATTTCGAGCTATTTTTCATGCCCCTTTTTCCATGAGGAGCGCTTCGATGCGAGACAAACACCTCACGGAGACTCCGCGACCAACGCGTGGACTTTGAAGACGTAGACGCGAAGAAAAAAAAACATAATAATTCCTCCGCACAGAAAGAGCGGCGAAAAGAAGCCCGCGAAAACAAACAAAAAAATTCAGAGGCGCGCATCGGGCGAGCGACCTTTTATACTTTCGGCCACCGCCGCCATTACTGGCCCCCACACGCGGGCAACAAACTAGACACCGCTGCAAAGGCTCGTTCATTTTTGTAATTAATGTCCTTCCTGCCCACTTATTTTTCTATACACTCGCGAAACTTTGCTTGCTGCGTACTTTTGGCGGCCTCCCACTTCTTCCTCCGGCTCCTGCGCAGCGCTCGTGACAGCGACCCACGCATTGTTGCCAGCGCTCGGTTTCCCGAACGCGACGAAAGCTGCGAGCTGTTTTGGCAAAAGCGTATTCCTTCGGCAGCATACAGCGGTCCCTACTTTTTGTCGCTCTTTAGTTTCTTTGTCTCTTACTTCGGCAAGTCCTCTCCTCCATTCTCCTTTGCTTTCCCTCTTTCCTGCAATCCGTGCACTGGCCAGTCATTTTGTCTTCCCTAATTTAGATCGTATAGAAAGGGGAACGAAAGTGGAGAGAAACGAGGAACCCACAGAAGCGCGTGCCTTCAGGAGCGGTGCAGATATAAACAATACAAAAAAAACACCACAAACTCGCTACGGGTCTTCTCGGCTTTGTATCCAAGCTGCTACAGCTAAAGCAATAAACAGCACACTTACAAACTAGTCGAACTAGAAAGGGGGAACAAGAAGGGAGTTGGGGGATTGCGGCAAGAAATCACCGGGAGCAAAATCAGCCCCGGGCGATTATGATATATAATCTCCTGCGAGGTGTCCATATTATTGTTACGTGTTTTTTTTTTCCTACACCCTGCAACCCCTAACGCACGCACAGTGGCGCCTTCCCCCTCGGCGCGTGCACGTTCCCTGTAAAAGAGGAATCCGCTGTGCATCATTGGGTGCAGCAGTTGCTGCTTCGCAGCGCAGCTCCTTCAATTGCGCGAAGTACGCCGTTCTTTTGCTCTTTCATTTCTTCTGTCTCCTCGGCCAATCAGCTGCGACCGGCCGGCACAGCAGCCCGCGCAGCGGTTTCTTGAATGATGGCGACAAGAAGAGAAGAAATGAGAGAGAAGGGGAACAATTGCTAAGAAAGGGCTGCCGCCGAAAGCCGTATCAGAAAGCAGGCACCTCCCCCCCCCCCTGCCATATACCCCACTCCTTCCCTCTATTTCCTAGCCTCAGCCTGGAAGCACCCCGTCTTTCCCTTCCGATCCCAAACTGGCGACTCCTGACCAGCGCCGAAATTTGATGGAATGTCCGCGATTTCGGGCCCTGCTGACCATTACGGAGGGGACAAAAGGAGAGGCACAGCGAGGCGGGCGGTGTACGTGAACCCATTCCCCCCCTTGGCGCTTTTTTTTTGTTCTCTCCCTCCAACAGGTCCGCCTTTCTGTGTGTAAGACGATGTGCGTACACTGGATCTTTGGCTAGCTATTGTCTTTTCTCGGCTCCTAGCTGAGGGGCGGAATGGCACCGCGGCGGCGAAGCGGGAGAAGGGGCGGACGGAGGGCGAAGAAACGCGCCGTCCCTTTGATGATTATGACTACACGTTGGGGGAAATCGGTTCTTTTTTTTACCTCTATTGCCGCTGTTGCACATCTTGGGCTCTTTTTCGGTCGAGCGTGCCCTGTTCGGCGCCATGCTGGTGCCGCGAAACAAGCCGGCATCGTGTTCTGGCGGCTTGTCAGCCCTCCTTATTGTCAGCAAGGGAGGAGGATGAGGAGGTTTCGGTAGCCACCGGAACGGCCTCGATGTCCCTAGCTCTAACACCGCCATTTGTCCGTGCGAATCGAAGAACGCTCCCACACAGGACAGTTCCGTGTACAGCGCTAGGGGAAGACGCCGCGAGATCCTCGTACGACGGGCCAGGACATAAACGTTTCCTAGGCAACCTTAAAAGACGTGACACCAAAACACAAGCTACAGGTCTTTGTAAAAAAATGGCCCTAGATACACGGGAAACACAATATAACGCTCGATGCACACACGCTTTGAATTAGTAAAGATTCGCCGTTACTGTTGCGCAAGCCAATAGCATGCCCGTTTCTCCCTCATCATCTCCACTCATCTCCACACGTTTCAGGGCCCTGAAATATTCAGGTGTCCCGACAAACGCAGACAGTGACGATGTCCCGCGCTGTTTTTCTCTTCCACACTCACAGCAATAAACAAATGTGGAGGCTCTCCACACGTAACGGAGCAAGCCGACGGAAAATTATTGGGCCCCTTAATTAACGTAATCATGCAAGCAGCAATCATGGCAGGAGGAGACAAGAAGGTCCACATACAAGGCAACGCATTTCTCGAGATCGATCTTACGAATGGCGTTCAGTTACCTGCACACGTGTTTATCGGAATAGTGAGTATTCCATGCACGCACGCACGCGCGCGCTAAATATCTGATCCCGTCTGCACTTACCCCCGTATTTAGAAACGCTGCTTGACAAACTTGACTTGCCACCGACTTCAATGCAGCATAAACGCGTTTCAAACAACGCGCTGCATTGAAGGTGATTTCAAGTCAAGTCAGGGAGCGTTTATGAATACGGGAATAAGTGCTTTTATATATTAAATGCGCATGTTTGCAGCCAAACGAAAGGAAAAAAAAGGGGGGGGGGGGCAAACTGCGCAAATGGTGCGTAGCATCAACATAGAGCCGGACATGTTTTACAACGTATGTTGGTTTCGTGCTTCTCAACGGTTCCCGATCGACCTTCGTTTTGCGCGTCTTCCGTTGCTGTATACATGGCGCTAATACTAATGCGTCGGGAACACACGAAAAGGAAACAGTGTTACATATACACCTTCACCATGGGTCTTTAAGCACACAAGGTCGCTATACACATTGCGAAAGAAGCATCCCCGTATTTTTCTATCCACTTCTTTCACACTGGGTGAGACACCGTGTATGGCCAACAGGCCGCCACAGTGTGTGCCGAGTCAAGAGCGCACACACTCTGTCGAGCGTTAAGCGAGTGGTTTTCTTCGAACAGCCACCGCTCGGCTCGCAAGGCGCCCCCCTTGCTTGGTAAACACGCGTGAGCGGTAAGTGAAAGCGACGGTTCCCCGCGATGCGCTCGCAAAATGCAAACGCCACACGCTCGACACGGGAGTGCGCTCCATTTCTGCTGCAGCAATGCGTTATATAGAGTGCAAACAAGTCCACCCACCACACACCTCCAAAAGCGGCACGTACGCTCTTTACACTGCGCCGCCCCCGATACGTGGCGATGAGGCACGCGCGGCGCATGGTACGAGGCGTCGGACGTTAGAGCGCTGGGGAAAGCAAGCCTCAGGCAAGGCTTAAGAGAAGGAGAGAAGGGAAAAAAATAAAGCACCTGGACGCGAGAAAAGGCAAAGTGGCGCGGACGTTAGAGAAGCATAAACAGCGAGGCGACAGAGAGCGTGAGTCGGCGCGGCTGTTTCAAATCGGCCGCTAATGAAAACAGAGGCACCCCAGTGCCTCTTAAGGCAACGGCGAAGAGAGCTTCAATGCTGCTGCTAGCGGGGCGCGCAAGAGTGTATCGAAATGGGCAGGAAGAAAGGGGGAAGCGCACGAGAAAAGCCCGGGCGTAAAACAAAGACGCAAGCCGCGAATGACAGCGACCGGGAGGCGCACGGGTGGTTTCTGGTGGTTGAAAGCGCTGAATAGAAAGCGAGGAGGAGAAGAAAGTATACCGGCGGCGAGGACTCCGAGCGCGCAATGTGTACACACACGCTCGCTGTCTTGGTCGCGTTATTTTGGCTTGCCTGTTAATGTTTTTTCCCCCACCGCCAGCCCGGAGAGTAATTTATGACCACGGGCTGCAAGCAGCCGGGGAAAAAGCCTTGGAGCGCGGCGGAAAAGTCGCAGAGCCGTCGTCCCTTTGCCGTAGCGGCATGCCGCGGGTTTATACCTTGAAGCAAGAACGTGTGACAAAAAAAAATGTAGCGAGGAAATGACAAAGCGTGAGGGATTGGGAAAAGGGGAGGTCCATAAGCCAGCAAAACAATGATTACAAACAAGAATGTGCCCTGAAATGAAGAGGCTGGCGAACGCCGCGACAAGGTGAGAGAGAAACCGGCAAGTCGTAGAAAAGCACACGAGACTACAAAGCAAGTGACAGACGGGGCACAGCGACAATGCCGTGGGAACGCCAAAGAAGAAGAAGCAGAAGAAAAAAATACTAACGTAACGCCTTACAGCAAATATCACAGGGGAGGGTTTGAAATACGAAGGAGGAATGAGAGAGAGAGAGAAAGCAGCGCAAGATACTTGTTAAGAACACGGCCAGCTCATCTTAGCATGGCAACAAAGGTATCTCGACAACGGTGTACAAAGCACGATAGAAAACACGAAGACGATGGCGCAGAATGTAACTTCTTCGCCTGTTTCCATTTAATCAGTTAATTTCTCCAGAAGATTTCTGTCTCTCTGTCGTGCTGCTGCTCCCATACGATTCGGTAAAAAAAAAAGCGCCAGTCGAAACAATGCTGAAGAGGTGCACGCTGGAGAAGAAATTCAGCGTCGAAGTGTGTGTGTACTTAAGAAAAAAGAATGAGAAATGACGAAAGGAGTTTAAAAATAAAGTGATAAGGAATAATCAGAAGGGCAGCGGGGGCAAGAGGACGAGATTTGGCAGTGACTTTCATAAAGAACGTTTCTCCACTCCCCCCCCCACTCCTCCCCCCTTTATTTTTGAAGATAAATGCGGCCCGAATTCTATCTTTCGCTTCTCTTCCTCTTCCGCGCCTTTGTTTCGTCATCTAACTCAGCCCGGTTTGATTCATTTCGCTGTCCCGCCTGGTCTCCGAGGCAGCTAGTCCCGCCGCCGTCGAGTGCGCGGCTTGCATTTAAGCGAAAAAAAAAAAAAGGGGGGACGTTTCCAGCTTCAGCCTCGTTCGTTAAACGCTAGTTCCGGCGGCAGAGAGGGGAGCCACGCAGATTAAAAAATTAAAAGGCGAGGAAGAATGCGATGTAGGCGCCAAGGCAAGAGGCAATAATAAAGTCGAAGAAGGCAGCGGGGGGGGAAGGGGGGCAACGCACACGGCGACGTAACTGTGTCTGGTGCGAGCGGGTAGAGAGGAGAGTTGCTGCGTGAAACACATACATCAGGTGCATAACTGAAACAGGAATGGATCAGGTACGTAAGTATCGCTAGCAAGGGGACTGCGGCGAGGGGTGTAGGGTAAGAGGAGACAAGGGAAGGGAGCGCTGCCTCGGGAGCTGCAGAGGGAAAATGGTGCGAGGGGAAGAGGGGCGAGGTAAAAGAAGGATTGCGCGGAGCCAAGAAGGCAGTTGGAGAAGGAGACGGATTCCGGAGGAATTCTCGGGCTCCACCAGGAATGTAAGCGAAACCCGAATAAGATGAGAGAAATAAAGTTGGAGAAAAAAACGAAAAAAAAAGCGAATGAAAGAAAAAGTGCCAGGCGCTCGGAAAACAAGACTGGCAGATGGAAGCAAAGCGAGGAGGCTCCTTGCAGCTGTTCCCGCCAGTTGTGTGCGCTATGCCGTGCCAGGCATAAAAGAAACAAGCCGAACACCACCGCAGGCAGAAAAGGAGCGGTAGTGGTGGGGGGCGGGGGAGAGGGGGGTGCATAGATAGATAGAGCGTAACTTAAGCTTGCCTCGGAATAAGAGAAAAGCGAGGAAGACTAAACGAGTCGGGAGCTTTGCGTAATTTATATTTTTGACAAGTTAATTTTACACACCAATGAGCAGCAGCGGTGGCGGCGGCACGCATCGAGCTGAAAGTGAACATCGTTATGCGCGGCGCTGGCAGAAGAATGAAAAATAATAATAAAGAACGTGTGGCGAAGTAAGGAGGGGTGAAAAAAAAAAGGGAAAGAACAGAGTGCTCTGGAACGGGATGAAAAAAAAAAAGTCTTGAAAGACAGCATAAGACGTCTCACAGAAAAGAAACCTCCCTAAAAAAAGTAAAAGAAAAAGCGCATAACATCACGGACCGGAAAGGAACGATCCCACCAGGACAGAAATGAAAAACGAACCGTGACGTTAACAAGGATGTGAAAAGAAAACGATAAGGGAATAAGGGATACGGTGGACAGAATGAATAGGAGAAAAGGGGACGGAAATGAACGCCGCACGCGTCCAATACCCGCCGCTCGGACACGCACGAGCAGAGCGAGCCCGCTGGACCTGGCTATACCACGCGAAAGTTGGAGATACGCGACCGGCGTAAGAGAAGGATGATCGGTCTCTGACCCTGCTGGGCTGACACTGTCAGGTGCGCAAGCGACAAATGCCGCGGGGACTAGAGCAGACATGGAAACGGACATGGTTATTCGGAAGAATAAAGTCTTTTTTTTTTCGAGCAGTGAGCTGATAGCGACTGCCCCGCTGTCTAAACACGCATATGAGACACGGAATCTTGCAAGACCCACAGAGCGTACAGGTGAGTCGACCTACACAAGCGTCTGTGCCGATCAATGCCTTTTGTCGCGGAAGAGGGACGCACCGGATACGGATGAAAGAATCAACCTTTACAACTCAGGTGCAAATCATACGCAACCATGGTCGAGAAAACAGATGACCATGAGGTGAGATTCTGCGGACGATCACACGACGATCACCAATGGGACATTCGATATATACCAATCGGTCCCTTACTGTCCTGTTTTCTCAGTCAAATTGTACAGCGATGAAATGACACCAGATAAAACGACCACGTTTTGAAAGCGTCGCTGATTCCTTCAGCACAGCTTAACTTCCATTGCGGAATCCCACTAACGCGTGCATGGCGCCTCTTATTTCACACCGCAAGATCAAACGCTATCACAACTTAAAGACGCGCGTATGTGGCTCGGCGTCACCATGCCGGACTGAGGCAGAGTCACCGATCTTCTCGTCTCAACGAAGAGAACCGCTGGCTGCCTCGCCGCTGTGCCTGCGCCGCGTTCTACCCTTGCTAGCCACCTGGAGTCCCTAGCAATTGGTACGGCTCCAGGAGCAGTGACATGGCGTCCCTAGTTGCTGGCGCGCCCCGCGAAGCGCTGCCTTTGCGAGGCGATGCCGGCTTCCTGCGATGAGCGCCAACGGCTAGGGACGCCGGGTGGCTAGTAGCATGAGTGGATGGAGGTGAAGAGAAAAAAGCGGGGGCCATCTCACTGAGAATTTCCTTTCAGGTGCTCGGCTCACATCGAAGTTTGCCGAGCGTTAACACAACAGCTCTCGTGTGCTACTCCGCTCAGTATTTTAAAGCCCGTTAAGTGAGCCGTAGCCGAAATTACACAGGCTCACTTCCCCAAGCGACTCGATCGACAGAATCAAGATGGCCAACACACCAGGCTCCAAACAAACGGAGTGAAGCCGCGCGCTGTTTCGACCGCGGCTTTTGGCGTGAGGTGCACGCAGAGACGGCGCTTCAAGTAAAACATAGATACGTTATAGTAGCTGTCCAGCAGTGCTGAAATCGTGCTTTACAGAAAAGGGCAGGCGGATAGACTGTTTTCCAAGCGCAGTTAGTGACCGATATCTGGGCAATAAACTTCGCCTTTGCAACGAGCGGGTCGGCCAGACTCCGGAGAAATTTAGGACCTGCGGCGACACGGTCAATCACCGGTTTTATGCATTTTGAATACTTCCGAAAATCAGCCCTCATTACGAGTCATGTCAGTTACGAAAAAAAAGTCGTACACGGAAAATGAAAATATTGTAATGCTTTCGCGTTGAAATGCCATCTGTACGGTTCTCCGCAGTAATCCATGCCATCACCCAAAATTAACGCGGTGCCCCCCCCCCTCCACCAAAAAAGAAGTAGGTGATGTTCAGAACCACTTGTTATTTAGAAAATATTGCCGCGTACATTTCAATGTTATAATCTGAGAGGCAAGCAAAAAAAAAAAACAATGTTATTTGTAGTTCAAGTACAAGACGGCAATATCTTCCCTGGCGTTACAATTTCTCTATATTTCAGTGCGCGCAGAGAAGCCGACGCGCGGTCTGACTCGAGATTACAATGGGTGCTGCCATGCACTACGATAATTCGATAATTAAAATTACGAATGCACTTACGTTACAGGCGCCCTGCACTGCAGCGTTAAGGCAGACATATGACTGGTGTAAGTATTCAACAAATACTTTATAAGTTCTTTTCTATTCCTGATTAGTACAGCATAGTGATTTTGGCCACTGGCTCGACGCATAACGATAAAGTTGACTTAAAGAGTTATGTTAGTAATGTTGAAGGCAGCGCCGCGAAGCACACAATACGAAGATGTTCAGTACACGGGACACTGCCGCCCTACGCCTTTGGCTGCAGCACAATTATTATTAATGTCCACAAACCTGCACAATTATCAGCATTGCCTTGCGTTTCGCCCACAGCCTAACTTTCCGGCCATCCACAAGGCTAGGTAGAAATAGCCAACCAGGACAATCACTCGCACACTTACTGTTTTCCTACTTATTCTTTTATTGATATTGCTTTTCTGCTGACTATACACGCCTGAGCGCAATGAAGTGCCCTCTGTTGGCGACAGCGTTACTTCGCAACATGGCAGTCAAATCTCGGTCCTTCTTGTCGAAGGAAATTTCGCGGCGACTCGGGTAAATATGATCACGTAATATAAAAAGAAAAGAAAACGGAGAAACATAAATAAAATGAATCAGTCTTACTGCTATTCGGATACTGTGTACAGACAGCTCACACATACCAACAACTCCCCGTAAGTCGCGGTCGTTTCGCGAATATCGCAGCTATCGATGCGTATATCCTGCAAAAAGTGTGTTTGAACTAGAAGCTTGTGTGGCGCTTTTCGGCGTGCCATCAGCTGCTGTATAGGTATGACGTAGTACGGCATACGGAACGATAACAGGCCCAGCGAAGACAGTTGATGCGCCCCCCTTCCATCGGCAGGCAATAAAGAAAAAGGCGCCGAGATCTTGCACATCTCAGTTTTCTCAGCAGTGTAGGGGGCTTATTTCGTGTACGCGCGAGATCCCGGTGTGCGAGTGCACGCGCGCGCAGAAGGGGGTGGCGCGCGTCAAGGAAACGCGCTCCCCTTTCCTCCCCAAGCAGAGGAGGCGCACATCCATTCCAAAGTGGCATTCCGCAAAACAGAAGCACGGCCAAAAACGAAGACAAAGGCAGCAGGACCGGACACGGCGTGGATATCGGACCGGGCCCAGTGGCAACGTTGCAGATGCGCCGCTGGCTAGTTGAAGGCGAGTCCCCCCGCACACCGATGGCCGATTTTTCCTTCTTTTTCTCGGCGCAACGCTTCCTCCACCTCGAGGGCGGGCGAAACAAAAGGAAGTCCGGCAGACAGGCAGTCGGCGGGAAAGAAATAATCGGGACCAAGGAGAGACGGCCGGGAAAAGAATGGCCAAGCAAAGGCATAAATCCCCATTTCCCGAGCGCGCTGCAAAACGATCTCCTCCTGATCCTCCTCCCGCCTCCCATCTCTTTCCCTTCGAACTGGGCAAAATGGCATCGTGTGCGCTGCCCCTCCCCCCCTCCACTCCACGCACGTAGAAACGCGTCCGCAGCCATGTCGCGAACGCCCTTCGTTCTCTACACTTCCCCTCTCTATGCTTTCTTTCTTCTTTTTTTGAGCAAGAGTAGCAGCTTTTGTTTTTTTTTATCCGGCGCACTCTCGAGGCGCCTCTTTTTCGCCGCCGTTCTTGGCACCCCCGCCCGCTGCCGTCGGCGGCCGGCCTTATTTATTCGCCGGACTTATGTCGTTGTTTCGGCGAAGCGCGCAAAAATCCCGCGGAGTAAATCATTAGAAAAGCGCCTGGCAGCCCCGGAGAAGTTCGGCACCGAACGGGCTGACCTCCCCACACTCCTCCCGCCTGCACCCGGGGATCTCCGGCTGATCCTTCGCGCAGCGTTCTGTTTTCCACCCCTGGCACGGCTGGAGAAGGCAAAAACATGCGTCTCGAAGACAGCGAACCGGACGAAAAAAAAAAAAAAAACCCAAGTGCTCCGATCCCAGCGGGCGGCCCCTTATTATCGTAGCCTCGTGCCACGCAGGGATCTATCTCTCCAAGAGGCATTACAAACAGATAAAAAAAAATCCCGGGAGACAAAGAGCGCCAGGGACTCGAGTGAATTCATTGGTGGCGATGAGAATACGGACAATTAAGCCGCGAGGTTCGTCCGCGCTATTGCGCATTAGATACAGATATACGCGTGGAATAACCGCGTGGCGACATTATTTACAGCCTAGGCGCAATGTTTCTAGCGCGATGAAGTCGCCGTATAACGGTGCAGAAACACGAGCAGTTGATTAATGGGGGACCCTCAAGAAACCGACGTTGCACAGAAACAATGCGTACGAAAGACGAGGAATATGGAGCAGCCAGGAGTGTCGTTTTATTCACGTCAGATGTTTAAACTTTAAAGAATATATCTAACTCATAGCAAAGGGACGAATTTGCTTACGACACGACCCTTACTTGCTATCAAAAACGACTGGAAATAGAAACCGCGACAGGTGGTTGTACTATATAAGTATACTTATATATTACAAACCACTGTCGAGCTTTCGGATCACGTTCAGAACAGCGAGAAAACTTTATTTCGTGTGCTTGCTTTTGTCTACGTATAGGTGGCGCTTGGAGGCAAGCCCCGCCGAAGCATCCCTTCCTCAGGTGGCGGCCAGACCTGGTGTCTTGGCGGGGTTCAGGAGACCCTGTAACCGAGTGAAGCCTGCGGACTACTGAGAGACCGTGGCTCTCTTTATTCGCCTTGTAGCTGTAAGGAGTATACTGGTTGCGTAGTGTTATCCAAAAACCTGAAACGCACAAGTGGATCCCCCGTACTTCTCGTTTTCTCCGTGGATTTCAAACGTAGGCGCACTGAGGCACGCATGGTACTTGCCGTCGTCCTCCACATTGTGCAGTGTTAAAAAAACTAGATCATGTCAGCTCATATCTCCGCATATTTCGCTGCTGTGCAGCGCCGAGTGCGCAGTTCGGATAAGCAGAGCCTTGCGAAAGCGCTGCCAGCGTTGGTTCCGCGATCGACATCTGCAGCTGTTGTGACTCGTCTACACGGTCATCGATATAGAAATGCACGCCTCAGCGCCCGCGGTGGTCGGCGGGACTCGTGGAGAAGGGCCGGCGATCAAACGCCACAGGGCAAATATGGAGCCCGCGCGGGCACCACAAGGGACGGCCACGGTTAGATGGACCGTGGAAGGAATCCTCTGCCCGCGGCCGTTCGATTTCCAACAGAGCGAAAAGGGGGTGAAAGAGGGGGTCGCCCATCAGCGCTGCGGTCGCGGCAGGTGCAGCGGAGCCCACGAAGGCTTATCTGACCTCCCTGCCGCCCCTCGTTTCGCGATGACCAGAAGTGCGGAAGGAGCCGCACCGAGGAACTCCCGAACACGGCGGCGGGGCTGCGTCGAGGTGCCCCCTCAGCGGCCAATCTTCCCTGGATGGACAGCGTGCCGCTCGAGTTGCGCGGGAAACGCGCAGCCGGCAGCAATGCGGTGCTTTTGCGCGAGTGCTGAGTCAGCATCCGAGAAGGCTCTGGCGGCAAAATTCTTTCGCATAGGAGTTCACGGCGAGCTCCTCGAAATGAAGTGGAATGACATAGTAGACGTGCACCTATCTAGAATAAGAAATGCGCATTATTCGTTAAGCTTTGGGGTCTCACGTCATCGAGCGATTGCTTTCGGTGATACATCCCTTTCAGTTCACTTGGATTGTCTGAGAGGGTGCCCATCACTCCACTGGGCCGTTTTACTGGACATCGCGTCGAACAAGTTCAAATGTATGTACACTAAGGTATGAAACCAGGAGAGGTGACCTAAGGAAGCGTAGTTTTCCGCTGACGCTTGCTGAATTGGCGCCACTGGGCTGGGCCAGCACGTCGCCGGTGTGCTATTCTGGATGTCGTCAAAACCCGCTATCTTTCTATTGAGACCAGATCAGAACAGAAGAGGTGGCGAATATGACAATGAAAAGTAGCTTGAAATTTTCAGCATATCGCGCATCTCTCACCGACCGACTGTGCAGTGGAGATGCGCAGCTGCTGCATACCGAAATACACGTCATCAAGAGACCCACCCAATAACTACTTATCTACAAAAAATAACCATATAGACACGAATCAATAAGAATAACACGTAGTCAACAACAACGTGTGCAATGCGACGATGACAGAGAATCAATGCCTAAAGAAAGGCCTCATTTTATGTCCAAATGAATACGACACACCATATTTCAGTGGCAACTCATAAGGTGGACAGACGGAATGATGACACACTGAATACTCTAAATTCTTCCGAACACTAAGGCACCCAACACATAACGACGTCTCAATTTAACTAAACAATTTCATATTTCTAACGCGATACTCGAAAAAAATTATGTATGCATATTCATATACTTGGCCTCAGAGGGCACGCCCAATTTGGCCTTATAGTACGTAAGCACAATACCAAGTCTCAATCTGAGACAGAGTATGCTAGCATTGCTTGTGCGCTTTAAAACTCTCCACTGCAGACAGTTTCTCTATTAAAAAAAAAAAGTCTTTGGGAGTAGTTGGTTTGGAAAGTTCAATGAAGCCGCATCAACGAAAAGACAGCGACGTAGGAAGCGAGCAGCAAGTGCACGGAAGCGCATGTCCTGCCCTCTTTTTTTGTCTGTGTTTTCAGCGCTATGAATTTACTGAACGCTTCCCTAGGGAAACTGAGTGTCCTCGCATAACGTGTAGCGCCCTACCAATTATTTTTACCCGAATTTTATACGCACAAAGAAGCACGCTAGTACGCGAATAAACACGGAGTGAGCACATCGAAAATTGCCACCGATGAGGTCACAACCATAGAGTTTCCAAACATACACTAGAGGGAACTCTGGCACTAATGTCTATGGGAGCTGCAACGCACGGCGCTTCAGCGAGCATGGGAATGATGGATAGTACAGAGATTTGTCTAATCTTCGTACTGCTGGCCTGCTTCTAGCTCTGTGTGTGTTCGTGTAACTTGGAGCTGTTTTCTCACGAAACAAAAATCGGCAAATGTTCGGCGGTTGTGCTTCACCACCTTCTTTTTTTTAGGCTTGCCATTTCGAATTGGGTCACGAAATTGAAAAGGATTCGTTATTTCTTTCAAAACTAAACAGAAACTAGCAATAAACGAAGCCACAAGTGCGATTCGCCGCCCGCAAGTACGAAGACTAGACAAATCTGTCTACTACCCATAATTCCCATGGTCGCTGAACAATCGCAGCGCCTCTAGTTAATTTTAGCAAACTCTATGGTCACAACACCTGCTTTCTTTTCCGAGATGACGGATTATAGTAAATAAAGATAGGATGAATGTAATAGGACAAAAAATGACGAAGACACAGAGATAATTATAGCATGAACACGCAAACTTCTGGAATGCACATCGTGCTTTTTATTTCATACGGAACGAAAAAAAAAACTAAGGGCTCGTTTTTTTTTTCTTTGTTCGACAAAAATCTTATAATAAAACCACCGACAATGAAACCAAGGAAGACATAGGGGATATTATTTGTTAAAAGGAGCACTGACATCAAATTTATTCATGCCAAGATTTTTGTGTCACTAAGTACCTATAGACCCCGAAGCAGCGATTCGCGACCTAAAACGCAACTGAGTGATGCATAACTATCCCTTTTATTGATTTTTCCCCGCCGCGGTGGTCTAGTGGCTAAGGTACTCGGCTGCTGACCCGCAGGTCGCGGGTTCAAATCCCGGCTGCGGCGGCTGCATTTCCGATGGAGGCGGAAATGTCGAGGCCCGTGTGCTCAGATTTGGGTGCACGTTAAAGAACCCCAGGAGGTCAAAATTTCCGGAGCCCTCCACTACGGCGTCTCTCATAATCATATGGTGGTTTTGGGACGTTAAACCCCACAAATCAATCAATCAATCCTTTTATTGATTTATATCACTGGCATATAACACTATTCAAAACGGCCGGCAATCCCACCATTTTTAGCGCTGGGAGCACCAGCAGTGGCGCTACTTCGCGGTCACCTCCAGATCGCGCCACAGCTGACCACTTCTCCACAGAAAAGAGTGACGTCAGGCTCAGCTGCTCCGCAAACATTTCGTCTGCTAGGCGGACACATTCAGTCATGCCTTGTCACCTACATTGCTGTCGTCGCCGTACAAAGTGTCACCTCGGGTTAAATACGATAGTCTGGAGCTTGGAATAACTGCGATTCGCGACGTTGCGAATTATTTTTGCTTCGATTGACATTTTGCAGAAGTGATTCCGAAATGGACGCTGTTCCAAGCAGCACTGCAGAGGTGCCCGAGGAGGCACGCTTCAGCCATGTTAGATCGTGTGTCTCAGCTACATTGGCGTGTTTTGGCGTGCACAGCATTCAGGTATACGCAGAGGAGTCAATGCAATAAAGCCATCGCGAATGAGCATGAGCGCAGAAATAGAATGCGTTTCCTGCTTGCCAGGTTCTTTTTTGCGCCTCCAGATGGCCCCGCCTATCCAGCCTCTCGCGGTTAACACAGTATTAGCATTTTTACGCGGACGCAAAGTCTACAGATGAGCTGATATTCAACGATACCTGCGTGTTACTTGTTAGCGATGATATCTGACTATACGCTGTTCCACTTTTGATAGCTCGTGGTCCAGTTGATGTGTAACACATACGTGGTACGAAAACACACCTTCATTGCGCTTTTTCAGTGCTCCGAATTAGACGACTGCAACTCACCTGCAACTCGCAACGATTCCCCGACATGCTGACCGACAAGCACACGTTTAATCATGCTCTTCTCTTTCGCCGTTCTTTTAAAGGTGGCTTTTATCTTGATAATTTCACGAAATCATTCAAACCGGTGCGATGAAGATCAGACGCGACGAGCCACGGCCGGGCTAGACGGCACCTGCGAGCGCTAGCCTGGCCGTGAACGAGCGAGTGCGTTTCTGCGCTTCGGCGCCAGTCGGCGCCACGATAAGAACATTCGGATCGTACACGTCATCGCTACTAGAGCATTGTCACTAAGAATGATATTTGTGGAATGTATCACACCGAACACGTAGCAGGCAGTAATGTCGATGTTGCAGGGCAGTCTACTTTCCGTTTTTTCTCCTTAGCTTTTCTACGCTGTTTGACATCGAATCAAAATAACTTCCACGCGACGGATGCCGTTCAAATTTGACCAAGAAGACCTATGCTACCAAGCGATCGAATGATGGGCACATCTCCATCTTGAAATTTGATGGCTCATTTAACTGTACTGTAGTTATGACATAAATACGAATAAATTAAAAAGAAAGACTAACAGGCAAATAGTCGGCGGCATAGACCAAATCTGCAACCTCCGGATAACGCACCCGATTTTCCGATACAGAAAAATCTACGAGACATTCATTTTCGATCTCGTCGTACACTACCTAAGGGCGTCGCTGTGGGACAACTCCACGGGGGCAACGATACGCTGCACGAAACGTGAAAAGCTATATACGCATGGCAACGGCGGGAGAAAAGCCCGAAGAGAGAGAAAGAGAACAAGAAAAAAAAGCGGGAAACGGAAGGAAAATGAACGGCGATGTGCGTCGGTCCCTCGCTTCAACTAATGAGGTCCTCCGACGCCCGTCCATCACTGGGGCCCTCCAGCACATGACGTGCCGCAACATTCATCCGTAGCTGCGGCCAGCCGGGGACCCGAAGAAACAGTTCCCACGCGGGTGCAGCGTGTAGGAGCTTGTTAACTTTCACGGAGCCACTCGAAAGCCATAAACAACGCCGACGACGGCACCGAGCGGTGACAGTTCGAACCACGTAGGAAGAGCCACACGACGCGCTGACGGTTCCCGGCATCGCTTAATCCCGCGCTCCCCCAGACGCCGGTCAGCGCAGCACGCGAGAACAGGTCGCGCGACACCAGAAACGCCGAGTGCCAACCGTGGGTTTCATCTTTGACGATACGAGGGCTACCCCGTAATATGAAAGATGGAAACGGGTAACAGCAAGAACATTTTTGTCAACCGCGTCACAGCTGCTAGAAGTTTACGTATTGTGGATATTTACGTACGCACGTACTTTTCCCGGCTTGTGCGGTTGTTCATGTCTCGAAACTCTATCATTGGGCTACGAGGCTTTTGTCGTGCCGGCCAAGTTTTACCTGACGACTGCTAGCACTTAACTGAACAATAATTTTTGTAGTATTATGATGTGCCAAAGTCACGATATGATTACGAGGCACGCCGTAATAGAGAGCTCCGGATAAATTTGGACTACCTGTGGCTCTTTATTATGGAGCTGAATCTAAGTCGAAGAGTGTTTTTCCATCCCTCTCCCCACTCCCCCTTCAATTGAAATTCTGACTTCGTCCAAGTCCCCGTATCAGGACGGATTCACCAACCAAGAAGCTTTCTTTACGGGAAATCAGCACGAATGCCGTCGTAGCTATACAAAACCAAGCGATTGTCAATTTTGCGCTTTCATAACCTTTCCGCAACATTGCGGATTGCCACAGAACCACGAAGCACTCGAGTTTCCTTCCCGAGATTTCTTGTGGCTCACAGCATTGCACACGTTGGCCTGCATATGGGCGGCAGCACGTGCACTCTGCCAGTACAAGAACATCCTGCACGGCCACGTGTCACGAATGCCGGCCTCCGTCGACGCGTCCAAATCTGACGGAAATATATTCCCCGAAAATGGCAGTCCGACGAGGCAACCCTGTGTATACGTCACCCAGCTCTGTGGCACACTCCTGAGCGAATAATAAAAGAAAGGCCACACCTCTGAATGCACGGCACGCCGCCCCGTGGGAACCAACGGAACTTCCGACTGAGAGAGCTAGCTGGCTCGCATGACTCTTGGAAGACAAAAATATAACGGACGCAGGTTCGGAACACTTTCGTCTCCCAGCTATGTCGCAGAAAGTATCCACAACCGCCCACGTCGGCGCATCTACTGTAAAAGTCACTGCATTGGAACAGCACAGTAATAACTATAAGGCGACGACAGAGAGCGCCACGCGGACGTGAGTCGCATGGAAGTCGGAGCCAGGGTTGGACCGTTTTGCGCTGCATCTCCCGCACAATGGACAACGCTGCAGAGGCGGAATACATATATACTTATTGCATCAAGTGAAGGCAGTGGCAAAGCCGTTTCAGGAAAAGCTATTTCTGTCCGCGGGAGCCACAACCATACTGCATGGTAGAAACTATACGGCCTTTTTCAAGCGCCGATGCGCAATCTCGAGGCCGAAAGATTTCAAGGTTTTCTGGCACCTTTGCCAGAGTTTCTGCGAAGCTCTGACACTTGAAGTGGCGGGATAGCAAAGCGTTCTACATTAAGCTACGCCACAAATTAGGGTGCTATTTGCGCACGCAAGCCGCCTGGGATAAAGCAAAAGTACGCGACTGCAATTAGGCGAGCAACACGTTTTTGTTTATTACTAATATAAAGGAACGCTAGCGTTTTGCTTAAGAACCGAAGGCCTGCCCTGCTTTTACTGGTATACTCAAGCCTCCTGCATCATCTAGTCTAAAGATCGAAAGATTTGAAACTTGGGACATAATAAAGATGGATGCCCGAGCCACATGTTGTTGTCCGCTGTAGAGTACCAATGACCAAGTGTCATCAAGAGAACTACGCGCGGTTGCCCACATTCACTGTTCTTGGCGCAGTTATGACTGTTATATGAGTGAAGCTCCTCTTTTAGACTAATCTTGCCCTGCGTCAGGCGTAACTGGCAGTATCTGACAGACAAACAGATAGACAGACGGACGGATGCACGGACAAACGGACTGATGCACGGACGGCCGCACAGACGGACGGACGGACAGACAGACAGACAGACGGTCATACCGACGGACGGACGAACAAACGCTTTGCCCCACTCATCATCATTCACTCCGTTGATATGCTGCGACTTTTTAAA
Source organism: Rhipicephalus annulatus (assembly GCA_013436015.1). Taxonomy (NCBI): domain Eukaryota; kingdom Metazoa; phylum Arthropoda; class Arachnida; order Ixodida; family Ixodidae; genus Rhipicephalus; species Rhipicephalus annulatus. The sequence continues at coordinate 230,890 of WOVY01002438.1, read as the reverse complement.
GTAAATTTGTCATCGCGCCTCATTTGTACTTTATTTCTACAGCGAACCACCACCAGGCATGAAAAACGTCAGCATGTCTGGGTGGCGGTGGAAATTCTGGAGTTTATGGTAACGTATAGTGGATGTCTGAGATTCATGCGGATGCCTACATCGCAGTCATGTAGTCTGGAATGGTGTAATCAACCGTGATGTTGTGGATACAAGACGAACATGCCTCCCACCTTTTACAAGCGATCTCGTTCGGCTCACTGCAAATGATTTCAACCGAAGTGTAGACATCTCTCCACAAAAAAAAAAAGAAAAAAATAGGCTTAGGAGAATCACGCTAGATTAGGATTTAGTGAGCGCGCCTTCAGTGATTAAAGTAGCCCACTTCTGCGAAACTTACTCCGTGCAGGGTTCGCGTTTGTGTAGCTCATTCCAACTTATAAACTATACCTCTGTTCTCGTTAGCCAGTGGTGACCGGTGCATTACACGCGTTAACATGTCACGTAAACGTAAATGCCCTAATCAGTTGCAGTATTAAGACGCCCTAGCTTTGTGCAGAGGGCTGCGATGCTATAGTGACCCAAACGAAGGCGATGTAAGGGACGAATAAGCAATACCGGCCCGGGACGGTGATATTCCAACAAAGTTGGACACCGAGTACGAAAATATGACTAAAGAAGACGGGAAGTATTTGTATATGTCTTGGATATTCATATCTTGGTTTTGTGGTGTAAAAGCACAAGAATCCTTATCATTGTCATAAACATTTCTATAACGTAGGACAAAACAAGCTGTTGTACGACTCGCTGCTCATTTCAAAGAATAAGTAAGGAAAGGTATCGCTGTCAAAACAGACAGGTAGAGGAGAAACTCGACCTAACATCGAAAATACAGGCAGGTCCAAGCGACTACGTGAGCTCTGACACGCAAAGGCAACAGCGGATGGGCAATGAAATGCGAGCCTCAGAAATTGCGACCAATACACGCGCGCTATACACATGTCTTTAAAGGGACGGCTGTCGACGGCATAGGACAGCGGGGCCGGCAGCGACTCCACGAGTCCTTGTCAGCCGCTCGTGCCGTCAGTGAAGGCGCCGTCGCTGGACGTCAAGTAGCCAATACGCGCTGAGCGATTGCGTTTGCACGTTGGCGGACAGACGGGGCGATGACGCACGTCGCAGACAACTGCGCGCGTCTGTAAATGGCACCTGCGCGGTACATACGCGTATAAACGTCGGTTTCGAGTGTCGCAAAATGACGGCGACTTGGGTGGGTCAGAGGGGCTCGCTTTCATTATGAGTGCCACCAAGGCTGCATTCGCGGACTGTTGTTCCGACGAGCGGATACCTTATATAGACGGACGCAGACAAGCTGCCTCGATCGGCGCACGTTGTTGACACGTCGTTCAATAAATAGGCAAACGGTGATGCTTACAGAGGCCGCGCCGGCGTCGAACATGGGTAAGCACATGGGTGAGCATAAAGTAAGCGCGGACGTGAGCACTCGCCATGTGCGCATATACAGTGCCGGCACCCATCAAGCTGCGTTGATCTCAAGGGTCGAAGCTTAATTGACGAGCCAACGCAGTCTGCATGTGCTCAAGTGCACATGCATCGAAAGGGGCTTATTACACGAGTGACTGTACATATCGCAGCACAGATGCTGTAAAACAGTATGCCTGAGCCTATATAGGACGGAGAGTAATGGAGAGAACAGGAAAAAAAAAAAAAAAACATTTCTTGTGCGGTAGCGAATCGTGTTAACCGATTAGTTGCCCACAGTGGAAATAGCATAGAGCCCAGTTTGCAGGTTATCTTGTAATACCTCATAACATAAAAAGTTACGCCCTGCAATTTTTCTTTGATGCTACCTGCATTTGCTTTGATAACTACACTGCTGTCCTGTAACCTTCAAGTAGCGCCTAACATTTGTCAAGGTAAACAAAACACGCAAAATTTATCCCAACAAATCCTTCAGGGGAAACATTAAAGAGAGGCGAGAAATCAACCAAGACTGATAAGTCTTGCTTTGAAAACGGTAGAGCCATTAAATTCACGATAGTATGACTTATTATTGAGAGAAAAAAAACGAGTCAAGGTTCCATGTTCAAATTATGATGACCCACCAAACTAAATAAGGGCCGCGAAAACACGCTTGTGATCAGTAAGATGAGCAAACGACGATTGCCATGCATACCAAATAACGGAAATGAGGGAAATAAACTAGTAAACATGCGGTCGAGCAGCTTCTATGCGCAAGTAGCGGAGGTGCATACATGGTATAATAAGACAGAATGCTTTCTTTAAAGGCCCCATGCGGTGTTCAAATGTTAGCTCAAGCGGGACCCGTTAATGATAATTTCGTCATCAGTGCTTTGAGACCCTCCACGAACTAGATCATTGCTTTAGTATCCTCCATGTGAATATTGGCATGCCACCCTTCCCCCCCCCTTTTTTTTTTATACTGATGGCGGTGGAGAACGATTCTGTGCGCATTAAGTAGACGGCAGTCGTACAGAAGATGGTCGATAGTCTCGCTGCAACAGCGCGCAGCACTTGTAGCGTCATTAGTCATTCGGGAGAGGACAAAGTGTAAGCTCTGTTGAAGAAAACCTGTATCTGCAGGACAGAGCTGCCTCTGGTCAAAGACCTTGTCTTCAGAATTTGAATAAATTAATAAGAATTGCTGGGGTTTAATATCCCAAAACTACGATATGATCATAGGCGAGGCTGAAGGGGAGGGATCCGGAAATTTCAACCACCTGGGGTTCTTTAACGTGCATCCAAATCTGAGCACACGGGCCGACAGCATTTTCACCTCCATCGAAAATGCAGCCGCCGCAGCCGAGATTCGATCCCTCAACCTGCGGCTCAGCAGTCCAGCACCTTAGCCACTGGACCACCACGGCGGAGCTATCTTGTCGAGCAAAAGGTTACAGCAATGGCTGGCGCGTTTACGTTTACTAGTCGCGATCGCGCGATAATGTGCTATTTATTGTCTGCAACCAAGCAACCCCTTCTACACAGAAACAGTCCTTCGTCATCGAACTAAGCATTATGCGCGTTTCGAAGACTCACTTGGTAGGCCTATAAAACTAATGAATTAAGTCTACCGCTGGTAGTGCTTTCCTCCAACAGTAATTTCCATTTTATGCATTGGCGTTTAAATTAAACGCAGCAACTTGGTCAATCACCCCCTGCGCCTTGCTTGGCTCCATTTCCTTCGTGACAGGAAGGGAGCACCTTGGTTCCTATGGGTTCTCCCCGATATCACCTCACTGCTTTTGGAGAAAAGTGTGGCACGCTTACGTGGATGCATTGCTTTCAGGTAAAGCTGTCGTGGCTCATTCTTTGGCATATCATAGTTCGAACCATATCACCTCACGAGATGCCTGAATGCAACTGACTTTTCCGATTTCATTAAAAAGCCCACGCGAAGGCCAGTGACTTCCCTCGATTCACGAGCGCCAAGAAGTACGTCTGCCCCTATACTATAGTATGAAGGCGTTGCAAGAGGGACAACGCCCGATTCAGATCAGTTTGACACGGTGCCAGTTAGGGATGCGGCTAGACTGTAGTGGTGCTTCAAAATAAGTTAGAAGACACACGGCTGCGGACGACCAGGTTTGAGTCATACGTTCCCTTCGCATTATAGAGACCTGCTAATCGGGAGGAAGCACGCTATCTGAGAGAACGCCATTAAGATGGGAGGGAGCGAGAAAAGATGTAGTCACAAAGAATACTGCTTTAAAAGATGGAGGAAAAAACGCACGCAGTAAATCAGGAATATAGAACAGCAAAGTAAGATGGCGCTAAAGAAAAAAATACAGATATGTCCAAGCATAGTTCGAACAACCTGCATGGGAGGAAATTGGGAAACTAGGTGAGAGTGTCCGCGACGAGCAAAAAAAAAAAAAAAAGGAGAGAAGAATGCTGCTGGGATAACGTGGACATCAATGAAGGGTGGCGTTGGGGAGGTCGAGGAAAAGGCCCTAAAGAAAAGGGACTGAAACGTAATAACGGGGGAAAAAAAGAAGAGAGAGGTCCCTCTACGATACGAAGTGGAGGCAGGCACCAAATCGCCACGATCTCGGAGCAGCAGTAGCGGCTATGCCGTTGTGTAGTATGCGGCGGAGCAACGCACTATAGAAGCCCCGGGGTTTCCTGACTGGGTTCCCGGATAGGGAAAAGTGAGAGCCACCACTGAGAGAGGTGCTGCCGGTTGGAGAAGGGTGGCAAGTAGAGCTCTGACGTGGGCGGCGGAGCGTATAACTCACCTTGTCCTTCATCCCGAAAGCCCCGTTATCGGGACCGACACATCGCTCTGCCCGCCGGGCTCGCTCTCCGGTCTCGAAAAACAGAAAGGCTGGAAGAAAAGGTGGCGCCGGAGGAGGGGGGGGAAAGGGAACCTGTCCCGTTCCCCACAGTTTCGCCCCGAAACACGTCTTCCCAGTACATCTCGACCTCCATACATAGTGTGTGCGCGCCACCGCCGACTCGAGGCCCCCTCCCATCTTTCCCCGCTCAGACTGCCCTCCTCCCGAGCTTCCCCATCTTCCAGCGAAATCATTTCAATTCCCGAAGGTATCAGAAATTCATAACGTCCCTGCATTGAGATGCAGCACGGGCGCCCACTTGGCTCACCCCGGAGCAGCAGCTCTCTCACGCCGGTGTGGCCCGCAGTGCTCCCAACACGAACGCACAGACGCACCGCGCCTCTGGCAGACAGAACAACCAACACTCTTCACACCCGTCCTCGCTGTCCCGCAACCAGCAACTTTCGCCCGCGTTATGATTCATTCGGATTGTCTCTGCTCGGCCAAACCTCGTTTGCAGAGAGTTTCACGCTATACGAAAAAGAGAGAGCACAAGGGCCACGAAGCAAGAAGAAAGTCGAATAGACGGGCAAAATAAAAGCGGCAATAGGCCACCCCATCCCCGGGTTCTTTCTGCCGCGCACATTGGCGATTCGTCTCACGAACAGAGTTCGCAGTTATATATACGGGGCAGGGAAAGCTGGACGAAAAAGACAAAGGACAAGACAGTATATGCGGCCAAGGCGCGAAATATGGTAGCCCGCTGGCTCGGGTGGCGCTTTCATTTCACTTTCCCGCTTCGCCGCCAGAGTCGGGGAGTTACCATAATACGGCGACAAAGTGGCAAACAATGGCCGGCACTGCAAATCCGGGGACCGGACAAGAAGCACGGAGACGGTCGACTCTCCCGCGACTGGCGAGGCGTTTCCGTCCTCCTTTTCTGCCCAATCTAACTGGCTCACAAGACAGGCGAAAGAAACGCTATACGCGAAAAAAAAATAGAAGTAGTAGAAGACGAGATACAGTAAACACCAAGCTTGAAGCCACGTTGCTAGACAGTTCCCGTCAGCATCCTCTTCCACATAGAAGCAACAGAATACACATACTCAAATATTCTTCTCTACCCACTACACACCAGCATTTCTATGCGCGCACGAGAGATCGCAGCCGCAACTTTCATCAGTGACATTCGTTCACCTCGCAGTCGAGCAGTCTCTGGCTTCGTTGCCAAAAGCATCTGACCCTTTCATTATCCGCATTCCAATATTCTTCAAGCAATCGCACATACGTTGGCTGCAACGGCATAACACTTAATTTGACTGTTCGAAATTGGAGGTTTCAAAAAAAAAAAAGTTGCCGCTGGTCTAGGGTTGCCACGTATAGCTCTACGCGGATGGCCTCCTCTAACAGTGTTGTTGGAAATGATCTGTAAGAAAAAGGGGGAACCGAAGCTAAAGGACGCAACGAGCCATAAAAGAATGCTATGATCCTGCAACATATAGTACCTAAATTTTTGCACACGCCACGTTCTTTGGTCCCGTTATGTTTGAGGCTCCAAACAAGTGACCCGATACCGAGCGACGCTGACACGCAGTTAGCTGACGCACAGCTTTCTAAATATTTGTTTGGTGCCGCAACTCGGGAATCAACCGATGCTACGCTTGAGGAGCAGCACAACAAGAAGGAAAACGAATATAGTGCGAACTGGTGCCAAAATCTAAAGCAACGTTGCTTCCTACTAATACGATAGCAATTATATAGACCCTCTTAGCCTGTATTTGCTGCAGCCGCAATGCTCCGTATATGTATATGTTAGTATATATGCAAACAAGAAAGCCACAAATATACATTTCCCGCAGCGGCTGAGGAAATTCGAACCTGCGACACGTAGCACCACAGCGCGCTGCGTTAAAAGACTGTGCCAACGGAGCCGGAGCATACTAACGGCGAGCGATTTATATACACAATTTACCGCTGGCGGTATCCCTAAATCAGAGGTGCGAAGCGCGGGCTTTAAATCGTCCCCCAGCACGTTATTTTAGGGGCGAAGCTCCGCTTAGTCTAAACATCCATCCGTCTGTCCGTCTGTTTGTCTGACAAACAGACGGACAGACGGACGGATGGACTCTTCGCACCACTCATCATCATTCACTCCGTAGATTTGCTGTGTTTTTTCTTGCCAGAGTTGCGATGTGCGTGCACCTATTTATCTAAAACACTTGTACTTTGCCCTACATGATGTGGTCGCCCGTGCGCTAATCTCATGACGGGGGCGCTTTGTACATACGATACGTCTTGTGCATTGAACGCAAAGATTGCGTTGAAGTTGCACGGCGCACGAAGATTACTTCGATCGGTGCAGCAGCTCCGTTTGCGAAAAGAGTGAGCAGAAGCTGGAGGAGCCAAAGTATGGGCGAGTTAGTTGAGCATGGTCGACACTATAGGAGCACGCTACTGAAACACAAAGTGACACTGAGATAGTTGTTAGCTTGCGCTCATCCTGTGTATACCTGCGTGTTCTTTTCGTGCGTCCTTCAGCATGTTTGAGAAGCGCGCTGCAAGTGTCGAGCTGTGACAGTTGTTCACACTCATCCTATGTGTGTTTTTTTTTTTGTGCGCCCTTCGACATGTTTGAGCAGCGCACTGCAAGTGCTCACCTACTTTCTTTGAGGGACACTGCAATTCGTTGCTATGACATTCATCGATTCGCCCACGCGGCGAAACTATGGCGCTTTTTTTTTCTCCTCGCTCGAGGAAAACCAGAAACGATAGCAGTGTTGAACGTGCACAACATGAACCGAATTTCGCACCAACTCGTTCCTTTTGAGTACGTAATTTAAACGTCACAGTTGTGGTTTGTGCTTCTTATCCGTCATTAACTAGTTTTACATTACCTACACAGATGGGCTATTACTAATTAGCCCAATCGAACTGTCTTAAGTCACGGCGAAGTCGCCATTCTAGCCAATAGTGCGCACGCGTCTTCTTCTGACAAAAGAACGGAGAAGGGACGAAGAGAAACGTTACGAAATGAAGCACTTTATGGCTTACATGTTTTTTTTTATTGTAAACTGTTCTGTTTAGATAGCTTCCATTTGTGCACTCTAAAAAAGTTTTGTGGAGGAACTGCGCAGTTATTCCCGAAAAAGGCTTTTCGCTCCCCCAAAAGACAGAATTCGCGCAAAAGATTGAGCACGGCACGGCAAGGAGGGGCGCTTTGCTCCTTGTGGAGTAAAGACCTCCTTTTTTTCTCAGCAACTATAGGAATGTTTGCGCCGTGTGCAAGCGACCCATCGGTGCCTATACAAGCGTGTTCCCTCTCAGACGGTGCCGTAGCGTTGTGTGGTGTAGTGGTTTGTGCACGTGCATGCTGACAGAATGGTCACGAGTTCGAATCCCGTCTGTTTGCTGCGAATGTTCTGAAATCCATTGCCGAATGCGATACTTGCACATTGATTGTACATCTAATCAAATGACAGCACGCACTTCGAAAGGCTGGTTAAGGCAACCTCATTTTTCTTTCGCTAACTGTTGCTACTTTGAGGACTAATCGCGAGAGCGTGGTTACTCCTTGGCAGTTACTCCCAAAAATTGTGCGATGGGCGTGGCAAGTTAGTTTTTCCTCTAAAGGAGCTACCTCGATACTCCTTTACTTCTTAGAGTGTAGCTGGCAAAAGTGGGCACACATTTTTACCGCTCACTCAATCGAAGAAGCGAGGAGATCAAAAGCAGAGCCTGTTGGAATCGCCTGAGCATCATGAATCTACGACATTTCGTCGCACATTTCCCCTAATTTACCCAGGTGCTAGCAACACGATTTCTGGCTAGCGTTAGTCCATGAAACTAACATCGGTCATTCGGTTGTCTGATAACTTTTATAATTGATTTCAGCAAAGTAACCAATACTCAAAAAATGTGTTGGAGCGTAGACCGAATGACCATTAGCTGGGTCGCTCAGTACAACTTGGGCATGAACACTTTGTACGGTGCCACCATGGTAACACAGACAATTACTGGTGTAATTCTACTGTAAGCCCTGCAACGGGCACCAGACGTTCAAGTATCGCCGGATGCGTAGGCATTAAGCAAGCCGAGACATCAACCAGCAAGCGAAGACATAGGGGAGGCCTTAGAACGTGGTACATGTGCCGATATTCATGATAATAATGACATTATTTTTTATTCAGATAGGGTACGAACCACATACAACTATTGATATATTGACACGCACTGAAGCGACCACCTACTCTCTCTAAGAAATAAAAAAAAAAGTCCTTTGCATCTTTAATGTGTGTTCTGATCTGTCACGCATATGAGTGTCTTTTTAAACGTGACAGTATACGTGACTGTCGCGTATGTGACATCACACGTCTCTTAAATGACAGTCACATGCGAGGCTAGTCAAGACATGAAGAAAAAATAAAATAACCTCAAGTGACTCACCTTTTTTAAAGATGTGTAGTTTAAACTCTGACACTTGCTTACAGTTTTTATGGGCCAGCACACGAATTCACAAAGATTTTAGTTTTCATCTGTTGATTGCTATTGCGTTCAGCAAGCTCGCCAAGAAATGTACTGTACATATGGATTGGCGAAAATTCTATTTTCCGAACAATTCGAAGATGTGTCGTTTTTCTAAGCACAGACCAAAACGTTGGCACAGACTAAGCTTCAGCACCCAGGAGGCAGACGCGTAGTTATATGCCGATACGCCAATACCATTTCTCTTATCGCCGAGGCAAGTTTCATTTTTTTTTCTGGTTCTTTAAGGAGCAACACTACTAGCAATGTATTACTATTACGCGGATGTTTCATGACGCCAGACTAGCCATTTCAACCCCTTAAGCAGCAGATATCCAATCTTAATTATATGTTCCATAGTTTAATTATTTTAGGTGCCAGAATCGCGTAGGAAAGTTTTATCCACCCGGGAAGCACACCACTGGGTTCTGGTAAGCTTCTCTCAGAATGCCTGGTAAGCAAGGTTTGCTACTCGAGGTGCACCAAGACCCGTTTCCGCAAATCGGCATCGAACAATAAGCAGCTAGATTACAGGTAAGCCTCATGCGTCCACTTCGGCGATACAAGCCGCGTCCGAACCTGAGAGTGAGCTGTCGGCACTTAAAGGCGCGTCTTGTGACAACCAATACAGGCAGCGCAAAGATGAGTGTGAGTCGTGATCGTCAGACTGTATCTCACCAGACAACGTCCGGGTGCAGAGCGAAGGGCCTTCCTCGGTCGGAGAGAGAGGAATGCAAGAGATGCTTTTCACTTGAAACCTTTTATTCATCTTCGAATCCCAGTAACGCAATCGTCCACATATATACACAAGCGATATTTGTTTCTGTCAATCGGGTCGGGCCAAACAGGGGAGGGGAAAAAAGAGGGGGTGATGAAGGGCGGGAGATAAAAACGCACAATGAGAGCGCGCGCGGCGTCTTATTATTACACACACTCCGCTGTAGGCTACACAACTTTGCCGGCGGCGCCGGTTTCGAAGTCTCGAGCGGCGTAAGCCGCGTCGGGCCGAGCCACCGGCTCGAGCACTGGGTCAAGACCCGCCGCCACGAGCAAGGGCCGCCACCGACGCGGCGGTTAAGATTACGAACGGAGGCAGCGAAGCCAGCGCCGCCCGCCTGCGATAAGCTAGACAAGGGGAGTCCATCCGCCACAGCGCCTAAAATACTTCTCTCGAACAGAACCAGACGCGCGCACTCAGACGCCCTCGTCACAGCAACCTCCCGTAATAGCTGCTCGTACACTTCGCCTAAAAGAAAACAAGGAGAACGCTAGACTGCCTGCCCCGGTACTTTGCACACCGGCGCGCACTCTTCCAAACATCGTCCCCTGGCGGTCACGTACACACACGCACGCACACTTTGCAAAGCACACCGCCATCGCCCGCTTTCAGAAAGATGCCGACGACGGTCCGCAGAGTCACTTAGCTTATATTGCCGTTGCTTTCTCCTCGAGAACACACACTACACCTCAGGCCACAGTCGGTTAATAGGCGTCCTCGAGGAAATAACTCCGCCCTCCCTCCCCGACACACACGCGAAAAGGAGAAACAAATTGCGGATAAACGTTCACACACATACACAGGTCAGTCAGCCACTTGGAGCACAACAAACAAACGCAGCCACGTCAGATATGGCGCCGAGATACGTATTTACACGTGTGTCACTTTTTTCTTTTTTTTTTCGGGTTGCGTGAATTCGCGCACATCACGTGCACCAGCCGCGTGAACACTGTACACGCCAAGATGAGATAAGAAAAGAAGAAACGAGCGGGAAAAAAAAAATGAAGGAATGCGTTGCAACGCCTCATGCACACGCAAAAATGTAGAAAAAGAAAAAAATACACACACGCGCGCACGGTACACACTGCGGTGACCGTGTGCTCGTGTTGGCCGTCTCTCTCCTGTAAACAGGAAGAGCAGCACCCGGGAACAAAACGACACTCCGCAAAACACACACACACACATTTACGTCGACGCCGTAAAACAGCACACCGTCCACATGGCAATCGACATCATCGGCGCACCAATCACAGCGCGCCTGCCCAGCACATGCTACCCTGTTATTTAGAGGAGTGTATTTACATTTGTGTCACATTCGCACACGCCACAAAAAAAAACAGACCCCCGATTCCATTATCCTAGCACACGCAAGCTATTCCCTCGGCACTGAGCGTGTACTCCACCCCATTTGCTCGTGAGGTCATTCGTCACGGAATAGTTAAAAACGCACGCGGTTCTCGGCGCAAAAGGCGAGCAGCAGCGGTTGAGGCAGGCATCGACGCCGAAGTCAGGTTCATCGAAATTTTCATCGAAGTAATGAGCACCCCTGTCGTCCGCATCTCAGACAAACCGGGCAACTCCAGGGCTACGGCATTATTACACCGAAGAACAGACCAACGAATTTTATTAAGAAATTATGTAGTTTTTCAAAAATGAGCGGGCCACGCTACCTGCCAACAGATGATTGATTGATTTGTGGGGTTTAACGTCCCAAAACCACCATATGATTATGAGAGACGCCGTAGTGGAGGGGCTCCGGAAATTTTGACCACCTGGGGCTGCCAACAGATGACCCTAGCACGATGAGATTTATCGAAACTGACCTGTTAGGCGAGCTGCTTGTTCTTGCAAGTTAGCAAAGTGAATCAAGCACGAAAATGGTGAGCGTGCTTTAGAGTTCGGATAAGATAATGCGACACGATGCTTTTGAAGTTCCTTCTCCGGCCTCGTGCGCGCTTACACCCGCTCGCTCGAGCTTCCTGACAAACATTAGCACGGGAGGTGTGTTGTTAGTATTGCGTGCTTTTAAATGGCAGTGAACACGAACAGAAGTGGGTGAGAGAAGAGAACGCCCACCGGGCAATGGACGATGCCAGAACACAACGAGGGGGGGGGGGGGGAAGAGGCAATGTCACACTCGAAAAGATGCTGCAGCTGCGGCAGATTTTGTTGTTTTGTTTCCTCTCTCGTTTGCTTTTACGAAATACAACACGCAGTTTGGAGCAGCGTTTGCTCGACTAGGAAACAAAGAAAAAAAGATGTCCGTTCAGACGCACCTGATACCCCACAAAGGCGCGCACAATACTTCGGGCCAAAGCTTTACCGTTAAAACAATACATTTGACGAGATAAGTTTTTGCGAGGCCGAATGGCCGATGAGTACGCAAAGCGGCTTTCATATTCGACGCATCACAATTCTCGGGCGGATGCACGCGTTAATACCACTGCTACGAATACGTCTTACAAGGGTAATGCTCCCCTGAGGTTTGACCGATCTGCTTTCCAGGAAAAGTGACCCCTTTTTGACGCCCCTTACAAGCACACTTCCATTACTTCTTAATAATAACAATAATAATATGCGAGGTTTAACGTCCCAAAACCACCATATGATTATGAGAGACGCCGTAGTCGAGTGCCCCGGAAATTTCGACCACCTGGGGTTCTTTAACGTGCACCCAAATCTGAGCACACGGGCCTGCAGCATTTCCGCCTCCATCGGAAATGCAGCCGCCGCAGCCGGGATTCGATCCCGCGACCTGCGGGTGAGCAGCTCCTTCACTGCTCACCCAGAACTTCATTACCAGGCTGTTTTGATTACGTTGAGAGGAAGGAAATAATATTACTATCGAGATTTACGTCTCAAAACCACGATGTGATTATGAGAGGCTCCGGAAATTTCGATCATCTGGTGTTCTTTAACCTGCACTGACACCCCACAATGCACGGACCTTAAGAGTTTCAACTCCACGAAAATGCGACCGTCTCGGCCTGGTTCGAATTTACAACTTTCGGGTCAGCAGCCGGGTTGATAGGCAGAGAGAGTCAAATAATCATGAACGAATTTTAGGATCCACTCGCTGCAAGAAAAGGGAGCGCGCATGAAACCAGGAAACTAAACAGCAACGGCAGTTTCCCAGGAAAAAAGAAAAGTTGAAATAACCTCGTACCACCTATCCAAAATAGTCTAGTCACATGCAAATGGAGCGGCGAAATAAACTTTACGAGGTTTTACATGACAACGGTTGCATCTGATGGAAGATGCCGTGGTAGTGGCTGGGCGTCTTTTGAGTAATTTCAGCTAGTGCTCGTTAACGCAATGCACGATACAAGATCCTTCGCTCCTTCAGTTCGCGACCTCGTGCTGTGGTGTGATATATGGTCTTAGCCACTGAACAAGGCCGCGGCGGGGCGTCCAGTGAACTCTTGGAGAATGGCAGCGAAACAAAAACGACGTTTCGGATACGCACGACAGGCGTCTTATTCCGAAGACAGCACCGAGAAGGGGCGTCGACGTGTTACTTATATTTTTACGCTCTTCGTAGAATTTTGCACGGCTCACGTTTAGTCTGTGATTTAAACAAGGGAGAAAGAAATACCAAGAAGACATCTGTCACGCTGGACTTAAAATTCGGTGTCAAAGGAAAAAAAAATATGACAAGACAATGTTAAACAGCGACAACGAACAAAAGTGGTCGTCGACCAGGGCATTGGAATTTTTCATTGTTTGCCTAGAATGCACATACGAGTAGCAGAGTTTGGAGCATGCACCGTATAAAAAAGGACCACAATACATACGGTCGAGATAAAGGCAACAAAAAAAAAAAAAACGAGAGGGAAAGTGACAGCGCGAGTTGTGAATAACTAAAGCACCGCAGACGGAAAGAAGAGACGAAAGGTAAATCGAATTAGCCAGTGTGGGGACGTCAAAGCAATATGACAGGCGAAGCTCTCCCTCTTCCTTTTGTTGTTTCTCCGTGGGACACTATCGACAGCAGCACAAAACTTTATCATTCCGCACGGCGCACTTGAAAAAAAATCGATGGCATCCATACGCCTCGGGCCGTGTACGTATGCGCGCCCGATCGAAATAATTTGGACAAAAGAAAAACGAACCGGAATCGGCAGAGATTACGCGGTGCTTTCCGATAGCTGTCGTGAAGCGCCGCCGGGAATATTCCTCCGGATTCCTCAGCGTATGCCCGACCGTTTACGCGAGAACTTCTGACTGTCCTGCATGCGGTGCTTAAAGTACAAACTGGAGGGGTTTTACGCGCCAAAACCACAATATGATTAACAGGGGAACCTTAGTGGAGGGCTCCGAAAGTTTCGACCTTTTGGTGTTTTTTAACGTCCACTGCCGTCGGACAATACACAGGCCATGCCACCTTCATGGAAACGCGACCCCTATCGGCACGATAGATTCTCTGGTTCAACACCATCTCAGCTCACTTCCGAGACGCGTCTGAAGCAAACCGGCGTGTGGAGGTATACAACCAAGTGAATTAGGCCTAGCGATTATGCACCACGTCAAGGCAATGAATATAGTTTATACTTTACGCTTGGAAGCCAGGTTACACACGCGCCACATAAGTCGTGCCTGGGCAATGCGACGTACGTCTAGGCAATGCTACCCGCTGCTCACTTACGGGCCCATTTAGCGACTGAAATCACCAGAAAAAAGGTTCTTAGCAGCACACTGTGCATGAACCTTGCACAAAAAACTTAAGCGGGGGCCGAGTGTGCATCGAAGTCCCACGAAGAAGAACATCAGGAGCTTATGATATCGTTTTATTGAATTCACATGTTCAGCCTTTATTCTAGTCTGATTTTGGATTAGTGGCCGCCATGCGATGAGATGCTGCTCACGCCAATTATAAATAATCCGGTAAACAAAAAAAAATAAATAAATAAAAGAACTGACAAGAGAGGAAAAGGAGAGTGCAGGCGCCAGCGAAAAACAGGATATACGCTTTGGTCCTTTCACAAAAGGCCTTGCGGCGCTCCAAGTCACGGAGGCGAACCCCGGGTTCCGTCGGCGTCCGAGCCCGCCAGGACCCCGGTCGCGACTCGGACCGGAGCGCGCTCGCGCAGCGCCAGAAAGTGCGCATGCGCCGAGAGCAGCCGCCTCTCGCCCACCGCTCGCGGAACACGGCGCAGTGCGGGCACGGAAACTCGAAGGCGAGCATCAGAAAGACGAGAAGAAGAAGAAGAAGCTCGCCCGCAGATGCGAGGAGGTGGAGGAAGAGAGAGAACGCCGCAAAAAAGTGGGCGTGTCTCGACTCGCTCATTGGCCCAGCCGAGGAGGGGACGAAACCGCCTTGTCCAATGGGCGGCCAAAAAAGCCCACTTTCTATCGCTTCCTCCCCCCCTCTACCCTTCGCTATCTCAGCTCGAGCACTAGTTTTCTAACCGTTGCCCAAGCAGCACATCTGAGACACCCAAGAAAATGAGATAGCCTTCACTTTCTCTTCGCGTCTGCCACGGGAGAACGTGCCTATGTCGCTGCTTGTTACTTGCACTCCTTCCTTCCCCCGCCTCCGCACACTGCCCCGGAGCGAAGAACGCAGCCAGAGAAGAGGCAACCATCACGGCCCTGCCGCCCCCCGAAAACTTTTCTTCCCACCAGCGGCGTCCCACGGCCCGAAAGCGCCGAGGTCCGACAGAAAATAAACGAAAAAAAATAAATAAAAAGAGAACCCGAGGTTCTCTGGCCTGGCGAGTCCAGGAACAAGCAGGCCGCCTGGGAAACACGAGCAACACGGAGAATGTGCGTGGGACTGAGAAAGATTCTTGAGCGAAGAGCGTAACTGGGTCGAGCACCAGAGATTCTCCTCGCCTGTCCTTACACTGGCGTAAGACAAGCCCGGAAGGAGGAAAGAGTGCCAGCGCGCAATATACCGCGGAGTACAAAAAGTAAAAAGACCCCGAGTTTTTCGTTAGAATTAATCAGAAAACTTGCGAGCGGCGGCGAGGCCATGCGTCCGGATATGACAGGGGGGGGGGGGGGGAGGTGTGCTTTCTTGAGATAATAAGTCCGACCGTAATCAGCGCCGCTGCCGATGCCTCCCTAAAGTTTGCTGCTGGTATTACGAACGTGCAACGTATAACTTACGCAATACAGATCAAGCTGTCTAACACATTGCCTAAATCCGAAAAGAAAGCACGATCGAGTTTGGTTGCATCGAGAGTATCGCAATTTTTACCTCCACGCAGGTCGAATCAGAACTGGCCTCACTTATAAACGTACAGCACAATAATGGAATAACGGTAACGGTAACTCCATCGCTCTTGCTCCAGGAGAAAACATCGAAATAGTATCCGAGGCTTTCGACTTATCGTCTCACAAAAGAACTGCTAATCCATTTCATACTCACTGAGCTCTGATGCATCAATTGAACGGACCAAATAACGTGCATTTGGACTCTGTCAGCTTACAGGTTCACACGCGAAGCGTCCAATTGGATGGTTTACTGTGGTGTACTATAGTATAGAAGTGGCGTCGCCAGGAGGTAATACACCGGATCCGTACCCGCCTTCCCTCCCTTTGAAAATTGTTTTTTCACCATAGCAAAACACTTGATTGCATCTGCCTGTACGGGCCCCAATTCTATCCCCTGCCCCCACTTAAAAAAAAAAAAAATCTGCCTACGCCCGTGTAGTACAGTACGGTAACCATAAGCGCGATACTTGTGCCTGCAGTGTTATAATCAATGCCAGCTACGCACTGTTTTCTTTTTCTTTCTAACGTCCCCGCTGAAAAACTCTGCCGCAGCTGCAGCGCACAGTACTAGCTTCAGTGAAGAAGCACGTCACCGGAAGCGACAACACATAGATCATACTCAAAATAGTAATAAAATCGTGCCTATACTAAAGGAAAAGAATTGACATTTGGGCAAGTTGGATTACGGTAACGCATTTTGAACGGGGCAGCGCGAAAACGAACACACAAGAATATAGTGTGCTTTACTTCAACCTTGTGTGTCGCTTCTCGCGCTGCCCATGTCACAACGCACACACCGAAGAACACTACTCAGGTCAACGAAAGAAGAAAATGGGCAAACATCTCGGGTAGAACGAGGAATAGCAGCGCGCGCGCGCACGGACGAAAACTGCCCACTTTGACTCAAAAACTGTACGCACCGCAGAACAACGGCCTAATGGTTCTGCCGACGCCGTTTTCGTAAAATTCTGAAGACTTCAATCATGGTCGACATACCTCGACCGACCTTTTTCGTTGATAACACTCGCACAGCCCATGTGCTTTGAAGCTGCGGGCGGGTGCACAAGTTATTTTCACGTACACTACACCAGCGGCTGGAGTGCACCGGACAGGTCAGGCTAAAGGCATCTTCGAAAGTGATTATTTACGTTAATAAAGCACCCTTTCCACACTGTTTATTATCCCCGATTTTACATTAAAGGAGTGTAGACACCAAAGGCTTCCGACGAAGAATTTGGCGGACGCAATGAACAGAAAGAGGAAGTTGTCAAGTCTCAACTTGCATATGAATGCGTCCCAGATGTTTGCCAATGTGTGTTCGACTGGCGGTCACAAGAAACCTAAGCCGAAGGCATACGCGATCAGAATTTATGCATGCCCTCCAAGATGTACGCCCAAAAGCGCATGCCAGAGCACTGCATAGAGTTGCACGCAATAAGCGAGAAAACTGGCGCTGCGATCGTTGCCCTACCATAGGAATGATGGGAAGTACAGGCTTCGAATCGGATAGCGTCAGCTAGCAAACTGTCCACGGATCTTTTTTTACTGTTTCGTTTCTCGCGCAACGTGGATAGTGGTGTGCAGTGCAAAGCCCCAAAGCCGTGCCCTTGTCGTTCAAAGAGGCTGACGACCATTAAGAATCTTGGTTTGCTGCGACGCTTTAGAAGCGCCATTTGACAGTTTCAGAGACGCGTCGACCACTCATCGCTGCGTATAGATGGAGCGTCTTACGCTAGTGCAGGATATTGCATGGAGTGCACGCTTTCTAATAGGCGCGTCTTGCCAAAACTCGAAATTGTTAGTAAAACAAGGGCAAAGCAAAGTAGACGCACCACCACGCTCTTCTGACTCGATTTCACAACAAAACTAAATATGTACTGAGCCCAGACCACTTGGACAGGCGCACCTGGCATCGCATAAGACGATACGTCAAGTGTTCCCCACTCAATACAGTACTGTTACTTCCATAAAGAGATAATGCGTACTTTCGCGGGAAAAACAAGTGTGTTTGTTTTCATGTGTTGTAAAAATTAATTATTTGTTGTGCCGAATACGGAACACAATGGCAGAACACTGCACACCCTGGTGGTGAAATTGGTCCAGGTTTCCCTTCTATCTCACGGAAACTTTTACACAAGTTTTACGTAAAAAAATAATGAAGCGAGTTTTATTTGGAAATAACTTCAGGTCACTTTATTTTACACTCGACAAACAAGCGTCGCAAACCTCGAGAATGTAATCCATCCGAAGCGGATCCGAAGCCTGTACTTCCCATAATTCCCATGGTCGAACAAGTGCCGCTGAAGGAGCCCGCATAGACAGTAGCGTCACATTACCCTCTATATGTATTATAACATGAAATTTCATGCTGAAATACTTTCATACCACGCGTGGCCACAGTTGTCATATTCGCCGCGCACATCTCCAACGCCGCACATATCGCAGCTATTTTTCGCCGTTTTCGCCGATGCTTATCGCGGTAAATCTGAAAAGGCGGCCACACTTCGTCTATAGACTTGAACGTTGAAATAGCCTCAAGTCGTTCGTTATCTGACGAAATTAGTCACAGCATTCCTAGCAAGCACGTATGACACGTGGTCGGTTTCGTGTTAGGCTGCACTGTCCGTTACATTTCGGGGTCTGCACTCCTTTAACAATCAGCGTAATGACGTCGGTCCGCAGGCACTTTAAACGGCGCCCGCCAAAGCCTGTCTAAACCTGTTTTGTGCGCAGAATATGCGGTCTAGCGAGTGTCAGCAGGAAGCTATTGAACGCAGTTCCTCGTTCGCGGCCGAGATGTTTTTCGCCCCGATAACCCGGAGATGAGAAGCACGAATAGTGTCGCCGGCGCGCGCGCACACACATACACACACACATACACATTCACCACACTGGCGGCCCGGCAAGCACCAACGAGGCCGGCAATGAACGCCGGCAAGTGAAGGAAGCGATGTTCACATTTAACTACACGTGGCGGATGGCCAGGTAAGCGAAGGGTTAGCGGGGCTGGAAATCGGGAAGAGATTCTCTCATTATCTTATCTTACACATTTGAGACAGACGTCAGAGACGTAGTGGTGATGGGCTTCGCAACATTCGTTCCCAAGTGAACAAACACAGACAAGCGATTCAGAAGTACTTGAAAAAAAAAAAAAAACAGTGATCGACAAGAACACGTGTGTCCGTGCGCGCCTGCGCATCGTTCCCCGCGTCGCGGTTAGAATTTCGCTCACATTTTCCCTTTCACTGTGCGAGTGAGACGTCCCAGTTCGGCGACAGCTGATACGCAGATCGCGGGAAGGCTCCCCATTAGCTGTCAAATCGCCATATCGGGGCGAACATGCTTGTTTCAGGTTAGGCGTAGGCTACTAAACACAGGTAAATGTGCAGGCATCGATATCTGGCAGACGCTTCCCGACACGTCACTGTTCTAGTTAGACTGAAATCAGTCTGAATTATTGCGATTAACAAAGAAAAAGAAAAGAGTAGGAACTATCCGTTTTCCCAATCAATGCGGGAGTCAATTATAACTGTTGGAGTTTAAATTCCCGAAAGCACGATACGATTATGAGAGACAACGTAGTAGAGGGCTTTGAAAATTTCGCGGTTCTTTAATGTGCACCTAAATTTAAGTACACGAGCCTCTAGCCTCCATCAAAATGCGGCCGCCGCGGCCATGGTTCGATCCCGCGACCTTGGGGTCAGCCGTTGAGGCCCATAACCACAAGACCACCGTAGCGGTCAACGAACGCAATTTTGACATGCAAAGCCCAAAAAATTAATGTTAATAACGCAAGCGATCAGCTCACGCAGTCTTGAAGTGTCGAGCTTGTCCAGCACGACCATTTATGCGTGCTGAACTACCAAAGCAGCTTTCAATAATACATTTCACATTAGCTCAGCAGGAGGTGTAAGTAGAAGTGACGTCTGTGTCAAGGGACAAAACAAGAAAGAAAGCGACGTTCCCCAGCTTCCACCACACGGGTGCAATAACGGAGCTAGATAGGCTGAAGATCGCCCCCGCTAGACGCCGCCAAAAAGCAGCCGCCGAAATGGGACAGCGGGGCTGCACACTCGGATCTCGGAATGGCGCCACAAGGCACCACGACACCAGCGGCGTACGCGGCAGAGGCTCACGGACACACGTGGCCCAAAGCGACGAACGGCCAAGTGATAAAAGCAGTCCCCCTGGCGTCCCTACGACAAACAGTTCAATAACGTCGTAACCGACACGACAAGACGTGCACAACGATCAAGTGGGGGCTCGCTCTTCGGGGGAGGAAATAATAATAAGCACAGTCTTTGCAAGTCCGGATGGGATGCAAGGCCTGCCGGCGGGCAGGTACACAAAACCACTGGCACTGGAGCCGCCGTCACAGCACCGTGCCGCAGTTTTCACACACGCGGCAAGGTGGCGGCCGGCAGAGGCGACACGCGCAATTTTTCCGTCCGACCGGCAGTTCTCTCTCTCTCTCCCTCGTTTTCATGGATGGCGGTGAAGAGGAACGCGAAAGACGCAGAAGCGGATTTTTCTCTTCCCCCAAGACTCGGGGGTCGAACTGCGGCAGCACGCAGGGTCAGCAGCGGCCGTAGTGGTGGTCGTCGCGTCGCACGGGGGATGGCGGGGACTTCTTCCTCCTCCTCCTCCTCCTCCTCCTCCTCCTCCTAGGGTTACTACGGTCTTGCGTCGGTCCAGCGCGCAGAACACTTGCCGGCAGGTCGACGCTCCGCCATTTTCTTCACAGAAGGGAACAGCACCACGTTCCCAGCCAGCCTTCTTGCTCAGATACTCTCTGTTTGCTTGATTTCTCCAGCCTTAATTTTCCTTCCAGGGAACGCCGTGGCGACGATGTTCCGCCGACCACTTCCCCGCCTTCTATTTCTTAATTTTCGCAAAAACTTGGCAGAGTTGCGCGAGGACGCACGCACACAAGAGCCACGCAGAGAACAAACACGCGTTCACACCAGTGTCCTTATTTGCATTTGGTGGTTTCCTTCTCCCCCTTTCATTCCTTTCCTGGGCCGACGCAAGAGGCGAGGGAGGAAAAAAATAAAGGGACAAGAAGGAGACGAGGTGAGGATGGGAGGGGGAGGGGGGAGACGACTTCCCGCGTAACGTGTCTTTCTGTCTTTACAAAAAGCCGGCGGTTAGGTCGGCAGGCGACGACGACGCGACACTGGCGCTGCCCTGCGTTAGAGAAAAAAAGGGGGGAAACAAAAAAAAGAGAGAGAAGGAGAAAAAGGGGTCTCGCTCACAGCTCTGCGCGCCTCTCGCACACACTGTCTCCCCTACGCAATGGCGCAAATTTTGCGATCGCACAAGCACATGTAATAGGGTGAGTGCACGATGACAAGCAGCAAGACAACTAACGCCCTCGCAGTTATCAGGCGGTCACAGAATGACCAGAATGTTAATACAGCAACACCCGTGCACACTGACAATCAAGATCACGTAGACCCGTACGTACAGGTCACTTCGGCACAATAACAACAGAAAGAAAACAACGTAACAAAGAAAAGGGAGCGCACAGGAGGATGACCCATTGTAAAAGCAAACGAAAACTTCGAATGAAAGTGGGAAAAACAGGAGAGGATGGAAATGACGCATTCTACTTATTTAAAATTATTCCTCCTATGAATTGATACAAGTCTACTTCTACAACAATCTCTGCCCAAATACACAACACAAATCCGCGGCTGCTCTCGCACAGTCGTGAATTACTTTTTAGGAAGCCGAAACGGCTCGTAGTGGAGTGGAAATCAAGCTTAGTGCGAAAATAGACCACAACGTAGCCTGACATGCTAATGGAGATGCCGAGGACGTTGAAATTGGGCTAGCAGTGACAGAATAAAATCTTCATGCGCGGCTTTCCAGATGTCGGACACAACCAGTGGTCAACTGTGAACGTGACAATTATAATGGTTAGGCGTCCGCGTTGACGCTGTACCGAAATTCCCGCGAAAGGTATGGTTAAATTGTTATTTTTTCGTAGTACTGTACGGTTTCCGCGCATAATACCTTCTCTGAGAAAACACGCCGGCTTACGCATATTAAGAAGTATATTTGCAATGTTACCAGAGTCCTTTAGTATCTCTCTGGGCTCTGCCAGCCACTGTAAAGCTGCCGCCACGTTGTGGGAGGGCTTCGTTCGCCACTCAAAGCTGCCGTGAGAAGGCGCCACCGTTTCACAGACAGCGTCATACGCCCACTCTTGGAAATAGCCAGCGTGTCGAAAAACGAGGCTAATATCACAGGTGTTATAATTAAGAACTGACGTCTATTTGTATATACTTAAGGGTGAACGTGGGTGCTACAGCACACATGCTGGCCTCTTTAGACAAGAGCAACAATGGGGCCTTCGTTGGGAATGCGTGGCGTTTAATTTCAAAAACATCGGACAAAGTTATAAGATTGTGGAGCCTACTGAAGCGCCGAGACAAACTGCAATGAAAGAAGGAAGACGAAAACGACCGTGTAAGTCAGATGATGAAAAAAATAACACCCAACCCTCCTCTCTGCTCGCCCCATATTTGATTAGGTAAATAACTATATAGCGGCTTTGGCATGTATAACCACAAGTTTTTTGTTACTTTTTCATCAACTGGGACATCCAGGAACTGTACGCTTGAAAAAGTCATTTTTATCCAGGTCCTCCTTTAAACAAATTCGGTTTTCCATGGTGAATGTTAAAAGTGCATACGTGAAGGTAGGGCGAACGTTATGGAAGTTTAGAACCCTATAGAATACAGCTCTGCCCCCCCCCCCCCTCCCAACCAACTCCAAGCGACCACAGCGTTGGGCTTTGGTTCCATATGCAAACTGAGGCGGTAGCCTAGTGACCAGAGAGGTATGGACGGAATCTGATATTACTGTTAATTCTTTAGCCATATCTAAAAGGCTATGCGCTTCGACACAGCAAAGTGTGTTCGCGTGTCGCGCGTTCAGAAGTCAGCGCCACTCTCGCCAAACTGCAAACTGGCACTAGCAGTGAAGTGCATCCGCTCAAAACTGCACTACGTTTGCCCATTGCACCGGAGTAGAAGGACTAAACGGAGATTCATCGGATGCACCAAGCAAAGCTTCAGAACACGCTGATGATTCGGAACTGGCGCCACAAAAATGTCGATAAGGAAACGCAAAAACTAAAACGGCTTCATCTTTGCGTAATAAGATAAACCAGCGCTGAATGCGCGTAAGTATTGTAAAAACAAAGTAACAGAATTTCCATAGAAAGTGGCTAAAATAAAGGGAATGAAGAAATGAAAGTCCATTAAAAGGGCCATGACACCCAATTTTAGATCAATCTGTATAATGTGGGTTTATCCTTGTGCGATCACAAATAAGCCCATGAAATCTTGGAGAATTCGGTTAAACACTCAATTTAAGATTGAATAAGGCAACACTGGTTGCACTCGCGAGCAGTAACGTGACAACCTGCTTGCCCTACGATCACTTATATTCTGGCGAATGATGGTCACCTGCGCGCACAATCGAACAATGTACAGCGGCTAAAACTTTGGAAGAAGCCCGATGGCTTCGCTCCATGCAGTACGTGACGTCCCACACGGCAAAATGACAGTGGGCGGGGTTTATAGCCGGAAACTCCTAAGGCTTGTTTTATAGTAAAATATTCTTTTACAGTCAATTTTTTCATATATGTACACAAGTCTAATAGACCAGCGATAACTCCCAGTTTTCGCTCAAAACAGCAAATTATTGGGTGACCGTGTCATGGCCCTTTAAACACAAAATAAGCGATAACGAGTCTGACGATAAAGCCGTAGGAAAAAAAAAAAACATTCGTGGAGCCTTCCAAGTCTGGGGTGTAATTACGAAACAAAATAAATAAATAAAAAAAAAACATTGTCCTCGCCGACAACGCCTTCAAAAAAAAAAAAAATGGCAACGTGCGAAGCCACAAGTCTCTAAGCAGAATGAAGAAGGAGACCACCGCCATTCCGGTGCTACAGTGATAATAAGGACATACGCTTTAGACCACGAAGAATAAACGCATAAGGAAGCGATGCGTCATCCATTTCGAAGGATTTATGCACGGAGTTCTTGAAGTAATGTTGCAGGGCCTATACGTTGCTCAGTACTCTCAACATAGGCAGAATAGTAAGAGGCATTAGAAGGGAGTAGGAACAGACAGAAGAGTGGTTGAAAAAAAAAATGCGGCTAAATAAAAAGAAAACAAATACGGTGCCCAACAAATATCCAATGAAATGCATTTTTGCTCCCGCACATAAAGAAAGCTAAGACCAACAATGCCAGCAGCAACCGGTAGCTACAGGTGTAGCTGCGCATCTGCAGCTACCTGTAACCGCTAGCTACCGCTCACGTGCAACACAGATATCAAGAAAAAAAAAAGCACGTGAACGCTGGCAGGTACGTACACGTAGCCGTCAACGTCCACGGCTAGAGGTAGCAGCAGCAGCAGCCGATGAAGGCTGTCGATGGCTACCTTTAGCAAGGTACGAACGACACATAACAAGAAAATACTATTCGTCCCTCTACCAGACCGCTTTTGCGTAGCGTTACCGTTTTAACGATGCCGCCCTGCCAAGCGCTACGTGCGCAAGAACGCCTCTGCACTGCGGCACAGAGTGCATCTTGATCGAGCGGCAAAGGTTAGCGCGGTGTGACACGCAAATATATATATCACCAATAGAATCGAACAGAAATGTAGAGAAGTATCAGCAGTACAATGCAATAACGCTGACGCAGCAACAGAAAACTCAAGAGAAACACGTACACTGCTCGAACAAAGGCAACATATCCACTTGAATCAGCTGCGAATATATACTATAATAAACAACAGAGAGATATGTCGAGTTTCGCGAAATTACCAATAAACTAAATTGCATGCGCTTAACTCGGACGCTAAAGTAAGCAATTGCACTGCATTATCGAAGCTTTAGGCAATAGGATAAGTGAGAACACCCACAAAATTGTCGTGTGCACAAAAAAAAAGCAGCAACCCAGAAAAAATTTGGGCAGACTGGTGTGCGAGAGCGGGGCGAATGAACATCAAAATGCAAAAAAAGCAGCAACACTGCCAATAATCTGGCGCTGTAGTTAAAATGCCACAATCTCTCGCGCAGTTAATAGAGCATGCGTTCAGTCCAACCTGGCGCGGTAGTTAGGCCACCACAGGGGTATAACTAGCACTGTCAGCAAACACACTCAGCAGGCAGAGAGAAAAGGGCAGACAGAAGGGCGTGCAGTGATATCCGAGAAGTACCAGAGACCATGCTGAGGGCACAGACGAAGGTCGAGGGGCGCGCGTTCCTAGCTTTGGCGGGCATTGTGAGGGACCTGTAATGGATGTCGCGAGCGGAAAAGGCTTTCAGGGCACCGCAGTCAGTGCTTGCGAGATTCACGGCTGGCTGATGCGAGGACCGGGCCCGGCTCACGTGCGGGGAAGTCAGACGCCAGGGGAGAAACGTGTCAGGTGCCGAGTCTACACGTCAGGTGCCATAAATCTCTTAGCGACATCGTGTGCTGACTGCGGGAAAAAAACTTTTACGCCTTTTGTTTTTTTCTGAACGAATGGTTAAATGGCAAACGTCTGTGAGTTGAAAAAAACGGCAGGCTGCAATTCCCGTGTTACGCAAAGGCACGCCACTATACACACAGCGACTGCATTCACACGGGTGGCAAGGCAGGAACATGTAAAATGCACAGCTCATACTAGCGCCCCCGCGATACAGGGCGTTCACAAGCGGGCGTGAGTGGTTTTGGGAGAGAGAGCTTACAAAGAGCAGAGGCGAGCTTCATCCCGCGAGCCATCATCAACGATCGCCGCCGCCGCTGCCTCAGGCCCACGTCTCCAAATTGCAGAGCTAGCGGAGGAGGAGGGGAGTGTTGGGTGGGGAGGACAGACAACAAAGCGTGGAAGCCCACGGTTAGTCTTCTCTCGACGCCTCTCACGAGAGCGACAGAGACACGACACGGCACAAAAGGGGGTCACAACACGGGCCTCCAACAAGGCGCCCTGACCGCCCTTACAGACCCTGCCTAACAGACGTGGGCCCTGGAGACAGGAGCGGCTCCTCCGCGAACGCCCACTCGAATACGCCATCGGGGGGTTTTTAAAGAGTACTGCGGCCGCTACGCAGCGCACGACCACGTTTTATTACTGCGCATAGCGCAGGCAGAAAAACTCCACGGGATTTGACTCAAGTGATGCAGCAGCTGCCACCTATGCATCCTAGATCACCAAGTGTTGCACACAATTTCTCTATATAGCTTAAAACATGTTTCCCCCAAGGAACATCACAAATTGGCGACGCCTGTCGAACTAGTTGTCTTTACACCTGTGGTGCACATATCTAACATAGCTACAACGGCTACGTGGGCCCCCAAGTGGGGACGCATACAAATGTACGCCCAGGAAACGCTAAAAAAACATTTTTTTTTAATTTCACAGGTAATTCAAGCTTCTAGTAATGACGAAGGCAGACAATACGCAAACCTAGCCTCGATGCGAGCCCCAAAACTTCGGCGCGCCGAAACGAGTGTGACATGACGACCATCAACGCTGCCGACGAGCGTTGAATAAGAGAATCCTGCGCTCTGAGATTAAGTACCTCACGGCGTACCGAAGTAGCAAATGGACGTACAACTTGGAAATGAAGGATAGAACACCACGCGCGTTTCGATCAGCCTCGGAAGAAGCGTTGATAAAGGCAGCGTTCCACCTGAAACAAAACAGCGAAAACGCGATCGCGGGAGTGTGGGTAAGTGGGAGGCCTTACGAAAGTTCACCTGCTTCTATACTCGCTCGAACGGGTAAGTTGAACGAGACAGCGGCAGTATGTACAAGCAGGAGCTCTGAGAGTAAACGACGCGAGGAGGGGTTAAAAGGGGGAGGGGGGCAATAGAGACGTAAATCTTCGCCTTCTGTAAACTCGGATGCGACGCACGCGCCTCCTGGCAGCAGCGACGCAAGCACGACGGTTCAGTTCGTCCAAAAAGAAAACACACCGACGTGCGTATAGAAGGCAGGGACTGCGGCGGTGCGCAACAAAGGAAAGCTTGTTAGCGGCGGCTTCTCAGAGGAAAAGAACAAAACAAAAACGCCGAGAGAGAGAAAGAAGACGCAGCAGTGTTGCGCGAGAAAAGGCGCAGGGGGAAGGGGCGTGCGTGTGTGCGTGCTCGGCCGTTAATGGAAGGCGGACGCCGGGGCCTCGGAGAAAAACCCGTAACCGAGGATTAACGCCGGAGTCGGTCGCCTCCCGTAATCCCTCCCGCGCCGCTACTGCGCCTACTACAAGAGTGAGCCAGCGCTGTTATTGCCTCACTCTTTGCCCCTCCTTGTTGTCTCCACGCTCGAAAACAAGAAGTAAAGCGAGAAAAATGTCGGAGAGCTCTTGTTTTGCGCGGCAGGCAACAATAAAGAGCAGAAGATGTCGCGGCCTAGCGAGGAGGAGCGGCGGCACATGCGGCTAATCCGCTTTCGGGACGCTGCTGGCCGGCTTTTGCGGAGTTGCGGCGGCGTTGCAGAGGAGACCGCCGCTAAGCCGAGAGAGCTTTGCCGCAACAGGGCGCCCCTGATCGTCCCTACCACTCTCTTAAGAGAGAGACCGCCGCCCTAGGCAGAACGAAAGAAAAACAGAAGCTGAACAAGAGGACCGAGGAATTAAAAAAAAAATGTTACACAAAAAAACAAAGAATCGCAGGAGCGAGGTAGACGTGTATGCGGTTTTCCGTCGTGGTTAGAGAGACAAGAAGTACCCTCCGCCGCTAACAAACCGGGCCGCTTCCGAAACGAACATATAAAAAAAGGCAAAGTTGAACAGGTGCGCCGAAATGCACAGTTTCAGTGCGCCATTTTTTTTTCTCTCCCGAGAAAGTCACGGCCGACACGCGTCCATCACGCGCGACGGGCCGAACAAGCGTGCCGCGACTGTTTTACTGCGCCCCCTTCGTGCTCCCAGACAAACTGCGCCAAAACAACAGGCTGCGAGGTGCATTCGTAACGTCGCAGGATATGCACACGTGGCGACGTCCGCGCGCATCGCAAACGACCTGCCTACAGTGCCGAACACCGACCATGTTCACATCAGCGTCGCCTCTCTTCCCCCGTTTTGCGTCACAGCGCACGCACTCACAACAAGGCCTTGTGTCACACCTGCTGGGAAACAACGAAGAGCTCCCGAGTGTTTCCACATTTCGCTTTTCCATCACTGCGGGATTGTGGCGCAAGTGGGCCTTAAGGTGAGTGTTTGCCATAAAGGTGTTTTAAGCGCCGTCGCTCAGTTCCCACCGCATACTGTGGCACCGTTTTAATCGCAGCGACGGGAGCAACAAAACGGCGGACACGCCGACGAGAGCATTGCCAGCATTGGCGCAAGCAGAGCGCCCGAAAAAAAATCACGTCGGTTCACCACACAACGTTCATCACATCAGCCCCACTTTTTCATCTCTCTAGAATACACTTTAGAATTTTCATTTCAGACAAACATCTTTAGGATATATATTACAGTTCCAGAATAGTAGTTTAGTGGAATCATAGCAATTACACAGCCATTAGCCACAGGAAACTACTTGAATTTAGGTAAATATGCCAGACGGTGAAAAATGCAAGGGGATAAAGAGGGACTAGTACACCGGCCACAGCTCATCATCTCTGTGAGACTACTTATCAGAGAAACCACCAGCCATTCCTGGGCGCGCGTGTCCGCCGAGAAACGAACACACACACATTCCAAAGACGCGCGCACAGACAACTATGAAGCGCCTCATACAGCGGTAGTTTTGCTTTTAGAAATCCTCACGGCCGCTTATAGACTACACGGAACTTCGGCCACCTTCGAAAGCATTCTATGTGCTCGTTCGCCTTTTGCTCAACGATGAAAAACACAAGACCCGCGGATGATGGGAGGCCGACAGCGCCGCCACATTTTTTATTACTTTCTTTTACTCGTTCACTTGGAACGCCTCAGGCACTGAAGCTACAGAGTCGAACATAAGATACATCCTTCTAACTACAACCCACCAAAGTGCACCACTGGCGTTGATCAGGAAAAGCAAGCGTCGTAACGCACTTCTGATAGGTCGCTGCTGGAACGCCACGGCGAGCGGCACCGAGTCCGCCGCTCATTGGCTCACAGTGACAGAAAACGTCGGCCATTTCCCATTTTCCAGTGCTGCCCTCTGCTGCTTCCGTAGAAGCGGGGAAACCCGGTATCGTCAAAGCGAAAGGCTTCGAGAGGTGCTTCTCGATTTTTTTTTCCGCTAGGGGCGTGGGCGCATGAGCCGTGGCATCGTGAAAACAAAACAAACAAAAAAGGCTGATGGAACCGACCGCGGGTCGTATTCTGAGACGGTAAGTTTCGGCAACAGCGTCGCTAAGCGGGACGGAAAATCTCGAGTGTCGAACGATTGAAGCGACTACACGACCACCATTGCTCAACCAGCCAATCAGCGGCGGTACCTCCAACTCAGAATACGGCTCCGGTCTCAGCGAATGGTCGGCCGCGATAGCACATTGGAAAAGAACTTCGATTACTTCAACCTTGCTCAAGGCTGCATTCGAGGATAGAAAAATGCCGCGCAGCGCATTTGAAGAAAAAAAGAAAAGACAGCACAAAATAAGCAGAGCGAATGCTTACACTGCCCAACTCGCGAAGCTGTTCGTCAAGACAATAAAACTAGACTGAAAGGGCAAATATGTTC
Organism: Rhipicephalus annulatus; assembly: GCA_013436015.1. Taxonomy (NCBI): domain Eukaryota; kingdom Metazoa; phylum Arthropoda; class Arachnida; order Ixodida; family Ixodidae; genus Rhipicephalus; species Rhipicephalus annulatus. Next base: position 201,385 of record WOVY01002438.1, on the reverse strand, counting down.
ACGTCGATCACCGAGTCCGGCCTTCACAACCAGTCCGCAGAGACTGTGGCGTAGCTGACGTGAACCTCTATCAGCTTCAACGAAAATCGCTGCACCGCACATCTCAAGGCGGCACAGCGTAAGAACCAAGCGTTGCAAGATGTTTATACACTGCGGTCTGCAGCCTTCAGCCAAGGCGGTCAAACATTACGAGTGCCACTTTTGATTTCAGGAAAGCAAAAAAATTACGCGGAACAATGTATAGGTTGTCCTTGCTGGTTTGGGAGGCCTAAATCGAACTGTGCGAGCTCTATCTACTAACGCTCGTTAAATTGTGCTCGCTCCATACATTTCCAGGGCAACGCGATGGGTCGGTCAGCGTGAACTAATGTGCTGCGCCCTGCAGTACACAACGAACGCGTCAAACGATCAATAAGCCATGTTACAGCGTCGCGGTCAACTTGAAAGGGAGGAGCTTCGCCTAGGGAATCTCTTGTCAAAAAAAAAAAAAAAAGGAATTCTGGCACGAGTCTCTGCGCACTTTAAAAGAAATAGTACGGCTTTGTAATGAAGGATGGTACTTGGATTTAAGTGAACTTCGGCCATTTTGCTTTCAATAAATACCTGTTTACTTGAACTGCGTTTCTCACGGAAAACTCTTTTCCGGACAGGAATAAGCAAGACGGTTTTTTAAAAAAAGTGCTGGATCGGATCCCCATACAAGGCCTCATTGCTGATAAAGAAGCCAGCGCTTGTCCATCATTTATCACAGACACGTGTCATCTTAAGGTGGTACCCGCCAGGAGATTCAAGTGGTATTGCTTTGCTAGTGCTAAAGCTATGTTAACTGTATAATGAGAAATCATAGTTGTCGACGAAAGTAACATATCGAGATGAGTATTGATGACTTGATCTTCGATAAAGTTTGCAAATACTGAATTTAAGGAAACGAGAACGAAAACACACGTTAAACAGTGTCTGCTCGCAAAAACAAAAACAAAAAAAATGTCGTATTAAACTTGTTAGACGTCGGAAGACAACGATTCCTTATCTTCACTGAATGCTAACTTTTCGTTTTGCCCTTCCCAAAATGGCGGCCACAGCCGCCATCTTGAAGGGGGTACGGCTCCACTGTCGAGGCATAATTTCCAATCCAGCAATTCTTTTTAAACCTGTTGGAGAAAACGCCATGTTCAGCGTCTGATTTTTGTTTTTTTAACTGTGATACACGTTTCTCTCCTTATCGCTGACCTGTCGCTAAAGTCACCTTGGCGTGCGGGTGGTTCGAAGAAGAAAAACAAAAGTTCTACGTTCTTGATTTTCCGTTCTTGATCTTAGAATAAGCTTTGCTCCTCAACTACACCCTGCCGCCCCAATTATTTGTGCAATTTTACTGGTAGGCACGTTCCGGAAAGTGTATTCACGGTTGTTGGTCCTCGACTGCGCGTCTAATGGCCCCTTCTACAGGGCTGCGCATTTTATCGCTGTAGCTAGACGTCCAGAACTTCTATGGACCACGCAAGAATATTTAAAAGATAAACGGTCTAAATCTAGCACCGTTCCTTAAGGTGAGTCACATGTGCGTAAGATCCAACGACACGAGTAATTCGAAGTGAAGAAACTTCGTTACGTACAGCAAGAAGCTCTTCGCGCACAGCATGTGCTTGGTTTCAATAAGACAACGAAAAGGCCGCATACAGCCAAAAAACGATGAATATGATGGGGAGTAAAAAACAAAAACAAAAATCACGCATACCATCCACTTCTCGCGGCGTACTTTAACTATTCCAGTGCCAGATTTCCCTTTCACAATCTAGCGACAAAATAAAACGATAACGAAACCACCACGACGAGGCTCCACGAGGACAGGTAGCGCAAGCGAAGACGCCCAGCTCGTAAGACACACGCTAGAACAAAGACAGAAGCCAGGTAGGCCGACTTACCTGCGATTGCACGTTGGCGCCCACGGCGTTCTGGTAGGAGTCTCCGCCGTTCATACTCATGTTGTACATGGAGTCTTGCGGGACGCCCGGCGGTGGTGGGCTTATCATAGGACCCTGCTGACCCTGCGTCGTCGGCACCATGCTGTAGGCTGAAGCGCCGGCCGCTGTGGAACAAAAGGGCAGAGGAGGAAGAACAAAAACACACAGTTGGTGAAGACTCCGCCATTGAGGCCACCGCGGTGCATGGTCCGGCAACAAAACACACACGCACGCCTAGAGCAGCTGTGATAATGAGCAGTGCCAAGGTCAAGACACCTTACACACCTGGAAGCGAGCATGCATGTGCGGTTCTCGTGCTACGATAGTCAAACGATGATTACGTTGATACGCGAAAGGCTGTCTACCGCGTCATTCAGGGAACGCCCGTCTTACAGATAAAAAGCTGTCTCTGGTCTTGGCCTTTTTTCACTTCAATGTATTAGCAGCACAGCAGGAAAGTTGATCGCGCACCATTAAAAGAAACACAGTCGCCCTGCTCACCTAGAGAACTGTATACTCGCAGTTTACTTTAATGCTGCCCTGTAAGACGACAGTTGACGCAAGCGTGCCAGTGGCTTAGGGGCTGTTTAAGTTCGACCGTTCGCATAATGACAAATCAAACGAGAAGTTTTCAGCGGGCAAACCAAGAGCCCGCACCAAAACGTTCAGTTACGCTGTCCTTTCAATATTTACGTTCCCTCTATCATAAATAGAAAGGTGAAAGAGTGTGAGCGCTAGGCCGAAATTTGTAGCACAACCTAGATTTGCTGAAACGTTCCTGGAAAGAGTAACACTGCAGCGAGAAAACAAACAACGCCAGCAGAGGGACGTAATGACATTCCCCTGTCGAGGCGAAGTAAGTAACGTGCGTGCAACGTGCGGTACCATAGCAAACGACAAAATAAGAAATATAAGCAGACGAGAAGCGGGAGAAGGAGGGGTGGTGGTGGAAGGGGGTGGCAAGTAAAGCGCACGATGGGCCGCAGTAGTCGTAAGCTATAGGATCGCCAAGAGAGGCGGCCGCACAAAAGGCGCCCCGAACGGATCACCAAGGAAAACCTCAGCGAGATCGGAATAAGGCAGGCCACGGGGACGGCCAAATAAAGGAGGACAAGGGTAGGAAAAACGAACAAGAAACGCGCTGAGGCGAGAAAGAAAGTGAACGCAACTGGCAGAAGCCGAAAACAGAGGACAGACCGCGTAAGAAGAAAAACAGAGCTGCCTATTGCGATGCCTCCCGTCCTCTGTGGCAATATAAGCAAGGGTACTTTCCCTATCCGGCCGGAGGGAGCCCGGCTCACTTTGAATGAGAAAGGCGCTAGAGAAAGCACTCGCTGGTCGCCAAGGAGGAAGCCCAGCGAAAGAAGAAGCGAGGGTGCCTTCAGCCGGCATTGATTTGGCGACCGGAGGAGGCGAAAAGGCGCCGGAAGGGCTAATGGAGCAGCCGTCGCGTCGCCCTCCTGCGCCCCCCGCGTGACGGCCCCCCTTTTCCCTCAGCTGCTCCCCAGAGTTTGTACATACACACCAAATCTCCCAGAAGGCCCGTTTCCCTCATGCTGCCTACACTCCCCCCTCCCTTCTCTCTTTTCACCATACTCACACACGAAAAACAGCTACATAGGCTATGAGAATGCGATAGCCAGCCAGGGCCAAAACAGAAATTAGTGGCCTATGGAATAAACGATCCAATTCCATCAGCTTACCTTCAAGCCATAAAGGACACCTGCTGCTACACTGCGTTCAATATCGCTTTCTTAGTTTGATTAGGAAGTCCCTATACATAGTCCCTAGCGTCCAGCTCAAAACATGCAATGCCATAAAGAAATGATTTTACTATTACGAAAATTCGTTCACGAAATTGCAGATCGAGCGGACGACGCCTACGACGAAAGGTCGACGCAATTTGCAGTCTTTGAGGCCTGAACTCAAATACACAAGAGTGTGTAATCTACAAAACGTAAGCATAGATCGTTACACGATACGGGCGTGCAACGAAAGAGTGGTTTCCACATCAAGAGCGGCGAAACTAACGGCAGCATAAGTGTTTGCGAAGGCGAACGTGCCACTCGAATAAAAAGCGTCGAGGGACCAGTAGGAGCGTTTTGTCGGGCACGATATCCAATGGGAGCAGTGTTGTGAAACCGTTTTTCATTCCACTTCCCTGTCTACGCCAGCAATGTGCGGATGTACCCAAAATGATAAGTACAGTATGAAATTATTAACATTATTGCAAGTTAGTTATTACACTGAAACTGCAGTAACAGGCCCTATACAATTTTCGAGTTCGACCAGGTTATTCAACCAAGTCTAAAATATCACGACCACTGCGCTTTGCACAGCCCGCAAGCACAAGCTATAACTAAACGCGGCTCGGCCAAACTAGCACGGCAAAGCCCGTCGCCCGTACGCCTACGTAGGTGCCCAGAGGAGTAGTACGACTCACAGGGAAGGTTGCTAGGTGTACGTAGACACAGCAACGGATTGCTCCAGAACTCGTCGGCGTGGGCAGTGTGAAAACGCACACGTAGAGCAACAGCGCAGGTGCACATGAAGTAAGAAAATTTTATAGGCTGGATTGTGTTAGCAGCAGCAGGCTGATACGTGCTGCTACTGAATCCCTGATGGTGGCTATAAGCGACACGTGAAGAACTTGGCCACCGGTGGGAAAATATGCTCGCCTGTTCGAGGTGTAAACGCCCACGTTAGATGAAAAGTGAGGGCTACCTTACGCTTCGATGCAGCGTTTGATTGCACTGCATCGATTTAGTTTGGCACGATGCTTCGTGAAGTGTCTTTGTTTCCTACCTAAAGCCCGGCCATTACAAGCGATAAACAAATTTGAAGAGAACCGAGCACATGCAGATGTTTGAATGCGGGATCACCAGAAGAGATGCCGGATGAGGGACATCACGGGAATCGGCCACGCTCGGGAAAGACGCGCAAACAAGCGGACGCCAGCCAGACGTCGGCGGAAGCCGATTCGACACGATATCAAGGGAAGAGCGCCAGAAGGACGGTTCAATTTGTCAACAGCGCGCGACGCGTTGCCCCTGTCAGTGGCGAAAATAAATTCGCAGTATTGTTTTTCTCCCCACCCCCCTCCTGCTCCTTTCAGTTTTCATTAGTAAAAAAAAAAAAGGTGACATCTCGGAGCCAAGCTAACTCATACACCGGCGAACGAAATAGATACAGCACCAGCCACTTGAAGGCTCCGCCGGATTGCACTTTTCATTCTTGCCGCTACTGAAAAACAGCATTTCGTCAACACAACGCCGCTGCTGTTACGTGGGACCATCGCTCGCGCATTTATTTTTCCACTTGTAAATTTCTCTTCCTCCCCATCCTCACGAACTTAGGAAAGCAAAGCCGAGGCAGCCCGAACTCAGGCGCGCACTCGGCGTGTGGAAAGGCGGAGACATTGAAAAGCTTTCGGCGAAATTGGACGGCTCGTCTTGAAAATAGGGGGTAGAGCGGGGGACAAGGGGTAGCGGGCCAAAGGGACCGAGAAGGAAACACAAGCATGGCAACCTTGAGACGGGCTAGCGTCGCCGCCTAGCCATTCTCCTTGCCTCCTCGCTCTGACACCGTGGCGTGAACACACAAAAGAGAGAGAAAGAGAGGGGGAACGGTCGCCCGCCGCACGTCGGGTCGCAAGGCGCCCGAAAAAAAAATTTATACGGGACATCAATCGCGATCAAGCCTAGCCGAGCCTCACACGTGTATACGCACGTTTGCCGCCGCGGTGGCACAGGACTTGCAGGTCTTGATAGTGTGCGACCCTCATCGTCTCGCCTACTTATCACACTTTTTTTTGCAGAACTGAGAAAGAGGCCCTCAAAATGAAAAAAAGGAAAATAAAGAAATAAAGGTTGGGGGGGGGGGGCTATGGATGACGGGACATCGCAAAAAGAACAGAAAGCCAGGGCCAGCTTGTTTAGCCTAAGAGGCAGCACTTAAAAAAAAAAACACTGTCAAAATAGAAGAGTGAGAGGGACGAGCACACTTCGAAGCAGTCGTCTTCGGCCTGGACGAAGCTGTCGGAAAAGAAAAAAAAAAACACTGAACGCGAATGAAGCACATAGGCAGTGGGCCACGCTATTGCGTAATGGACAGCAGGCGTCTTGAAGAAAACCGAGCTTCGGAAAGTCGGGGAACAGAACACGTTGATGAAATAAATGGACAGTGCGCGGGTAACATTTCGCGAAAAAAAAAAAAAACGATTCCGAGCATTCCTCAGATGAAGCCGTTCGAGGAGGGAAGGGGAGCTTACACGGTGTCTGGTAAGCAGGCAAACAATCCGAAGCAAATTTCATCTTGATGCGGAAGTCGGCGGGAAGGGAATTCGAATCCCCCCCTCCCAGAAAAAAAATTGACGGATGCGACCCCCGTGGAGCCCGATGTTGAGAAAGGGCGAGCTTCAAAGACAGCCCACGTCTGCGGACAGCCGAGCCCAGGGTAAACATGAAGGGTGACACTAACGGCAGTCAAATGATCGCCCACTACTGGTGAGAGTGGATAGCTTACGAACCGACGGAGTTTAGATACGACAGAGAGAGACTGCTAACGTGCTGAAGTCTTTAACCACGCAACGGAGTCAACTTGGCCCGACATCGACCGACCAGCGCACGACGAACGCAAACAAACACCTTTTAATTAGCCCTCGATATATTGCAAATGCGAAACTATGCCAATAATACTGACATATCGAAAGTTTGGAAATCTCGGTTACACTGCTTTCATGCTCTAGCTATACTAAATCTTATCTGCCTGCCCTTTACAACGTTCGCGAACTGGCAATTTTGAGTGTCGACTCACGTATTCGTACACACTACGCACGCTCTCGATTTGTTTTTCCTGTGCATTACAGTTACTCGCAGTACAAGAAAAATAAACGCAGGAAAAGTTATAAAGCACAACAAAAAGAAAATCTCCGCCGGATATGACAGCCAATATTAACTAGAGTGAGACTTCAAGTGCACACTGGTACAACCTACACTCAACTCACGAGACAGACGACGGCCGAACAAAGAACGAAAAAACGAGTAAAGAGTCCCGTGAGACCTTCCCGTAACGCAAAACACGTCAACAACGCACAGTGTGTGTGGGGGGAGGGGGCAGAATGTGACGCGCCAGGATTGGGAGGTGAGAGGAGGATGGGAGACTGAAATTTCTTCCCGCATCGCGCGCTTGCACAAAACATTCGGTGGAAGCGTGCGTATACAGAAGAGCCCGCGTCACCCTCTTTCTCTGAATTTCCCGCCATGCCCGCTCACATCAGCAATATCAGCAAAGGGGCCGAACCCCAGATTTATACACAAAAAAGTGCAGCCCAAGCTTCCAGCGGCGGCTCCTGCTGGTATGGGTAGCTGGGTGAATGCTCGCAGGCCCATCGCAAAATGGAATGGAAATGAAGAAATCCCGCCGTCTTCCATCTCTGCTAGTCAGTTTTAGGGATTGACATGGGAGAGACGAGGTTTCTGCTTCTTTTTTTTTTCCCAAGCGAGAAGAGGAGCTAGCTTGGAACCGAACGCAGAAGAGTGCACGGAGCCACCGGAAGAGACTAGGCAGCCCTATTCTGCAAAACAATCTCAGAAGAAAGCTAATCACTGGACGAAGCATGAAGGCGAACGTATCTGCTGCCACAAGGGGCAACCGAAATACAACACAAGTCTACTATCTCAAGTTCTCATGAGAGCTCTAGTGCGATGCCTTGTCGCCTTGTTTTCTGAGACAGCATCAGCTCGATTAATGATATTTAAGGGTTGATCATGTTACTGACTACGTTGGAGAAGTAAGCGAGACACTTGCGAAGGCACGACATATATATACACATTAAAAAATTGATTGATTTTCAGCATTTCCCAAAACCACCATCCCAAAACCACCATATGATTCTGAGAGACGCCGTAGTGGAAGGCTCCGGAAATTTCGACCACCTGGGGTTCTTTAACGTGCACCCAAATCTGAGCACACGGGCCTACAGCGAAAATCCAGCCGCCGCAGCCGGGATTCGATCCCGCGACCTGTGGGTCAGCAGCCGAGTACCTTAGCCACTAGACCACCGCGGCGGGGCTACATTAAGAAGTGCTGACATACCTGAAGCGAAAAGCTCAAACGGTGTAGCTTGCAAATGCGATAAGCGGGAGCATTATAAAAGACTTTCTACTTTTGAAGTGGAGGCAAATCAACGATGCGTGTGCTTCTTTGCCACCATTAAGAGAGAGTGCAGTGCAGCGACAAGCATCTCATGACTCGCCACCTGTATTCGCACGTCGCAAGAGTCGTCCTTGATTGTAGAGTGAAAAGTGGACGTAACGAACGAATAAATACAACCAGAAACGACATTTATCGCTTTTTTTTTTTAGGCTGAATGGCGCACAGAAACCCCGCGTACACGAGACGAACAAGACCCGCTGACTCGGGGCCAGCGAAGAAATGACGAGGAACGAGGGCCCCTACACGTATTTGCCAATAAGTTAAAAAATAAAAGCAGCACTGAAAGGAACCAACAAAGCCAATCGGGCCTCAATGCCCCCCCCCCCCCCTTCATTTCCCTAGCATAGTTTCGATTCTCAAGTTTCCGACCCTTCCCATCGGGCCGCCGACGTCAAACTGTTTGACGTATTAATCCAGATAGCCCGAGGGTCCTTGCTCTCCCTTCCTGCGCGCTTATTTGGACTGACGCACCACCCTCCTTTCCAGACTCGTTTTCCGGAATAGAAAGAACATTGCGAGGGGAGAGGAGCAAAAACAGAGTAAATGAGTGTGACGTTGGGGGGGAGGTGAAAGGGTTCCTTCAGTGATTGCCCCAAGTAGCGGCCCCCACCGAGATGATGAGGAAGCCGAGTGGTTACGGCGGCGCCGGTTAGGTCTAGCACGAGCTATAAGCTCTTTCCGCTCGAGAAACAACGCCCATTTGCTCCGTTCACAAAGTGGCTCGCCTGGGGCGACTCTTTCCCGAAATAAGCCTCCTACGTCGATCCCCGATGAGAGACGCGGCGCGGCCGCAGGTCAGAACGGTTATTGTCGTCGTGCATCGTCAAAACTGCGATGAGGTATGGGCGACGTAAGCACATAGAACAAAGAAAGGACAGCCACAACAAGGGGCGCCGGTCGATACTTTATCCTCGATACTTTTTTCGTAACAATAAACATTTCTCTCGATACCTCTAACGCTCTCGCCCGCTTCGCATGCGCGCACGGCTAACGAAACGATTGAGACGGCACTCTCAAATTACTCCAAGCTTAGAAATACGAGCAAAGCCTTAACGAAAAAGGGACCTGGTTTGATAAAACGCGCTGGTTGCTTTACTTTCAGAAGGCCCCGCTTATTCACGCCGGCCGTTTCAAGACCCTTTAAACCTGAACAGCTGGCATGTGACACAGTGGCCACTGGCCCATTCGGTTCACCGCGGTGACGCAAGCGTGAACTGGTTGAAATATGAAGTGTAACTGGCGAATAGCGGGCGACGGAAGAAAGCACGGAGGCGCTTCAGGGGTGGGCAAGAGTAAAGAAAAAAAAAAGCAAAGTGGCAGCGACAATCGATCGCAGAGTGGAGAAAAATGCAACCTTATATTCCACCTGAACGGCAGTAGGCGGAAGGGAGTGCATGGCCAAATGGAGCGCAATCGACTCGAAGCCATCACCAAACCACTTCGAGCAGACACGGCGCACCGATCCTGCACTCGTCCCGCCGCTATATACAGGAGGCATCGAGCGACCGCAAACACACGCGGCCTCCGTATGCAGGCGCGCTTGACCCTCACTGCACTACAAGGCTGGCGGGGGGAAAGCCGTGGCTTTAATAGACGCCACGTCGGGGCTAATTAGCATCCCGGGGCCAGAAACCGGGCATAGACGGGGGTGAGCAAAGCAGCCTCTGAGATCCAGGGCGAAGGTTGTAAGAGACCTTATACCGCGAGGTGGCCACTGCCGTCATTAGTTGGATGGGAGCGGAAGCTACCGCTTTGCAGGCACAGGCTGCTGTGGGCGTTATAGTGTGCTCATACCGCGACAAGAAAGCGCCTACTGAGTACGCACAGAGCTCGTTTTGAGGATGAAAACACGACACGCGAATGGGCGACGACCGTCGAAACTACCAGTTGTAACACGCAGAAACACCGAGTTTGTCCAGTTACGAAAAAGTTCGCTACAAAAAAAAAAAAAACGCGAGGACGAAAAAGGAGCGAAACAGAGCGAACGCTTTTTAAGCGCTCTGCACAGCCACTTGAACAAACCGTCAAATTTTGGCACTCCTTTAGAGATGAGGTGAAAGAAGAGACTGAGAAAGACAGGGAAAAGATATTAAAATAAATAAAGACAGAGAACTGCTTTATATCGAAGTGCTACGCGCTGCAGCTATAGATAGAAGGGACGCGAGCTCGTCAAGTTGCGGCCGATCCCGTTGGACAACTGAAAGCTCTAGAATAACAACTATATAGAAACGAAAATTGAAAAAAAAAGGAGGAGGGTGGCAGCGAGGGGACTTTTCTTGAAAACCACGACTTCCAGATTTGAGAAACCTCGAAGAAAAAAAAATCACACACACACACACACACACACACACACACACACACACACACACACACACACACACACACACACACACACACACACACACACCTCGCTCAGTGCGACGAAGTAATTTGGTTTACAAAGACGTCCTCGTCATGGCAACAACAGCGGAGCACAAGTTTATCATTCTTCTTCTAATTTATTTTGGGATTTTCTTTTTGGCGGTCATATAAAATAGGCGTACTACGAAGAAATGTCTAGAAAATCAAAACTGCGCCATTCCTCGCACAACGACAGCAGCAATCTCTCCGTTTTTCGCTTGCTTTCAACCAGAGACCATTGCATATAGCCGAGCGACTTTTGTCCACTTTGGAACATGCGCAAATATTCGCAAGTGCACGGAGTGAGGGGCCAAAGGCGCGGGGACGTCCTGGAATACAAAAACGGCATAATGCGCAGCCATTCGTGGCTCACCGAACGAAGACGCCAACTTTTCGGCCACTCGCTCGCTTTCTGTTGCCCTGTTCTTTTCATTTTAAGCTTCAAGAACGCGTAACAAGAAAACACTGGATGAAGAGAATCCCACCTTCCGTCACTTTAGCGAGAACGCATGAGCTTCTCGACGCAGTGGGAGAAAAAAAAAAGCATAACATGGTAACAAAAACGAGTGGGCATGCGGTCGTCCGACGGGGCGTGGGCGCGGCAATTCGATGAGACACGTGTCTTTCGCACGAGAAATTGCATTGCAGAGAAGCGGGCGTCCTTCTTTGGCAACCTTTCCGAATGCAGCAAAGGCAAAAGAGAGAAAAAAAAAAACCCTCTCCACAGCTAGACGTAGCATACTATGAGTGCGGGAGTGAAACACGCAAGCTGCGCAAAAAAAAAAAAAAAGAAATGGCGAAGCTATACGACCAAGGACTGTACGAATGCAGGAAGGGACCGTCGAAAATTCCTGCAAAGAAGTCTGTCCGCTCTCATCACGTCAGAACGCGTGCGTCGGCAGAAGCAACAAACGACCAAAAACCGGCCAGCGAGCCATGCAGCCACACAAGACTTGCGAGCTCCACTCCAGTTGCGGTGCAGGGCGCAGCATGTACTATATACGGGGCGGGGATTTATCGCATGCGGGGCGGCGCTTTTGCGCGCGACACCTACATAGACAGAGTGGCCGCCGAGCGACTGAGAGCTACGCAACGTTGCGTTGCGCGAACGTACTGTTCTGGGGTTCGTATGCGGATGGAGTAGCGCGGCTACAAGTACAGTAAAGTTGGCCACAACGAGACCAGGTGGAGGCGAAGAAGTACGAGAAGCGGTCGCCTAGCCGTCCACAATGGCGGCGGCTGCTTCAAGTGCAAGTTTACGCTATATATACACTGTGAGCAAGGATAGCTCACATCGCTCGAATTACTAAAACACGCGCTAAACTTGGTCCCAACGTGATATGCCAATTTTACTAAACAACACTTGATGGATACTGCCGCAGAGAATGTCGAGCAAGTTGAGAGCTCTCGCCAGTGGGTCGCGTAAACTCCGCTCAAATTCATAGGAGTGCGTGCAGCCGCTTCTTCATTCAATTAGAATGTAAACGAGGATAACCAGTGTAACGGCGCCTACGTGAATGGAATTTTTTCGGGGGCCTGCGCCTACCATGGACTCCTTGGTGTAGCTTTGACCTCCATAGTCCACCCAAATTAGCCACACAGGGTGAAGGTCTGGTTTGACGGTAAGCGTTTACGCATTCCCATAGACGACAGAGAGCCATCTACGCTGTCTCCTAAACACACGAGGCCTGCTGCGGTAACAGTTATGTGCACGGCATAGTAAACCGAGGGCTGCCTGAATGAAGGACGGGCAAAGATGGCGCCTCCCAAGGAGAGACGGGAAAAGAAGCAAGGAAGGGCGCTGCACTGCCATACGCGTGTATCACCATGCGCTGTTCCACTTACTATGTCTGTCTGTTTTCTTTTTCGGGAATGCTGAAAAGAGCAAGGGGATCAGAATCAGGAGCGCTGCACAACGGCTGATTCACGCACCACACACTGCTACATTTACGTCGAACATCCTCGAACCTATAAGAGCGCGACACACTGGCAACGTGAACAACAGACAGACAGAGAGACACTGCCGCAGTTGCGAATGCTTACGTAATGCCGGCGTTGTGTGAAAGTGCTGCATCCATTTCTTACAGTGAAATACCAACACAGCTTTCCAATAATCGCACAAAGGTCCGAGAATCTTTTTGCGATCCCTGGGTGACCATCAATGAACGCGTGACACAGTTATCAAATCTAGAATAAGGTCATCCCGGCGATGGAATATCCAAGTATGGCGGTGGACGCTGAGGGTCGAAAAGGTGACGCCCGTCAATGGTCGCGGGGAGCCATATGCGCGGAAAAATGAGAAAATGCTACTAGCTTTGCGGACGAGGCGAAGACGACTGCGAAAGAGAGCGAAGCAAGCCTTCAACGACTGGTCAACACCAGCCTCAGAAACTTACTATAAGAAACGTGAAACACGCACAGATAGAGTATCCGTGTCACGAACTCAACAATCCTAGAACAGCGAGACTCCCGGTAAAGCTCTCCTCGGAAGAAGGAAAGAGCGAACACAAGTAAGAACTGAATAAATAAAAAAAAAAAAAAACCCAACACCAACTGCGTGCTACGTAGGTGCACCACGACAGAGCTTCGATCGTCGTGCAGCGACATGCGACTACCGTCCGAGTCATACGAAACCAAGTACCTTCCAGGACCATGAAACCACCGCAAAACAAAGGAAAAAATAACAAGAAACAGACTGAGATAGGAACGTTCAAATACGCCAGAGCGGCCGTGAGCCTGAAAAATTTCTCCGCGCAGTCGTACTAATCTCGTTTTACGCTACAAGAGGGGAGGAATGAGGTGGGTGGGGGCTTCAACCACGCGCTTTGGCGAACCCAGATAGCGGAGAAAACGGCCCCGGATCGCTACGGGTCTGCGTCTTGGAGCGCGTGAACCACGTCGACAAGCATTTGCAAGCGGACCGATAACGAGAACACGCCGCCAAACAACTCCGGGGGGGAAGAGGGTTGGCGCACAGCCAGCCTACGGAGGGGGAAAGCACGTCCCTCCCCCCTCCCTAGCCTTTACTCGTCCGAGAGGTGTGAGAGAGGCTTCCACGGATTTCGCTTTTCGTTGTGTTCTTTACAGCGATGTGGGATCCGTTCCCGTGGCGCGCACACACACACGAGGCGGCGCTTCTTCGCTCTTATACATCACGCACCTACACAAGCGCACGCGCGAATTACAGCAGCACCCAAAATGAGCGCTTCGCGGAGCACGAGCAACGGCCGCGCGTGCCGGAGCGGAGAAGAAAAAAACCAACAAAACTTTACAACAGCCACGGGTGGAGGCAAATGCAGGAGAAAAGCACTCGTTCGACTCGCATAGCCGATAGGACGCGCACGGCTCCTCCCAGCAAACGAAAAGAAAAAAAAAGTTTAGAGAGCCCTAATAAGGGGCATTCATGGCGGAAAACAAAAGAGGCGCACCACAGCTTTGCTGCTCCCTTGTGCATGCAGACGGGAGAAGCCTGAAAGGCAAGAAAAATAATAAAGATAAAAACGGCTAAAAGGGGAACGAAGAACGCGGTCGGAGACAAACAAAAGGATCCCGCCGCAAAACAAGCAAGCACACACACACACGCGGACGCGGTGAAAAGCAGTGCCTGCTCCTTATCGGCAAAACAAAAGCCGCGCCGTCGGCCCGAAAACGAGCACGCGTTTTCACCGCATCGAAGAGGCGCCTATTGCTTCTCCCACCGAAACCTTTTCTTTTTTCTGCCTGTTTTACCCTCAGCCTCCCCTGCACGCATTCGGCGGGTGGGCAGGCGGGCGCCGATGCGCCGTCAAGCGTTCGATGAGCCTCCAAACACATGCATACATTACGGCGCGGCTCAAAGCACCGGTGCATCACCCCCTCCCCTCACTCTCTCACGGTTGCTGTTTCCCATGTACGCGCCATTGCTGGCGTTTTCCTTCAAACATTCCCTACGGCAGAACGCAAAAACGCGAAACGATGGAAAAAAAAAAACGGCGTAAAAATCACTCGGACCAATGATCCCGGCAGCAAATGTATGCTGCTAGCAAAGACGCGGGGTGCAAGGAGAGAGAAACTGAAAGGTTTCGCGAGCGCGCACACACACACTTTTACAGCGGGCTGCTGCGCACCCGTGCTTGTTTTTCACGAGAAAACGGAGGGGGTGTAGTGGGAGAAGCAGGCAGCAGCATCGCAGAGGACGCTGCAAACAGAAAGAAACCCAAAACACCGCCGGGGCGGGAAGTGGCGAAAAATTGCTCGGCTAAAGTCTCGGGAGCATCGGCAAATACGGACCCCGCCGAGCTGGTGCCAGCGGCCAGCCGATAAGGCCGCCCGCGAGGCGCGAATAGGGAAATAGGGACGAGCGAACACATCCCGCGCGTCGTGCAGGAAACCTTCCGCTACGAGGAAGCGCGCGGTAAATGCTCATCGCGGGTCTGGGAACATTTTCTTTCCCCCTTTTTTTTTGGTTCTCCTTGTTCCGAACTTCGCAGCGTCCTATCAGCGCACGACACCGGTCGAATCGGCACGAACGAGTGGCGGCGAGAAGCACAAGAAAGTCTGTAGTGCCACATCACACTTGGCTCTACCGAAGCAAAACGAGTACGCTATTGAATTTTCGACGCTTTCGTTTTTACTGCCTCACAGCTACGACACGGCTATAGGACGCGTAAACCGAGGAAGCCTCACAGCGACCTGGCCCGACAATCAGCCGCCTTTCGTGACTCTTCAGTATCGCAACATGCACTGGCTGAAAACACACGCAGATGCGGTTGCGCTACGCAGTGCGCAACCGATGTTCCCTGCCCCACAAAAAATGCTCGTCTAACTTAGAAGTGTGGCAGCTTGGGCTAGTTGGTATGGCATGACGATAGTTATAGCGCGAGAACAAAACGACGACACAGAGACAAGTCCTTCGTGTCCTTCTTGTCTCTGTGTCGTCGTTTTCTTCTCGCGCTATAACTATCTTCAGACTCGTCTAACGTTGCAAACGCACATGGGCTTTGGGCCTCCAATCGCAGCAATTGCCCCGCTTTTAACGGCTCACGGCTGCGCGTGAAAGCGCACGTCAGACTACCCACTTCCAAAATATATATATCACGGCATCCGCTCCCAAGTTAGCTTTCTAAACAAATCGCTGTCACTCTCGCGATGACTGTCAAATCCTGTCACTTTCGCGATGACTATAGCATGCCGCTACAAGATATACCATCTTCCCGTCACCCACCGTTCGTATATAGATGCACTTCCTCATATCTATGTCGTTCGTATATAGATGCATATTCCTCGCAGCTGAATGAATGGCTATTTCAGTGTTTCAACAGATATAGTTTATTTCCTAGTGGTTTCTCGAACTAAATAGTTATCCGCGGCAGTCAGGGGAATCAAATAAAAAAAGCGAAGGCTGTCTAGCAGCGGACCTGCCACAGCGTAGCACAAGTGGGTAGATGACGCTTAAGGCAAGCCTGTTTTTGCCGTGGATACCACAGCGGTCAGGTCATTGCAAGAGCATCGGTTACGCATCGCATCGGGCGTCAAAAGGAGGCATGCACCGACGTAGCAGGACGTGCACTTACCCTTTTTTGCTGCGTAGAGATTGGCCTCTTCTTGCGCTTTCCCTATGTTCTTCTTGTATCGTATCCGCTTGTTGCCGAACCAATTAGACACCTACACGAATGCCAAGAAGGGCAGGGTGGAAGAAGAAGGAGTAAGACAGGGAGAAAGCACACGTTTAGAATCTCGTTGTCACCAGCCACATACGACCGTGACCACACTTCTACCTACAAACAGTGAGGCGGGAAATATGGAAACTTTCAGGGAGATGATGGAAAATTTCAGAGATTAGCAATCCTTGAACAGGAGGCGTCGCAGTAGTCGTGAAGTGATTACTTTGACAGAGACAAGTCTTGTCAAAACTCAGGCTTTGGCAACCCCCCCCCCCCCCAACCCTTCAAAATAATTTTTATCTCTAGAAAGAGTACGGTTGCTAGGATACTGTTTTCTACTGCAACAAAAGTGGGCGGAACGATAACTTATACACAAACGCGCATTAGCTTGAAACTGAACCTAGCGAATAGGAAAGCAAAAATCGCAAATACTTCGGCCAAACTGCGCAGCAGTAAAACGTCACTATTACATTCTTCTCGGCACAATTTTACATAAGCACACAGCGAGTGACGCGAACGTTTCAAGTCTGGCATATTTTTTTATACTTTCTTCTAAGCCTTATCCACCATGTGAGCGTAATTCCTTCACTTTAGGATGAGCATTTTTGTTTTTCGCCTACGATCCGAACGAGTTAGGCGAATAGTTGTAACCAGATGTACAGAACAAAATAATTCGGGCAAGTTAACCAAGCTTTGTAGTCTACATTTCGTCGCAACCGCAGCAATCAGTGAATATAGCGGCTACTTACGACACATTATAAACAGAAAACTCGGGACACCGGAGGGTGCACGTTAAAGAACCCCAGGTGGTCTAAATTTCCGGAGCCCTCCACTACGGCGTCTCTCATAATCATATAGTGGTTTTGGGACGTTAAACCCCACATATCAATCAATCAATCGGGACACCGGAATGCAGAAGGCGACAGAAAACAAGAAAAAGAAAAGGAGGGGCTAACAGAGGAGCCGCGCAAACCGTAAATGAGCCTGATAGTCACACTGGCCGAGAATGCCTGAGCAGGCGATTATCGGCTATCGTGTCTGGCTGCGGGATTCGCGGCCTCCTTCCTCGTCACGGAATGGCAACCGCGCGTGCAAACGCACAGTGAAAAGCAGGAGGCAACAACCACCGCCCTTGTATCTGCAGAGACAGCAAGAGCATGCAGATACAGCTGTCGTCCCGAACACCGGCAGCCGACGACACTGCGCCCGTTTCCCCCGCAGGCAGCCCCGCGTAAAATATGTGCGCACGGCGTCCTTATGCTGATTTCATCCGCGCGGCGAGCATGACGCGATGCGAGCGAAGGCAGCGCAGCGTGAACACGAGAACGAACGGGAGGGGAGGAAGGAGCTAAAGGAGCGAGCCAGGAAGCCAGCCGAGCGAGTACCCCGCAACTCTCCTCTTCCGCATTTCCATCCTCTTTAATCGGCAGGGGGGGCGACTCGCCGCATTTCCATACTTTAGGAGCGCGAATAGCGCGTGGAGCCGATGAGAGGAGACACTTTTGCATAAGAACTTATTCATAATCTTCCGCAGGCAGACCTCCCCCAACCTCTCCCGCGCACGGTCTCCGCACGCAAGGCAGAGAGCGCTCCTCATCTCGGACTCGACGGCGTAAAATATGTCAGGCGGCGACAAGATAACTGGTTTATCGGCAATTCGGCGGGGATTAAGAAGTCACCGCCGTCTTATATGGCAGAAGCGGAGACGAGGCACACGGAGAAGGCGGCCTCCGGAAAGGAAGCACGGCAGTGACGAGGGCTTGGGGCGCTGCATATGTACGCGTTTTCGGCGCGTTCACTTTGACGCCCGCCCACACTGTTGAGCCGGTCGCGGTAAAAATGTAACCGCGATGCGGTAAGCCACCACATTACCTGTTATCTGCTATTAGATACACTACACTGGTTCACACGACGCTAGCAGTATAGGCTCGTCGCTGAATCTGCGTTTCGCCGACACTACGTCAAACTAGCTCCACAAAAACATGCGCCGCACTTCACCGACGCGCGAGCCATTCCACGAGCCCGCGCAACCGAACTGACGCGAGAGTGGGTGGGTGGATGAGCGCCACCACGGGAGGAAACATTCAAGCGGCGCCTCAGAAGCGATTAGGCAAAAAGCGGAGGAGAAAAGCGAGCCGCCGCTTCCTCAATTAGCCCCGCTTAACTACCTTAAACGAGATGCTCCAAAAGTCTCTCCCCCAAGGCTCGGCCGCCGCGACGTACGATTGCGCCGCGCGGGTTCGCAGTCCCGCGCTTTTGCCAATCAGAGAGATGAGAACGCACGGACCCACTTCTGGGTGCACTCTTTTGCAGGCTCTGCTGACGAGCAAAAAAGAAGAAAGCATTTGCGGAGCACCGTATCACGCCTTTTGATTCTTCGCTCGTTTCATAGACAAGGAAAAAAAGTCGCGAGAGAGACGGAAAATTTTTAACCGGCCGAAGGATAGCATTCCAACTGCCATCCTGCAGCGACGCTTGTCACCTTTCTGTCGCAGCTCCCGATTGCGAGATCGGGCACCAGCGGTGGCAATTAGTTCTCCCGCACCTCGGATGATGCGTCCCCATTCTAAAAGCGCGATTCATTCTTGCCCCTTTCTGAAATGTTCGGAAAGCGGATTTCTACGAACGGTATGGCGTATAAACAGCGATTGTCGAGTGCGTCTCACGACAGCAACCTACGCAAACCAAATTTAGAAAAAAAAAACAAAAAAGCACAATGCGCCTTCCAATTAATGATTGCGCATAACTAAGCTTCACTTATTCGCCAACTCTGGAACGGTGCTAACTGTCACGTCATAAAACTAGCGACGCAACAGATGCGTACTCCAAACAACACAGTTGGGGCTGTGGAGGACTTCCCTTTTTTTTTAAAGGACAATGTCGAGCCGAGACTTACATTACAGCAAAAAGAAACCACATTCCACTGAGTAAAAAGTAACCTAATAGGCAAATTCCAAAGTAGCCACCACAAATACCGCTATAGTACACTCCCACTAATCCCACTGCAAAGCACAAAATGAAGTCAGCCACAGAATAGCTGACGCACTCCGAGGAAGAAAAAAACGTTCTACTCCCTTTAGTGAGTCCCGACTAGCCACAATATTTTACTCTTTAGGGTTCCGTGACTCTTCGACGAGAGTGTAATGGTTTCCAAATAGACTTCACATGTCTCTTTCAACAGAGTCATATAGATGCCAAGTAAAGAATAGCATATAAAGAGTCAAATGACTCCCCCCCCCCCCCCTGCTTTTAGAGGGCAGTGGGCTGCGGAGAGGAAGGAAGACCTTGTTCCACAGTTATTGCAGCCTTCCTTTTTTTTTTTCACTTTAAGACCACCTCAGGCGATTCGCGACGCTGCGTGTATGATTGCGCCTGGACACGTACCTGAGAGACAGTGATGCCGCATTTCCTTGCGAGTTCCTCCTTGGCCTCCTCCGACGGGTACGGGTTGCTAAGGTGCGAGTAGAAGTACTCGTTCAGGATCTCCGTCGCCTGCTTGCTGAAGTTCCGCCTCTTCCGCCTGAAACGCACGAAGATTTCAACAACGGCAAAGGCTACCCAACACGAGCACGTAGACAAAACCGGGCACAATTATGTGTGCAGCACCATGCGACAGCTATCAACTCTTGATTGATTGATATGTGGGGTTTAACGTCCCAAAACCACCATATGATTATGAGAGACGCCGGTTATCAACTCTTAATCATTCCTAAGGAGCAACGCTTGTTCTATTCATGTGTATCATTAACTGAAGTGACGCTGCAGAAGAAAGCAGGACAGGATGGATGTTTCACACTGGGTACGCGGCGAATGCACACATACGGTTCAGTGGGCAACACTCTTCGCCAGTGCCCTATAGATAACAAGTGCAAGGGCGCGCGAACTGCCTCGAACATTCCTACAGGAAAAAAAAAAAAACGAGAAGGGATAATTTAGCCGATTGTGTACAATAGTGCGAAATGACAACTCCGTTCACAGTGTCAAAAAAGCACGGCTCGAAATCACACTTAGACGAGTGCTGGAATTACCAGCATTATTGCCTTAATGCGGTCCTATACGAACCGCGTAATCAAGACAAAAATAAATGGGAACCCACGGAGTCTAGTCATATGTAAATTTCTCATCTACAACCTTGAAACGAGGTAATAAAATTAGGAAGCGGGCAAGCAATGAACACCATCACCCTGAGGTTGTATTCGCTCGCTCAGAGAGAAAAGTTTTCTGCGCCGGAAGCTACGAGACTGACCTACTTTTATTTTTAGCCAGGCACAACCTGATTAAACCCGTGATAATGAAGACGATCAAATCTAAAGGGCGCAACAGCAAAGATCAAACGTCACAAAAGGTTTTTGAACAGTTCATTACTCACTAAGTTGCAAGGAATCGAAATGTTCTACTAGCAAAAGCAGCTCGTCGTAATTCCGGTCTTTTTGTCTTTTTTTTAACACGGCTTTCGGTATATCTGTCCTCATAGCACACAAATGCTACTCAGCGATGTTTATTTCACCGTCGGCAGCCAGAAAAAGATTGAAAAGAAACGGGTGAGGGAAAGGGGGGGGGGGGTAAAGTGGGAGTGAGACTTCAACAACGGCGACAAGACGTGGACAAATGAGCGCGCGGTGACACGGAGACACCATCAGTCGCCGTCGTCGACACGACAAGAAGAGAGAGAGGCGGGAAAGAATGAGAAAAAAATATAGCAAACAAAAAAAACGACACGTGACATCGCGTGACGACACGCACTGACTGCCGCCGCACCCTCAACGCCCGCCACGAGGCGGGATGGTAAATGGCTAACACTATATGAGTAAGGATGGAGAGAGAGAAAAGGCGGTACAGAGACTGTTTCGAAAGGCAGAAACCGAGAGAGGCTTCCGGGCATTCGAATATAACAGATCGCATCACCCGGACAGCCCGGCGCGGCTGAGAAGAAATACTCTCGGCTCAACAGAGCGGCTTACAAAGCATCTTTTCCTGCACGACGATGCGCAGGAGAAACACGTGAAGTACAAGAAAAAAAAAAGGGGGGGGGGGGAAGAGGAAGACGGGGGTGGCCCGTTATAAATTGCACGATTATTCTAACGAACTTTAGATTTGCGATCCGTTCATTCGGTTGCGCGCTTCCAGGCGTATAACGGCGACGAAAAAAAAAAGAAAGGACACGCAGTCGTCACAGCGTCGTTGCCTCCCCCCCCCCCCCCAAGAAAAAAAAAAAACGGTCATGAACGGCAGTTCGAAACTCATCCCTCCGCTTCATCTCTGTACTTTCTTCGTACTGCACTCGTTGCCCCTTCGTTTAGTTTTTTTTTTCTCTCTTTATGTCGAACTCCGTCATTTTCGCTAAAACCTTTCCAGTTGCCTTTCCTCTCGACCTTGTTAAAAATTTTTCCGTGGCGCTCATTTCTGAGCTTGTCCTCCTCTTGAAAAGGAGAGAGCCCCTTCGGCACTCCTTCATGCAGTCCTCATATGGTTCAATGAAAGCGTCCTGCTGTAAGTATAGCGCGAGAAAACTAATGCTCGCCTCCGCCCACTACACGGCGTTACGCCCGCGCATCGCTCAGAACCGGCGGAGACCGGCCCCCGTCCCTTCAACATTTTACTCTCGCGATGCGTCGCCTGAGACGGTTGCGTCGTTATTTCAACACTACTCGTCTAGAGCCGGTTTTATTTCTAACACACAAGCGCGCGCATATATATATATATATATATATATATATATATATATATATATATATATATATATATATATATATATATATATATATAATTCTTGTTCTGTTTCTTTGGTTCACTGCTTCGAGACCAGGCAAATAACGCGATAAACTTTCAAGAAACGACAGAGAGGGGGCGGGGCAAGAGAAAAGTTTCTGTACATCGCTTCACCAATGAGTTCATCACTCTTCCTCTTCTGTCGTTGCAAAAGCGGGGCGCGCCGTTATCAAGCAGCACTAGCAGCAGAGCCAATCATTCGAGCAGTCTGGTGGCTGCTCTGCCACGAGACGAAAAACACGAAGCACGGAGCGACGGGCGACTTTCAATTCTAGCATCGGGCTCTATTTGCCCGCTCCTTGGTTCAAGCTTCGAGATAGAAGAGACTGTCCTGCGCAACCACCCAGACTGCCCCAAAGCAGAGGGAAGAGGAGGCATCATGCAAATGAGCACCCGAAAGATTGGAAGCGGTGAAATGAAGGAACTTACGCGCGGAGAATGGCGCACTGATCTGCTCGATTGGTTTGGAGTGACTTGCTTTCTCGTCATTGAGAAGGAAGATAGCCGGGGACGGAAATGCAGAAAGAAGACAATCGCACTAAACACCTAAGATGACGCGTCGCGGAGGAGACGAAAGAAATGGAGGGGAACTCAAATCCCCGCAATCAACCGAGCGTTCGCAGGTCCAGACAGAACTCCGGTGAGTGGCGCGTGTTCAGAGGAACGGCAAGTTGCAGTGAATCCGCCCATTGGGACGTTGCGAAGGGCACGCGGAACGAGAGGAAACAAGCGAACACGGCAAGTGTAGCAAGAAGGATCAAACGGAAGTGGCATGCGCAGGCGATGAAGATGAAATACGCGATGAGAGAGCCAATCGGATGACAATTGCGGCTGCAGCACAGCGTCGTGTGGCATCCGTATTTTTATTCTTTGTCTTAGAAAGAGATAGAGAGAACGGCCGCTAGTGCGATGGCGCAAACGGTACATGGGCGCAATCTGCCTGCGCCACTGTCTTTTAAGGCCATGATCGAGAAAAGGCTCGCGGGACGCGTTACGTTAGCCACGCAACCTTCGTTCCTTCCTCCGTTTCGCAAGCCGGGGGGCGCCAATGCCCAATCGCGGATCAGGAGGTACCCGGATGACACAAACAAGTCGCGCTCGAACGAAGCAATAGCAGAGTAGTTGCAAAATCGGGGAAACGGGGCTTGTTCGCTCTAGTCGCCCGTCTCGCCACGGCGAGCCGGTACTTAGGTCGACGACCATCTCGCCCTGCTGCGCCGCACCATTATCCGCCCGTGTCTGCATTGTCAAAAATTTGACTTACTTTTTTTTTTTGCACATCCCACCCGGAGTCTGCGCTCGTCTGCTCGACGGATGTCATCGCAGACAGAAGCAGCAGGCTACGAGAACGATGCCGTTCAACTTCCCATCCATCACTCTCGTATCCCAATTTTCCCCTCGTCCACCCCCCCTCCCCCTCTTCTAAGAGCTTTACCGTAGTGCCCCTGCTTTCGTTCCGAGTCGGCCTATTGTAGCTTCGTTGGATTTCTTCAGCAATTGAAATCTGCCACCTTCTCCCTAACATTGCTTCCTGTCCTGCACTCAGGCGATTAAATGAAACGAAATGCCTCCCACATCCTCCCGTCTTATTTATGTTATACGTACGAACACTGCACACACTGCACATACACACAGACGAGAACACATCGTATAGATAGATAGATTGATAGATAGATAGATAGATAGATAGATAGATAGATAGATAGATAGATAGATAGATAGATAGATACGCTTTCGGCCCAGGCGTAGAGCCAGGGCATTTTTTTTTTTTTGCTGAATGAAAAAAAAACTACATAGTTTCATTTTAAGGTAGACCTTCACAGACTGTTGCCCTGTCTGTTCACTCGAGGAATAATTAGGACGGCTCACTGATGTCCAATAGTGGCGCCGTTGGATCACCGATACCACCGTGCTTATTACTGAAACTGACCAACAACACGACAAGGTAAACAAAACAATGAAATTGGGAAGAAATAGGGGCGTCAATTTTTAAGGGACTCTCCAGAGTTGTTTGTATGGAAAGGTACCACAATACAGTGGGCGCACAGACGGCTGAGATATGCCGACTGAAAAAAAGCGCCCTGCAACTACGTTGTACAATAAGCAGCTTAGGTGTACTGCCAGAATTAACGTCACTATGGGGAAATTCACAAATCACTTTACCGACTGTCATTTCCACAGCCAAACAAACATCGCTCACGAATACCTGGCATCCGAAATTCAAGACTCGCGCAATCCACGCATTCGGGAAGCCTACTTAAAAACGAATCCAAGACGAGTTTTTTTTTGCGAGAAACCTCTTCACACCTCTCCGCTACTCGCTCCGAGAAGAAACAAGTGCGGCCTTTCTTAAAGACGACGGCTTACTGCGCGGCTCTTTCGCGAGCTGTAGAGTGGAAAGCGCAGTCTGAAAAGTGGCGTCGTTAATCAGCCGAGACAACTTGCCCCCTTTTGCTGCACTATACACTGTATTCCTTCACAATCTTTTTTTTTTCTTTTTAAAACCCAGAACCGAACGCCGCGATTCTCCATTAATAACCGGCGAAATCGCCACGGCAAGTTCAGCGATATCATGCACGCGCACGACCTAGAAGGAATAAAAATATGCACGTACATATTGTAAAATGAAGGGCGATGCGACACAGACAAACGCATAGGCTAGGCATGAAAACATAATAAAAATAAAAGATACAGGGCCTGGCTGCTACTATCGCCTCTTCACCGCCATAAAAAAAAAAGACGGGGGGGGGGGGGTAGGGGGGCACTTTAATAAGCGCCTGCGATAAATACTCGCCCTCCCACCCCGCTTCAAACTCTTGGCTCACCGAAAGATATGCGCGAACATATTCAACGCAACAGCGAGATTTCAGGAAAAGAAAAAAAAAAGTGCAAGAAAAGAATAAAAGAAAACGCGAAGCGCCCACCACGAGGCTTAAGAACCACTTTCCACTGGACGGCAATAACAAGCGCTGTTACGGACACGCACACACAAAAAAGTTCGAAGGTGAAGACTTAGTATCGGCGGCAGGTCTTCATGATAACAAACTTGGACGAAAAACTTTGCGATCGGCGAGGGGGTTGCATTAGAGGCAGTATGGAAATTCTCTGGACGCGCTTTCACCTTCAGCAAGGTCTCCCTCCAAACCTTCCTAATAAAACTTCAAACGCTTACTATCGCAGAAAAAATAAAAAGAAATAAAAGGCGAAGGGTAGACTGTGACTAATATCCGCCCCAAAACAATAACACACAGCCAATGCGCACGCCGTAGGTTCACCAAACGAAGCGGGGCCACCGCCAGAACGACGTACCGGCGAGGCACATTCGCGAAAAACATTTTGGCAACACAGCGCAGGAATTAAAAAATAAAACAACAAAAACAAGAAAGCAAATACGCACGAGAAAGATAAGGCGGCATGCTAGCTTAGAGGCTGGCAACATTAAAACACAGGCGGCCATTCTTTTCAATCCCCCCCCATTCTCCAGCTTCTCCGCGTTTCTAGGGAGAGCGGCGCAAGCACTTTTAATTTAATTACGTGAGGAGAGAGACTTCCTCGGGAGTTTATTTATAAATCGCGGCTTAATAAGACACAGCCGTTCCCCTGATTTCTCCGCCGCCGTACGTAGCACTCTCCGCCACGCTGCTCGCTGTTTTCATCCTTTCAGCCCTAATTTTTATTTCATCGCTCATAATTCTCCTTCTCACAACCCCGTCTGCGAGTGGCTCGGTTTTGCATCTGGAATCATGAGCTTCGCGCCAGCAAGAGCGAGAGTAAAAAAAAATACGAACAAAAGGAGTGAGAAAAACACGGGGAGAAACAGTGAACTTTTAATTGTTATTTATTCAGACAGAGAAGGGTCCAGCTCCTAGCAGACTCTTCAAGAGCAAGACGCTTTCTAGATGCTCGTTTTTCATTCTTTTTTATCATTTATTTTTAAGCCTTGAAAGGCGGCATGGTATGAAGAGCGAGAAAGAGGGGGTCGAAGCTAGCGCCCAAGGCCCCGCCGCGGCACAAACCATAAACATCAACCCCGCGATAGAGAGTTCTTTCAAGTCAGCCTCCTTGCGCGCTCCGGTTTTGAATTATGGCAGCAGCAACGGCAGCGTAAGGCCGCTGCCACTGTCGTTTCTGCGAAGGCAGAAGCAGCAAAGATGGTGGTGGCAGAGGCTCGCCACTCGCGCTCCTTAATTTGTTTATCAACCCTCTCGAAGAAAAATTGAAGGCCCGCCCAGGCGTTTCCCCCTTCATCTCCCCGCTACGCGCCTCGCACTCCCCCTCTGAGCTCCCCTGCGAAATCCTCTGGACCCCGGCGGTTGTATCACTCACACACACACACGTACATACAAACATGCGCTCGAGCACAGCACACAACAGTGAACGCATATAACGTGCAAGCCGCATAATGCCCCGCAGTATGGCATGAGCAAGATGAATTTTTTTACACTGTTTGTTTGGTCGGGAAAGCTTGCCGTTAAGGTTGAGCTGCTCATGAAAACAACACAGTGATAACGGCAGCACAAAACAAAGATTAGCGAAGAAAGAAAGAAAGAAAGAAAGAAAGAAAGAGAGAAAGAAAGAAAGGACGAGGTATTTTGGCCTGCGCGGCATCAGGCAGGGGTTCGAACCGCGGCGCTGCCCGCTTGGAGCGGAAAGGCCCTCCCCTGAAGTCTCAAGGGGAAGATCCCCAGGGACGCTGCGAATAATAAGAGCGGCTTCCCGCGGACGCTGCGAAGCGCAAACGCGCGCTGCAGGGACGAGCGGGGTAGATTTATCACGGCTTATCCTGCAGATAAAAGCACCACGGGCACTTTTGGCGTTGCTTTTTTCTTTTCGATGTCTGTGCGGTGGCCGCGTTGTTTTTCCACCTTCTCACCATACGGCGATGCTCTGAAAGGCGGACTTCACGGTATTCATTAGGGAATGTAGATGGATGTCGCAGAAGCCGCCCGAGCGTTCAACGAGAGGTACGACTGACCAATGTGCCATTAACAGAATATACAAGTTGCGCGAAGCCATCAGCCAGTTTGAAGCTACTACACACAATTGAGAGTTTTTAGGTGCAAAGAACGCAAACTTTATTCAATGAACGTGCTACACCGGCGAACTGAGCTAAATTTGCGGTATCGTGTTACATATAGCCGCGAAACGAAAGCTAGGAGAAATGAAGGCACGCCTCGATACATAGCGCATATGCGAAAGTCTACACAGTATGAGCCGCATCTATAATAACAACCTTTTTCTCTGCATGCTACAGAACATGTTAAAATTGTAAAATTGCGCTAAAACGAGCTGCCTGAATCAGAAGTTGTAGCAACGACGAACTCGAAATGAAACTACGAGTAAGCCTGGCACGTACCTGGCATCGAGGAACCTGGAGCGGAGGATCATGACGGCTTCGCAGGTGCTCTGCTTGAGCTGCACCTGGATGGAGTTGAACTTCTTGTGGATGATCTGGACCATGCGTTCGATCTCCTTGGGCGTGATGGGACGCGTCCGGCTCTGTTCGCGCAGCAGGTTCATCACGTGCGTCGTGAACTCGTTGCACGCCTGGGTAGAACAGAGCAAAACGACACAGGTTAGTGACACGTACATCCACCAAAAAAAGCGTAGTAAGCATTTCGCGACGAATAGCTGGCTGCGTCTCAACAGGCGGTTCAATAAGGTTTACAGTAGTGCGAGAATACAGGTAATGCAAAACAAATCACGTACGTACAAATGACACGAAGGCTGCGCCACTGCTGTCAAGAACAAGGAATCTGGCCATGTAACTGGGAAAATGCCCTTTCAAAGATGGGTTTGTTGTAAGTGTAGTTGTAAGCCATCAGAGAGCCACAAAATGATGACCCGAACATTATTAAAACCTCAATAAGAACGATCAGGGCACGACGCTACCTAACAAATATTCACAAACATTCACGGAGAACACTGCACATGGGATCAAACAGTTCAAGTAGTTCAGTAGTGTTGATTCACAGTATGTAAAGCTACCTCTACTAAGTTGCTGACATGATGCCAGAGTAAGCAAAGTGCCACCGCAGGCAGCACTGTTTATGCAGCGTTAAAGGTCCGCTTCCGCCGAGATCGGGGTTAAAGGACAACGTTGACAGAGAGGAGAGGACGAGAAGGAAGAGGTGCGAAAAGTTCATACGACACATTCTCGCGTTTCCAGCGCGGTAAAAGAATCGGACTGTAAGCCACATTGAGCAAAGAGAGAGCGCGTTGGCCACTCCGGATGAAAACACGGCAATCTCGAAGCCGCTCACTGGGCGTAGTAGACCAGACTACCCGCGTATGGCTGCGCGGGGGAGGCCTAATCATCGGCGATGGTTTCCATCGGCCGACACAGGCGCGCATAAAGCCAGACGGTGCACGAAGCGGGCTCCTCTCTGCCTCCCCGCTGGCCTTGCAACCCGCAGGGCCCCTTTTATCTGATTGAAACGGGCTGGCCAACAAAGTTCCCGGCGGCCAGTTTTTCCTCGGTGCTGCTTCTGCCCAAATAATAGCATTATGGGACGTGGCCAAACACTGATCGGACGGCCCGTCACACGCCGGGCGTTAAATTCAAACGGACAAGCGGCCAGGCGTCACGCCGACAAAGCAGAGTGTAGCGAAGCCCGCCGCGAAAATAGGTCCAGCCATGGTTAGAGCCCGTACGCAGCCAGTGGCGAAAATGAAGAAGCAAGCGCGAGAGGAGGGGAGATATAAAAAGCGTTAGGCGCCGGTAAATGCTGCAGAGAGCCCGCAACGGCCACGGCCGAGTTCACGCGCCGCCGCGAAAGCCCACCATGCATCCGCGCATTCGGCTTTCCCGCGGCAAGGGTACTAATGCGGGAAAGACAGATTGCGGGGCAGTCGCGGCCCTCGCCGGACGCAGTCGTCCACAAGATTCGAAATGACAGGCAGCGATGCGCATTCGGAGTGTAGCAACTCCAAATGAAGGGGCGACGAGTCTGACACCGCAAAATACGTTAAAATGAAAAAAAGGGGGGGGGGGGCACCGCATTATCTTCTATTAGGCACCATGAGTACAGTGTCGACCTGACGCGCAGCGCTACAACCTACTATGCTACTCATTGCGTCCTTTAGGTTCACGCTGAGAGAACCTCAAAAGCACCGACCTAAGATGTTCTTCAGTTATCTAATGTATTCACTATTGCACCTGAGAGTGAAGGTACATTTATATTTTGTATAAGGTATTTGCTACTACAGAATGTATCAATACTCGCCGTAGACTTGTTCTCAGCAGAAAAAAAAAAAGGTCAGGTATGCACTTCCACGGGTCCAATAAGTTAGCACAGTGTTGTGTTACTTCACTTCCCGTTTTCAGACGTTGCGGCATGTGCATCCTTAAGATCCAGTCGGCCCTGAGAGCAACTAACTATGGAGACATCTATTCCTGTTTCGCCACCTGCACAGGCAACCACCATTAAGAAAAGGAGCAAGCAACTAGTTTAGTCCAACGTGCCATGTCCAATGTCCTTCGACGCGTAGTCAAACAAAAAAAAGCTAGAAAATGGTTAGGAAGACGTGAAACGCGTTATGCGGCGAAAACTAACAACCGATAGAAAAAGGCGAAGGGACAAGGACGAGTGGAAAACAAGTAAACAAATCGGAAACGACTCACAAGCGGCATTCCTTCAGCCGCTTTGAAGAAGCACACGAGAGAGTTGAGGCACCAGAACGAAACGAATAAAAAAAAGGCACACCTTCTCGCCCAGCAGCTTGCCACATCCACCCAGTGAACGAAATCGCCACATATCAAAGGGAGGGAGAAGAGCAGCCATATAGAGAACTAGTAGGAGTAAAGCCCTTTGACCGACCAAGGCCGATACGTGCTTACACCCAGCGTATAGCCTCCGCACACTCAAGCAAGCAGAACGCATAGCTAAATGCGGCTCACACACCAACACCGGACGGCTCCGTCTCGTTCGTTCGTAAGCACCATTGGCCGGACATCACACACGTGACTGCCGTGACAAGTCACGATTGGTCAAGAACTAGAGCTCCCTCCTCGCCGTTGGCTATCATCTGGCTATCACGCATCCATTTTCTACTCGGAGCAAAACAGAGAGAGCCGCAGCGAATGAAGAACAAAAGCGCCGTTTCTTTTTTATCTCACTCGTTCTCTCATTTTTCGATTGTCCTCTGGCTGACGCTTTAGTTGAACCATTTTATCCGCATATACACACAATTTGGCGCAGTTTCTCTGGCCCTGCTCGTTGTCGGCCGCCGTTCGCGCCGCCGTTCAAAGGAGTTGGCCGCCGCAGGGCAGCCAAAGCAGAGAGGAAAGCGCAGAGGGCGTCGTTCTAGGGTTCCGTTTTCCCTGGAAGGCTGCCATTTCCTGGAGGCCCCCTGTTTGTTCGCGGAGACAGTGATGAGTGTGGTAACCATTTCTCTTAATGGGCATCATCTATTACGCGTCCAGAGAACAAGGCTCGCCGCCGCCCCAAGGCGCTCGGGAGGGAGAACTGGAATCGAAAGGAAAGCGGCCTCCTCCTCCTCCCCGCCCTTCTCCATCAAACCTCTTTTCGTCAGCTCGCATCCTGTCGATAGCGCCAGGGCGCCCAGCGACACAAAAGAGACACGGCCGGCCACCGAGGAGGAGGTGGTGGCTAGCTCCACTCTCAACCAGCCCTCCTCCTACGCAGCGAGAATGCCCTCTCCCCTCCCCCACTTTTTTCCTGCCAACCAAACGATCACGCGAACGGACAAACGTACGGCGACGCTGAAAGCTCGCCCGATTCGGCATTTCTCGAGTCCCCTTTTCAGTGTGACCGAGCGAGGAGAGGGAGCTATCACTTTTCACCCTGCAGGCAGCACACACTCTTGCACAACAGCCACGGTTAAATCGGCGCAGAAAACGAAGGCAGGAAAACAGCCAGGCCCATTCGGGCTGTGCTCTCACCGCGAATTAAAGCGCGAGCCCGCCGGACTTGGCCCTCCAAGGGGCGAGCTCAATTCGCTTCGTTATCGTTCCGTACACTTTCACATTGCGAAACGTTGGCGCGCGTCTTTTCAGGGCGAAATGAGGAGTCTAGCTAGCGCAAGTACTTATGATCGTCGGTAAATCGATGCTGCTTATAAGACTCCGTGACAGCCGCATCTAGTAATGCGCGTCCAATTTTCCAGCGACAGGTGTGCGAATTGAAATCGAAGACGTAAAGAGAAAACTGCACTACGGACAAAGTGAAAAGTTTTGAGAACACTATAGTTGACGAGGAGAACTAACGTACTATGCATACACGGTAAAAGATTCAACAAACTAACCATTCGTTGCTTTCATCGTCTGCACTCGCACTAAGAAACCCACTTTAAAGACAAATAGCATTGAGCCGGCTATTGAAATTTGAGGCAACAGACGCTCATACAAAAGAAGTCAAAATTTACATCGCTGCAGACAAATATTTCCTGCAATGTTTTTTTTTTCGAACCGGCAAGTATACGCTTTCTTGCTCAATTTCTTGACTCATTTAGGCCACTTATTGATATTCTACTGCCAGTCGTGTTCTTCTAAGCTGTTAAATTGCGTATAAACTAGAAAAAATACGGGCTCCCACTTTATACATCTCTTTTCTTCTTTTTTTTTCAGTGGCTCAACCAAAACTTGTGTCTTACATTCCCGTCAACTTCCTACCACTTTGGGCACAGCTGCAGCCTTTAACGTCAGAACACGAGCACGGCGAGAAATAACTTCTGCGAAAGAGACAAGCTGATGTACACTGAATAAGCCGTATGTAATTTACTGCGATAGTTAAGTTGCAATGTTAAGAACTACAATTTTACTACATGATGTTTTATTACCTAACCTACCACCATCTTTCCGAAACATACACTATAAATATTCCGCATGAAGCCGACACACATAGGCTGTTGCACTCTACACAATACAAGCAACTGGATACTCGAAGCAAGAAGCAAGACACAAAGACACAATCCACGCCATTAAAACATACACGCAGTACAGAAAAGCAAGACTATCGTGCCAACATAGACGCCCAGAACCAAGAGCGGCCAGCCTTCGAGCCTTCCGGGCTCGCAGTTGAATCGTAAACGCTTCCTCCTCTGTACGCGCATTGCGCGTTTCTACGTCGGCGGGACAGCAAACAGGACCCCGGAGACTGTGACCACGAAGCAATCAATAGATTTGCCCGAGGGTATCGCGGTCAGGCCCCGACAGAAAGCAAAGCTGAGGACACAGAGCAAGCTCAGCGATGGTCGAAAAGAAAAAAAAAAAACTCCCAGAAAATGAGTGCAGTACAAGCAGGACAAACTGTGGACGCAACGCGAAGATCCTTGCCAAGAAAAAGAAACCACAGGCTATCGCAGTGCACGATATAGCCGGACCTCTTCTTATACAAACCGTAAGAATCGCACGTCTTGATAGAGGAAAAAAAAAAAAAAACCGCGGGCTATGGGAAGTGCCGCCGTCGTGCGATTCGGCCAAGGAGAATCGCTAAACGACGCGCCGACGGCGGCAGAGTTTCCGCGCGGCCGTTGCTGAGCCAGCGCACGCCACCCGGCGTTGTCCTCTCCAGAGCACTCCCGGACGGCGTTCGGGCCCGGGGGCGCACTTTGGCCTATCGGCAGTCTCAAGGGTTCGCTCACAGCAGTGGCTATTTCTCTCTCTACCGCAGCGGCCGGCTAGTCAGCGGGACGATGCTCCCCGGAGCGTTTTTGAGCGGCAGTCACGCAACTTTTCCGGAGCCTCTTACCGTTTGGCAAGAGAATCGTTCGTGCCCACTGGTAACGGAAAGGTTGAAAACAATACGAAGAGAAAGCAGGAATGCTACGGGCGAGCAGCCGGATCGCAGCTACTTCCAACATTGAATTACTGCCATTACGAGTTCGCAAATCAAAATTTTTCGAACATGTACACGAAATAGGGGTAACCACTTTTACGGAATTGCTGGCTGACAATTCTGCTACTGACACATTTTCACTTGTGAAATACCTTACCTAAGGATATGTGGAACACAATGCCAGGCTTTCCAAACTATGATTTATTGCGCAACCCCTTTCCTCTTCGACGTACGTTGAAGCGAGCAAGGTATCTAGTCATCACAAGTCGACTGAAGGCGGGCGGAGTCTCACTTAAAGAAGTTATTCCTACTGTATTGTTTCTTTCTAGAAACGGCTTCGATCGTTAGCTGCATGTTACAGTTCACCAGAGAGCGCCAATCCGCACGGCAATGCACCTACTCGAGTCCACAGCAGCGCCAGCAGCCACGGAACGGAGAGAAATCTCGCAGGTGCAAGCCGAGCATACGGGAGGTCTACGGCAGCAGCCAGACGAACGGTAATAAAAAGCCGCCGAAGAAGCAGCAGCAGCAACAGCGCCGGATGCTGCAATACGGTAGCGAGGCCCGGGTCGTATTCGCAGCCCACGTCGTAAAAGCGCCGACCTCCCATTTCCCGTAACAGTCGCGGCGGTTCGTTCGCCAGCAACGGGCAGGCGAACGCACGCAGAAGAGTTTTGCTCTTCGTTCGGCCACCCGGGCCCTCGGTTTGAGACGCGCAGTAACGACACGGGGCGCCCCGAGCAAACGACCCTATGATCGCCGCCTAATGCCGATCGAGAGGGAGGGTGGCAGCGTCCGCAGCCGTGGCACCCGCGATTACCGCCTGGCAGCGACGGGTATAACGACGGCTTTCGAACAGGGCGATACAGCGGGGACGTGGTGCCCGCTTCAATTGGAGAACCAGGCCGATGATGATGTCCGCGGTTACGCCCGATTGCCGCCGAGTATGGTGGCCTTTTTTAAAAGAGAAATGTAGGCCACGAGGTCAAAACGGCTTACAGTCTGTTCTTTCCTACATCTCGCTCTATCATCGCACTCATTACAGGCACATTTTACTGTAACAGATTGACGCCGAAGGTAGATTGACTAAACGCGGCCTACGCTGTGCTCGCAAAAGAGCGCTGCATATACGCAGACAGAATACGCCACGGGTAGGCGGCCGTGTAGAGGCACGAGAGTAAAATATTGCGCTGATATAGCAAAATCTGTTTTAATGGTTCTTGCGTCAAGCCCTCCACAGCCCCTGTTGAGCTTCTATTCCGTGCACGGAGCGCCAGTAGTTGGTTAGAGCGCGATTTTCGACCGGGTATCACGACTAAATGGCGGTGTTACATAGCGACCTGTGACTTTTTACATGGCACCCCCCCCCCCCCCGTTTCTTTTTGTCTCGCATAATGCGCGGCTAACGATGCTCCGCGCACATTGTATTTTAACCTGCTTCGCAAAAGACAACGAGGCCTTGAACGTTCTTGCTTTTAAAAAAGTCACCCGAACACACAGCTGGAGCAGAGCACCAATTCATTAAAATTCGTATGCAATTAACCTAACTTCGAAAACAAGTACGTCTTTTCTCGGTGGCGCGCGCACATATACTATGTAGCATGCACCGTATGAAATGATCCATCACGCGGTGCGGGCAACAGAGTGCTCATCTCTTTCTAGAGCTGGCAATACAAAAGGTTGACCGGACGCATGCGAGTAGTGGTACCTTCATCCCTTCTGACAGTATTTCGAGATGGCAGATGGGCGAAAAATAAACAAGAGAGAGAGAGAGAGAGAGAGAGAGAGAGAAGAGAGAGAGCTTGCGGTGCTGTCTGGAGCCCGAAGCTTCACCGCCCCTCCACCCCCTAACTCCACACCGCAGTACAACACCACTGAGACGCTGAAACACGCACGTAGAAGCGGAGCGTTGCGACGGCACACTGGCACGGTGGCGAAACGCAGCACGAAAGAAGCCAGCATACCAAATGCTTTCAAGGGGAGTGAAACAGATGCCTATAAGTAGGAGCGCAAAACGCGCCTCTTCCTACATTCGCAGAGCAGAGAGACGTCGGCCCGCTGGCTAGAGAAGCGAAGGCAGGGAGCAGGAAAGGAGCAGAATCAGCATCTTCCGGAAATTAGCGAGAGAAGCCGGTCGGCGGGGACGTGCTCAAGAGGAGGACGCCATCCATCACGGGACACAGGCCGCCGCCACCGGCTGCCGCTGCTCGGCGTCCTCTTCTTAGGCGCGCGCCTATGCACACAGCGACGGCCGCGAAGAGCAAAAGTAAGAAGTCAGAAGCAAAATGGGAGAGAAATAAAAACAACGCCTGTTCCCGCAGGCAGCACACACGAACCGAGATCTCCCCCAGTGGGTGGGAGGAGGGAACAACGCGCACGCCTAGCTGCCGAAGAAGCTGCGCACAAAACGGCACAAGCAAGCAGCAGCGTCGAAAGCTGAGCGAAAACAGAGTAAGTACAAGGAGGACATTTTACGTAAAGGGGGCGAAGAATTAGGAGACCAGAGAAGAAAACAGGCAAGGAAGCAAGCGCCCGTCGCAGAAAGCGAGACAAAGACGGCCCGCCGGAGGGAAGTGGGGAAGGGATACCCATCCCTTCGATGCTAGTCAAGAATGCGGGATGAAAGGGAAAATTAAGAGCCAAAAAGCGGACGGAAAAAGAAGAGCCCTGTCTGAGACACCCTCACTCTGCCCCTAAACAAGATGCAAACAACGCCCCCATTCAAGGCGAAAGACACCTTCCACACTCCCGCGGCTGCTTTCGTCACCCTTTTCATCGGCCTGCTCAGCGCCACTGTTTTTTCCCCTTCCTTCTGTCGCCGCGCATTCCCAGCGCAGAGAGAAATGAGCGGAACGACACGGCGGCTATTTGACAGTCTTGTTGCTTTGTTTGCCTCGACAGCATCCCTGACAAGTTTCCGATTAGCGCCACGCCGTTCCAGTGAGCTGCCACTTCGGCTCCTTTTGTTTTACGCTTGCTTCGTCACTCCCTCGCAAAGTTAAGCGTGGCACGAGCGCACTTGAGGGGAAAAATAAAAAAAAATCCCATCGGCGCGAGTTCCAACAGAAATCGGGACTTGTCGCAATGCGCTGCGACAACGACGAAAAGGCAGCTGGAGGGACGAAAAGACGACCGCAAAAGTGACGCGTCACAACTCCAGGAGAGAGCCAACCATCACGAACACTATATGCGACGAGACGGTCGTTACACGTATAGGGATAAGAGCATCTACGAGAGCGAAAGCATCCCTCTAGATACTCTTTTATTTAGCGACCAAATGCATGGCATGAACCACCATTTCTTCACGGATATATATTTCAATCACATGAACAGCAACTATGCAGGGAAAAAAAGAGTTTAGCTAGATTGAGAACTACGGGAAATATAGAAAGAGAAACACTGCGTACAGATACCTTTCTCGTCACGTCATGGACGCAGGTTCATAACGTACTCGTACCCAACAGCTGGCTTTGATTACGTAAAAGGCAGCATAATGTCGTTGCGATTTACCTGCTTCAATATGATAACAACGCGGCCGAGACGTTGTTGGCCTCCGTGCGTCAACAACTGAAGCAACTGGGCGCAATGAACTGATACCTATTATTAATATGGCGTCACAATATTTGCATCCCACTATGCTGTGCTCTTAAACATGGCAGTTTTAGCGACGTGCAGTGCAAGCTCAAGAGTTTCCCATGAATACACCTGCAGAGAGAACTGAGGCGATAGTGTCTACTAGAGGTGCTACGCACAGCGCTTCAGCCAGCATCGGAATGATAGGCAGTATACACAAATCTGTCTTCGTTCTTGCGGCTCCATTCGGCTCCGTGTGGCCCAAATCCACTTTGCCGCAAGATTAAGTACAAAGGTTTAGCAGCTACGCTTCTCCACCTTGGCTCACCAATTCAAAACGGCTCACGATGTCCACAACGGTCCATTCTTTCATTCGAAACAAAACGAAAACACAATAAGTGAAACCACCAGCGCGTTCGAAGCCAGAAGCACGAAGACTAGGCAAATCTGTGCACTACCCACCACTACCATGGCAGCTGAACGATCGCAGCGCCAGAGTTGATTTTTAGGAAACACTATACGAGTGCAAAGTGAGTTCGCCTATTTTCGCCTAGTCTCGTCACACCTGCGATTGCCAATTAACCAAATGAGATCAGAAAGAACACACACATTTTATTACTTCGGTCGCTCTCTTTATCTCTCTCCTAATTGGTCCCCCACAAAGCAGAGCAAAATCAAAGGAATCAAGGCGCTAGCAGCGCCATGAGCGAGATGCGTAAGTTATAAGTACGTGTAATGGTTAGGGCTTTAATATAATAAAATAAATAAAACACCGACGCGTGGGCGGATGAGGGCGGGTTCGGCGATCGCAAGAGCACAGGAGCATCGATAATTTACGCCTTGGTTCTAACGAACGAATGTGCTAGGCCACCAATCGTTCCACTCGAAGGAGCGAGACCGGCTCTTCTTGCGGGCTCCCCCGGTCCAATTAGTTCACTTTTCTTTTTTTCGCCGCTGCTTTTTGGATCTCGTGGCATAATAACCAGTATCAATTAGCGGGGCACCCGAGCCAACACGAAGGATAATAACACACCACGAAACCAGCTAAGAAAGACAGCGCGAAAAAAAAAAAAACGTGGAATAAAAAGATAGAATTAAAAACGATGCTGCTCTTCAAGAACACCGTGCATTAATGACGGATAGCGTTCGGACCTCAAGGGGGGGGGGGGGGGTCATATTTTCTTGAGCACGCCGTTTTTCTGTTACGGTTTTACTGTTTTGGTGCCTGAACTGGCAGAGCTAGGCCCCGTCTTCCTCGTTTACCCTTTAATCATTCTTCAAGACGAGCAGACTACCAACTACGCTTGTCAGATCGTGACAGGGGACACGATGTAACGTGATAAAAAGACCATCATTACCCGGCTCTTCGATGATCACACTGATGACTAAATCAAAACGACCTGTAATTGATAAGTACTTTGCGCAGCATATAGTGAAGAAAGAAAACTGCATTTTTGGAACAAGCGTGGCAGAATTCGCAAACTAACTTGTCGTTTTTTTTTTTTGCTAAGTGTAGTTTTTTGCCATAGAGAGCCTACAGAGTGGTTGGGAAATGCCGAGGACGCGTCCAAGCAAGCGTTTCTTCAAATGCACTCAAGCCGAACCGTGAAATTTTACGCAGTAGATCCTCATATGCTGATGTGGATCAGCTCCCACAAGCTGCACTTCTCCATGCCTCGCCACTAACGCAGCGCCAACGAAGGCGCCAGCGATAAACGCTGAACGTAGTAGCAGCAGTAGTAGTAATGTGGCAGTAGTTTCAGGACAGAGAAATGCGTTAATTTGTGCAACCCATAGGAAGGAGTCGCAGCTCAGGCGTCTAGACTCAGCACGAAACAGTTGAAACACTGGCTCCTCTTTTGGCCGCATCGTCCCCCCCCCCCCCCCTAAAAAAAATAACGGCAAGTGCCCACCGCACCTGCTCACGTCTCCAGCCCGCTGCACAGCAACCGTCGGCAAGAAATCGCCACAGTCTGGCGCCCGCGCATCGCACCATTCAGGAAAGCGGATATATTGCGTACCACACAGCGAGCAGCCCGGGGCGGGCATCGGGGGTAGTTTTCACTTCAGCGCCAGTCCCGGTCGGCCACAAATCACGTGGCTTCCAAGCACACGAGCAAAGCACTCCCCCCCCCCCCCCGCCCCCGTCTGACCACCGCGCGTGGGAAGGACGGCACATTAGAAGCACCTGCGCGGCAGAGACGCCACCGCCTCGTCGCGCCGTTATGAGCAAAAACCCTAAGCACCGGACACGGTTGCAGCAGGCACTCGGTCCGTCCGCGGGCTGAGCTCGCAAGTAAGGAAACACGCGGCCAAACAAACCAAGCTCCGCCACTGCAGGTTTACAAACTTCCCCATCTGCGATGAGGGGTGCGCAACCCCTCGTGCACCGACAACGCGAGTTTTCGAAACGGATTACGCTGCGCACACCACTGCAAGCACCGGAGCCAGCATGCGTACACACTAACAGCGCTCTGTGCAATACTTTACTTTTTTGAGCTACGTTCAAATGATGCATCTTTTGTACGTTTGCGTTGCCCCACTCCCACAGCTGCACCGGAGCCCACGACGCCCAGCAACGCATTCGAGCTTCATAACGCGGACTCACTATGCCGAGGCATATAAACAACCCGACTGAAACGATAGAACCACGCTGCAATGTGTGCTAATGAATAAACTCTTAATAACCATTCATTAAAGGAGAGAGATATTGACTAATATTCGTTAGAGGTGAACAAATCTTCGGAAAACGCGACAGGTCTCACACACACACACACACACACACACACACACACACACACACACACACACGCACACACACACACACACACACACACACACACACACACACACACACACACACACACACACACACACACACACACACACACAAAATGAGAACATTAACTGCCAGCTGAATGGACACAACAGAGTCAGAGGAGCGGGCACAGGTCTAATTTAGCGATGAAAGCCAGAATCCGTCTCGCTCAATGTGGATTTATTTTCGGAGCACAGCCAAGTGCAGTCAAAATTGCATTTGTTTCGGTGGCCTACTTAGGTAGCAGAGCCGCAAAGAAAAAACAAAGTACTGAATTTGTTGGAAGCGAGACAACGCGAGACATAAATTTCAAGGTCGGTCACCCAAACAGCGGCTCATATTAGTTATTCAGACGCAGCCGGCCCGGGCGGGGCAGACCGAGCAACCGAGCAAACCCGAGTGCTTTAACATGAGCACGCACATATCTTACACCTCACTGCGAGTAGAGTTTCTCATGCATCCCACTGCCTGAAAGTTCCGGCTGGCGCAGCAACCTTCCACCCACCCATGCATAAGAAGCAATGTTTGCTAGAGCGTCAAGAAATGAAATATGCCCCAACACTCCATGTGGCAGGAACAGTCGAAGACGCTAACCAACCGCAGCGGTGTAGTTTGCCCCGCTTCGCTTTGAGACAGGCCCGTAAATACGGAGCTCGTTTCGGTGCGGATACGGCAAGCAGGTGCAGGACCCAATCGCGATAAACATCTGGCACCAGGTTCGCCGGCGTACAGCGAAGCCCACACCCTGACAGAGGTCTAGAGTATACTGCCTGTGACTACACAGTTAGCGCAAGACAAAACCATACTACATACTTGGACTGTTCGGAAGTTCAATCGTACGTATACATGCGACCGCGCGGCGGCAACAATGGAGTTGCAGCCCAACCCGCGCGTCTATGCCGCGAAGAGAAAGCAGCACTATAAGCCTAGACACACTCGAGCTAGCAGACGAGAAGCCCAAGACGCGCGTAAGTCGCAGCTCATTTTTCACCACGCAGAAAAACCAGAAGGCGCTGCAGCTCTCCTCTCTCGCGTCGCACGCGCCATAGCCGGGGCCTAATCAAATCGCGCGGACCGCGGAGAAACGAGCTGGCTCCTCCGAAAAAAAAAAAAGAAAGCCGGGAATAAACGAAACC
This sequence comes from Rhipicephalus annulatus, assembly GCA_013436015.1. NCBI lineage: Eukaryota > Metazoa > Arthropoda > Arachnida > Ixodida > Ixodidae > Rhipicephalus > Rhipicephalus annulatus. The sequence continues at coordinate 161,071 of WOVY01002438.1, read as the reverse complement.
GCGGTAAACGAAGGCACGAGAGCGCGCGACCACGAAGTAGGAAGCCACAGGCTCCGGGCCGCGTAACAAGAAGCGCGCGCCAACACAGCTCGCACTCCGCGGCCGTCGGCACACGACGCGATGCAAACAGGGAAGAAGGGCAGTGTAATGAGCTCCTTCGGCGACGCGAGTCCCCTTTGCTGGCAGCAAAGTCGCCCCATCAAATATTCAGCGCCCGCTTCGCGCCGCGCGATCAAGTAAGGCCATTAACTGGGCCCCGAGATGAATGCGTCCCCAGCGGCCGACATCGGCTCCCGTATGTGCGAGCGCACGTGGCGCCGCCACTACTATGCACGCCAGGCGGGAGAAGAGAGAGCAAAAAGCCAGCCGAGAAGGCGACGCTATGGCGGGGGTGTCACCGAGCACGCGGCGGCAGAAACCCCTTTCGTACCGGAGGGTCTCAATCTGGCAGGCACACCTACAGCAAGAACCGTTGCGCACCACCCACATTATGCCACCTAGTCCTCTATGCACCGTTCCACGAGCAGCGCCGTACCCGCTGCGGTAGCACGAAATGGAATAAGAAAAGACGCAGTGTAAGCACGCAGTTGACGCCCAACCAGAGCACCTAGGCGAAAGCACCAGCGCCGTTTCATCCACTCTATCGGCGTCCTAGCGAGAAGCGCCACGCCGAGCCCATTAAATTTTCAATCGGCGCACGCCTAGGCTGGGCCAGGCCGACGGTTATGCACCGAGGACGCCAACGACGGCCAAAAAGGGGCAGATAGAGGCGGTTAGCCACCGCATCACCCGACGCCGAGGCTGCCGTCCCCAACGACTTTCGTATCTCACCCCCTATTGAGCTTTTTTTTTCTCTTTTTTTTAACCTCTACAAGCAACGTGTCACGGAGAGCGTGAACAGCAACACTGAGCGGCTATACATAGTGTGGCGAGGCGAGAATGAGGACAAATACGAGGCACGCCTGCTGTGTTACAGCAACGAGTTAACTCCGACAAAGAGATACGGCCAACGCAAGGCGCTTTCATTTGCAGGGCACGCGCGCCGTCCATAAATACGAGAACAGCGCGTGCGGTAGGCGGCGGCACGCGCCGTTCTGATAATCCGCGCAGTTCATTCGTGCACGTACGAGGCTAAAGAGAAGTTGCGATGCAAAAGAAGACGATGCGGGGACGCGACAAACGTGCAAGACAGGAAGCCTTCCCTTGGTCGCAGTTTTCGTGTAGCACAAGGCCCTCTGCTTCACACATCAGAGTCCCATGCGAAAGAAACTTGCCTCAGCTTGGCTCTGGTAGGTTTCTAGAAGTGTCGCGAGTACGAGCGCAAGTGTTCATGGCGTTTCTCAACCGAGGAGAGAATGAAAGAACCTAGCACACGCATGGAAGAATATACTTGTGAAAGCACGAAGAACAGCGAGTCATCATAATGGAGGGAACCACTTGTGAAGGCACATCACAAACGATGGAATTTCGGGGTCGCGAATGAAAGCAAGGTATTCTTTTAGTAGACACAGGAGTGGTTTAGGTAACCCCCGAAATCAACCTCGGTTTTACAGGAACGCGTGCATGATTACAGCACGAAAGAAGATAGGTTGATGAATAGACAACAGGCTGTTGCTGAGGGATACGGACCGCGTCGCAATCTTGGGCGCATAAAAAAAAGACACTAATGCAAAAAGGATACCAAACAAAACGTCAAGAAAGTCGGTATAGAAGAGAGGGAAACGGGTGAGGGAGAGAGCAGGGAAGCGAGAGGCGATCGGTGAACCCTTGGGAAGAAATAAAGCGCAAACGCAAGGAATGAAAAAACAAATAAACAAAAACAAAGCACGAAGGCTGGGTATAGTGAAAGGGGCAGCGGCCAGCAGTCATGCAGAGAGCCCAGAAATCCATTACCGGACCGTTCTTGGTTTTTACTAGTTTTCCTCCGCTTCTTCCCCAAAGGGCAGAGACGAGGAGGAGAGGTGGGCAAGAGGCATTTCCCAGCCACAGCAGCGGCTTTTTTTTCTCGAGAGAGAGCGCGTCGTCATTCGGGAAAGAAAGCCCTTGGCCGCCCTCACCCCGCCCAGGGTTACGAAAGATTACTCGTAATCCATCCAAAGTTTGGACAGATCCAGCCGGGCGGGCCAGCCACCGAGCACAGCGAGAAACCCCAGAGAATAATGATAAAGAAAGAAAGAGGGCGCAACCCCGGAGGCAATTTCAGCTCCTCCGACCGCCACGGGTGGCGGCGAAGACGCGAGAGACCGCTCGTGCCCGCCAGGCGTTAGGGCAGCGGATGCGCGGCTGCGGGGCTGCTGCCCAGTTCGCCCGGCGGGGAAAGCAATCCGGATGCGCCACCTGAACCGCGGGCGACGGCCGCGATACGACGACCGCACCAGCGGCAGAAGAAAGCTCACCACAAACGCTAGGTCGACTCGTTTTCCGCTGTCGAAAACTAGCATCGCCCGACACTGCAAGCGCCAACTTCCAAGTCAGCGCAAAACGAGCCGATCTAAACGAGGCGCCGTTCGAAGTGCTGGGAGAGTTGGAAACAAACCCACGAAAGCTCTAAAAAACAAATATATCGAGAAATCAATCTGTTCTTTTGCAGTCAAGCTCAATTAGAAACTAAACGTGAACACGCAAAAATAATAAAAATCTTCGTACTCGGCAACATATGGCACAAAATTACTTCGGATACGGCTATATGAGAACTGGTCTATTTGCATATTCGTCTGAACTATGCGTAGAATAATCAAGAATGTCAAGATCTCGAACGAATTCAACAGAGGTACAAGTATGGAACGCCGACCATAAATCAGCGCGCGATATTTCAGTTCGTTCATCGGCCAATTCTAGCACGTCTGAACTAGTCGAAGTAGCAATTCGACAATGAAGTCTCTAAACGAAAGTTTGGTTGGTTACTTGCAAAACAAAATCGCTACAGATATCGCTCAATTGTCTGCATATAACTGGACAAAAGAAATAAACTAGGTAGCAGTTAGAACCCATCCAGGGAACAGCTAAATTTGAACAACGCGATTTCGAGCTCTCAACGAGCAACATCAGGAACAATGTACACGATGAGTCACTACAAGAAGTCAGTATAAAATATACACAAAAAAAGAAGGTGCGCCCGGGCTTCCTAAATATATGCCTTCTGGCTATACTTTAGTCAACCGCAGTACGCTACGTCAGCAGGCCGCTCTAAATTCTGTTGGAACAACAATCGAGTCACCGTGAAGCAACTTCAGCTATGTTGTCAAGAGGCAGAACTAGCACATCAGTCACAAGAACGAGTGCCTCTCCAAGTTATCGATCGAACCCTACTTGGAGGATGAACAATAGCCAGGATACTTCAACACGCGGTCTGGAAGAGTCAGCGAAACATTGAAACAAAGCGCAGATCGTACGAAAAAGTCAACTTCCAGACAACTCAAACTTACTGAGAGCTGAAAATCCCGCATTGCGAGAGCAACGCAAAAAAAGAAAGGTGACAGAAGCGGCGGGGATGCATGAAGCAGAATGGCGGAGGGCGGTTGACCTTTCCTGTCGTTAAGAGAGCAAGCAGAGTTGTAGCGAGCGCTTCTGCGTCGAAGAACAGCGGCGAGGCCGAGCGCGTACGAAGGTGCTGCGGCCAGAAGCATATCGCGGTGTTGCCGAGAGTCGGGCATCCGGTGCGCTCCTTTCCCCGCTCCTCTTCGCAGCGCAACCTCATCGCCTCTGGCGCATTCCCTTATCACATTAGGGACCAACTCGCATTAATCCGATTGGCCCGAGGCGAGCGAATATTCTCCGGCCAAAGGAGGAGAAGAACCCGCCGCCGGGAATTCGGCCATCCGCCACTTCGGAAACACAAGGGCGCCTGGCTTGTGTGGGCGCCACAAGAGGCGCACCGTTGAGCGGGCTTGCTTATGGAGGGCACACCAATGCGCTAATGGGTTGCTGCTGCCGGACTACAGTGGTGTTATCTCCTCAACGCGTCTCTTCGTCCCCGCTCGGTGGGCGCGTGGCCAGAAGCGAAGAGTGTCCAGTGTCCAGAGCCGGGGGCATAAAGCGACCGACTCGTCGCGATAAGGGACAGAGATGCGCAGACGACCTCGGAAACATACGCTTCTAGACGGCGAAGTTCTCGTTACACATGGTGGAAATAAAATAATAAGAATATAACGGGTGCTGCAGGCGCTCAAGACGACGAAATCCCGCTCACGTACGGTTTAGACTGACGATGAGCACGACCTAGATGAGTTGACGAAAGAGATCTTTTTTCTTGCACACTATGACTCAATTCAATTATCACTAATTTGCAGTGCAGCACTGATCTATTCTTTAGGTGATCAATTGATCTATTTTTAGGTCATTAAGGCCCACGCATTTAGGCTCAAACCACAAGGTTTTGTAAGAGTCGCATTGTTTCCCCCCCGGGCGACGTAAATAAGGTTTCCATAATCTGAAATCAAACACAACCCTACATTTTACGTTTGCTATTAGCGCAGCAAGTTAATGAACGTTGAAACGACATAATATTCGAACAAAAGCGAAAAGTAGAATGCTAGACAAACCCCGGCGAACCTCAAGATTCGCTCGCTACTTGCGCGTCACCTGCTCCCCTTTGATGGTCGCCTGCAGAGCGTGCTTCTCTGCACGCTAAGCTATGATGCGGGAAAGCTTGCGGCAGAACACGAAGGGAACGGTTCCAAATGCGGTAGGGCAACGCGTAGTACAGGAAACTTGTAAGTGCAAAGCTCGAGTAATGGTGGTCTTGAAAAGCAATTTAAAAAATGCATTGGTGAGATCTCAGTGTCGATGAAGGTCGAAGTTACTTATGAGAAATGGTGACTAATAGGGGGACGTAATAAACACGGAACTTCTGCACAAGCGGAAAGCTCCCTGACGTATGTACGTGCTTTACACTGAAGTGAAGATGTGATGGTAACAGTGGGGGGCGATGTAACTTTCTGCTACTGTCAGTGCGTGCTTCTTATTACTTCATTTTGTCCAGGAGTTTCTCTCGGAACAAAGGCCCATGAGTCACCCAATCAGATATGGCAAACCGGAGACAGCTCTCGTCGTATCACTCGGTATGGATAAAAGACGCGCCAGTTTCCGGCCGGCATCACTCCCGGCCAGAGAATTCTCGTTTTATTTCTCGGCCGATGAAAAAAAAAAATGAAAGAAAACTTCGCCAGCCAACTCAGGCGCTGTAAGAAACGAATGCCGGGAGCAAATGAATAACAAGAATAAAGAGCAAGAAAGTACCACGCGAGTGGACGGGGCCCGATGTCCGGCCAGGACACTGACCAGAGCAGCATGAGGGCGGCAAGAAAACGTGCTCCGGAGAATGGTCCATTTATTTCGAGCCCATTAGCGCCTTGGCGAGTTCGCCTCCGTGCGCGCGCGCGCGAGCAGGGCGACGCTGACCACGCCAACGGCACCGCAGCAAAACGGAAGCACAAGAGAAAGGAAGAGAAAAAGTGAGCAAAGAAAAAAAGCTAAACAAGCGCGCACGAAGCAACGCCGCGTCAGCAGACTCCGTCAAGCGTGCGTCGTCGCTGGACACTGGTCAGCGTCCAGCAAGCGTCACGGGGAAAACGAAGTACGCAGATACACAGGAGAAAGGGGACCGAAAAAGAAAGGAGAGAGTCCGGAAAAGAGGAAGCGGTCTTCTTCGGAGCAAAACAGCAAGCTAACATTACACGAGTAGACGGGGCCAGAGAGTCCATTCTGGCAGGACGCAGCGAAATCCAAAGGCTGCGTAGCGGGCAAGAGAGCCAGCGCCACATCAGCGAACGTCAGCGAAGAGGAAGGGCGAGAGAGGGGGGAATGCTAGTCCGTCTCCAGACTGGCCCACCCATCAAAGCGAGAAGTGGCTGACGCTGGGATGCGCGTGGCAAGTCCAGCTGACTTGTCTCCTTTTCATGCTTTGTTTTCTTTTTTTGTTTTGCGCGCAAAGAGAAGGCCCGCTACCGACGAAGAGGTCAAGTGGGACGTGATCAATGGGCAATCTGCGGACGCCAGACAAACGGGACCCTAATAACGCCGTGGCGTCCTCCCAGCAGCGACACTTAACGACAGAAAGGGAGCAGCGCCTTCAAAGAGGGGTGTGTGTCCACTAGCCGCGAGTCACCTAAAAGGCGCCGCACAGGGACGGACCCCGTGCTTTACCACCCCTATCACTAACCGAGCGAACGCGTAAATCGAGGAGCGCTCGCTGGTCGCACGAGCCACCAGCGTTAGAAGCATGTGGTGATCGCTACGAGCCAGAATTAAGACATTTGGGCTCGTTTGACAAAAGTTATTCCCGAGAAAGAAGTCAACTTTACATTTTTCCAATTGACGCCCAGTTCGCTTTTCTCGTACGCCTTACTGACGGCAGGTTAAGCCTGCACCAAAATATGCGCTTTTAAATAAATACAACCTTCCATGCCAAGTTTGTGAGTCAAGGCGAAACTGGCGGCTAAGCAACCCGACGAGTCTGGTTACCTAAATGAGCATTCAAGAAACTATCGCATTTTAAAGATCGCATCTTCCGAGTACACGCATTCATGTCGAAGGTTACTTGTACGTACGTTTATTATAAAGACTGCTTCGCACTAACCAATTACACGTCAAAGCGCTCGATTGCACGAACAGTTTCGGGGTCAGCTTTTATGCCACAGCATGACGCATGCTGTAAGAGACCCACGTCAGACAGCGAGTTTGATGCCCTTCCGACCACCAGCACTAGCCGCCCACTTAAAGTTTCCCATTCCAGACCTTTAGGAGAGTGTGCTGGAGCGCTACCAGACGGTACTTCAAGGCAGAAGAGAGAGATAGGCGCCTCTTGCAGTTGATAGCGAAATTATACACGAATACGGGAACTGTGAGGGCTCCTAACGACTCGGCTTAATCCTTGATGCGTGACGTCATACCTCGAACGTTCCAAGGAGAACTGTCCGGATCACCGCCTTGGCCCGCTTACCAGTGTTATCTCACGAGCAACGAAAAGACCCGAAGCTGCCACTGTAGCTGCGGCTGCAGCATCCACGGGTAGTTAGTTCCAAAAGGCGTGGGGGAGGGGTACGTAAAGTAGCATCGGCACACTGCAGCAGCAGGAGGGCGGCTATCGAGCAAACAGAACACATGCAAGCGGCCCAGCCGAGTGGGGATAGCGCGCACGGCAGCGGGAAAGTCAAACACGTTTCGTCCCTGCGCGTCGTCTCGTGACCGTATGTGTATATATATGCACGCGCGCGCGCGCCCGTACAGGAATCGATACACGACCCAAGTGCAAGGGCGACGTTCTGCAGGCGGGACGACGACAACGGATGGGCACGGAAAGCGAAAGCTTGTGCGAGAAGAGGGCACACGTGCGTATCGTCGCGCGAAAGAAGCACGCCCCCTGTGCTCACTGCTCTCTTTGCCGGAAGGTGGTGGGTGCAGGCGAGCGTCCGAGGCGGCGCGACGAAACGTGACTCATGGCCCGGGGCTCATTTACATGCTAACAAGCCACGCGCCACTCTCCGCGACGGTTCCGTGAACGATGCACGTTACCGCTCATGGCCCACCGCGCTATTACACAAAGCAGGCACGACGGTATACGCACGAAAGGCGACAAAGACGGCACAAAATCAGCAAGAATAAAATATGCGCGGAGGAGACTAGGAACCGAAAAGGAGCGTACTCCCACACATAGAAAAAAAAAATGTTATTACGAGGCTATATTGTGGAGCGTGGACGGTCGCGTGGAATGACGCTCGCTACATGAATTCAACGCCGCATGTACACAATGCCTTAGATACACTCTCTGGCAGGTACCACGCCATATTCGCCCCGTCATCAAAGCAGGCTTCTAGAAGCTGTGCGGCTGGTTTTGCTGTTATGCATTATGAGCACGAAAGTCGAAAAATCCTTCCACAGAGTCACGTTGAAACGAGATTTCGCCAAGAAAATGGGACACTAAAAGGATGAAAGGGTGCATAATGAAAACGTGGGCGCAACTGTTATCATTCAATACACCCCAAAAAAGCCTCAGACATCACCTTCGAAGGTGAAGCGCTTCATGTGCAACAAAATAGAGTAATTATAACGAACTGTGTTTCGTTCGTGCGTCGCGTGAGTCATACTTGTCAGCAATCAGCTGATTACGCTGCCCTTTTCAGAAAAAAAAAAGCACGGGTTTCTCCGCATACGACCACGTACGATCATACCACAGACTCGATCCATGCGGCAGGAATCGAATAATTAAGCAACCGAGGAGCTACCACCAAGCAGCTACCGGGGCCACTCGATCATTCTTTACAATCTGCCACACCAAATAAAGAAAAAAAAACTTCGACTGAGGAGTACGGACGCCTATACGACGCTTGTGTACTTAGACGACGGAAGATACATGAAGTCTAATCGTCTTATTTTGTCTTTTTGTAAATTCCGGCTGTGTAAAAATCAATTCTGACACGAGAAAAAATGAAACACTGCTTCAGACCGATTCCTCATTCGCTGTCATAGTAGATAAACAGCACAATACAACGAAGGCAATTGCGCTGTTTTCTACTACGATCGCGTACCAACGCGCTGAAGTTGATACGATTTCAAAGCTAGTTCGCTATTACAATACGTTGCAAACCCAAGCCCGTATGCTGTTTTCTTTTCAACTTGTTGTTACATATATGTGCAATATGTCTACAGCTTCTTTCCTATTGCCTTCCCAGTTTAACGCAGTGCGCTCCCATTTCAGTGTCAGAATGGCGAGCTCTGATAACTCTAACCTATGCACTGTCCACCTATAGGAGAAACACGGCGACAAACCTTTTTCGAACGCGAAGCGAGTCATCCGTTTCGACCGTGACCTTTGTAGCCACCGACGCGTTTGTCCTTCTCTTTGGAGTGAATAAAGCGGTCGTTTTAACTCAACAAATCACGGCTCGGCACACCTCGGGCAGTCGTTCTTCATCAACTCGTGCAGGGGAAGTAGCAGCAAAGCACGGATGCGTGTGCCTCATCTCAATCTCACCTCGCAGGCAGCGAGGGCACTTGCGCTCCATGACGGGCGGACAATTGTCTCCCACGCCTCGGAGAGCTGTGTGTGCGATCAAGGATATGATCTCCTCGCACCGAGAGGCAATGAAAATAAGCGCGCTCTTAGAAAAACAAAACCGTACGCGAGACGCAGCAAAGAGAGAGACGGGAAAACGCAAAGAGAAATTAAAGAAGAACGACCAAGGCGAACGAGAACTACGCATGGACTGCTACCAGGAGCAGAACTAGGGAGAAACAAGAGAGGAGAAACAAAAAAAGTGAGAGCAAAAGGAAGATAGCCAAGGAATACACCGGCTCCAATTACGAGCCAAGCAATTAGGATCGCGAGAAGCTCGACAGAGATGAAGAGAAGGACGAAAGGGAGAGCCTATTTAGGCCGGGAGTTTGCCTAGCTCCCTCCCCTTGCTCGTTCGCTCAGCCACCCTAGAGTTTGCAGTGAGCGAACCCGAGTTTTTCAGAAGCGGGCAATGCAAGGGAGGAAAACACGCCCCGGCGAGCCGAAGAAGGGAGCCCGGAGGAGGCGAAAGAACAGAGCCGCACTTGGCTGCTTCCACGCCCTGCGGTGCCTCGGCAGCGTCGGCGGGCGAGCGCAAGCGGGCGCGCGACCACCGCGGCGCTGCGAGCGTCACGTGCACGCTTGCGGGGCAGCGCCCAATGAGAGCCCGGGTCCGGACCCGGGGCCACGCCGACCACGGGCGGGGCTCGACGCGAAGGCCGGGGGCCCCAGACGACGCCCAGAGAGGCCGAACCGGCCGGCGCGGCTACGATCGGCGCGCCATCGCAGCACGGGCCGGCCCCGGAGCGAACCAACGGCGCGTCGTCTCGAAGCCGGCCCAGGGCGCACGAGAGCGTGCGAAAAACGCAAACCATGCAGCGCCACCATGTGGAAACTACGGCACACAAAGCAGCCGAGGCACGAGCAGGTGAAATTGCTCGAGGAAAACCCCGCTCCCACTGATGGCGAGTGAAGCATGTTCGAGCACCGCCATTACGCCCCGCCGAATCTCTGCCGCTCAGATGGACAGCCTGATCGTGTCATTCAAGGGGAAAAAAAATTTAATAGCCAGTGGAAGGTACAACTGCTCTTTTTGCAAGCACCACACGTAACCTTTATGGCGATGAAGGACGAGCATTCGCCGCTCCCAGTTCCCGCAGTACAATAAAATTTGCAAGGGCTGTACGCGCCTGCGGGAAGCGCTTCAACTACCGACATTGTCCGCTATTTTTAGTACAGAACAAACCGGATGATTACGTTAGCATACCAATTCATTAGGTGTCAGCACAGCAATTTTTCTGACGAAAGGTTTCTTCTAAACAAATATGGAGTACAGCTACACGAATCTGTAAAGAATGGGGAACACGAAAAGCGACGTAAAAGTGAATGCATTGAAGCCCTTCGCGTCACAGATTCCTTAGCTAAACGCGAATTGCCGATCAGTAGAACAAGATAATCCGCTCGTGCAGCAAAAATGTCCCAGAATCAGACCAAAACCGACTTCTTTATGTTCACGACAAGAAAGAAAAAAAAAGAGGAGGGGGGATAAAATGGCACCACTTCTAGTTACTGTTATGGGCTCTGCATTGGCTTGCCCGAGAAGAAAAGTACACAAAGGTCGAGATTATGTAACTAGCTCAAAATGTATACACCGCTTGTATGCGCGCAGCACTGATACACCGGAGCACGATTCATACAAGACATGCATGGAAGAGGAGAGTCTCGCGACACCAGAGAGCAAGTAGGAGGAAGAAGAGGTTGTGGAAGCCTCTTGACAGCCGTTAGAAAAAAAAAGAAAGAAAAACAAAATCGACGCTGCGAGAGCGGTGAAGTAAAAAAAAAGAAAAAGTGGAAGTGTTTAGAAAACGCGACAAAGCAAGGTCACTTATCTAGGGCCCATCTGGTAACGGGGGAAAGAAAAAAAGAATACGAGGGCGCGTTGTAAAAGGCAAGATACGAGAGCGAAGAGAAGGAGGGAGGCGATGGCGAACACGGGTCCGTCGGCGGCGTACGCTAGAGTCATCCGTCACCGGTGCCAGCCCGGCCGAAAGACAAGCGGCGGCGCGGGCGATCGCACAGCGGACAACTGGCGTCTTAAGGCACGAACACACTAGCGGCGCCACGCTCTGCCGCGCGCCGCGCGCCGCTCGCGAGACACCGCTTTTCTCTCTTTCTCCCGCCGAGCGTCGAGGAATATCTGCCGCCGACTCAATCGCTCCTTGCGCTATTTCTGCCGCCGCCGCCCAAGCAAAGCGCCAATCAGCGACGTGCGTGGTAGTCGCCATAGCAACGCACGAACCTTGTTTTCTTTTTTTTCCGGCTGTCATTTTTCTCACGCCATCGTTTTTTGAAGCACGCACCATGGACACCGAACGCTTTTTAGAGGAGATTAGACTCTACCCTTTCTTATACGACAAAACGATGCCTGATTACAAAGATAAGGAAGCAAAAATGAACAGATGGGATCTTATTGGATCTATGTTTTGATTGACAGGTAAGTGGCGATTGCGTGGCTCATTGCATGTTGAGCGCGAATGAATTGTATGTTTTATTCACTCACTTGTGCAGGAACACGGGCCATACTGAAGTTTAAAATATTAGAGACAGGTGGATGAAGCTCGTGTCGGGAGTCGAGGCGAACACTCGGAGCGGTGCGCCAGGCAATAATGGCAAAATTAAGTGGCCCCTGTTCTCAATTATTGACAGCATGCTGAGGCAGACACCTCACTATGCGGAAAAGTAAGTGATCAATGACGTGCCGTTTCATATTGCAGCGCACGCAGGATACCTGTTTTATGCCTTCGGTATCTCTGTACCTCCAAAGTGGATGGACCCAATATCTTCGCGGCGCATTTTGAGAGCGGCGACGCAAAGCAACAGCAGACACGCCATCACGGTAACGTTGAGCGTTGCGCGGAGATCGTCGTCACTTGCCATTATTCGCACGATTGCACCGTAAAGTCGGAGAGCTCAGAACCAACGCTTCCTAGTACGGGAGGCGTTGTCAGAACAGACGACGAAAAAGCGTGCGAAATCTCGCGAGCTGCGAGACCGCTCGAGACTGTTGTCACGTGACTCCCGCAGATGTGGCCAGCGTGCCGCTTTTCACCGCTCGGCGGCGAAGACGCGCGTCATGCCGCGGCGGCACGCTTCCCGCTAGTGTGCTCGTACCCTTACTCGGCGCAGAATGAACAAGCGCCGCGCCGCCGCCGGAAAGGGTGCTTTCCGGCGTTTCTAAAGAAAAAAAAAAAAAAAACGCCAGGCCTGCGCCGAAGCAGTCACGGCGAAAGGATCGCGAGAAGCTCGAGAGAAACCTTACAACCTAGATGGTTCCCTACGCGAAAAACCGATTGAACTGTTTTTGAAAGAACTGCCTAACCATATTTTGTAATATGTTTTAAATGCATTGTATGTTTCTTTGGTATTTCTTAATGTATGTTCGTTCCTTTTCCTAATGTACCCACTCATGCTATGTCTCGTGTATCGAGACAGCAGTATCTGTAAAGAAAAAAAAAAAAACAGAAAGCGAGAATAGCAGCCTTTCAGAGCCTTTTCTGAACACTCGTTGGGTAACAGCTGCAAGCACACTTGCTGGGTACCCACTACGACATCAATAACGCCGTCTCAGTTTACATCTGCACTGAACAGGCATGTAGCATCGCCAGATGAACGAAGCCGCAAGTCTTTTAACTCAATGGCGAAACCTCACGGCGTTTGTTTTATGAAGTGTTTAAGTGCCGTATTTGTAGGCGGCTAAAATAGGCGAACCGGTGGAAGACGGCACGCAACCTTCACAATATCACCACTCGACCGCGACTATAACTTTCAAATCTCCACCTATAGCCAACACAGCGCACTATTCGAGCGACGTGCGCACGAAAGCTGTAAGAGGTAGCACGTACGGCTTTGGTGCCACAGCGGCAAGTTCTGTCACGGAACAGCGTTGGAATAGAGCCCATGTCGCTTGGCAGCGGTCGGTTAAGTAATGGGCGCCAGAGCCGCCCGCTGGGCACGCTGCAATTTTCTCGCCGATCTCCTCGGCGCGATTCTAACACGCGAGCGTGCGCTCGGGCCCCTGAGGTTCGCCGCCCGTGCAGACGTGCCGCGTACAGCTTCGGCCGGGAAGATGGAGGCTCTTCCCTACGGAGCGAAGCGAGTGCACCGTACAGCCGATATCCGAACGAGGATGATCCAATCCCATTAGAAACGGTTGCGCCCTCCTTCCAGCGGCGCGAGGAGCCCAGACAGGGGGGAACCCGAGTGGCGGCCCCAGACGTCATCCATCTCCGGAGCCGTACCCGGATACACCTAATTGACAGCAACCCTTTCTCTCCCGACGAGACCCATTCGTGCCTTCCAAGTTGCGCACCAATCAGTCCGAGAGGCAGCCCCCCCTCACCGTATCGCTGTGCACATTCTGTTGCGAGAAATTTTTTACTTTTCCCTTCGCTGCCCATTTCCTACAAACGGCTGGCGCCTCGTTTAGAGGTTGGAAAAAAGTGACTGCTCCAACGACACCTGTTTTGGTACTGTGTTGAAGTCGCTTTTATTTTTTTACCACTTTAAAGAAGCACAGTGCGAACGAAGCAAGGGAATTTCTTGGTTGACTCCTATGCTTGCTTATACGACACATTTCTGGACTCACCATTTGCGACGCTGACAAAATAACAGCAACCAGCGCAGGTTCGTATATCAATAAAAGAGCAAGAAATGCCGCAAAGATGAACGTCACAATGCTAAAAAGCGTTAGCGAGAATATCCACGTGACGTATGTAACGCAGAAGGAACGAGATCGCTTACAGGAGCTGAAAATCCTAACGAAGGCTTTAAGGAAAACCATCCATTACAAAAATCAGGCTGTCAATTTAACAGCTGCGCTATAGTGACAGGGCAACAGTCATCACACATGCACGACGGCCGAATCGAACGGCAATGCATTTCTTTAAGTTCGAGTGATCTGCCCATGTAACTCGGACGAGTGTGGTAACTGTTGTCCCTTCACAAAAGTCTAGTTGTTCAAAGCGACGGGCTGTCTCGCTAGACTCAGATCCTTCAAACAGACCACTAAATGTATCGATTTCGAAATCACCCAATCCACCGCGTGGAATAAACAAGGCGAGACAAGATATTAAGGCTGACTGCTCCGCCTTTGTCTTGCCAAAGAGTCTCTCTGACGTACGAACGATCAGCCAATCACCAGTAACTTTGCATTGACTATTTAAAATGGAATAATAAATGCAGACAAGAAATCGTAGACCTGGTCACGCTGCGGGTCTTAACCAATGGGACTGCCGATTATAAAATTCGCACAAGGACGTCAACCTGAGTACAACTTCTCTCGGAACAACGAGAAATATCTAAATGAGCGCTCCATAAGTGTACGTTGGTAAACGACGACTCGACTCATTGTCGCGCAGTGGCGCTAGGCGACAAAACACCACGGAAAGACGAAATATTTGGGAATGAGTCGTTCGTCACAAAAACTGTGATGTATACCATATAAAACACGCTCTCAAACAGCGTGCTGCCCTTCCAAGCGGTCGACTCGCGCTTTATTATCAATTTACCATCATCTTACTACGAGAGACGTTCGACACACGCAACTCATTGCCGATTACGCCCATCAGCAGCGCTCCCAGTCCTGCCGGTTCTGCTGTCGTTGCGGAAAAAAGAAAAGAAAAAACAACCGAACAAGTGGTCGTTGGAGGGACAATGTTCCATCGCGTGATGGGCCCTCCTCCATACATTCGCAGGCCCTGCTATACTTGACTACATGCGGCCCAACAACCCTCGCCTCGACTCTGTATAGCACCGAGCCCTGCTGTCATGTTCGATAATGCATGCACGCATACTTTATGGGGCGCGCAATATTATCTGGCGAGGAAACGAAGGCCACAGTTACGCAAGCGTCATCGGGTGCGCCGGAGCGCAGTGACGCAGAAGTAGCCAACCCGTTCGAAAAGGAGAAAAGCCCCCGCATAAAATCTTTATTCCTCCAGTTTTTTCGCCCCGAGGAGGCAGAGTCAATTACGCGATGCGGCCGATGCTTCCGCAGCCGATCCTGTTTCCGGAGCCACGCAGGCGGCGACGGAAATATCGCCGCGCGCGTTCAGCTCGTTTTCCCCCAATCTTTTATTCCATTTTCTCGCCGCTCCGCGACCCCCTCTGAGATGAAGAACGGAACGAACGCCTCATCTCGCCACTTCTTGCCATCTTAGCGTTACTCCCAACGTTTTATCACAACTTTTTTTTTTTTTTTTGAAAACCCATCGGGAAGGTTCTCGTTTTCGTCATATTCCGCCAATCGAAGTAAAAGTAGGCTGTCTTACCGGAAAATGACGAGGCGCCCGAGAGGGGGCAGGGGCACCAGGGAAACGACGCCAGAGAGAGAAAACAGCTTCCACGGCTCGCGAACTTCACCCGCGCGCCATTTCCTCGGCCTTATAGCCCGCAAAGATGTTCCCGATGTCTCGTCACTTCATGTGCTCGTTCTTGCGTGCGCGCGCTCAAAGGGGTGAGCGGGAGATATGAGGCATAAACGGCAGGCCCCGAATAGCCGAGAGATAGGGAAAAAAAAAAAAACGGCACTACGGAGACGAGGACGGAGTTCAAATGAAGCTATGAAACCGCGCAAACGATGGAATATAGACTAGCTGGTTTGTAACTGCAAGCGAAAGCAGAAAAAAAAAAACAAGAACGCGCTGGATACGCAGCTCTCCTCAGTCGAATGAAAACTGCAGCGGAACGTGACAGCAGAAATCGTACCAGGTCACCACCGAGCGACTTCACTGCCATCTGTTGGTGGAACTTTAGTGATGACTGTAAAGTATAAGGCCCAGGCTCTTTACGTGGAAAGCCTTCACTCGAAGAAGCTGTATCTTTACCGACCTTCGTGACTGACTAAGCCGCTGCCTAGCAGTCCTGCGCTGCAAACGCCTGAAGTCATAGACGCTAGCTGTCCATCAGAAGGTCGCGCCAGCGTATATCATGTATATATGCAGACGCATAACAGTAAAAATGGGATATTTCTGACACACGTTCACAAAAGAGAGAGACGGAGAGAGAGAGAGAGAGAGAGAGAGCGGTGCTCGTTTTTACGCAAGCGAAATGGCACATCCCACCGCGCGCCAACGCCACGCCAACAGCCCTCGACGCGCCAGTCGGTCGCCCTGCTCGAACGCAATGTGGCGTGATCGCGGCCCGACGCACGCATCGGCAGCACGCCACTGCCGAGCACGCCCCGCACACTGCTGCGCGGACAAGGAACGCGCCAGGAAAACACACGACCGAGAAAGAAGCGACGCGAGACGAAGCAAAGAGACAAGTTGAAAAGACGAGCCCCTGCACCGAAGAGACAACTTTCTGCACAGCCGCCTCGCACGTGCGAACGCATTTGTTTCTCGAGATTCACGAGACGCATACACGGGCGCGACAATGGAAGACGCCCGAAAATATGTCGTCCGTAGCTTATACGCTCGCTCTCCGGACTCAATGGACGGAAAGGGAAGGATGAAATGCGACAAAAACGTCACGTCCGAGATCGAGTGAGGCCAGAACTCGAGTCTGGGACTTGGCGTTTCGCGAAACTTCGCTTGATAATCGGGATAACGTTCATGCGAAATTGTGGAGGCATTCACTAAGGAGCTCAGCTTCTGAGATAACTACTATCGGCCGGCCAAGTTCTTATTATGCGAAGTATTATTATGCATTTTGGTTCGTGCCAGCGTCGAAACGATACACTTGTCAAGAGCCGCTATTCCAGCACATCTTTCGTTGGGGAGATATAGTGTTAGAAAACACTCCGCTGTAACATGGATTACCTGCATCCTCGCAAGAAATCCGTGATGACCTTCAACATGCGAAAAACCCAGGTCAGAGGAAATATGTAGCTGCTTTACTCAAAGGCAACGGATTTGATTTTACTATTTGATTTGATACCTACTTATATCTAAATTTGATTTGATACCTACTTATATCTAAAAAAATACAAGTGAGATCCGCCATTTTCGAAGGCCTTCATGAAACGACAGCGGATAATGGCGCCTTTTCGACGTGAATGCTCAAGTGTTTCGACAATCCTGTCATACCGATTCAGGATCCCGACTCAGCATACAGATCGCTTGCCGAACTCATAGCAACTTACACGATTCGTTGCACATAAATTGCTACGCAGCAGTCTGCCTCATAAGACAAAAAACCCTTAAGCCTGCTTCCAGCACAAAGACACACTTTGAAACAACTTTTCTATCACCAAAAAAAAAAACTGTGTGGATAGAAGCAGCAGAAACCAAGTTGCCTTGAAAGCACAAACTGAACAAACTCAGGTTTGAGCATAGCAATCTGACCTTCTCATTTGAATACGCATACGTCACCGCCAATCAAGTGGAAGCCACCACGATTGCGTGTGTGCTCCATAGGCCATTCGTTAAGCACAGTGTTTTGGGAATATTCATCCAGAATATACAAAATAAATACCGATTGCACCGTGACCAATGAATGCGACGCGAATGGCTCAAAACACTCGTTTACAACGCTGGAACGGCGCGTTCAACGTCTCTTCGAAGTCGCGTGTACAGTTAAAAGCAGTTTATGCTAGCCCACAATTGAGCATTCATCCTCTGCGATCATGCATGCGTTAACTTCGGCTCGTTCAAACCAGGTGAAATCGGCAAACGTGGTCAATGCAGACCGCAGCGCCCGTTCCAGGGTTCTAGACAAGTGTGTTGACCTCTGTATATACCCAAAATAACCGAATAACTGCACGCGCAGACAGCGAGTGGCGTTCGTGCCGTAACAGTGACATGCGTGCAGACACGTGCGTGTATAATAACCGTGGGAGAACTCACCTGCTCGTACTTCTCGAGTTCCTGGTGGTAGATCTGACGGATTTGCGCGAGCTTGGCCCTGTAGTCGGAGTGCTCGATGGCGTTTTCGGGCTGTCCCCCGGCCGATGCGGCAGCCGAGGCATTGGCGGCCGCGCCGGCACCACCGCCCTTCTCGGGTCCCGCCACGCCCTCAGCGATCAGCATGTTGTCCAGCCGCATCAGCTGAGGGTCAGGGGGTTCTTCCTCTTGCGTGTTTCGTAAGCTCAGCACTGCGAACACGCGCAAGAGAGGAAACGGTTTAGAAATGCATCCAGGTGACGAGGCGAATCGGACACTGGTGCTTAGACAGTTTATAAAGACATCTTTCAGAACATCTCACACTAAATGCATTACATGCTGCGTAGTACGTCTGTTAGTCTTGATAAGCAGTGTCCCACAGCAGTATCATCGGTTGGAATCACCGGAAAAGTGAAGTCACTCGACTACTGCACACGGCCTCGTCCCCCAACGTCCTAGAGGTATTTACTTAGTCTCGCTTCAACTAAATGAACATGATTACACACACACACACACACACACACACACACACACACACACACGTCTGTGTGTGTGTGTGTGTGTGTGTGTGTGTGTGTGTGTGTGTGCGGCCCCGCCGCGGTGGTCTAGTGGCTAAGGTACTCGGCTGCTGACCCACAGGGCGCGGGTTCAAATCCCGGCTGCGGCGGCTGCATTTCCGATGGAGGCGGAAATGTTGTAGGCCCGTGTGGTCAGATTTGGGTGCACGTTAAAGAACCCCAGGTGGTCGAAACTTCCGGAGCCCTCCACTACGGCGTCTCTCATAATCATATGGTGGTGGTTTTGGGACGTTAAACCCCACATATCAATCAAACACGTATGTGTGTGTGTGTGTGTGTAGTCATGTTCACACACAGCTAGCATACTTATACAATATTTATTTATTGTGCTTTGCATGTACCATCAGGACACAATTACCGGGTAAGCGTATAGTTAAGGTATGCAGTTATTTAGCTAGCCCTCAAATCTAAATGTGACGATGCATTAATCTCAGAGGTGTAAAGAGCCTACGACTACGCTTCTACACGATCTTGCAACTTGTCCTTACAGAAACGCAGTTGCAGCCACGGCCCTGAAATAAAGTCGGGGTCTTGCGATAAACCTGAGCACACGAAGTTCCCAAACACATGCGCTTCAGCGGCGCAACTAGAAAAAAAGAAAGAAAATGGGGCGACCTAATAGAAGGGCGCTGGCATTTCTGTAGGTTTACCGAATATTTAGCATGGAATTTCGAGCTTGCTCCGGCACTACAAACGTAACTTTACTAACAACATCAGAAAGGGTGCCGCAGCCACACATTTCAAGTGCAAACGTCACCCTCACTGGCAGACCTGCGACAAACAACCGCGTAGTAAGCGCGACAGGTTTTATGCAAGCACGCTAGCATAAAACTTGCACAAAGCGAGAGACAGCAGAAGAAACGCGCGGGGAAAAACCTGGCCGCCGCAAGTGGCATCAGTCACCGGAGGCATTTTGCAAAGGCCAGAAACCTTCTATGCGGCCTTCAGCGGCTGCCTACGGGGAAAACGAAAAACGACGCGGCGACAGAGGTCAGACTTGAAGATGGCGAACGGCGCCTAAAGGGGGCGACGCGTAGCACTTCGTAGCGTAGAAAGGAGTTCCGAACAAACCAAGTGGAGTGCCATCGTCCCTGCTCCCAAAACATTCTATGCAGTGCGTACAAGAATAACAAAAAATTATTAAAAACACAGAAGCGAACGCAGTTTAAATCGAGCCAAGCAGGCGCCGAAAGAACTCGGAGGCGCCAGGCGAAGTTTCCAGACTTCCCGCGGTTAACAAAAGACACGATCACGCGAACCCGGTCGTCGAACACGATCGCGCAAAGTTGACACTTAACGGCAGAGCCATCACCTAAGAAGCACGCAATATATTGCTACGCTGCGTGCCGAAGCGGCTTGTAAGCCATCTCAGTTCTTTCGCGGGGTCGTGAATCACCAAAGAAGCGAGCGCGTCGAAGCACCAACCAACACGAGGAGTAAACTGCACGCCCGGAAAAGCCGCGAGCAACCACCGTGCTATGCGACACTTCCAAACACGTGCACACAAGCTAAACCTAAACTTGTTCATATATATATATATATATATATATATATATATATATATATATATATATATATATATATATATTATATATATATATATATATATATATATATATATATATATATATAATATGCGAAGCGAACGAAGAAAAGGCTGCTGAACACGGACGCGCGACGCGAAGTTTCCGTACTAAGAATCCGGCTGGGAAGCGATTAGCGGCGAAACTTTTTAATTACCCCGGGGAGGCGAAAGGGAGAGCAGGCGATGCCATCACCACCATTCGTCGCCGCTTCTTCGTCCTCGCGATGCACAAAGGGGGAACACGCCTCGGGGCGACGCCCGTCGCGTTAAAAAGGCCAGCGTCTGCGCCAAAGCCGCGACGTCTTCGCTAGAGGGACTCGGCAATATTAGCGGAGAAAAGAAGGTCTCGAAGAAAGGGCCCCTGGCTTTATAGCCGCATGCCCTCGTTTTTGAAACAGCCTCGGACGCGAAGATACACGAGAAGGCAGTGTGCTTCCCAGCGCTGTATACATATATGGAAACATCGCCCTTTTACAGCTGTCGCTTTTGCGAGAACTATATAGCTTGTCAGCTGAAGCAAACGGGAAGAAATCCTGAAGGCACGAGGACACATGCGCCTTAATTACAGACGCTAAAAAAAAAAACTAGTCCCACACGCTAAGTGATTGAAAAATGGGGCGGGATCCACGCTTTTCTCAACGAAAGAATTAAAACTGCCATTTCCTTATTGGTTTTCAGCAGGCTGCCACGCTTGTTAACATGGGCTACCACGTGGTCCTGAACCGATATGTAGCACAGACGATATTGCAGACAGCCCAGATCGCGGACGTTAAGTGGACGGCTAAACATGTTGAACGAATGCGGGGCACGCTTACACTGAAACAACGAAAGCTGCGGAAGCGGGACGGAGTAAGACGAGCCCAGTGCTCCAGAGATGTCACCCGCGAACAGCGGCGAGTGTGGGTAAACTCAATGCGGAATCTGCAGTTTCACGTTCTCTTATGCGATAGCAGCGTCAAACGCACAAAACGCTGCAGCTTCAGTATATGGTTACGAACAACAAGTTGATTACGTAGATACGCGGCTTAAAATCAACATTGTTATACATGTCCAAACGAATGCCTCAATCCACACATTTCCCTGCGCTGATGAGCGCAATGAACAACGAGGATGCAAGAACACACAATTTTGTTATAACTGCAGCCATAGCCGTGCACAAGGGGGACACAACGCCCACCCCATACAGTGGCATCATAGGGAGAGAAAGCGCAGTCAGCCTCCCTACATTGACACGATAGGGAGGTGGGGGGGGGGGGAGCGTGCGACGAACTTTCACCTTCCCCTGAAGGGGGGGGGGCGAAAGTATGATGCCGAAAGTGTGCTGCGAAAGTGTGCTGCCGTGTGCCGTGTATCGATCATATACGGTGGGACATTTCATCGACAAGCTTGCACTGCCGAGCCGCAAAAGAAGTCGTTTATACGGCCTAAGCACCGCTTGAGCCATCGCGACATATTCGGCAGTCAACGGCAATCTTTCAAATGCACATTCCCAGGCGACGCTAAACTTAGGGCCACTTTCGAAAGCACTTGGTTGCGCAACGCTTTCACGATTGGCGCATACTAATGGGCCTGTTGAACAAGACCAATGGCACGGAGAAGCGAGGAAGACGGATGTTTTCACTGCACCCTTTCTTCATCCATTCAAACTGTATATGCACCTTGCCCACCACGGTGGTCTAGTGGCTAAGGCTGACCCGCAGGTCGCGGGATCGAATTCCGGCTGCGGCGGCTACATTTCCGATAAGGGCGAAAATGCTGTGGGCTCGTGTGCTTAAATTTGGGTGCACGCTAAAGAACACCAGGAGGTCCAAATTTCTGGAGCCTGCCACTAGGGCCTCCCTCATAATCATATGGTGGTTTTGGGACGTTAAACGCCGCATAGAAATCAATCTACACGCACCTCTGTACGATGACGAAATTTATTACATGCGGTAAAAAACACGATTGCGTCCCGCAACATTCCCGATGAAATGACAGTGCTCTCCTTAGTTTCCGGAGGTTTGAGGCAATTTGTGAATTAAATTGCGGTAAATATTCCAAGGCGGTGCAGTTCGCAAAAAAAAAAAAACAGCATCTGTATGCGTCTGTTCCATATTGTTGGGCCACAGCGTGATGCTCCAGACTGAAGGTAAAACGCCACCTCTAGCTCTATAAAAATATGATAAGAAATAAATCAAATTACACTGAGAGGCCCTGCGGGATTCGGTGGAACTACTACTTAGGTTGCTTATAAACTACGACGACGCTCACGCATTGCACACGCAGGTCCAACTTTTCCTGGCAATCAAACTACACAAGCAACGCTCGCTGTGTCGCGCTGCAGTTTATTCGCCCTTGCTTTGCTTCGGAGTCACACGGAGAGATGTCGCAAAGAAGGCAGGCACGCACAAGGGACGCGCTTTACAGCGATGTTAGGCAACGACTACAGCCCACACACTGACGGCGAAGCGACGCAAAGGAGAGAGAAAAAAAAAAAGAACGCTGACGTCACTCTGATGCCGCCACGCTCGGCGGCGCCAACCATGCAAGCGCGACGAACAGCGCGCGGGGCGCCTGATCTGCATGACTTTGGCGCGGAGACTTTTTGGTCGCAAACTGCGCCCATGCTCGTATATTCAAATAGGCCCGGAGCGGCGGCGCTTGAAAGGAAAAGATTGGGAGGGGGGGGGGGCACTGGAATTGCAGGAACACGGCGCCCGAAACGGGCCAGAAAGAGAAGACATGCACATAAACACGCGTGCTCTACACAAGCGCCCGAAGGGATGGGGAGAGCTCACGCATCGCTGGAAAAACGAGAACAAAAGGACGAGGTGCAACTCGGGCGAATCGCGAACGAAGTGGGAAAGGGGCCGGAGGGAAGATCAATTTATCGCCTTCAAAGCGGTGAGTGTCGACAGCGCCCGTCATAGCGGCCAGCGTCGCCATAAAATGCTCCGCTTTCTCCGCCGGACGTGCAGTCATCATCCTTCAGGGGTGGGCGAGAGATTGCGACCGCACTGCGCGACCCGCCCGGATTTGTGCGGTGGCAGCGTTAATATATTCAAATGCGCCCAAACACGCGCCGCAAAGGGGAACAAGCGGGACTTCGGGGGGGGGGGGGGGCGGTGAAGGCCAACTTTGCACCGAACCAGAGGCGGGAGCCACGAGTGATTACCACAGCGGCGCCTCAGCCCAGAGTCAGCGCGGCAACAAAGGGATCGGCACACCCACGCGCCTCTCAGGAGCCGCTCCTTTTCCGCGCTTCCTTTCGTGCCCGATTCAGCGTCGGATAGATTCCGAGGAAAAAGTAGGGAAGACGCCATGATGACGCCTCTCGTACACAGCATCTCGGCTGAGAGCAGCGCTTAGTTTGACTGTTTCTTTCACCCCTACAACGAGGGGCTGGTTCCCTTGTCTCCCGGCACATGTGTGAACCGCTTCAAGCCCAACGTAACACGCATAGCCCACGAGAGGACCTGCATGGCGTTGCATGCGCGCGCTACTCTTATAAACGCCAAAGCAGAAAAAACAAACATAATTGTACACACGAAACGCCGGAGCGAAGGTGCTTCGGACATACGCATATGCCTAGGAATTTCGTCACAATTGAACTCCATAGCTGACTAAAGCATTCCAGTTTGACAAAAGCTCACTTTCCTTGTTTCGAACAAAGGAAGAATGTGCATAATAGATGTGGGAGCCAGCTGTATATCACCTAATGCGCGAGATTCATTTCGCAATTGAGATACAAGCATGCCAAGAGTGCGTGCCGCAGACACAACAGCAAAAAAGAAACACGACGATGGCTATAGGAGTTGCGTATACAGGTGCCATTCGCGCGACTGGTGCAGTGCACACGAAATTCACGATGAGCACGTGACGTATTCTGAGCTTGCGGGCTGTGATTATCGATTTGCAGAACGCACCCCCTTCCCACCCAATAAGAGAGAACGAGAGAGAGAGAGAGAGAGATCAGGGCGTTTTCATTCGACAAGTGCGTGCAGGTGCAGCAACGCTACACGCAAAGACGCCACACTGAATGACAGACAGCGTTAGTTAAGAATGAAAAAGGAAACGGGGGAATAAAACGCGCGAAGAAAAAGAAAAAAGACCGTCAAGCCCTGCGCTATAGGTCAGGCGGGTCGTTAAAAAGAAAACACAAAAAGGCGCCATTTTTACTTTTACCGCCGCAAGCTGCCGCCGAGAGACCACTAAATTCATAAGCGCTCCCGAGTATAGCGCGTTGCACACCACCAGGGGTCATCAGCATTAACGACGCGATAAATCTCCGCACGCACGAGTGCACTGGGTGGCGCAATGCCGTGACCCGGCCGCCTCAGCACTTCGACGACGCAGCTCCCGAGTGCCACCGATAGCCCCAGAGAGGCCGGTAGATTAGTATACCCGTTTCATATACTCGTCACGTGGCCTTCCTCTCTTTTTTCGCGCCTTCACCACTTAACTAGAGGGCGCATACAGAAAAGCATCCCGCGCTCGGCCTGGATATCGCCCTACGATGCCTTCCGGGCGCCTTAAAAGAAGCAGCTGCGACAAGTCACCGTGGATAAAAGCATACCTTCACACCTTAGCCCTGTATTGGTCTTTTAAGCAGGCGACTAATGCTCCGCTCGACTGCGTGACGTAACATTTCCTATGTACGTACATCTAAATGAATCGTTTGCCGAAGCAAATGGTATTAACATAGGCAGAGCAATCTTCGAATGATTCCATCATCTGAAAATTTCACCTCTCTGCCACCCTTCTATTCCATTAGAAACAGCGCTGTACACTGGCGAACAACACGAACGAGGGTTCATGCCCGAAAATGTTCCAGTACAGGCATCCCTATGGCTTTTACACATATTGGGATGTCAGTGGAAGTAGTCGGTGGTTGCTATCATCCAGGACTTCATCGACACCACCCGGTTAAGGCACTCTTACACGCAGGCCATGGTTAAAACTTCCGCAAACTCTAACTTGAAAAGGAGGCAGGAAAAAATGACACCACCTCCCTTTTATTTTATTTATCTTTAGAGAGAGAGAGAGGCGTCAATTTAAACTCTAGTCAGCAACTAGGGACACAGGAATGGGAATAAAATAAACATTGGTAATGACCACAATGATGATGATAACGACGACAAGGAGAAGACAAAGTGAAAGAACGAATCCTACCCATGATCCACATTAGACTTCCGAAACATCTGATTCACGGCTTTCTCGCTTGATATTAAACAACGCAAGGACTTTCGCTCGGCTGAAATTACAGACTCTTCTGCCACACTTGCCTGGGCGAAAAAAAACTATATATATACTAATCAGTGCGAGCCCGACAGCACTGACGATCGAATCCGTCAACGGCGTGCCGCGTAGCAGAGCGAAGACGGCGCACTTGCGGCAAACTTCCCGCACTTCAAAAGTTTCCCACCGCTCATGGTTGGCGACAATCTTTGTTTGCATCGATTCCTCGTCAGGAGAGAGAAGTTGGGGCGAGCCCTCAAAGAAAAGACACCTTCTACCGCCGGTTTGGGGGTAATAGAGAAGAAGTCGACGAGAGGGTTTACGCATCGGCGAACTTCGACCAACGATGGGATAGCTCTTCACTCCGCGAGTCCCTTTCCCTCCCACCAATGATTCGGCAGACTCCAATAAAAAGGGGAGAGAATCGCTCATATAGGAGCAAACCTGATGTATGGGACCACCGAGAAGAAGGAACGACCTGCGGGACACTAAGAGGAGTGCGTTCGGGCAACTGAACACGAGTGAGACCTTCGTGAGTATAAGTGCACAAGCAGTCACAGTCAGCAGTCAAGTACAACGTCTTCTAATACAAGCAACAATATATATATATATATATATATATATATATATATATATATATATATATATATATATATACTCTTACGCATAAACATGCCTGATGACCGATACAGTGGGAAGACAACAAAATTCTTACACTAGTAGCAACATTTAGGTGATTCGCAAATGATAACCACGCCCCGCCGCGGTGGTCTAGCGGCTAAGGTTCTCGGCTGTTGACCCGCAGGGCGCGGGTTCGAATCCCGGCTGCGGCGGTTGCATTTCTGATTGAGGCGAAAATGCTGTAGGCCCGTGTGCTCAGATTTGGGTGCAGGTTAAAGAACCCCGGGTGGTCGAAATTTCCGGAGCCCTTCACTAGGGCGTCTCTCATAATCATATAGTGGTTTTGGGACGTTAAACCCCACATATCAATCAGATGATAACCACGACGAGATTGCGATACCGCGTGACATAATTTGGCTTATTAAAGGCTCATAGTGTGCAAGTAGCTGAATAATTCATGCTAACAAATAGCCCCACCAACAACAATAATAGTAATAATAACATATAACATGTAAAATTAGCCGTCAACCAAAAAGAACTCGCGCTGCTGCATGAACTTCATTGACACACCCGGAGTTCAAGAAATGACAATAAGAACGGAGGAAGCAAGCTATGAGTTCCGAAAAGGGTAGGAAAGTACCGACGAGAGATAGAAAAAAAAAACGCAATAGCGGCAACTCAAACGCAGAAAGTAGCATACACGACTATCGGAAGTATCCTAGACTTACTTTCACGCACATGCCCAGCTGATGGGCGATAATTTCTCGAAGATCAGCCATTAAGCGACAACAATCTAATCCAATGTAATCATACACACACACACACACACACTCTCTCTCTCTCTCTCTCTGCAAAGGGCGCCAAGGACCCAGCGTAAGCGTACGGTATACGACGACGATGTGTGGAACGACGTCGATGATGTCGGTTCTCATTTTCGGATCGGCACCATAGCTGTGGTTGGGAACTTCTTTTAAGAGCAGGTAACGAGCTCGGTGTTCTTAAGGGAGAAATATACTGTACAGTCTTCTGCTATGCGAAGTTGAGTGCAGTGTACAGCCCAGCGATCTTTTGTGAACGACCCCGTCTTTCCATGTATACCTATCTTAGACTTTACTCATGGCATACCGTGTTATTCGTTCAGGTTTACCGTATACGCTGTCTGTTTCGAGTGCAGCGAAGACGCGAACATACCAATCGAGATTTAGATTTGTATAACGTTAAAAATGATTTCGAGTCTTGCGATGGGCCTCAACACTCGCGGGTCACGTAACCTAGCACCGAATTATTTTCAACGCATTCCTACCGTATCCCAGAGATGGGCTACATGGTAGACTAAACAGAATGGCGGAAACAAAGAATCGGACCCAAGTGAACCGATACCGCACGCAGGAGGTAACCTGAATGCGCGCTCAACACGCAAGTGTATTCACCGAGAGACGATATAAAATGCCACATTCCCGCGATTAGTGCAGAGAACAAGCGGGCTTCGACGATTCGACTGGGACGGAAACTCTGCACTGAACTTCGAACGCGAGGCCTGCTGGGGCGGTCGGCTGATGCTCCCGTACAATAGCCGTCGACGGCGGCGATGAGGTGGGCGCTAACCCATCGGCCGCCGCGAACACAGGACGGCGGCCAGACGCCGCCGAGATAGGCCTCTAATGACCCCCACAGGCCCTACTCAGTCGCAACGAGCCTTCTTGGGGAAGAACCCCGGCGCCAAATCAAACTTCGATCCGAAGCCACCCCGATGAGCTGGGAAGCACCTTTGCTGCTTTCCCTTCGGCGGGTCCTTTCGCCTACACCGTACTCGCCGCCGCCCTTCCTCTGAGTGTGTACGAGAAAAGCCGCTCGCTGCTTATAGAGCCGAGGGGGTAGTAAAAGAAAGCCCCCGTCGACGGCTTCTATACCTCCTGGAATACTCCGTATTGCCAATCTCTCCGCTTGATAATGGCCGCGGCGGAACGCAGATAGCGAGGATGGGGCAAAATTCCGCCGATACGCCAAGGCAGCCTCGCACGAAGCCGATCCTCTTCCCGCGCGCCACATTACCACCAGCACGAGGAACGCGACTGCAATGCGGATGAGAAGCGCACGTGTCGAGAGATCAGACTGCTCCGGAGTTTGGGACTCGTCGAAAAGACTAACAACGCCGCAATGCGAATCTCGATAGGCTAGAATAGAACGTAGAAGGAACACCGAAGAAAACGCGGCTATACGCTCGTCATTTCCGTCTGAGGTGAAGCTATGAAAGCAGCTAACCTGTGTGCTCGCAAGATGAGGACTCATTTACGCATTAATTCAATAACGCCTTATTCTGGAACGTCAACACGCCCGCTCTCATACCGTGAACAAGGAAAAAAAAAAGAAAGACAAAGGTAAGAAGACGCAGAAAATAAACGAAAAGCTATAAGCTTGCCGAAATCTCGTGAGGATAGACGTCGACCGAGTCAACATGACGGTTTCTGCAATACTTCTCACTTCGTTGTACCGAAACGGTACAATCCGCGCACACACTACCACGTAATAAAGATCGCGCAAAGCTCACCATCATTAAAAATGTCTCAAAAAGGAGACTGATGAGATAAACAATGTTGATGTTATTAGTAAATTATCCTATCACAATTCCAAAATCACCGCACTCGCCGCGAAAACGCGCAGCAAGAAAACGCGCAAAAAGAAAGTGCGGGCGGCGAAGCCGCCTTGAAATCCTTGTACGAAACGACGCGACGCCATAAATTTCGACGGAGTGTATCGAGGCATATGCGTATCTCTTAACAGGTAAAAATGAACCACAATGTCTGCTCACGGGTTTCGAGAAATTCCGTCGAGCCACTGTCGGCAAATTATGTAAAATACGGCAACATTCGTGACGTAGCGCACACAGATATCGGCGCAAAATTAAAAAAAAGTACTTTGACCTTGATTGTCTCTTCTAATAATGAACTTATGATGGTAACATTAGAGTTCTCAGAGAAGACTTCATGAGCCTAAGCCGATTTCATTATTTTCTCCTTAGTGTCCCTTTAATAGACGAGTGGCTGTGACAAGATAAAAAAAAAAGACTTCAGCATCAGCCACTTTTACGTCAATCTTCCAGATGCACAGCGAACAGCCGGAGTCCGAGGTCGTCACCGACTGCCAGGACTGTTGGTTTACACAGCATTACGCGACGGAAACGGCTCGTTCAGCCGGAGGCGCATGGTGGGGGGCGCAGGACGAACGGTAGTACAATAAGGTAGCCAAGCGTGTAGAAGCTTGAGTTGAAGGAACGAGAGGCGTCAGTACCTCAGAACGACTGTTCCTGCCCTCCTGGTCAACACGTCTAGGCGCCAATCCACAGCGCACGCGCTTCTTTACGCCACTCGCCTGAACTCAACGTTCGCCGCCCACTGCCATTCGTTTCCTGTACAGCAGGAAGGAAAGTCACTATCTACAACCTGCTCATTCTTTGTAGAACGTTTTTTTTTCGCCCTTTGCGTGAAATTGTTAACTGAAAGCTTTCCAGTCATTTGTGCGCAGAAGGACCCCCCCCCCCCCCCCGTCCCTTCACTCTTTCTTATACGTACGTCTTATCACTACATATATATAGTGTCGACAGTGCTGCTCCCTCCTTTTTCAGTCTTACCCAAAAAAAAATCTTATTTGAACCAGCTACTCAGCAACTCGTACTTAAGTGCTTTCGAAGACTATATCGGAAAAAAAAAAGCATTAATTTAAAGGGGGCGGAGCCAATGAGAAAGATGTTTAGATAAGTAGCGGAAATGAAGAAGGGACTGCGGGAACACGCTCACATTGCGAAAGGAGGTGCCGGAACGGCGAAGATAGAAATTAAGACAAAAAAAAAGAAAAGAAATCGTGGGGGAAAGGCGACGGGTGGACGATCGCTATGCGATGGCAGTGGTGTTGAAACAAAAAAGCAATTCGTTCAAAAAAGAAAATTAAAAGTCTAGTACGAAAGGGAAAATATAATGAACAAAGCGGCGCCAGCGGATAAAAGAAGCCCCATCAGCGAGCAACCGTAGCGGACACCTTTCTTCGAGGGCGCGGCACGGCGCCAATATGCGAACACGCGCGTACGTGTCATCTAGTTTGAGACAAAAGAGACGAATATAATAACGAAACAAAACATAAAGACGCGACACTGACAAGACGAAAAAAAAAGCAATAGAGAGAGAGAGAGAGATAGGCAGAGAGGGAGGGAGAGAGAAAGAGAGAAGCGCACGCTGCCAAAGAACAAAACGCAGTACGACGAAACACGTTTTCTCACACAGTGGGCCAAGGCACGAGCGCGCTCCACCTGCTAATAACAATATTATCCGCGGGGCAATTTCTGCCGCGGGCGCAGCACATCTATATACCGGCGCGGAACCACGGGCTTCCAGCTTAATGCTCGCCACACACCACTCTGCAGTCACCACCAAAGATACCGGCGCGCAGTCGGGAGGAAGGAGGGGAAAAAAAATTGAACGCTTTTATTTATTTTCAACAAAAAAAGAAATAACGAAGAAACCATTGCAAACGAAAGCATGAACGCCGACTGATGCAAAAGGTGCGATTCGAAAGAGAATGAAGAACGCCCCATTTAGAGCAGAGAGCGCTGGGAAACTCGGGGAGCACCATTGGCACATCCAGAAGGGGGAGAGAAAGCGAGAAACAAAAAAGATGAAGCGTACATAAAAACGAGACGTCAGCTTGCCGAGAGACCCACGTGGATGGTTAAAAAAAGCATAAAAAATAATACTGAAAGGAAGAAAGCTTCTTCGTTTTTTTTTTGGGGGGGGGGGGGGTTCCCAGAAATAAGCACGCGTTACAAAGAGAGCGTAGACGGCGGCAGAATCTAATTCCTCAGCCGCGCGTTCGCGTAATTTCCTACTTACTCTTCGGGCCGCACTCGATTACGGCACACACGTTGCGTTATTACAGTTATTACTAACGCTTCGCGCGCCTGAACGCTTCACTTTCTCTGCTGTCCGCTGCCTTTCATTTCAATTGCAAAGCGCGTCCTCTGCGGCGATACCGCAGTGCCAGCCATACGTGGCACCCATTGTCTGACCGTGTCGATGAAAGGACGGAGAAGGGGAGAGGGCGTGCATGCAGGTGGATCTACGGGTGATCAGGACGGGGAGAAGATACAGACGAACAGCGATTGGTTAGACAGCGTCTTTCACGGAGTACCAGGGCGAAGGCTGAGAAGGGCATCACTCAACCGCCCAGTTTAGACGCCAGCTTGAGGAGGAAACTATAGAGGGTGTGATGCGCTCCATTTGGGAGATGGGTAAAAAAGCGGTAGCCTTTGCTCACTGCGGAAATGAAAAGTGTCCCGATCTTTTTCTATCAAAGTACACAAAGAAAGCAACGACGAAGAATGTCGCGGTGTTCTCGAATGCGAGATTAACGACTCTGCTTAATTAAGAGAGGAGTAAAAGAGACCAGGCTCATTACGCTGACGCAAAGTACATGGCGGCAACAGGGGTCGCCACGATGATACGCAAGTTTTCTTGAATTAACCTTCGGAAACTTGACGCTGCATCCTTTGGTAGGCCTAGTCCAAGTCGCGCCGGTGTTCACTGTGCGCAGTGAATTACTGTAACACAGCGAACGTGTCTACGCGCATGCCCGAGCTATAGAGACGTGGCCGTTGATGGTGAAGGTGTACTATAACGCAGACTGCTAAAGTAAAGAACGAAAGACGTCTGTGGTCGCGAGAACGTTCGACACCACACCAAGTTAAACCAAGAACAACTTCAGGCGCTTACACAATCAAGGAGCCTGTATTCCCTGATTTGAAGCACCGCAATACCCCAGAAAAACCCCTAGATAGGGCGGCGACGGAGACTTATGTTTGCAGAAATCGCGTAGTTCCGCGCTAGTGAGCTGTAATCATGTCATAACTGAGCCAAAATAAAGAACTTTCCGTGGTTGTAACGAGGGTTACAATCATGTCCGAGAGCCATTTTTACTGCTTTCGAAACAAATGAAACAATGGGCATCATTGAAGAAACAACCCCTCGCGGGCGCTCACTTCAATTTTCTTACACGTAAATATGCTTCGAGGAGGAGGACAGAACAAAAAAAGAGAGAACAGCATGCAATCTAGACAAAGATAACGAAAAAAAAATACAACATTAGTTCTTATTTTACGCCATTTGAGTAGACGGATATAAGTGGTCAAGCGCTCTCAAAACAAAAACAACAATCGCAAGGTATGCCGTAAAATCGCACGCACACCGAAGTGCGATACACAAAAACAGACGAGATGCGCGCGCGATAGCAGTATAAGCTCGCGTTGTACAGCCTGCAACAACCCCCGGCACAGTACGTGAAAAAAAGGTGTAAAATAAAAATAGCGAAAAGAAACAGAACGGGCAGGGAGGAACCACCACGTGCAGAGAGGCGCCAAACTGCTAACGGCATCGTTACCGGCCCCAGTGCTCGGTCGCAGTCATAAAAAGCTCATTCGGGGGCGGTTCTGCTTGCCGCTTTTTCTCGGAGGTACACAGTTCTGTACTGCTCACCGCCGGTTTGTTGTTTCTTTCATCCCCGCTCTGCAGGGCAAAAGCAAAGGATCCTCCAGCGTGGATGGAGTAAGTAAAAGAGAAGAGCCTGGTACGATCGAGGTACCAGGTATATACGTGCTGCAGAGTGAAGAGGGAGGAAGCGGTAATGCACTCGAAGCCATCAAACGCGAGGCGGTGCTCGGGGAGGGCCCCGTTATGGACCTTTGATTTAGGGCAGCCTGTTAGCCTCCCGCCATAAAGCATGCCGCGGCCTCCGCGCTACGCATCGAGAGTGGGCTCAACGCTCCCTTCTCGCTATGCGCTCAGACGCGGCGCGGCAGCAAGAATGGGAAAACGCAGCGAAGAGCAGAACGGGTGGCGGCACACAGTTGGCGGCTACGCAGTGTCGTCAGGCAACAAGACTTCCTTCACAGTTTCTGTAACGTTTCGCGAAAACATGCACGCACGACGCTGTTCTGCGTCGAACATCAGTGCTGCGCAGGTGAAGTTAGGCGTAAGGAAGGGCGAGACGAGCGATAATCCGAGTTAGAAGGACAGAAAGCTCACATACACAACCGCCACGAACCACACTTTCTTTTTTCTTTTTTGGCCGGTAAAGCGGCCTATGTTTCTCGGCTGATCCTCTGTTCCGTGAGAACGCGGCGCAATCCATTTAAGCTGTTGCACGAAGCGCGACTGTTTCCAGCAGGTCTTGTTGAGCACACCAAATAAGGACATCATCTTACCGCCCACAGTATATATGAAGGAAGCGGCTTGCCATCTTGCACGCGCGTCTGGCTGTGGTCTAGGAGGACGAGAATAATTCGCCGACATTAAAGATTCCTGCAACGCCAAATTCCGCATGCACAGTCGTCAAGACAGTATAGCAGGCACGGCAAAAAGAACGTCATGCTGAGAACGCTGGGGTAGGGCAGGGGGCTGCTGATGTTTATACACATACCGAAGATGCGCGTGCCACTGGTGACAGCGGCCATTCGAGGTGGCTCCTCTCGTGCCTGTCCCTTTCAACTAGAAAAATAATAATAGAAAAGGGCAATCATCCCCATTTCCTCCTCCATCGTATATAGGCGCCTGGCGACTGCCTCGCGGACGGCTGCGTTAGCGTTCTCACGCGGCGCCCCGAGCTCCCGCGACGACGATTCCCCAATCTCGCGGTCGCTTCCTCGGCATATCCGCGCCATTTCTCTTCTCGGAAGCCCGGCCAATTCTACACCATCTGCCCCCTCTTCCCTGCTGCTCACACGCAAACAAAACGGGGACAAATAAAAACAAATAGACTGGAATACGGAAACGCGCCCACTAAACAACGAGCACCGCAGCAGGCGAGGCCAACGGGCCGAAATGGCTCGAAGCTTATTTGCTCACGGCTTCAGAACCAAAGAAAACAACAGCCAGAGGAAAATCGGCCGGTCGCGAGAAGCAGCCGACCGAACAGCACCCCCCCCCCCCCCCCTTCTCCACCACCAGTAGTGGTCTGACCACGAACGAACGGAGGCGCTAGAAAGCGCGCGTAAAAACGTCCGACGCAGAAATCCTCCGCCGACATACATCACCGAGAATGCGAAGAGAGCCCCGGATCGAAGAAACGACGGAAGAAATAGCCACGGCTGGCCCCCCGTATAGCAACGGCTGTTGGAACAAACGAACACCACAAAACAAGTCGGCAGCGGCGTCCAAAACCTCGGGGGGGGGAACACAGCGGTGGGAAGAAAAAGGGCGCACTCCACCTTTCCACCCGCTTTCCCGAAGTCCAGAATCTCTGATCAGAGAAAAAAAATAACGACGAAAGTCCCGAGAAAAAAAAAACGACAAAGAATAAAGAGATCGGGCCGAGTAGGGAACGAGGCGACCCGAGGGGGTGGCCGAAATAAACGGACCCGAGGAGCCAAGCCAAGCGCGCTGACCACGAGATTTCAGGTTCAGCCAAGCGTCGCGCCAGAGCCGGCCGCAGCAGCCAAAGGCAGCGGGCCACGAAGCCGTCCTCTTCGGGTCTCCGCCGACACGCGCCAGCGATCTCCGCGCCGGTCGCGTCACATCGGTCGCGATGGCCCCCTCCCTTCAGCCGCTTAACCTTTTCGGCCGTGTGCGCACTCTATGCCAAAACTTTAGGCCCGATCGAAAGCCACGCTCCAGCAGCGGCTGAATTCCCGATGTCATTACTCGCGGCACGAAGAATACACAGAGAGAAGCGGCGGGGAAAGGCTGCCCCTTCGTACAAGCTTTACTTGAGACGGACGCCGTACAAATGGCGAAGAAAGGCTACACCGTTTTGGCTAGAAGTACGAGGTAGATCTGCGAAATCCTCCAGTCAAAAAACAATAAGGACGAGATATTCGCGACTGTTCCGGCTAGCGTAGGCAAGAAAATGCGCGAGAATCATGATTAAGGAAGGCCAGCATTTGAAGAAAGCCGTAGTTTCCCTTTTTGTTTCCCACCAACCAACGAATATCTATTAGAAGCGCGCGATAACGCTCTCACTGCCACACTCGTTGCTGGTATAGCATTTTACGCCACGCATCTCTTCCAATCACTGGCGCGTAAAGACATGGTAGCCACTCTAAACATGAACTTTTGTTTCACACACGCGACCTTCCATGAGAGGAATCACGCAGCACAAAAATAAAAAGTAAACAACCCCCGTGACGAGCTGGAGCTCCCGAAGAGGAAACAGAAACCAACCTGAACATGAAAAAGGAGAGAAAATAGAACGACTCGACTCACTTATTGCCGCATGTGCCACTAAAAAAAAATAAAGACACCGAAAAGAAGAAGAAAAAAAGAACGGGCATCGGAGAGTGCAGCGCCTTGATATATCGCGCGAAATGGACGAGTGCTACTTAAGGCTTTCAGGCTTCATTGGTGTGAGCGATGAAATACACAACGCAGGAGCAAAGCGGTATACAGCGTCGCGCATTGATTTCAAGGGGGTTTGGGGAAAGGTGGAGGGTGTTTTACGTCAACGTTAAGCGACGACTGAAGCAAAGAGAGAAGTGTCGGGCGATAAAGCGACACGTTAAAAAAAAATCGTGAAGAGGCGGGAGATGCTGAAGAGAGGCTCGAGAGGTAATGCGAGAGCGACGTGACACTTGATGCTTCGCCTAGCCTCGCGCCCGCCACTCGATACCGCCAAGCTGCGTGACCGATCACTCGACGGGAGGAGGAGGAGGAGGAGGAGAGCGTTTGAGAGGGCTCCTTCGTGTCCTTTACAAAGATTGCTGCCGAACAGGTGGCGGTAGGAAACAGAAGTGTGACACGCGTAACCCTTCGAGAGCCACCAGATCCCGGCTGCGTCGGCTGCATTTCCGATGGAGGCGGAAGTGTTGTAGGCCCGTGTGCTCAGATTTGGGTGCACGTTAAAGAACCCCAGGTGGTCGAAATTTCCGGAGCCCTCCACTACGGCGTCTCTCATAATCATATGGTGGTTTTGGGACGTTAAACCCCACAAATCTTATCCAGAGCCACCAGCGACGCTGCGCAACAGCCTGAGGCCCGTTCACGAAGAGCCGGATGGGAATGCGAGCAGCCAGAAGCTTATCTTAAGGACGCAGAAACGCGCGCTTCGCCGTGCACCCGGACACTGATACATGCACCAAAACTAACACCGATAACAATAAAATTAAAAGCAGCAACACAAGTCAGTGAAACACTGTAGGAAGCTGACATCGCACAAACGTATGGAACAAAGCAGATGTCCACACAGTAGCGAAGAGCGCCACGATTTGGCTAATGAAAGGCGGGAACAACACGGTGCGACGCCTTTTAATCAAAGCAAAGTTTTAACAAACGCGCCACTGACAACAATGAAAGCAACTTTCGCACATTAGAAACACGTATCATGTTCTGAATTTTGTTCGAAGTCTACTTCCATAAGAAAGAAAGAGAAAGCGAGACAACCCTGAGCCAATGGAAGGCAATGAAACCACGGCGAGGAAGCTGGAAAGCGGCGTGGAATAAGTAGAACAGAACAAAAGAGCGAGGCCTCTGCTCGGGTCACGAACTCACGATCTCACGGCGATAATGAAACGAGCCCGGCACGCCTTTCGAAACGAATAATGCAGCGAGGGGGGCGAAACAACGAGCGCGCGATAAAAAGAGACACAAGGAGGAATTCGCGCCACCACTCCCCCGGATGCATGCGCAGAGGAGAGGCCAACGAGGGGGGGGGGGGGTAAAAAAAATACAAAGACGGACAAGTGGGAGGAAGGTTGCTGGAATGAGAGTCACGCCGGCGTCGTCCTCCCTTGCCAATGAAAACCACCCCGACTTATAAAAGGAAGCGAAGAAGGTACAAGCGCAGCGACGCTTGCGTGCGCGCGGAGAACAACGGGCGGGATGAGGCCCCGCACGCGCGCCGTCCGAGGTGATGCGGCGATGGGAGGGAGACGGCCGTCTGGGCTGTCAATCAAACACGAGCAGCCTCTTGCACAATAGCGCGGCACGACGCAGTCCGGGGCCTATGTATGGAAAAAAAAAAGCGCGAGAGGGGCGCACGTGACGAGGCGCCCAGGAGGTCTACGCGCAAAAAAAGAAAACAGGACAGTGATAAGCACAGGGCGGTTAAAACAGGAATAAAAGGCGCTTCGGTCACGGCTCTCCCTCCGACGCACGGGGTGCAGAACCAAATGCGATTAGGGAGCCCAATGTGCGCGCCTCGGCTTTCCATCGCCCTGGCTTCTCATCATCTTGGGCACAAGCCGCCCGATGATCTGCCAAGGAAACTGGGGGCCCGCGCCGAGTGACGACCAGCACGCTTCGACCGCGCCAGCCATCGTCCAGTCGCAGTAGAACGACAGGGAGACATCTCGCGCGCGGTATACTGGCAATCAAGCACAGAGCAGGGCTTTCACCAATCACCAATGCGACAGGGTCGAAGCAACAATGAACGGTATATGCGGGGAATGATTCGGCATGATTGCCGATGTCGACTCGGATTACTCGTAATTTGTCCGCACTATACACCAAGCCTGGCACATTGCCCCGTGTGAGCTTCCACCGATATGCCGAGAGAGTGCAATCAAATGTTTTATTTCTACGGTCATCGAGACGATAACTGCAATAGCGACATCCTCCGCACAATCGTGAGAACATAAGTGCGCGTAATTGAAAAGAACACGGGAGAGAAGGAAAGCGCCCTTGAAATTGGTGTTGCGGCCCACGTGTGTTAAAGAGTTCCGAAATTAGAGTAGTGAGGGCACAAAAAAAAAAAAACGAAAACATACAACGAATAAGGGTTTAGGTTTGACCGCCCCAAAGAACTGTGCGAATTCACCTTAGTCCTGTTTTTTTTTTCATTTGTTTTTATCGAGAAGAGATGTTCGCGAAGTTGTCCAAGTTTCCCGGCTAAAAGAGCAATGCGAACTTGGAACACGAGACTTCGGATAACAGCGAAGTCATCGGTGGATGGACTTAAAGAGCGTAGAGGTCGCAGGAATCTTAATGCGTTCACGGGGGTTGGATTCGAACAAACGAGACTGAAAACGAGAAATCAATATAGGAGGCAACGCGATAAGATGTAGTTCAGTTGAATACGAAAAAAAGCACAATAGATAAACAAAGAAACAGGGTGGAGAAAACGACCTCTCTCGGCAAGAGCGGAAACTCTGAGTGAGGATCGATGGCAATCACCGAAAGCTGGCACCTGTCACACATTCCACAGGGTGCACCTTTCGGAGAAACCGCACTTGCGGGTGGTAACATTCGAGGCCCATTTCTGGCGACAGAACGATACGATGTTGAATTTCTCGCTGTGCTATCTCGATTTGAACATCATCAGCTCAAATGTCACGCAGCTGAACTTGAATACTAAGACGTCTTGCATGGTCACAGAACATACAAGGCACAGAAGCACGATGAATGCTCTTTTTCTTTCCTTCTCTCTCTTTCTTTGTTCGCAGAAGGGTGTCGGAACATACTTAATATGGGACATGTTCGCTGTACTGAAAACGCGAAACGCTCGATGACAAGCCACTAAGTGGATCTGTAACGAAGAACTGCTGAAACAATAGCTGGCACATCAAGGGAAAAAAAAAAAACTTCCCCATTTACGTTTGACTGCGGGATTGTGCTGGATTGTGATTGTGCTATATATAAACGATATGCCCAGTGACCTATAAAGTGACAATGATGTGCATAAGTGCACCTACGGGTGTCTCGGCCATGCCAATGACGCAGCGACCGGTCGACAAACGAAGGCATCCCTTCGATACCACGAAAGACTTTTGACGAAAATGATAGCACTGCTTACGTCTGCTGGGGTGGGTGCTCAACGAACGCCGCCTTCTGAACGACTTACCAGTACTCAGCAAGGTGCAAGAAATCACCGACGAGAACCTTACCTGGCATTTCCAGGAGATTTGAATTTGTCAGCGTGAAAAAGGTTGCCCGTTTAGCAGAGATAAAGAAAGCCCCTACTTTTAAGCGGTCATACATAACAGACGAGTGTATTAGGCGCGTCCTCATAACTAAGGCAAGAAAACGACAGATCTATTCTTTCTATTTCTTCAAATCGTAGTCAAATAAAACGAGGCGGTGGACAGTCGGAACACGAGAGAGCCGCGTCATGCTTCCAGAAGCATTAAGCGGACACACCGTTTCCCACTAGATCTCTCCACCGATGAAAATCACGCAGCAACCTACGGTGAGAGTGAGAGAAAAAAAGTGCCATGAACAACGAACTAAAAAGAAAGAGAGAACCGAGAAAGCCACGAGCCATAAGACGCTAGCGAAGAAAGCCCCAGATTGCCCCCCTCTCAAGACGCCTTTCACGCAATACTCAGAGATGAGATCTGAGGGAGCACGAGCGGCGATGGCACAGGAATCGAATCGTCCGGTCGCGCGACGCCAATCGTCCCCGAAGAGGGACCGCGCTTCCTCGCTGTCATGCGACCCTAAATCTCTCCTTAGCTGCTGCCTTAAGAGGAGGACGGCAATCGCCGCGGGAACCTTGAGCTTTGAGTATGGGAAAGAAAGATGGCGAGAAGGTAGCGGGGGGGGGGGGCACCAAGGTGATTCGGGAGGCCTACTCCTACAAACAAACAAAAAAGAGTTCCAGCGAGAGAGAGACCAGAGGTACACACAGAACGACACTGATTACTGAGCTACTCGTGGACTTTATGATCGGGAAAATAAAAAAAAAATAGTCGTGTAAACGGTACTTGCCGTAAAAAGACGCTCAGCCCGAGCTTCACCGCACATTCGGGGACAGTACGGTCCTCGTCTGAAGAGGACAATGTTGAGGCGTACGTTACTAACGCAGGAAGGGTATTCGAAGTTCTTTAAGGAAATGACGATAACGACCAGGCCTTGCTGGTCAGCGATGATGAGAAATGCCAATAGAGTGTGCGAAGAAAGTGAAGAGAAGCAGCGAGAGGATGGGTTTTTGTTAAGTCACAACAGCCTCTAGCCGAGGCTCAGATCTCAGACCACGACTCACAAAGGAAGATTGAAAGAGACAGGGAAAAGAACCGGTCGAATTGCGGTCTCGACACCACCGTGCCACTTTTTTTTTCTTCTTTTTCGGAGCAGGCACCGTTCCCACTGTTTGCCCGCTACACTGGTACAGCAGTCGCGCGTGACTACGCACCAAAAGACAGTGCCGATACATCGGCCGGTCAACACGCGAGGGAAGAAAGTGCGCACGGGAAGGCGCACGTGGCAAAATACTCAAATGAACAAAAAGCAAAAAGAAAAACTAATTCTATTTGGCGCCGTTAATTCCGCGCGACAGTTATTCAGAGGCGCCTGTAATTTGGCCCGCAGCCCAACGAGCTCCCCCGGCATCACACCCCCTCTCTCCTTGCTTACCCGCGGCAGTACAAAGGCTCTCTCTGGGAGATGGCGAGCCACTAGACAAGCACGGCGAAGCATGGTCTATGCCTCGAAGGCACGAAAAAGAAAGGGTGGAATGAAGGCCCTGTTCTTGGGGAAGCGTTTCGGAGCGAGCCCCCACACCCGACTCGTACACACACACACGTACGCAGCGCTTCCTAAAACTCTGCTCTTTCGTCCCACCGCCTCTCCACGGCCGTGCCTGGGCATGAAATTAAAAGTTCACCCTCCGGGGGCACGCTGCGGTGGCAGCAGACACATGCTATGCCGGGAATCCGCCGATCGAGACACGGGCACGTAGGCGGGCAGGCTTTCCCCCGCTGCACAGCGGTGGCGCTCCCTTCGTTAGCCCCGTCATCCTGCACCGGATGATTCGAAAACTGCGCACTTGTTTTGCGGAACTGCAGCAGTTCGAGGACTTTGCACCGGGGCGCGGTGAAACCCCCGAAATAGCATAGATATATGCCAGACAGGCGCATATTACGGACAGCTGTATCCACAAGTGCCCCGAGATCCGGATGTGTAGGAGCATCCACCATACACTCGACGTTTCCTCCGAATTAGGATTGCATTTTTGTGTTCCAATAAACCGTTTTGGCATCTCGGCTTTCATTTCATCTTGTCCCGAAATAATGTTGAATTTTCTGGCGAAAAAGAACAAGAGTTCGAAAGCAGGAACCATGCTCTAGAATCCGTGCGAATATCGTGTATATCTAGGTCAATTACTCACAGAGAAAAAAGAAAAAAAAAAACTCGCCTTAGACTAAAAATTGGTTGGAACGCATACGGTAGACATTCCTAAATCTTCACACGTCAATTACCACTGTCGCCAGAGCTATAAAGCGCAAAATCATCGCATACAGGCAGCAGCGACATATGGTGTAGAAACTAAGACAACAATAAAGAAATCCGAGAAAATAGTCTAGAACCAGATTCGACGGAAAATGATAGGTGCAACATTTTCTTTAAAAAGACGGACAACCGGTCGGAACGTGTGATTATATTGTATACTAGAAATAGAATCACCGTGAATTAGCGACAGAATCGAGCATAACCTTTATCAATTGGAATAGATTTGGATTCTTAAGGTGCGTTCGAAAGTATACCCAAAACTGGTACGTATCACACAACATGGGGCCACAAATACTAAAACTGTGTTAGGGTTACTGTACATGCTACCTTCAGGTATCAGAGTCGCGCCTCTGACAGAACTCGCCGCTCGCGCCACCATTCGTCGAGCGCGCTCACGTGCGCAAAAAGCGTCCGTTTAAGAGAAAGCCAACTTTACGGCTGCGCGGGTCCTGGCGACCGCAGCGCCACCACTGCTACCACTGCACTGTCAAGCCGTCCGCCCGGCGAAGTGCAAGGCGGTTCGCAGTGCCGATTGTTTGTCGGTATCGCGGTGGTGTTTGCCTCTGTCCATTTTAGCTTTTTTTTTTTTTGCAAGCGAGAGTCACTGCGCCAGCGCCAGCCTATATGCAGTAGTAATTTTTTTTTTCGCGCGGGTAGGGGGGCCGACTTGCTGAAGACCATGAAGAACACTCATTTGTATGAGTAATTTTAAGTAAAATACACGTACCCAGAGTTTAGGGAAAGAGCCCCCCCCCCCCTTCCCTTTAGCTATGGGCCAGCGTCAGCGACGCGTTATGGACGAGCGTACACTGAGAAAGTACACGGAGCCGCTGAGCCGCGTAGGCTCCTACATTCCAGAGGGGTAGCTTTCCTGCTTAACATGAACGCGCCGGCGGGCAAGATGGCGGACCTATGCGCAACTGTGCTACCTACGGTAGCATATACAGTACCTCTATACTGTGTGAACAAGTAGCTGGGATTGCTGTACGTGGTCAGCTGTGTTTTAGACGCACCATGATTCGCACATCAGATTAGTCTAGATATATTTGGCACACAGGCTTCATTTTGCGTTTATTATTGCGAAATAGTTGTCGGCGAGAAGAGGCGCTGCGTTTGCGGCATCTAGTGGAACCCTAAACCCGCGTCAAACTACGGCGTACCGCGACGCACGTATAGAAACACCCGCGACACAAGCTTCATTGATAAGGTCTCACTTGTTAGCCACGGGACGACTGCTAGCAGTTTGCAGCATGCGTTGCGCATTTATTACAACCGATGGTCATTTAGGGCAACATTGCATACTAGTAGTAGATGGGAAAAACAGTCTAGGTCACGTAGGTGTTTCGATTTCATTATTTCTACATAGTGAAGCGTAGACAACCGGAGCGATAACTTTGGTCAGCGCATCTTATCTACAAGCGACATCCTCTCTGTGAGGAGCCTTTAAGTCCACATCAAGGGCGCACAGATAGGGTAAATTACCGGTTGCGCTTACAGGTCTAGCAGCTTTCCGAAAGCACTTTACCGCAAAAAAAAACACAAAAAACAATGAGATATGCCACATCGAGAAACACGATTGCTGCGTAAGTTTAGTCATAACAGTGGTACTATTTAGAGTTACACAAAGTTGCGGTGATGACACTGCGGAAGGAGTCATTTGGCTCTTTCCGAGCAGGAGAAGCCACGGGGACCGATAAACAACGACGCAGACACCCGACTCTTCAGTGAAAACGCTCACCTCAGAGGAGGAAGTTTCGCGGGCATATAAGACAAGAGACGACAAGCCCACTCGTGTAACGCTAATCCCCGCGAACATTACGCTCGAAGCGACGCGGCGCTATCGCCTCTCCTCGGAGTTAACGGCAGGACGCGCGGCAATTAAGGTGGCGCGCAAGGATTGTGAGGCGACCAAAAGAAGCGACGCTAGAGACGCTGCGGCAGCTGAGATAGGAGGCCGCGGCGCGCTGTCCCCCCCGCCGACGATCCAGCTGCTTGGCTGTTAGTGCTACTGCGTCACCCAAGCGACGCTAAAGCACCGCGGGGGAAGCACGGCGAGAAGCTTTTTTTCTTTCTGCTCCGCCGCGAACAGCAGCAGGCGGATTCCCGAGTTTCCCCAATCAGGGCGAATAATCTTGTTTGGGAAGCAGTGAGCGCCGCTTTAACGGTCCTCGGAAACGCAATAAAAGGAGCGCGCCGAATGCCACAGAGCCCCGCGCGCTCACCGGGGCAACGCGAGAGAAGCAATTTAGGGGAACCCGCGCTCAGGCCCAGGGAAGGAAGCGGGCGACGGCGGCAAAGAACGACCGCGCGCGCCCCGGATGCTCTGGAGACCCTGCGTACACGAGACCCGGGTCCGAGCATGCAGGGACAGAAGGGGGCTCGCCGGCGCACCTAATTGCCCGTTGGCGGGGAGACAGCAGTTGCGCTTCCCCACCCGCGAAGGTATGCCTAATGAAGGTGCCTGACACACGCTGGCCACTTGAATGGTTGCCAGAGACCCGGACATGGCATCAGAGAGTAAGTTACAACTTAAAATAGGGGCCTCAGGCTCCGATTTTCGCGTACTGCTCATTCTATTGCTCGGAGGAATGCGAGGAAACACTAGAAACTGAGTCTACGCACTATACAGCTCGTACAGTATAAATCAACTGCAGGCTTTTCATTTCAATGGAAACATTAGCACGAGTAGTTTGTTATAAGCTATTTACGCACAAAGACTCGGCTCCAAGTTTATATTAGTAGGCTCAGACGACGAGACAAGCGGGGATCAAATACGAAGACAGATGTATCCCTGTATATATAGAGCTTAAAGTTTCAGACGGCGAGGTCACGGTAAAAATGAAAAGACACCTGCGCAGCGCTGCAGTTACAGCTGAAACACTCGTGCCCTTCTCTGCCTTTGACTGCATCGCAGTTGGCGTCCCTTCCTTGAATATGAACCAGCAC
Organism: Rhipicephalus annulatus; assembly: GCA_013436015.1. Lineage (NCBI taxonomy): Eukaryota > Metazoa > Arthropoda > Arachnida > Ixodida > Ixodidae > Rhipicephalus > Rhipicephalus annulatus. The sequence goes on along the minus strand of WOVY01002438.1, from coordinate 117,050 downwards.
GTCCATCTAACAAGTATTGCTAAGGAAGTTACAAAATGCGAATTGCATAAAAGAACATAGCCAAGCTCCACAAATCAACTAGGCCTACTTTTCAAACATGGGCGACTGGGCTAGATAAAAACTTGCGGCATACACGCAAAGAAAAAACGCAGTGCACGCTTCCAGTGGGACAACGACTTCATTAGGCGAACGACAACGCCTGGCCGAGACAACACGGAAAACAATCCCCCACCCACGACAATGAAACTCAACGTTCCGGCATTGTCGCATTCGCCTGAGCGCGAGGACACACAACGGAGGCTATTAGCAAGCAACGCCGCCGGAAGTGTCCCTGCACCATGCAGTGGACAGTAAACTCGTGAAATGCGCCGAGCGGAGAGAAGCGATGCCGCGGGAGCCGTGAGATAGGACTAAGAAGGGAAGGGTAACAGAGCCAACGACTACGTCCCTCGCAGATGAGGCGGAAGGAGGCGGTTCGCACACGCGGCAGACCGAAGGAAAACAGATTCAGATAGCCAACGCGTACGCGTAAAGAAACAATAACCGGGACAGTAAAAAGCTGCGGAACTGCAGGAACCTCGAACGGCCGCACGCATTTCTGTTTTGTTCCCTGGACAGACCAGATGGACAGTGCCCGACCGAGTGACAGTGCCACCAGGCGACGGCGTGTGCCCGCCACGAAACTTGCAGAAGCACGAGCGAATAGCGTTAACGGGACAGGGTTCATCAAGCACGCGAATAGAGGCGGATAAGCAGGAAAGAGGGTACGGCAGCAGTAGACGACCCCCGTAACGCTACGACGCAAATCTCCCTCTCGCTCTTTAGCTGATAAGAGTGGACCGATAAGGCCCCATCCCCGGGACTCGTAATTACACCCCCCCAGCTTCCAACGAGGACAATCGCGGCCCACGCGAGCTATTCAACGGGCTTTGAGCGAAGCACAAGGGCAAGCCGCGTGGCCATTCCGCGGCACGTGGTCCTTTTCTCTCGGCGGGGAAATGCTTCATTCGGGGATGCCATCGGTAGAATTTTTTTTTCGGGCGATGCGAAGTAAACGGCGTCAAAAAGTTGCAACGCGCGCGACTTAGCGATAATTCAACAGGAGCGTGCATCAAATCAAGCAATCCAATTCATGACCACTCCGTCGTAACAGTATTTTGCTATTCAGTGACATCATCAGACGCTACAACGAAATAGAGCCGACACATGCTCTTGCTTCTCAGTGACATATTAAGCATGCGGTATATAAAAGATGCCGCAATGGATCATTGCGACATTTATGTGTGATATATCCCTGCAACAAGAAACATAAGAGGAGCGGAAATGATAAAAGAAACGCTTCAAGGGTACATTTATTCAGAGGTTCTTGTGCTTTTCTTTATTCTTCCAGCTACCTTGGAGAGCACCACCGGCGCACAAGGTATACGCCCAACAACCTCACGCATACAGACTTGTGACAAAAGGCTGCCTCTCAGGGCTGCGATGAAGTCGGGAAAAGTGAAGAAACAGAGCGCGGCTTTTCCACTCGGTGGCGCCCAAACAAATCGAGGGTCGAAACGTTATGGCGACAGCAGATGCCTCCGAGCAGAGAGGGCCTCCTATTGGCGGGGCGCTTCTTCCGCGCATCATCGCCGAATGCCGAGAGGTAATGCAAGACAAACGGAGCGCACGCAGCTTGGAGACGCGCCTTTTATGGCGGCGATGCTCCATTTCGTCGAGGGACCGTTCACCTAGAGCCGCGGACGTCGCCGGCTGTGGGAGTCCTCGCTCTCTCTCTCCGACCACCAACGCGTCAGGACGACCAGCGATTGAGTGGCCGCGGCAACAGAGCACCTCGAGAAGCCGAATACCATATCGTCTCCGGAGAGAACGGATCCGGCTATGAAAGTCGTGGAAAGGGACACGACACACACGCACGCACTTTCGGACACGCGCAAGCAGCCAGGGACACTTGGGAGAGCAGTGCGCAAGAGTGGCTTCTTCGCAAACTCCCCCCCCCCCCCCGTTTTAGGTGCAGAGAAAACAACGAGAAGCGACCTCTCGAAGCAGATGGCTCGAGAAGAGACGCGGGCCGACAGATTGCTTTTAGGCAGCGTCCATTTGTCTACGGACCGCATCGCCAAGGGATGAGGCCCTCAGGACGCGCGGCCTATAACGAAAGGGCGGGTGGGAACGGAGACAAATCGGCATGTACGAATCTCTCCCCCCCCCCCAAAAAAAATAAATAAAAACCGACCACATTTGCGCGCGCGCGGCGCAAGCTGCTGGCTTCTGAGCCGCCTATCGCGCTCTTCCCAACGACCATCGCCGCCGGCGGCGCAGACGACAGCGTCAAGACGAATGACCGATTCGAGGGGACTTTCCCGCCATCCTTTCCCCTATCATCCCCCTCCCCTTTCCCCGCCACAACCTCGCCTACATTGCAACTTCATTTTTCAGGACGTTATTTTCCACGTTCTCTTCTTGTTTAAGACCGCTGCTGTTCATATCGAGAGCATGTTGTAAAACCGCGACCATGCTATACAGACGGCGAAAACATTTTCTACCCGGCATTGCCCCCTAGCACGGTGTGTATTTTAGCTTTATTTTTTTTTATGTCGTGGCCCCGTTTCTTCGATTCATAGGCGCGGAAAAGTGGCCGATATTCCCCACACACACCCCTCTCACGTTTTTCGACCACCCCACAGTCATTCTCTTCCAACCGCAGTGCTTCTGTTCCTGTTGAGAAGGTGCTGCGAATACAGTGTCGGGTGGCTTTCCTTTCCCCTTAGTCTTCTGTAGTAAGGGTTGCGCAATGGTGTTTTTCGAGGATTTCCGCATCATCAACGGTGACTAAAGAGACAAGGACATAGTCCGGCACCATTACACGGAGATAAGAGGGGCAGCGTTCTATGCCATGATGAATTGCTGGTCATACTTAAAGAAAAAGAAAAAGGAAAATGATGAGGGCTGTGACGGGCAGTACAACAGTGGAGGCCAGATTTCTGCGACACCATCCAAGAATTAACCCCTACTATTAAGTGAACTAAATAATTGCTTACAAGCCCCCCCCCCCCCCCAATAAATGATGAATTAGCAAAATTCTTATGCACAGCAATTGGGTAATTTGCCAGCGCATCATACATTGTTCACCACGCGCTTAACCTCTACAAACACAAATGACACCCGGAACCTATTGCATACCGAGAGGGAACGTGCTATCTATTCTTCTTTAGGCGCATTACAAAATGTCGGCGATAACACCCCTGCCTATCTATAAGGTCACCAAGACCCAGGGCTGCTGAGGTGAAAGAACACTAGAGACAGGTTGAAGCCCTGCGCGCACTCTCAAGGCAATAATGGCTCTGTGTGAGCACAAAGGATAGTGATCACGAAACAAAAGAAGAATAATGTGAGCATAGCGCCAGGGCGACCATCATTAGGCTTTTTTCATCAACGCCTCTCCCGGCCACTCCCGACAGCTAAGTATCCGTACTAGAATACAGAATATGCTGCCCTGAAACTATGATAGCTATTTGCGCTTGTTCGTTTGACGCCATACGGGGTGAAAAAGCGCAAGACGGGAAATCGCTCTTTCTACGAAAAAGGTTATGTTTCTAGTGTCGTGATGCGAATTTCGTTCACAAAGCGCCAATGTGTCAATGTTTCTTTTACCTACATATGCAGTTGCTTGTCTCAAAAATAAAACACTGCTGTAAGTCAACGCTCGCGTGTGTTAAGCCCCTCCCCGGGCCCCATTTTACGCGCCTTCACCGCGTATCATGTCCCAAATGTTGTCCTGCTAACGACTCCTGAAATCTCAGATTACGCCACTCATTAACTACATAATTGCCAGTTCTCTCGTGGGGCCACTTATACACTGTGTGGTTCTTGCACACGGACACTGGTCGTGCATGCAGAAGGCAACATCGGCGACGTTGTCTGCGTTTCTGTGAAACGCCTTCTACTTTTCTGAATACGTACAGCATAGAAAAAGTATAAGCAACCCTGACTGAAAAAAACAATGTTAAATATAACACCTGCAATAGCAGCAAGGCCTCAGAGACGTGCAATAAAAATGCTTTAAAAATGAAAAAAAAATATGTGTGCCTGAAGACTTTCACTAGGTACGTCGTACTGAGTGCTCTGCACACCAACAGAGTCGTGTGGCAACGCATAGAAAAGCGAAAAGAATGAGATAGAGAGAGAAAAAAAGGGGATTGCAGAAGAACAACTCTTGTTCAGCCAGACCAACTCGCTGCGTAGGCGGACGAACGGAAGAAAAAAAGGAGGCATCGGAACGAAGGCAAAGTTGGCCAGCGTAGGGGCGCGCTCGGGAGTGATGGATGCGAGCTGCGGGAAAGCTCTCGGGCGAAAGCTCGCGCGAGACCCAACAGGCGCGGAAAAAGGAACAGCCAGGCGCACGTATAGAAGGCCGGCAAAGGAAACGTGGGCCAAAAAAGACAAAAAAACGAGGCACAATGCACACACTCCGATGATGGCTGAATGAATATAAAAAAGGCAAAGCTCGAGAAGGAATAGAGGTTGGGCCGCAGTTTCAGCTGCGTAGCCAGAATGCAAATACGCAGAGGGGCCGAGAACGTGCTCCTCGTTGCCAATGAAAGAGGGTGTCTTATCACTCAAGAGAGCCGGTGCAGGTCAGCGGGAAAAGGATAGGAGAATGGGGGCGCCACACGAGCGAGCAGCGTAATTCTACTCCATGCTCAAGAATTTCAAAGAGGAGCGCGGGCTCCGGCCGCCACGAAAGAGAACGAGCCCGAACACCAAGGAAGGAGAATTTCAGCGAGGCTGGAGCACAGGGTCACGATACCGGGCGCAGAAAGGAAGGCAGGTGATAAGAAGACATTCGGTTCCGTTTAATTAAAAAAATTCCAGAAAGATGTTAATCAGCCGAGGGTGAAAAGGGCCCGGGGACACGTTGGTTAGCGGGGTAGGCAGAGAGAATGGCCCAACAAGCTGCACTCCTCCTCTCGTCCCGGTTCCCCTATAGCACACGGGGCGTTGTAAAAGCGGCCCACGCGGAGTAGTTAAAAGAAACCCGGGCGTCCGACGAGGGAGGGGGAGTTTCGAGGCGGCGGCCAAATTCTTGAGCCCTTATTATAGACCCCAAATGAATCGGTCGAAGCAGCGAGCCATCGCGAAAGAGGAAGAGAGGGGGAAGCCAAAGATCGCGCGGGCGCGCATCTATGGAAGAGGCAGAGGGGGAAGGGCGCAAGACGAGAGCTGCAGCTCGGCTTCAATTAAGCCGGTAATTTATGATGAGGCCATGACGACGGCAACGCGAACGAAAGGGAGGGGGGGTCAAAGAAGGAGTGGAGTGAACAGGACGCGCCACACTGTCGTCAACCCCGGCGCCGACCCTCGTCTCGAAGTAGAGGCAGGCTACATGGCTCGCTGCTGCTATACTAGCCAATGTTTGGCAGCTTGTACTGGCTGCGTGTCGATGAGGCCCACAGTGCGGCAACGGCAGTCCCTTCAACTGCTGCGCGACGCGCAGTGCAGTCGCGAACGGAGAACGTTTTAAACAACGGTTGTGTTGCGCAGGCGTGCAAACGTAAAGCACACACGTGGCAACGAACTCATTCGCTCGTCACACGACAATAGTACAGGAACATGAGAGATGACGAAGCGAAATGTGAACAAACTAAACTACAGTGCAGCCCGACGCGTCGTCTGTTAGCAGCTTAACAAGTTCGACACAGACGGCAAGTGCCAAAACGTCCTCTCGACTAACTGCAGATGCCCGAATTCAATTTAATGCGATGCCTCGCTCGTTACTTACACGAGTGCTACATCTCCTTCGCGTTGTAAAAACTGGCCATGCAGCGTGGAACGACACAGCCTGCCAACTTCGAGTCACCGACCACGTCCCCCGGGAGACGGAACGCGGCAAAAGCTCCACCGCACGCGCCACACTCGGAGCTCAAATGCCAAAGACTCGCACGGCCAAAAAAAGGGGGGCTGAGCGGATTAGTGTGGCAGGGAGCGGAAGGAAGAGGAGGCGGCGCGCGAAGGCTGTCCGACGGCGCCGCTACGGAAGCAGATTAGCCGCCGCGGCTCGGGTGGGTATCGTTAATCCACTCGAGTGAAGCCAAGGCACGCAAACAGACCCCGCACGATTCCGTGCCCATAGATTCAGTACAAGTTCAGACCGCAAAGGGAAAAAAAAAATAATGTGCAAGAAGATTTCAAAAACATTCCGGTTCACTGCAGTTCATGCAAGAACGCAGGTTACCCAAATAATTTATATATAAAGGTCGCAGCTACGGCTCCTGTCCACGGCAAGTTATCTTTTCACCAACTTTTTGTTCTTCACATTTACCTTACAACTTGGCAAATAACCTCCCATATACCTTCCTTGGAATTATTGTCTGTTCATTAATATTGTGTGAAAACACAGAAAAACGAGCCCTTAAGTGTACACTTCGTTCCCTTATATATATATATATATATATATATATATATATATATATATATATATATATATATATATATATATATATATATATATATATATAGAGAGAGAGAGAGAGAGAGAGAGAGAGAGAGAGACAAACACGTCAACAAAAAAGAAAAAAGAGCAGGATCAAAAAGACCTCATAACAGACGGCTTAGCTGTTTTTAATCAGAGGAGTACCAAACATGCATCTCTGCCTGTTTTGCTTATACTTGCGTTGCTGCATGCCAGGTGCGCGAAATGTCTTCGAAGTCCCTATCCCTTAAAATAATGAACATGATACCATTTATTGACTTCCTCTGGCCTGTTTTTACCACAGAGCATATATTCATCCAAAATTGAAGGAGGTCCAATATTCGTGCAAATTTTTGTCTTCCTAATCAAGAGAACCTAACTACTGACCTACATCGATGACCTCATGAAACAAGTGATCCAAAGTTAAATATACAGTTGAGACCAACCTTGAAATTGCCCCTGCTAAATTATTTTACAGCGACGGCTGGATGGACACAATGTACGTAAAAAACAAAAAAAAAACCCAAAAACTGAACTCCGGGAAAGCACTAATGTAACGCCTCAAGTAACGCGCATAGAGTGTGCGAACTGACTGGCTGCGCTTGGCAGTCGTGCGAGATTGAGGCCGACGTCCCAACCAAGCCGCAATCTTGCTTGATTCGTGCTCACTCGAAAGTGAGGCGGTAGGTAGGACTTCGAATATATTGTGGCATTTCTAAAGCCAAGATCCCAGTAGGAATATGAGACACACTGCAGTGAGGCTCTAGAAAGTAATTTTGACCGTTTAGAGTTACTTGACACGCCTCTGGTGTCCTCGCACTTCTTGGTCTTCTCCATCTCCCGTCCCCCTCCTATTGTGACGCAGACGCCGTGACTAGGGATAAAACCAGGCCTTCAAGTCTATGAGCTATAGACTACAGTAGCATGTGGAGTGAGGCGTGATGAGGTGCGTCACTAATGCGTGTGAAGTAAGAGCGTCGTAGGTGCGGCTTGAAAAAGCTCACCTATACGGTTTTTCAGTGAAATTAACCGGCAATAGGTAGGCTGTAAAAATTTGCATTATCTCGGATTATGTGCTTCAATATTTGTATCGAGGTCCATGTTTTGGCTCTTTTGGTTGGAAAGGTCGTGCAATTTGCATAAGGAGTTGTATGCTTCAGGCACATCTCTGCGGAAAGGGGGGCAGTGAAAAAAAAAAGTTTAATCACACCTTATCTGAACAATTTAGAACTTCTAACGCCTTTTACAACATCCTCGGATTTGCTAAGGACACAAAACTTAACACGATATGCACTATATAAAAAAGAAAAAAAAACACCACAGAGGGAAACTTTCACCTCGCTAACATAGTGGCACGAATATCGAAGTAACCTATATTTAGCTCTTTAATGATATTATTTGTGTGAAGAAAGAAAAAAAAGGGGGGTCTATCAGATATAGTCTCATTCTCACCAAATGCCTGAGTACACTAGCCGCTTTTTAAAAAGGTTTTTTTGCTCATTTTCTGCACCAAATTTCAATAAAACTTATGCGTCTCATTTTAAATTAAATTTGGTGCAGCAAGCAACAGTGTTGGCATTAGGGGTCTCCCGATTCACAGTCTCAAGATACACGAGCTACGTGCACAAATAATTGTACGGGCGATGATTCATAAAGCAGATAAAGCAACTTAGCAGTCTCGTACTCTAGTTTATGTAAAGATCCGCCGAAGAATGTTCGTTAAAGAAGCTTTTGCAGGGGTCACGCAAAGATATTTCACGTTTGCATAGCCCTCCGAAAGCCAATTAATGCGGTAAAAAGTGTCAGTTTACTAACCCAACGTTTTCGGCGCTACTCTACAGGTACTGCACAATTTAGTGCGCCCAACACAAAGCCGACTGCTCAACCAATCAAGTAGTAAGCCCTGTACGCTTCACCGAAAAATTCTACGAAATAAGTACACTAGTCCGCTTCCATCCTTCCATGACGAGTTTTTGGCACGTGAATGACGCCACGTGAAAATAATCTACTGAAAAAAGCGCGCACGGGCGTTATTCGTGGCGATGAAAATCAGTTTAAAGCTAGGAAAACAAACTCTACATGCAATCACGCTATAGCTTATTCAAAGCGTTATGTCTTAGCACACATATTTCTCATTTTCAAGCCCTAGACTTACTGCGTTTGTCTTTATCTTTCATCGGTTCTGTTACCGCACACATCACGTGCGGCACAAGAACTTATTACATTCTGTAACCCTCTCCTCCCTTCCCCCCCGCACACACACACACACACACACACACACACACACACACACACACACACACACACACACACACACACACACACACAATGTATAAAAAGAGGGAAATGTGCCGTTCAACATCCCTTGACGTAGTCGGTGACACGAACGTCTACGGTGAGCGGCGCCACTCATGCGGTATGGGACTCACCTGCAAAGAACAAAAAGACACAAGATAAGTCTCAATTTTGAGGAAATCGTGTCTTTCTGTACTTAAATCAACATGAAATCAATACTGAGGTTGAACACGTGCACAATATGAGTACACTATGAACTAAACAGCGCAACACGTGAGCAATAAGAAGCACGTAAGCGTATAGTCGATGCACAATTGCGTGCAGCACTGAGAGCCGTTACAACTGATCAATCATATTAAACGCACAGAAGGCTTGTGATTGCCTCTACATCGCAACGATGCTACATCTTTCGGACAGGCCTGGAAGATCTTGCAATTATTCCGAGTTACAACACTTGCGAGTGCTTCTTCATCTGTTTCTTGCACACTACACTCGGCGACAACTTATCGCGACATTAAAGCGAAAGGTATACGGAGTCCTGGATTCCGCACATACGTGGCGCTCCTCAAGTAGTACGGCATATTGCGGCTGATATCGGGTTTGCACACTCGCATCACTTACGGGCTCAGAAAGGTACGGAAATGTGAATGCGATGCATGTTTCAGTGCACATTTTTTTTTAAGTCGTATTAGGAGTAAATTTTTCTTCGAGAACTATGAAGAGCTCTTTTGCGGTCGTACACAGACCCCCTACGTAATGGACGCAATGATGTTTACTTTGGAAGCCGGATGTACTTTGAAAAGTTGGTGCTTTCTAACTAATGAAAAAAAAGCAGGCCTTCTTGCAAAGTGTACTGCAACTGTATTTGACCTGCGAGTTCTCGCAACTGTTTGAGTCTCAGAATAAACAAAGCAGCATATATTTCAGCGAAAAAAAAATGGGAAAATTATCAGGAAATTTAAGTACTATTTTTTGGCACGGTTGCAGGCATGCGCTTGTGTATTGTAGCTTCCGCTGTGCTGTCAAGAAAAGCTGTCTGTAGCGAGTTTAGCGGAGTAATGACTCGCGCCGAAACCCCGATTGCGATATAACACACAAGTCTTGCCCGTATCGCATACTAAGCCTTCATTACCGTGGCCCTCATGCAGCGGGTCTCACACCCTTGAAGCATAAAGATGATTCGAGCAACACAGGATCAGAACCGTAAGCGAATGGCGATCAGACGAAGTCGAACCGAGCAGGGCTTCAAACGCCGAGCCGCGCCTCCCGTTTAAAGCTTGGCGCCAGGGTGAAGAGGGCGCGCCGCGTTTCGTCGCGGCGGCGCCAGGCAGCGCCACGGTCTGCAGTCGGACCGCGGTCCGAGCACGCGCTACGCGGCGCGCTCGCGGCCCAAAGCGAGTCAAACGGCGCGCGCTCCACGGAATCCCGGCGACGACCGCGCGGCCGATGCCGTCAGCAGGCGACGCGCCGCGGCCGAAGCCGTAAACCGCGGCTGCGAGATCGCACTATTTTCATTTCGCGGGCGCTGGCGCGAAAGCTTCATTACAGCGTAGCGTCTTTGGCGCACTTCACCAACCGCAATGACATTGCGTCCTTGACATGATATTAGCGAGCATTCCCCTTCGCCAATGCAGGGTAGCAAACCTGAAGTGCGCCTGCTCGACTTCCCCATATTTCCTTCCCTTCTCTATATCTACTGGTTGTAGGAAAGTTTTAATAATATTCATAGCACTGTCAGGCTTGACAGGGGATGATTACGGATGTTTTGGAGGTTCTGGGTCTTCATTTAAAGCAACAAGAGTATGACTAATGAAGTGATCTGTCTTTCTACGTTAAATAAGGGTCTACGACCTTATAAATTAAGATCCACGACACTTAAATAAGGGTATATGACCTTATAAATTAAGATCCACGACACCGTAACAAAAGCACTGTCATGCCTCAGGTCAGGGCCGGATTAACAGTGCTGAGCGCCCAGTTAAAAAAAAAAATAAGGAGGCCCCTTTGTCCACCCCCTTTCTTTCCCGCTTTGTCATCTGGTCATGCTTGAGACGACGCTTTTTAGGTTCACCTGCAGAGAACACAAGTCATAGTTATTCTAACCCTCTAAGAAGTGTTTGATATCACTTGGGAGTTTCCTTTCTTGCGGAGCACGGGGAGAGATTGTCATCTTAATAATTACCCATATCAGGAGACGAAGACACGTGGACAGCATTAAGACTTGTTTGGTTCGTTGTATCACACCGAAAGAAGACTAAACTGCGCGAGAAGTTAAGACGAAAAGAAGGAATGCATACGACACTTAAATGTGCAGTCCAAGCGCCGTGTTATTTCTTCAATTAATCTTACCTTATCGCGTCGGTTACCCTTATTTCAAGAGAGGACATCTTTCCCCGAAAACCATGGAGCACCACCTTAGTGAAAACTAGCCTCCTCGATCTGCTTCAGCTTCACTAATTCGGTAGCGCACGCTTTGGTTGCCTACGTGCGAGCACTGCCGAAGTTGACAGGTGCGCCTCTTTCAGGAATTGTTCGCAGGTACTTACAGTGAATACACTGCCAATCGTTTAGCTGATTTCGATTTCATACACTAAAACACATTTAAAAGGTTAGGGTAAACACCCCCAAAAATCGAATTTGCAATTTTGACACCAAAAGAACCACTCTGAGGAACAAACTGGAGGGAGCCAGACGTCTAGCGGTAGGTCGCTTAAATGCCGCACCGAAGTGCACCGCGCGCACTCTGGCGTAAACAGTATGCTCACGTAAAACTTTAGAGTTGCGTTTTTTTTCAAAATCAACTTTTCACCTTCAAAGTAGCTTTGTCTCAAAAAAAAAAAAAAACTGAATCGATTTCGATGAACCTTTGTATGCGTGAGTTAGAACAAGTTAGAAACAATATGAACTAAAAAAAAAACACGCCGATTTCATAAAGAGTGAAGGTGTAAAAAAATTACACAACCTGGCCTTGTACATGCATTATTTCATTTTTTACAAAAATCGTAGAAATGTAACTGTTTTTTAATTCATGTGAACTTATAGAGTATCTAGAATAACACGGCTGAATATAGCATTATATTCCTTTCTGTAGTTGCAGACAAAAGGTGCATTGAATAAGTCAACCTAGGCATGAAAAAAGGATGCCACTTGATACTGTAGCGATCGGGCTATGCCTTGACCCAGCGAGTCATTTGCCACGCCGGATTAGTGCAAAAAGGACAGTCTCGCCACGTCTGGACGGAGGAAGCAACAGAGGCCGGCCCCACGAGACGTCGCCTGCTGATTGACAGCGGCGCCAACGGAGTGGAATGTCGCCAAAGAGGGTTTTGGAGCCGCCGCTCTATCTCCCGCCTGCGCAGGCCACGCATCGTTAGCGCGTTAACCGGCAGACGACGACGGCGCTGGTCAAAGGGCTCTCCCCAGAGGAATCCACGAACCGGGCACCTCTCAAAAGATCGGCACTTGTTTAATCCATTGTCAAGTAGCCGACCCGCTGACTGACTATGCCCGCCAGGCATTGTCCCGGAGTACGAGACGTAGTGTCGCCAAGACGCCACCAAGAGGACAACAGGGACGCCGTCTTCCTGGGGGAGACCGCGGCGGCTGCCGCGGATCGCCCCGCTAATTGAGCGAACATAATCGGCGGACCCTTTGAAGTATGCGGCCAGGATCGTGGGCACTCTCGACTAAAGGCTCACACACGACGAGGAAGAGCCCTGCTGGCGCCACCAAAGTGCAGTGTTCACGGGGACCTTGCATGCTCCCCCCCCCCTCACCTGTGTGTGCGTGATTGGTGGTCGACTCGTAGAGGAGGAGCCCGACAGGGCATAAAACGACGCGGCAGAGTGCTGGACGTCGCTCTGAACTAAGTAAAGTTCAACCACCACGCTCGTGGTTTGTGAAACCACTAGCTCTTCTCTTCTCTTCTGTCATCTCGACAACTCCCGTAATGATGTAAATAAATCCGTTAAGTTTGCTCAAAGCTCTCCCCTAGTCCTTGGCTCGACGGAGCGACGGCGATCGGCCCCGCTACCCGCAGACTGCGGTCGCCGCGACGCGCAACAACTGGTTGGCAGCGGTGGGATGCCATCAGCAGCAACTTCCTCTTCCATCCGTAACAACTGGATGGCAAGCGGTTGGATGTGAGCCTGGAGGACGGAGAATCAACGACACGCCGAGATCATGGAGACTGGCAGCTGTGGACTGGTGAGTGCTGGCTTTGGTTTTTTGGTTGCCAGGCTGATAAGATAGAAGTGTAATCTTTTCGCTGGTAGAGGCTACCACAGAAGCAGATATTTACGGAACTTCTGGGTAGAGAGTGAGCTGCACCACACTAGTTCTCTGTCATGGATTGGAAGCGTTTGTTGAAGAATCAGCTACTGATTCTGGGGGAGGAGCTGGGAGCAGAAGTAGATACGGGGATGAAGAAACACGCAATTGTTAGCGCTATCGAGGGCTTGAATCTGAGCAGTGAATATATTAAAGAAACGTGGAACGAGATTCAAAAGCAACAGGAACAGGAGCGCGAGAAAAAGCGTGAGGAACAGGAGCGTCAGGAAAGGCGTGAGGAACAGGAGCGCGAGAAAAAGCGTCAGGAAAGGCGTGAGGAACAGGAGCGTCAGGAAAGGCGAGAGCAAGAGAGAGAGCAGTGGAAGGAAAGCCTTAAGGTAAAACTGGAAGAGACAAGAAGATCAATACAGTGCCTTAGATGGTCTCAAGTAAATTCCAGGATCCATGTATTCGAAGAGGGCGAGGATATAGAGAGTTACCTAACCTCTTACGAGAATGTTTGCACAGACCTAGGGCTCGACGAAGACTATTGGTCTATCGCCTTATTGAGTGTCCTTCCGTGCGACGTAATGGGTAGAATAGGGTACCTTTCCGAGGACGAGTTCAACAGTTACAATGTAGCTAAGGCAGCCTTACTGCGGTGCTTCGGCATTAGAGCTGACAGAAAGCAAATGGAGTACAAGCTCACGAACGCTCCGTTAAAGAACGCGCGGCGGTGTGCTGGTATTAAAACCAAGCCTGAGAGAGGTCCGCGTGTCTCTCATAGCACCAAGGTGAATAGTGAGAGCAAATGGGAGATAGAAAAACGGGAGCGAGAGGAAGAGTTCGAGCGAGCACTCAGCCTAGAGATTGAACTGTCAGAACAAAAAGTCGAGGCAACGCAGTGGAAGATTCAGCCATCCGCAAGTGTAGCGCACGAGAAGTGCGAGGTGCAGCCCAGAGCTTTAGAGAAGGCTAGCACGTGTGAACATAGCAGCGGATTCAAAGGCGAATCAAGTTTGAGTGCTGCGAATGAAGCTGCGCTGAGTAGAGAGGCCGACGAGGTGCTTTGCCAGTTAACTGTTAGCGAAACAGCTAGAATAGCTGTAGAGAATCTGGCACAGACCTCAACTGTGTTTGTCGCGGCGGTGGATCTTGCAAATGAGGTCGAAGTAGGCAAGAACACCGGAGAAAGCTCAGAAGCAGCGAGCGTAGAGAAGGGTATCAGTGCAGTTGCAGACAGCTCTCAGGAATGCGAGCAAGATTTTTCGAAGGGAAACAGCTGCATTGTTCCTGAGTGTGTTAACCAGTCCGCCGGTCTAGAGGGTGAGAATAAAGATGACCAGGGCGAAAATCATTTAGACCGCGCGACTGAGACAGCTGACGAAAGCTGTGAGAGGGTTCACGAGTGTGAGGTGCGATCGGGAGGCTCGGAAACGACGCGCAAAAAGCGGCGCAGACGAAAGAGACGTCGCCAATCCGCGAGAAAGACGAACAGTACTACGCGTGTAAAAGAAGGCGCAAAACCTGTCAGCGTAGCAAACAAGAGCTTTGCAGCAGCGTCAAAATTACATTGCATGCGTCCGAGCAACCGGACGAAAAGTAAGAGGAAAGCGGGTTCGCGAATGGAATTGCGTGGAGAGCGCCGGTCTTTCCGTTCTATCCACAGAACGTTTCAGGGCGCACCTGAGTACAGCGTTAGCACAGGTGAATCGGCCAGACAGGGCGACAGAGCCAAGAAATCAAAGGGCCGAAACACTGTGGCAGGTGGTGCAGAGGCACCCTTGAGCGGTAAAACCATTGATAACTCAACCTGCAACGAATTTACAAGCGGTGCAGGACAGGTCGGTGGCAGACGTCGCCGGAAACGAGAGAGGCGTACGCGAGTGACAAAGCGAAGGGGTGAAAGAGGGGGCAATCAGCCGGGCGAGCGGCCTAAGAGTAGGTTACCAGTCAGTTCAAAGAAAGGTCCTTTGTGGCATAAAGTAAGGTTCCAACAGCGGAAGGGTAGGCCCCAGCGCGCATCCCCGCGACGGAATGTACGCATGAGATTTAAAGCTTTGCGGGAACGGGATTGTAGAAGGGGTCCTAGAAAAAAAGGAAAAGCCACAATAGCTAAGCACCACACGCGAGCTAGCCCAAAGAAAGCATGGCCACTCTGTCCCACGCATCGCTCCGGTCTCCTACGCCGAACTGATAGAAGACCGCCAAAATCGCGAATGAGGCGGAACGCTGCAGTTAAGCTTGTTGCTCGTGCAAGTTGTTGTCTCGCGCGTTTTCAGAATCGAAGACCACGACCGCCGCGTGTACGGCTGAAGGGGGAGCGACGGCTGTAAAAGGGAGAGTCGGACACAGGAGTTTATTTTGAAACATACTTGTTTGGTTATATTTGGTTTTAAAGTGGTGTTCCTGTGTCATCTCCACAGCTAGTTTGCTTGGACATTTTTTTCTTCCCTCTAGATTTTGTTTGCGTGTAAGCTTTGTCAAAATTTCGAGTTGAAGTGTTAAGCGTTATGCGGAAGCAGTGACCCGCGTCGGTCAACCGACTGCTTCGAAATTAGTTTTTCTTTGAGAAAACAAAAATCGTAAATGAAGTGTGGTTTGCTCGCTAAATTGGAAAGCGTGGTAACGTTGGTCGAGCGGAGCAGGAGTTTCTGTGCTTCGTGCCCTTTAGTGAAGCGCGGCATCGCATGCCGTCTTCAATAGAGTAAATGAGCAATGTTTGGGAAGGTTTTAGAATAAAACCAAACAAAGCAATTTTCGAAATGCTCAGGGGGAGAAACATTCGGTACAGGGGTTTTGGCGCAAAATTAACGCCTGTTTTGTTACGCACTCCTGACGTGTACCTCAAGTGTGATTGTTCCTTGCGTTTGTTTCTCGAGAAAATTCACGTTCAGATGAGGGTTTAAGGATACCTAGGTGAGAGAGATATCGCCTATGGTTAGGTGCGTGTGGGTATGCTAACGCTCTTTGGATGAGAGTAAGATGTCGGGCTAGAGCGCACAGCCAAGTCTTGTGCGTTCTTTAAAACCTTGGGCTGACATGAAACTACATTCGGCAAATAAGCGTGTTGGTATACGAAATTGCATTACCCTTTGTATTTTAGTATGTGCTGAGGGATCAGTTGAATTCTTTAGCTGAGCGTCGAGTTATACGGAACGTTGAGGGACGTTTTCCGTAATGATTTTAAGGGGTATTTGGAGTAATCGAAATTTTTAGCTGTGGGCAAGAGTATTAGTGTGGTTGCCATTTAAGAAAAAAAAAAGCGTAGGTGCATTGTGGCACATTTGAAAGACCGGCCTGGTTGCCGAAAACTCATTGCCGGCGCTTGCTGGTTCTAGCGGTTGGTCTTCGTGGTTTAAATGGTGTTGGGAGACTGCGGTTACTGTGATCTCTCCCGTCGAGCAGCTGATACTACCCGACGTCCGAGATCTTCCCGTCGGCGGAGGAGCTGTAGCGATCGGGCTATGCCTTGACCCAGCGAGTCATTTGCCACGCCGGATTAGTGCAAAAAGGACAGTCTCGCCACGTCTGGACGGAGGAAGCAACAGAGGCCGGCCCCACGAGACGTCGCCTGCTGATTGACAGCGGCGCCAACGGAGTGGAATGTCGCCAAAGAGGGTTTTGGAGCCGCCGCTCTATCTCCCGCCTGCGCAGGCCACGCATCGTTAGCGCGTTAACCGGCAGACGACGACGGCGCTGGTCAAAGGGCTCTCCCCAGAGGAATCCACGAACCGGGCACCTCTCAAAAGATCGGCACTTGTTTAATCCATTGTCAAGTAGCCGACCCGCTGACTGACTATGCCCGCCAGGCATTGTCCCGGAGTACGAGACGTAGTGTCGCCAAGACGCCACCAAGAGGACAACAGGGACGCCGTCTTCCTGGGGGAGACCGCGGCGGCTGCCGCGGATCGCCCCGCTAATTGAGCGAACATAATCGGCGGACCCTTTGAAGTATGCGGCCAGGATCGTGGGCACTCTCGACTAAAGGCTCACACACGACGAGGAAGAGCCCTGCTGGCGCCACCAAAGTGCAGTGTTCACGGGGACCTTGCATGCTCCCCCCCCCCCCTCACCTGTGTGTGCGTGATTGGTGGTCGACTCGTAGAGGAGGAGCCCGACAGGGCATAAAACGACGCGGCAGAGTGCTGGACGTCGCTCTGAACTAAGTAAAGTTCAACCACCACGCTCGTGGTTTGTGAAACCACTAGCTCTTCTCTTCTCTTCTGTCATCTCGACAACTCCCGTAATGATGTAAATAAATCCGTTAAGTTTGCTCAAAGCTCTCCCCTAGTCCTTGGCTCGACGGAGCGACGGCGATCGGCCCCGCTACCCGCAGACTGCGGTCGCCGCGACGCGCAACAATACCCAAAGACATTTTTTGTGAGCACGTAAAATTTTATGGGAATACTTGCAGGCGTTTCCACATCTTACGATAAAACTGACATATACCATTTATTCTACCATACCCCCTCCAGCTCTTCTAAGACAGCATTGCGATATAGTGCTATTATGCATATTGTATATGCTTACTGATCACAACAAGTAATACAGATGGCTTTACATTTAAATATCAAATATTAGGCGCATTAAATATTAAGCGCAATAAAACGATATTTCAGACAGGAACCACCCTCTATGCGCCTTCGCATTGCGTGTTGGTCCAGGTGCTAAAATCCTCGTGAGGCTGCTTGCTGTGTGTGTACATCCACTGGATCAGCTCCTTCCCTCTATACATGATGCAAGGTCTTGGGCGAGTAAAAGGTTTTTACTACAGATTACAGAACTCTGAGCTCAATTCAAAATTATGCACGTTGTGCAACGAACAACCTCTTAGAAGGATGTATTACAGCGAAAGTTGTTATGAGATCAAAACTCGGGTCACATGCTGCCGTAACTCCGCCGCCAGTGTCCGTAATTACAACGCACGAAATTAAAAAAAAAACTTAGTTCCAATAGCACAGTGGGGCTTGAACCCGGGTCCACTGGGTGCCAGCCCCGAATTCTGCCACTAAAGCCATGCCGGTGCTTGGGACTTGTTGGCAAACTTGCCTTAGGCAGGCTTGATGTCGGAAAAGCAATCGCGCTAATACGACTTGTCAGCGAAAGAAGAACCAGTCGTCGCTCAATGCCAATGCGTAACGAGTGGGTCGTCCAATGCTCCAACCCATTACAAAAGCTTGTTATTGTTCACCAATTAACTGTGGTGCATACCCACTTCAGGTATACTTCCTCATCGTCGTCAGCCACTGCACGAACAATTGGCACAAAATTCCTCGCAAGTGTTTAGCGGGTAGCACGCGTCTCAGAAGATTGACGAAAAATATCATAGCGAATGGAAGCCTACTACACACACAAAAAAATAATTATTAATGCCATAGTGGGTATCAAGCAGGTGTGATTGCAGCAGTTATCCAATGAGTGTTTGGAAAAGGCTCTGAAAGGCAACTCGTCTAGTTTTCCCTGTGACTGTGCTGCGCCTTTCGCGCAGGCCTGGCGTTTTCATTGATTACTGAAATAGGTTATTTGTTTCTATCAGGGGAATCCAGCAGGAGGGTTGAACTTTTTCGAACAAAACAACGAAGTCGGTCATGTTTTCTGACCGTGGGGGGGGGGGGGGGGGGCTTAAACCGGAGGGCCCGTTTCATTTGAACTCTCTCAACCCTGAATAATCCAGCCCTACTCAGGGTGTCTTCAATGCTATGCTATTCAACAACGTTTTCCAGCCAGTTTCGTTTCCGAGGTGGATACAGTATCGCAAAATCACAAAAGAGAAGAAGGTGGTCATGCCGGAGCAGCTACACCTTGCGGTGTTTAGGTGCTCGCTTCGGTCAGCTCAATCACCTGTTCGATACCGCTACGCGACACAACCGATGGTGCTGAGCAAGCAAAGCAGAGCGAGCAACAAAACCGTCCACACACACGCACAATGACCAGCGCGCGACTACAGAGCAAAGCGCGACGTACATTCTGGACGAGCGTTAACGAAAGAACGCTCAGGCAAAAATATCCCCGTGAAGACTACTCAGGAAAAAAACCAAAAAAAAAAAACGCCCGCGCTGGACGAACCAAATGGAGGACGGCAACGGCATAAGAACAGGAAGGAATGGGAAGGGGCGAATGCGAGAGCCCGCCAGTAGGAACAAGAGCCGGAGC
Organism: Rhipicephalus annulatus; assembly: GCA_013436015.1. Taxonomy (NCBI): domain Eukaryota; kingdom Metazoa; phylum Arthropoda; class Arachnida; order Ixodida; family Ixodidae; genus Rhipicephalus; species Rhipicephalus annulatus. The sequence continues at coordinate 97,858 of WOVY01002438.1, read as the reverse complement.
TTTGGTATTCATCGCGGTATTGCGGCAAAGAGATTGCATCGAAAATGCATGAGCGTTCGGAGAGAGAAGGCCACGCGAACCCTGCCCCTTCCTATACCCTCTTTTGCCCATTTCGCCACGGATGCGGGGACACTGCTTCGCCAGCCGTGCGCGAACCCTTTCACTCTCGCTTTTTTCTTTCTTTCTAAGCAGCGTTGGATATCCGATACGACGTTCTCAAAATTTTTTCACTTCGGTCGCGCGCCAACGAACGGCGGCGGGGCGGACGAAAAGAGCAGCCGGCGAAGGATCAGCCTGCGCGCGCAAATGTACCGCGGGTGGTATCGGGGCACCAAAGATTGGAAGCCGTCGAAGTCGCGTACGCGCTCATGCGTTCTTTACAATCAGAGGCCCGAACCATGCGATCGGTTAACGCAAATCCGTATCGAATCGCAGCTCGCATGCAAAACGGCATAATCTCCGCAGCGCTTCTTTTCAGGTTCTGGTAGCCTGTAGTTTCTAAGCGTTACGCGGAACCGCGCGCTATCAGAAAATCAAGTGGTCTCCGCCGTAAGCTTCAGCAAGATGAAAAAGAGCGCACAGCAATGTCCACTTAGCCGACCAGGGCAGACATCGCTTCACAAAACAGAGCGAAAACGGCGACATAGTACTTGAATTTGTCCGAAGAATTTTCTCGGGATGATCGCGTTTTGCGGATTGCATTCGGCTGTATTCGGAACGATTGTATTCTCTGGAATAAAAGCTAAAAGACCGTAGCTGCGACAGAGAAAGTGAGCGAGCGAGAAAGATGACGAAACGACACGAAGCTGAAACGTAACACAAGTAGATAAAGCTGGAATAACCGTTCTGACCTATTTTCCATCTGCTCTTGCAATAATCTCACCCTCGAAAGCGCACCAACAACCACTTCAAAAGATGGATTACAATGTGTATGTTAGAAGAATGTCAAAACAATAAACTTCCGTAACTTGGATTAAATGATTTTTCATCGGGCGACACACGAAAATAATTAGGCTAGTCAAGCACGTTGCGTCGCGGTACACGTTATCAAAAGGGCGCACTCCGGAGACATGGGAGAAAAGCCCGCTGCTCAAAGCCGCACAGCCCATTTTGACGAGGAACCGGGAAAGCGGCAGCAACGGTTGGCAGCAACAACACCAACGGGTCGAACGACGACGCACGTTTCCTTTGTTCTTCATCGACCGGGGAGAAGGCGCCATACATCGTCATTCTCGATGCCGTGGTCTGCAGAGTCAGCAACTCCGCGGGACGGTCAAAGCGAGGCGCCCCTGGTGGCAATCCTACGCCACGCGAGGAGGCGCTCGTGGGACTCTGTTGCGTCGAGAGCTACGTTATTTCGGAGGACGATGGTGGACTATACACCGTGCGAAAGAAAAACGCGGACATTACGCGATATAGAGGGAAAACACGGGCCAACGTCGTGGGAACCAAAATAGCAACACCAGGAGACGCTACCAAATGTTAGCTCAGCCAAGCCAATCTGGCAAGTACCGTATTTTGCTCGCATAGCTTACGCACCCCTAATATTTCGTCAGCTTTGCTAAAAATAAATATTGACACCCAAATTTTGCGCTCCCCGACCAGCCCGAGCCAGCCCGACGGCACGCGCACTAACTGGACTTTTCGATGCTTCAGACAGGCGCGCGCCTCGCCGAGAAAACAAGCGAAGTCGAATGGGCTGCGCATGCGAAGTCCCTTATTACGAGGTCTTCCCACGAACCTAGAATACCGTACCTGAACGGGTCACCGGAACTGCTCGAGGGTTTGCCTCTGCTTATCTTTACCCCCGCGAGAATGCAAGCTTATGTGATTCTTAAAAAGAGAGAAAAGAAGATATAAGTGAGCCCCGTAACTGTCTGCATCACAGTGCGACACCTCAACAGTGGCTCACGAGGGATATGCACGCTTGCATTAACGGCACGGGCATCTTCCAGCATCAGGGCTGTGGGAGGCCCTGTCGCACGAACTGTTACCCTCGTTTTCTGCGTCTCGGAAGTTTAGGCTTCGCCATCCTGCCAACGCGCTTTTTACGGTTCCCTTGCGATGTAGAAGGAACAGGGAACCACGCTGCCGCATAGCACTTCAAGATGAAGTACCTCAACGTGTGACAATCGGCGATCGGTACGGGAGAAAGCAGATGTGCGCGCTTGCTAATGCACGTTTCCTGCCATTGAAGAAGGCCTTTCAATTATGTCTTCCGATTCGCCGTGTGGTGGGACCTACTTTCTCCCAGCATTGTCGAAAAGAACTTCGAAAAAAAATAAATGAATCATTCGAACGAACTCGACGGAACCGAGGACGATGCGCATCGGGAGGGCGTGACAGTGGCCGCAACGATGATTCCCAATCGGCCTTCGCAATGAGTGATTCCCACTAGACCGCGCGTGACCGGATCTGACTGTTTAAAGTACACGTGTTAATTCTTTTAGGTTAACGAGCATGCTTCGCTTGCACTCCAACTTCGTTTTTTATGTATATACTGCGCGCGTTAGGACTGTGACAATATTTCGTATACGCGATCGCAAAATTCCCGCGTTATTTGCGCACCCCCTCCTCGGGGCCCCAAAACTGCGAAAAAAAAAGTGCGCAAATTACGCTAGTAAATACGGTATTACGAGAGTGAGACAACCCGCTTCATACAAGAGCCGCTCGGACGTGGGTGTCGATGAAAAGACTGCATTAAAGGCAGGCGATTGGAGGGAGTCCTGCAGGTGAACAACCACCCTCGAATGTACTGGCAACATGTTGGTTTGACAAGTTTTAATTATGCGTTATCGTGGTTTGGTTGGCCAAAACAAAGACATCATAAAGAGGCGCGTCGTAGTCTATGTGGTGGTACTCGGGTTTAATCCAGACAATCGTTACCCTTTAGCGTGCGCCCGAATCCAAGTAAACGGGAAATATGGAGATGCAGCCGCCGAAGCCGGTGAACCAACCTGAAACCCTACTGCAGAGAGCAACGCCACAGTCGTTAGGTAAGCTAGCGCGGCGAGGAAGGGAACAACTAGCGTTAGAGGACCGACCGCACAGTGATCGTCACACTAGGCTTCATGCAGCCGACTAGGTTAATTCAGACGCAACGGAGAGCACTAAATAAGGCCGGGCAGCCGCTCCGTTATGACGCACCTCACGAGCTTCTTTTATCCGCGTATCGACGCTGGCGGGCCACGATATACTCGCCATTGAGATGAGGGAGGGCCAACCCCCTTTCCATCCCGTCGAGCGCAGAGGAAGATGGACGCCGAGTGAGACGCCCTTCGTCATCGAAGCCAGTCGCAGAAGAGGGACGGCAGCCCAATGGACAAAATACAAAGAAAATGGCATAGACGATGAAGAAAAAAAACAAAACCGGTAAAAATGGCAAACAAGAAAACGAGTAAAACGGGAAAACGGAGCCACCGAGAAACGGAGCTTAGATAAGCGAGAACGACGAAAGTACAACGGCGGGTGGACGAGGAAGAAGGGGAGGGCCACTGAACAACAAAAGTATATAGATAGTAGCTCCACGCAGCAAAACAGAGAGCCCGGAGAGAGCGCTGGATATCCCTTTCTGCGAGAGCCTTTGGGAGAAACGACAAGAAAAAAAATATATTAAGGAACGAGGCCATCTCGAGGCGCATCTATGTATCTCCGCTTCCTTCCTGCTGCCCACCTCCTCCTCCATACAGCGCACGACTCCTGGCAAAGTAAGGAACTACACGACAAGCGACAACAAACGTGGAAGAGAGAAACACAAGAGTGAGAAAACGGAACGCATATCAAAGAAAAGTTCGCGCTAGATTCAGACAAAGTTTGGCCTTCTATATCGAACAGCTGAGGACACACGACGCACCTATAGGACATGGTAGGAAAATCGACCGTGCCTGCCGACCCAGCGACACCACAAGAAAAGGATTACGCGACAGTCGACAATATGTGCGATAAAAGGGGGAAAAAATGACTATCACGAATAGCGAAGACAAATAGCTGAGACAGACATAGGCGGCAGCAGTGGCATCACCGAGAGAACAGCAGTAGATACGCAGTTACAACGACACGACGCGGAATAAGAGCATCCACGAATAGAAGGCGCGCCATTTCAGGAAAGGCACTATATACACGGCAAGTCCAAAGCACGGGATGATAACGGCCTTTGATGCTCGATAAACTGCTAATTTTAAGAGCCAATTTAAACAGATGCCGATTAAAACGACTGGGCCCACTCTAGTCTATTCTCGCATTCTGTGCGCTGATAAGCGGCTTCACTGAGTGTGAAATCACCACCGAAAAAGGGTCCCGCTGTTACTGCGCCTCATATTTGAATTGCCCACGCAGAAACCGAGGAGCTTGGCACAGCACGTCACGTGACCTTCTTTCCCGCCCTATGTATCATCAGCAAATGGAGACACCCACAAAGAGACGTGCTATAATCGTGAGCAGTTGGGCAGACTTCACTTTTCCTACTTACAGCTTGTTTTTTTTTCCTTTCGGTTAAAAAACGCGCTACTGATGGCGCAAATTGGGAATAATTTATTACGGTAACCTAATCATTTGAATGGAGCTTTACGAAACGTTTAGCTAAGCAGACTTGTAAATCCCACAAGTGTACAGGAAGCTGGCGAATGTTATTTGCATAAACACGGCAACGCAAGCGTTCGGCCGAATAGCAAGCAGGCCATCGTGCTCGGGGCATATATACTACAGAGCGCACACGCACACAAAGGCAGGAGGCTTGCAGTACAAGCGATAAACACCATACCACAAAAAAAAAATTTCTAAGCAGACAAGAGGCAAAATAAGAGGACAGCAACAAAAATCAGCACACGAAAAGATGGAAAGACTGCGAAACAAGAAACGGCGAAGGAAGAAGATCCCGACGGAAGTTCACTTCCGCCCGCCCAGCTTCCGTTTTGTGCGCGTAAACCTTTCCGCGGCAGGGCTTCCCAGTATATGCGCTGTGTGTGTGCGCGCGCGCACATACACACACAACAGGCCTTCTTTCATTTCATCCCAACGCACTCTCGGAACTCCGACACGCAGAGCGGCCCTTAGGATCGTCAGCTACGAGGGAAAGCGTCGAAAGCAGGAGATACTGGTACTCCCAGCAAGCAGCATATTTGGGTCATAACGCCTGACCTGTTAGATTAACACAAAAGAGTTTACTTTCTTCTTTGCTAGTTGGCTGCGACTTCCCGAAGAACGCTGCATCGCCTTCGGATCGGTATAGCGAAACAAAGCCTCTCCGAATGGACAAGGATAGGTAATCGCATAACTCGGAAACAAAATTCAAGACTCCCGAAACGACGTGAGCGAATGATACGGTAACGGCAGAGCATACACAGGCGCCTCATACTCTGAAGAGCTTTATGACGCCACGCACAAAGATGTTCCCTGCCGCTCTTAACGCAACAAATCACCTATTATACATTGGTGAACAGATTTGCCACTGAAACTGCAATGTGTTTAACGGCTTGGGGGCAACACTTCGTTCGAACAAAAAATCAGAACATATAAAAGTGAACTGCGTCCATCAGAAAAAGAGAAAGTCGTGTTCCTGGGCTGAGGAAGTTCCGCCGCTGTAGGGAGGAGTGCGGCGGCCGGCCAAGCGAGCCGTCGTGGATCGCGGCCGAGGCAGGCAGCAGTCCCGGTCGGGGCTTGCGCCCCGGCGAAGGAGCAGCGGCCCGATATCTGCGGTCGACAGGCGGACGACTCCGGGGCGGCAAGCCTCATTAGCCAGCAAGCGACTACCCTCCGACAGGCGCCCTTTCCTTTTCGCCGCAGTGGAAGAAAAGTCCGCGCCACTCCAATAAAGTTGCCCTCTCCCTCCACTCCTTCGTCTCCGCCATTGCGTCGTACCATCCTCATTTTTTTTTTTCGCCCTCGCTGTGATGCGCGACGCACCGGTGGCAAAGTTTAAGCCACGAAGGAGCAGCTCATTGGCTGCTAGCAGTACGTATACCATAAATGGACGTTACATATACGTCGCACCTAGACGGCTCACACAGCTTGCGAAGCAGCGAACGAAAAAGTATGCGTTACTTAGCACAGTACTGCCCCGCCGCGGTGGTCTAGTAGTGGCTAAGGTACTCGGCTGCTGACTCGCAAGTCGCGGGATCGAGTCCCGGCTGCGGCGGCTGCAATTCCGATGGAGGCGGAAATGTTGTAGGCCCGTGTGCTCAGATTTGGGTGCACCTTAGAGAACCCAGGTAGTCGAATTTTCCGGAGCCTCCACTACGGCGTCTCTCATAATCACATGGTGGTTTTGGGACGTTAAACCCCACATATCAATGAATGAATGAATAAATCAATCAATCAATAGCACAGTACTTTCGTCCCAACACGTGCACTGCACGCGTTTCACGGTCTGGCGCCTCGCATGAAAGGCTCTTTGTCTCAAGCCATTTAGATATGCGTAGAGAAACAGCGTGGAGCTTAGAGCAGAGCGGATATCAGCGCAACGTCGCCTGAATGCTTAAACGCACCAACAAAAGGATACTCATTAGGTAGAGTTCAGGGATTTTAGGAGCCACAGGGCCACCATGACCACGAGGAACGAAGTGGTGCGGGACTCCGTGTTTATTTTGATCTGTTCATATTTTTCAACGAGTACCTAAGTATGACAAAAAGAGGAACGACCTTGCCGCGTGCATTACAACTTCACCCGGTCCGAAAAGTTCATAAACGCGTTTTTCAACAGACTAGATCCGGTGAAACTTTTTTTTTTCAGGTGACCAATTCATAGATTTTTACTTCCTGTTTAAACAAATCAAACGAGCTATGAAAGTTTGTATTATTATTGACAAGAAATGCAGCCTGTTATTACTGCATAGGGATGAGTGCACGCGCAAACAGAAAGAAAGAAACAAAAAGAGGGAGGGGGGCATGGCAAACAAACCTCCACAATGAGAATAGCGTAAGTGAGAAGACGCAATTAGGTCGTAAATTAGAAATAAATCAAGCAACTGGAAAACCAATAAGCGTCACCTCGGTTTCCTGCGGTTCCGATTATAGTTTCGCTTTAACAACGTACACTTCAAAAAAAAAAAGTTCTCCCCATTCACGGATGGCCGTGCGCGCTATAATACCACCTAAAAGAAGTGCGATGTACTCGGGCGCGATGAAAGAAAAAGCACGGAGGAGTCGAAACGTAATGGTATAGTGACGCACAACGGCTCAAAACGCAGCGCTGCTCGACTAGAAAGCTCCTCCGGCGCGCACTGGGAACAAAAAGTCGTCTTCACTCTCTTCCCCTCCTTGAGTCCTCCCCGTTTCTTTCGCATTTCGGAGGAGTCACTCGCCGCAGCAGAAATTCTTAATAGCAGCGCACGCACAAAGACAAAGAGACGGCCAGCTGAGAAGAAGACACGGGAAGAAGCGAGGATTAAAAGAGGGGACGCTAGAAGGTGAAGGAGGGGAGGGCGGCGTTGTTTTGGTCCAAATTCCATCATACGCTTCATTAATTTCTCATTCCCATGCAAATGAAGAAGACGCGCGCGCGGCTCCGCGCCCCACTCGAGAAGGACGCCGCGGGGGGAGGGCGCGCCCACTCCGTAATGACGGCGCTAGCTGTGTGGAAGGCTGGCTGTGTGGAAGCTCGAGTGGCCACCACGCTGAGGCGAACGCTAAGGCGCGCGCTGCTTGCACAGTTAAGGCCGGGGATATTGCGACGACGACGGGGCAAGCTCTCGCCTCCTGCTCCTCGCTTCTCCGAGCTCTGCTTTTTCATAGCGAAGGCTCATGAATATGTCTTGGGAGCGTTCTTCCCCAAAGGGGGGAACACAGGAGGGACACACCGGCCCGTACGTGTCCCGAGGGCAAGAGAGAAAAACCGAGCGTCTGATCGTTCACACTGTACGCCTCAACTAAGAGGTGTATTCAAGGAGAGCTACAAAGGCAGCTTGCACAAAGACCATGCCACAAGCGCGCGCATCTCGGACAACTGCAAATGAAACGTGATGAAATACGGTCACGCTACAACTCTTATAAAAGGATGAGCGAGTTTTAACGATAGCGAAAAACGTAGAGCATGGTTTTTGCCGCCACGGTGCTCCAGGGGTTACGGAGCTCGGCTGCCGACCCGAAAGTCACGGTTTCAAACTCGGCCGTGGCGGTCGCATTTTGATAGGAACGATGTGCTAGAGCCACGTTTACTTAGGTTCACGCATACATTCACGGCCTGCAGATCACTAAAATGTACAGAGCCTTCTCTCTGTATGGCGTGCCGAATAATAAAACGGTGGTATTGCCCCGTAAAACCTTATCGATTATTATTATTATTATTATTATTATTATTATTATTATTATTATTATCGTCATCATCATTAGTAGTAGTAGTAGTAGTAGTAGTAGTAGTAGTAGTAGTAGTAGTAGTAGTAGTAGTAGTAGTAGTAGTATACGTCAGCAATTAAGGGTAGAGCTCACTGATGATCTAACTACACCACGTAGTCGAAAACACGGACGGGAAAAAGACAAGGACAAACGCAGCTATCAACTGAAGGTTTATTCATCCCACATTGCCTTTATATATGACAACCAGAAAAAAAAAGAAGAAAAATAGGAAAGAAAGCATCATTTGAACAAACGTCAACTTCGTATACCCGAAGCACGAGGCAGAATATCAGATGCATTACACACATACGCCCGTTGCCAGATACTGATACTCCTCATATAGGAGGGCAACCCATGGTTTCCTCAGGCAGTTGTCAGGTTCTTGAGCCAATCTCTCCGCTTCAATGATCATGCACGTGTGATCATCTTTGTACCTCTACAATACCCCCGTATTTTCAAACAGCGCATGACAACCACACCAGCTGGCATGCTGAGCCAAGAAGGCTTTATTGTCCTTTTAAACATTGTGCGCGGGCTCGCGCAGGCGCTCGTTGAGGCACCTCCCAGTCTGCCCAATGTGGCACGCACCACATGATAGCGGAATCCTGTATACTACATTCGTGACACAACGGACAAACTGGGATTTGTGCCTGACACTGAGAAATGCACAGGCCTAATGCTTGCACTAGTCAGTTTGTGAGGTGCCGAAAGTGCAGAGGTTTTTCCCGTCCGTGTTTTCGACCACCTAGTATACTTAGACAATGCATCCATAACTGGCGCAATCATCCACTTCGATGAGCGCACTCAGACTCGCCAAATATTACTCGCCCAGACTCACTACGACAGAGGCTCACGGCTCGATCTGAGTCAGAGAGTCTACGCGAGTTGACGTCGACTCAAGAGTGAGTTTGGAAACCTGTGGCTATTGCTATTATTGAACACCTTTTTTGTATTATGGAATGAGTACGTGCCACAAGTTGGCGCAGAACCTGCGTTGACGTCTACTCAAGAGTGAGTTTGGAAACCTGTGGCTATTGCTATTATTGAACACCTTTTTTGTATTATGAAATGAGTACGTGCCACAAGTTGGCGCAGAACCTGACTACAAAATAAAAAAAAACTACACCCAGGTGCCATAACTCCATGGCAGCTGATAAAAGCATACTGACGTTATTTTTCTTACTTTAGGTGAATATGCTGGATCTATATTAACAAAGAATCGGTAGCCTTAGAACCACTTCAAATCATTTATTATATTTTGCAGGCCGAATTCCAGATTGCCATGACGCCCAAGGTGGCCACATGGGAATGCGACACGGCGAGCTAGCGTCATAGCGTCACACGCTCTTTGCACGCTCGTGAGACCATTCACATAAAGATACAGCAGCCTAACAAAGCTGCAGCACGAAAACTATTTTATAAGCCATTTAGAGCCTCAAAAAGGCATAGCAGTTATAGGACCTTCCCTTAACGAAAAGGAAAAAAAAATGTAATAAATCGGCAAGATCACGGAAGTCACTTTATAGTTGTTAAACGAATGAGCGCAGAGAAAACAAACAGCCCACGTTAGGTGCAAGACTCACGGCGCAAATGAAATCGAAAAAAAAGAAACGGCGTCTGAAACTGGCACGGGATTATTTTTCCCTAAAGACTCAAAGAGCTCGCTTACGACCTTTAAAGAGGCGAAACAGAAATAAGGCTTCCATCAACAGGGAGAGAAAAAGAAAAGAAAAAGGGGAGGGGAGTTGGTGTCGGAGATCCAATTGGCCGCGGAGACGGCAGCGCAGTGAATAAGACAATTCCAGGGCGACGCATTGAGGAGAGGAAGAAGAAAAAAAGGGACAGCGGCAATTGACTCCGGTTTTACACGCCGCCTTAACAACGAGCCGGAGGCCACACACGCGCGCGCACACACACACACACGGAGGTGGCGAGGACCGGGGCTCACCGGCCCTGAGCTCAAGCGCCGCCGGCCGAGTGAGGAGGCAGCGTGGAGGGCAAGGAGAGGGCGCTTATCTCCGTGCAAACGATGGCGCCATCAAAGCGCAGAGCGCAACAATTTCATCACTTATTCATGGCCGCAAAAGCACCGCTCGTTTCCGCCAGCCAGATTCGGGCCTCTTTCGCGCCAATGGGCGCCCTCTGGCGGCCCCTGGAGGGGCTCGCCCGCTTTTCGGGTTAGGGGGAGGGCCGAAAGGGGGCTCGTTACACGCGCACAGGCTTCCTCGAGGGGTCGTCACTACGCCGCACCCGATTATCGCGTTCACCCCCCCCTCCTCCCCGACAAAGAAGAGTTTCGTTAAAACACACACACACACACACACACACACACACACACACACACACACAGAGAGAGAGAGAGACAGACAGACACACACACACGCACACACACACACACACTCTCTCTCTCTCTCTCTCTTTATATAGGTCTACAAGCGCGTTTTTCGCTCAAAGCGCGGAACCAGCGAATTCGTGGTCGACAGCGAATTACTCCACATCAAAGTACCAATCCCCCCCCCCCCCCCTCGGGAAACTGTTCCCGCCGCCCGACGCACGTAGGAACATTTCATTGGCACCTCTATATGGAAAAAGGGGGAGACGAAAGAACCGCTTCAAGTTGGCCGCTGTGGCGTGTTGTGGCGCCCATGACGCTGCTGAGAAGCGACTAGGGTTCGACTCTCGTCCGCCGCTCGCGGTTGTGGTCGGAATGCGACAACGGTTACGTGCTACTTCGATCTCTCTAGCTGTCCCGCACGTTCCGTATTCATGTCATCTTATGCCGTTGTATACAGGGGTACCGAAGTCCGTCCACAAACGGAAGTTCTTGTGGCTAGCGATGTTTTCAAGGATAGTGCTCGAGAGAAGAGGGCGCAATATATATCAGACTGACGACTGAAGAGAACTAAAACGAACAACGGTACTTCAATGGCGTACGCACACATACACATTGCGAGGAAAGCTAGCGCTCATGACGTGCACGACTTATGGACACCACTTAGAATATTTCGAAACAACAGCACAAAGCAAGGTCTACAACAACAGGTCCGCGAAACATTCAATTAACAGAGAGAGAGAGAGAGAACAAAACTGGCTGATATCATTGAAAGCGCTACAATACGGACACCTACCTCAAAAGCACATAAACTGCAACGAAATCTACAGGCTAGTTAATGGAGTTTAATTAAACGCGCCAAGTCGACTTTGGCAATGAAGACGGGCGTGGTGGAAGGGATGTGGAAAATTTAAGTCATCTGTTGTTCTCCGAAGTACATAGTAATCGCACGGTACACGGGCTTCTAGTACCTATCGAAATACGACTGCCACGACGGGTGTCGAAGCCGCGTTTTTCGGCCCGGTAGCCTAGCGCCATAACGATCGCACCAACGCTGCCAGACACGACACCGCAGTGATATCACCTGCAGGTCCATCACGAGTCCTTGTTACACCAGAGACGACGCGTATACTGCCTATCAGTCTCCCCACGTTTTTCCGTCGCCCATATCACCCCCGAAAATGTGCTTTACGAGTCTCATTTGCTGCTCATCGACGACCGCTATCATCTCTGCTTCTTATTTATAAATCGCAATTATCTGCACGCAAAATAAAGAGAGAGAGAGAGAGAGAAAGAGAAAAGAAAGCAAATGAATCGGTCTGTTGAACAATATGAAACAAAAGGTCACGCGACGAGTGAAACTCGCATTCAGACATCCAAGCGAAAAGCTAGCTTTACCTTATACACTCTTGAGGAAAGAAAAAAAAAAACAGGCAAGAGAAGAAAGCCACTTTTGTGAGCTGCGCAAGAGATCACTTTGTCGATAAAAAAAGCAAACAAAAAAAACAGCGCTACGCATTCCTTTTCTTTTTTCATGTCGAATAATTCTAATGTTGCATGATCGCATCCCAATGCCGGAAGAGGTGGCACCTGGCCCGACCGCTTTAATGCGTTAAAATTTACGTCCTAATAATTACATAATAGAGTCCCAGGCAACAGTACGCCCTGTGATATTCTTGACTTAATCCTCCGTCGTTCTCTCGGCTGCGTCCTACAAAGAAAACGAGCCACTCCAGAATAGTCCCCTTTCGTTATTTCGTTTTTCATGGTACACGTGTAAGCTTTTGCCAGTGCTTACACGTAAGAGAAAGCGGCGTACAATAATAAACACAAAATGCCCAAGAACTGTCAACAATACGCTCTGCACACGCTCTTCACACCTTACGGACTCATATTCTCGCCTCCCATTGAGAACAACACATTCGGAATTATGTAAGCGAAGGCGTACTAGACTCGAGCGCCTTTCATAACGGAGCGATTCGAAGCAGCGAACACGAGTACTTATACGAAGAGCGGCGGAAGGGCACATCTGAGAGGCGGCGGCGGCGCAACAGCCAGCGCGGAGAGCTTCCGTCGGAGGCCGCGAGTAAATAATTCGCTCCGCGACCGGCACGGGTCGAGGCTCTAAAATGGAAGGGGGCGCAAAGAGATTTGAGACAATCGTTTGCTCCGCGCCGCTGTACGAGGAGATCAGCGAAGAGAGCTCCGCGCAGATTGCTCGCTCGCCGTGAACTGCGCGCCACTCTCTCCCCCCTTCAGCACGCGGCTATGACGGTGCGGTTATTGTTTTGTTTTTTTTAATGCAGAGCGGAGTGCGCTGATACGGGACAAGCGTGGACGCGAGAGGGAAAAAAACAAAACAAAAAAGTTTACCTCTCTTTCATGGCGGCTTGCCCACGCAACAATATAGGTCTTCCGCACTAGTTGGAGTTGATGTCCTATGCTACTGAATGTATTTTAGTGGTACAGATGTAGTCATCAAATGTATTTCTGTCGGCTTTGTCTCACTCGTTATTATAATAATTCAGTGTGTACCCTCTGTATAAATCTTGCCCTTTCACAATGTATGTGCCCTTCCTGCAATAATCCCTAATTGGGATTGGCAGTATATGTAAATAAATAAAAAAATAAATAAATAAAAATATGTCTGCGAATCAATTGCCTAAAAATATGAGCGCGAAAATTACACCATTTTAACAAGTACCGCCATATAATGTGTTTAGATGCACGCGCAAGAGAGAGCTGTATTCGAATATCGAGCGAAAGGTGTCTAACGGTGCCCACCGAGGAAGCGACTTGAGAGACGCGTTCGCCTACATTCGACTTTACGCATACTGTGGGAATTAAACGCGACCGAATTTAAGAAAGAGAACTAAATTCGAAATAAGGGGGAAAATTAATTTTAAGGGAAGCCAGAAATACCACGAATAAAGAGGAAGACAAATATATGCGGCAGCTCGAAGCTGCAATGAATCCCGATGAGCTGAAAAAGGGTAAATATATAACACGAGCGCGACGTCAACTATACATATACAAACAACTAGCCCTTCTTCCCAGTCGATTGTATTGATGCCGCCCTGGGCCATCGCAATGGTTTTAAGGTGCTCGAGTGCTGAGCCTAAGGCCGCGGGATCGACCCCCGACCACGACAGGCACATTTTCAACAGAGGCAAAATTGCTTGAGGCCCTTGTACTTAGATTTGGATTTACATTAAAGAACCCCACATGCTTCACATATCTTGAGCCCTCTACCACGGCGTCTCTCAATCATGTCGCGGTCCTAGGACGCTAAATCGCATCAATCACTAATAAAGATCGCGCCCGAGAACTTTGCGCACAAAGCCTGGCTTTGCACTGTCCCCCGAGATCCGAGTAATTAAAAGCTTTCGGCACCTGCGTGATCGGCTCAAACCTTTTACTAGGCGAAGATGTCATGTTATGACGTCATGTGATGTGACATCACAGAATGATGACCATTTTTTGCATCTCTATAGTGTTCACGTCATCAGGGTTAGCCTTGGTTATTATAGAAAAAAAAGATAGAAAAGAGCACGCGCTTCTAGAAATAAAGCGCGACGTATACAGAAACGGACGCGCCGTTTCTGAGCACGTGCGGCACACGAATATGACAAGCACCACTCAAAATCGCGCGCAGCCATCGATCAAAGCCGAGGTCCTGTTTGTCCGCGTCGGCGTGGGAAAACAGTCACAGTTCGTGGCACAGCGCCAACATTGAGTCCTGCAAGCACAACCGGAAGTTTAGAAACAAGACAGATGTGCAGTCGAGAAGGATAAAAGCAAAACTCTACACATGCGACCAACAACCGCTTGGAATCTAGAGCAGCTTGCCGAAATGCTTTACTTTTATTTCGATTTATCGGCCAGCGGTAAATAGTTTCGGTTCCATCCAGCGACGTGAAATCGGACAAATGTACGCGCAGTGGAATAACGAGATTACCGTTCCCGCATATACAAAACAATGCGGCCCGTACTCGCCGCAACCTTAATTTTGAGGCCGGCGCAATCGACGGCGCAGCGTACGCAAAAATCGGGGAGGGGTGTAAATATATCGAAGCGAATGAGCTGCCGGGATGACGAGACCGCACGACAGAGCTCGACTGCACCTGCAATGAGGCCGAAATCGAGCCAGAGACGGGGCGAATGATGCACGGTCGAACGACACCCGTGATGGGGGTTTATTCTTTTTTATTTTTTTTGTCGGCGGTCGGAATATTCGATACGCCACTAAAATATAGGGGGCCGGAAGAAAGAAACGACTCTAACGAGAGAGAGAGAGAGAAAGAGTAGGCAGACGCAGTGACGGCGACAAGCGAAATATCGAACCAGAGTCGCGCAATAATCGGATAAGAAACCAAGCCGAAGGAACAATGAGAAGCAAGCCGGCAGCAGCGCGAGTGGCGTGCGCAGACGAGGCCAAACAAAGCCACGTCACAAGCAGCAGCAGAAAGAAGGGGGGCACGGTCGAGCGACCAAACACGCATTCGAGATGAAGCGATAACGGCGACGATCAGCGCGCGAGGCGCCCTCCCCTCCGGCCGCTAATGTTCCGCCGACGCCAATGTCAACACGCGGATAGAGAGCGGCGGCGTCCATTAAAAACAGCGCGGAGGGGCGAAGGAGGGCGCTCGAACAGGTAGCCCCGGCGCCGCTCCGAGTAGCCGGAGACGCCCAGGAATCAGCATAGCAACTCTATTACGGTGACAAATGAAGGGCGCCGCCGCAACAAGCGGCCTCCCTTGCCCTCGCATTTCCCGCTGCTCTCTGCTCGGCCGCGCTATACCATCCCAGCTACACGCGCTTTTCCTCGATACTGTCGCAACCCGCCCGTGTACGCTGGACGGAAGGGGGGCGAACGTCGCTGCACAGCGACGCAAAGGGCGGAAAAATTGACGTCAACAAGCAAGACATGCTTCGCGCGAGCAGCACAGGTCGGAGCGAAAACAGCGGGAGTCACGTTGCGAGTAGTTTTCCAGCCCCGTCTTACAACGCCAGCTCGCCAACCCGGTCGCGAGAATTTGAACGCGGGAAGACACCCGATAAAACTCGCTCATTTGGCGCTGCAATTTTACCTTGCCGCTAAAGAAAACATGAGGCAGCTTTTTTCTGTTTTTTTTTGGGGGGGGGGGGGGCATGGGGATGAAACGCTCTTATATGCACTGATGGAATCCCAACCAACGCAATCGAGCTAATTAAAATATTTGGGCAAAGAAAGACAACGTCAAAAGAAGTACTCAAATCCTAGCAACTTAGATGCAGAATGATTGCGAATCCTGTAAATTTTACACAAACTGATAGCCACTGCGTAACAAGTATCGGAGCAGAAACCTAAAAAAAAAATAGTGGATGGATTCGTACTATCTTTTGGTGCTGCGTAGTAGACACGGCCGCAAGTATCACTCAATCTCACGATTTATCCACCAAAGGTGACCCAAGTACCGCTTAACCACGACCAAACCCACCATATCGAACTACATGACGCTCCAAACGAGCAGATATTCCCGCATCCCACATTTTTCTGCTACACCAAAAGACCTCACACTTCGGCTTCATCTACGGAAGTGACGCCATACTTGAATGTAAAATCCATAGAGAGAGAGAGAGAGAGAGAGAGATAAATATTTGTAGGACAAACCAGCGTCGAAACATTTAAGTGAGCAATGTCAAAGACAAACGCAGCGTCGCCAAAATGACGCAGCGACAGGCCTCTTCAACAGGCCAACAGGAAAAAAAATGCCAACGAGCGGCGACAAGCGCAAAGCTAGCCGGCTATTCTACACAAGCGAGGAGAAAAGTCGCAGCAGAAAACAAAGCGATCAAGAGCCTGCATCACAAATGCGGTAGTATTGCTTCATCATGCGGGAGAACTTGATCCAGAGGCATACGCTAAAAAGTTACACAAACAGCTATACGTCAATAAGGTTTACGTAGACGCGGGGATTTGGTAATGCTTTCGCGAGGAGACGGAACGAGGACTCATGAACAAATAGTCCTTTCAGACGTTGGTGCAAATGATACAAGCTCGAATGTCACGCAATGGCAGCGGCAGAAACGGCACCGATGCTTGTGTCTTCTTCGCCTCGAAGATCAGTTTTTGCAAGCGCGATTTGAAATAACGGTCTAATGTAAAGCGACTTAAGCAAAACAAACCAGAGATGTCGACCTTAGCCCATTCGCCAGGCGACGATAACATGCTAAAACCCCTTTCAAAGAATAATATTAGAAAAATAAAGCAAAAAAATCAAGGGAAAAGTCAAGACCTAGTAATGCTCGTCCGCGATGCATCGGTGAACGGCAAAACCGCGAACGCAGCAGCACAACGCATGAGCAAACGCTACGAGCCGGTTCAGTATCGCCCTCAGCGTTCCGACCGGAAAGCTGGCTTTCCGGCTTCGCTCCAAAGCATTGGGAAAAGCCATACATACGATGCCGACGTCGACAGCGGTAAAAAATGGGGGCCTGATATTATTATTATTATTATTATTATTATTATTATTATTATTATTATTATTATTATTATTATTACTTTGTGCTGCCTCTTTGAGAACAATAAGACCGGCACATCCACGCCAACTATTTTACCGCAGAGTGAGTATATGCTAACAATGTGAACAGCCCTAAAGCGATAAAAACACATCGTTACTAGTCGACGTTACAAGAAATCGCACTGCTCGGTCTGACTCAGCGAATCCCGCTGAGAATGAGCAGATGCACGACGTTCCTAGCAACCTGAAAATTGCACCACAGGCGAAAGGATAAATTACAAATATCACGATTAGATTAAGCAATAAAACAAAGTATAGTAATCCAGGTGGCGAGATGAAGCTGAACAGGTGCTGCAGATAAAGAACAGTACACCAGGGTCACGAATGAATAGTAGAAACCGTCAGACTTACTCAGCGAACTCTAAACGCTAGAAAAATTTTCACGGTGACAAATCCCCACTCAGTATTAGAATTAAACATAGTATTGTACCAATAAATAAAACACATAGAATACCGAACGAAGAATGGATATTTGCTGACATCACAAACTTTTTTAACTTTAATTAAGGCGCTTGCTCCAGTAACTATCTGAAGTCCCTCGAAGCAAAAGGAATTTTCGAGCCTACATTAGAAACCAACCTCCCGAGACGCCTGTATCAAGAAAGTCGCCAGGAGCTGATGTGGCGGACTTCTACGCCAGGATAATACTCGCTCCCAGATAGAAGAAGCCCGAGAAACCGAGAAAAGAAAAAGAAATAAGAAAGCGAGGCCAAGCATGCACTCGACTGTGAGCCCACACGCGAACGAGAAGTGTGGCTCGAGGCCGCAAAGCGAGCTCCCAGGGCGCCCGAAACCGGCGGCAGCAGCGCCAAGCAAAAGGCGAGTGCCCGTAGCAGCCGATGCACGCACGCATCGCGTGCACGCCATCGCGAGCAGCGTCTCAGTGGGCGAAGCCTATTAAAAGACCGTTTACATTAGAGCCATCCCTCTTCGCCGTTCGAGCGCTCTCCTCTTCACTCCGACACGCGGAGGCAGCAGCACGCGAGCTGCGGCGCGGGGCCAAACCAAACAGAAAAGACGAGAGATCAGCGGCGGCAATCGGAATATAATCATTATGTTCCGAGTGGATGGGAGGAGGGGTACACAACAGAGATAGGCGGAGGGGAGTAAAAGAGAAAGCGAGAGGGTCGGAAGGCGGGGGTTGTTCTCTTGCGCGCAAAGAGTTGGAAAGTGGGCAGGAGCAGCGGCGACGAAGAGAGGCCCCCGGAAAGACGGTCGTAATGGCTTTCGAATGGCTCCTCCGGGAAGCTCTTCTCCCTAGCGCGCGGCGGCTGCGTACGTTAGCGCAGGCCGCCGGATAGCCAGCGAGGCGCTGCTCTGTTAGCTGTGACGCCGCACTTGCTGGCCCCTCTTCTGGTCTCCCCCGACCGCGCGTTGGGACAGCATCTTCCAGGCGGAGGAAATGAAAGCGCAAACACGCTCTCGCCCTCTGGACGCCGGACACAATCGCTGTCCGCGTTTCTCCGACCGTTCTTCGAGTCATTCATTCGTTCGCTGCCCCTTCCCAATCAAATTGCCTCCGAGCTTCCATCCAGCTCAGCGGCTCAACGCGGTGTGTAGAGAAAGTTCGGTGCAAAAGATGTCAAACTTGGTCATCCGCCAGCTTTGACTGTACGAGCTAGCACAGCCAAGGAACAGCTTGGAATGCACGAACTGAACCTGTCGGGGATAACGCACGGAAAGGCCAAATCGACGTCGCAGTTTTCGCGGTCAGCGCATATAAACGCAGAGATGTAACGCAGCGAATCAGCGTTCGACTAATAAGCTAAGTTCACTAACCCCGGGTCGTCTCAATAATTCACCGAATATCGAATGACGAGAAGATATCAGCACTTTTATTGTCTTACTTATTCGTCACGAGTAACACTAAATGTAACGGTGCAGCGGTTTACATCAATCAGTCTAATTATCTTGTAGAGGAATGTGAAATCGAAAGTCTCTCCGACAAGGCAGAGAAGCGCTAATTTGAGGACAATCAAGGTGTACTCGAAATCCTGTTACGCCAATGGCAGCTCCACGTTGTTGTAGATTCCATAAAACACAAAGATGGTAAGTAGGGAAAGCGACCTATAGGGACCGCACAATAAATATGCAAGCTGAGCCACGCGATACGGAGCTGGAGAACAAGGGCTGCGGTGTTCATTCATTGGCAGCCGCTACAACTAGCACGGCGTAACAGAGGGTCAAAAAAAGAGGGAGCGAAAATACAGGGACGGGAGCTTCGGCGGCACCGCGCGAGAGGAAAAACAAAACAAACAAAAAACAAGAAAAAAAGCAATCCGAGCCGATGAAGCGAAATAGACACAGCGCGCGCGCGCGCACGCACGCCGGTTTCCATCATCGATTCGCCACGCCATCCGCGCAGCTGAGCGCGGGCGTCTATCTTCTTCCCGGCGTGTATACCTCTCGCCGCCACGAATCGCGCCACGTGAGCCCCCACCGAAAATGCCTCGCCAGTGCAGAGAAAGTGGATGCCACGCCGGGTGGGAGATACAAAGTAGGATTCGTGGAACAACTAGGCTAAGAAAATAGCGAGATACGGAAGGCAAGAACTTTATAAAACATACATCAACGAGACCGCAAACAGATACCAGGAAGAAGAGTAAGGGAAAGAAAAGAAGGAACGGGTAAAATTACTTCCTTTCTTGCTAGCTATAGCTATGGGTAGTTGCGAGGACCTTTTGCGCACTTGATAGCACAGAAGATCCTGTCGCAAAATAAAAAAAAAGCGTGCAATGAACAAGGGAAGCGAAGAAAACCTACATCGATAAACACGGCGGGGAATAGCGAGGAGAAAGCGATGATGGTCAGTCTGTATACGGTTATCGACAGACCAACTTGCACGCGCAAACAGGTACGCGTGAACGCTTACCGAAGAGAAAGAGAAAACGCAAGAGGTCTTTATCGCAGCGCAAAACGCACACACGCTTTTTTCTTTTCACTGAAAAGGTTTATCAGGGTTTCAGGCCGCGGGCGCGAAACCAGAAGGGGCTCGAAGCGCGAGCGGCTGACGGCGAGTCAGCGGCGGCTTTACGGGCATTTCGTTACCGGAGAAAAGCTGGGCGTGGAAACAAACACACTCAACAGAGCACAACGCTGAGAGACACGCGCGTGTTTGTGTGCGGCGGGCGCGCACGTTGTAAAGCAAAAGACAAGAGAAATGAGGCGGCGCAAAGGAGAGAGAGAGAGAGACTGGTGTCGAGAAACAGTAAACGGACGACGCCGCGAGAACAAAGCACGCGAGAAGATGAACCGGGAGAAAACTAAAAGGAGGAGCAGGATGAGAAGGCAGGGGGGAAACAAAAAAGAAAGGCTTCTTTTACCTTCGGCAGCCGGAGGAACACAAGCCACGCTGCGCCTGAGGAGAAGCACGGGGTGTAGCAGCACGCGAGCCATATACTCCGGCAAAAAGAGAGAGGCAACACCTTCGATTTCCCGCGCGCTCGAGAAAAGGAAACGAAGCGGCCTAAGGGAGAAAAGAAAGAAAACACAAGCCGAGCGTGGGGCCAGGGCGCGCGCGGCGGGAAGAGCAGCTAATGAAAAATATCAGAAAGCCATTAGTAAAGAGGCGCCTTCCAATTTCACGCTTCGGGAGGCATCCCTCGGTGCGCGAGAGCCGGCATCATCGGCGGCGGTGGCGCGCGTCCCGCGAGACGCCGCTCGGCCGTCGCCTTGGAAACGCCGCTGACGCCCTTCCTCCCCATCTTCCGGCTCCTCTTTCCCTTCATGCCCCAGAGTTTGCCACTCATCCCCCACTCGCTATTCCCGAAACTCGGAGGTGCCGCTCTCTGCCTATCGAAGAGGTTGCGGCGGTGCGAGAGGCGATGCGCATTTCGCGTGTTTGGTTTATATTGCCTCGCGCCCAAGACCTGTGCCCCCATCCAACCCCACCGCTCTCAGGCGCACTGAATGCCACTGCTGTGTGGTGCAGGGAAGCAGAGTCCAGCATGGCATTCGAGCCGAGCTCTCGCTCTCTCTCTTTCTCACGCACGCGCAAGAGTGTGCAACTGATAGAACAAGCGAACGAACATAGTACAGGGGCTGCCACTGAGCGTTAGAGCCGCCCTCATCGGAGTAGCCGGCAAAAAACACCGAGAAGATGAAAAACAAAATAAAAAAAAATAAGACAACGACAGGGGAGCGACACCACGAAGAAGGGATGGATGTAGAAGACACGCCAGGGAATCCAGACCCCACTATCTCGTTTTCGGTCGCGGAATAAACACGGCTTCCAATATAACTCCGCAGCACCTCGCCTCCGAGGCAAAGCTTGATGCCAGGGTGCTCAGCAGTCTCCTGTGGCGAGACTTGGCGCCGGTGGGGAGGAAGGGATTGCGTGTTCGTGCGGCAATCCCCAAACCTTAAGCCTCTCCCCGCGGCGAGGAGCAGAACACAAAACAAGACATGAAAGTGAACGGCACAACTCGGCCCCTGCACACTTGCCCCGTCTCTCCCTTTTTCTCGCTCTGGTCTTCTTTATAAGGCTGCAGTTTTCCCGAGAAAAACATGCGCCCTATTCGCTCACAGGTAGGCGCTTTTTCACGCTGGGAAATGTATGACTGCCATATTTACACATTCCTGCTATTTTCCAAATGCGCAGACGTTCCGACTGAAAACGTCGCACTCCGGTATTAAAGAGGGCAGATAACAACGCAAGAAAATGTTTAGTGGTCCGATGGCCACATGTGATTATAGACACATAATTAGAAACTTGAAAATTTAGGAAACGACGTGCGAAGCTGCTTCTGACGCAAATGGGGCAAGTGAGCCTGTGTGGTTAAGCTCGGTGGCAGAGCATGCAAATGTTTGCGTGAAGTACGCGTAAACAATTAACACATAATTTTCTCTGGCATCACAATCCCCCATCTCACCAACGTAGAATACTTTTCTTACACGGTAGCTAACGGTAATAAACAAATAAATAAATAAATAAATATCGAAATATATTCAGCCACAAAAATACACTACTAGGTCATATCTACGTGAACTGTACAACTTGCGTACCTAAGCAAGCAAACATATTGATTCATTTTTATATTGGCCGAAAACGGTATACAGACGTCTGTAGTTGAGAAAGAGACTAGGCAATGCGCCTGACCTCTGCGGAAGGACATTGTTATTTCAGCGCTCGAGGCTGTAAAGGACGCCCTCTTACAAGATTGGGAAATTTGCTCAATTGAGCATTTTCTATTAACGATGTCGTTCTACCACGCACACAAGAACACCAATTCTTATCAGAACGCCGACGACGTTGAAGCGGTTATGCAATATTTCGCTAAGACTACGGCAAGGTGGCAACATTGGGTAACAGTTTAGAGTGCCGAGTACAGTGGATAGTTTCGGGAAATAGTTGCGCCCAGACAGCGGCCCACACTGCCGAAAGAACGACGATCCACGAGAATCGAGCGCAGAAAGAGAATGGGAAGCGTCTCGCCGACGCAGCTATAGCAAGGTGCAAAAATGGAACCAAAGGAGAAAGGCAAGGCGACTGTTGGGGCCAATCAGTGGGAGCCTTAGTTAAGGGCAGTCCATCGTTCCTGGGGCGACATATAGACCTAAGGCGCCTACAGCCAGACAGAGAGAGATCGGGACAGGACAGCCGGAGTCAGAACGCCGCTCGTCCTTTCTCGTTGGCCGACGAGGGTAAAAAGCATGGAGGACCATTACGAGAAACGGGCCATAAAAACGTGTCCTGAATCGCACCTCGGCTTCTTCTGCCTCCCCCCCCCCCATTCCCTAGATAGCCACAGCGATGCGCCTGCTTTATTTACCATCTCGCTCTTGTTTATTTTTTTTTTCTATCTCTACTGCGGTGCCGGGCTGTATGTGAGAAGGGAAGGAGCACAGACGCGTCCTGGATACTGACCAACCAAACGCTCTTCCACTGAAACACACACACGTACCGCACGGAGGGCAACGTCAGTCTCGGCATACTCCGCGCAGCGAAGACCGGCCGAAGGAAACGCGTATACTGCAGACAAGGTGAACATCCGTCTTCCTTCAGTGACTAAGCAGCGACTGCGGCGGGCGTAAAGAGACACTAAGAGTACGATCATCTCTCGGTCCTTTCGAAATACGAGGCGGAGGCAGTTCGAGCGGCAGAGATTCGTTTTCTGAACCGAGTTCAAAAAGGAAAAAGGGTGGAGTCGGACAAAGGCGAAATGCTAATGGAACGTCACGTGACGGATACTGTTTGTTCACTTTCTGGCCTTGCTGCTGCCCGAATACATCACGCGAAGGAGGGCTTATTCAACGCCTTAGGAATAATCGCGCGCCGCAGCGGCCTCCATATTGGCCGCATGGATGCGACAAAAGTGCGTGCTGCGATAATTTCACGAAGGAGCATTTTTCATTTTTGTTTAATCGTTGTTTTGCATGAGAAAGAGGCGGTGGGCGAGTATGAAAGCAGGGAGAGAAGGCGCGTACTTCACTGTTGTATCCTAAGGAGTGTAACCATCTTTGTTAGGTCAGAATGAATGCAAACGAAGGGGGGGGGGGGGTGAAGGTTGCTCTCTCCACGAGAATGTTACTCGGACTTGCGTTGAACCGAACGACGCCATTACACGAGTTGAACAAACGATGGCCACCAAGGGCCGAGTAACATACAAGTTGCAGATGTGCTGAGCGAAACACATTTTTTTTTTGAATTCCTAAAGGTGCCTATGCTCTTACAAGCAATTGAGGCGAGCTCAAATACTTATTTATTAAGAAGCACACATGCAAGAGCTTTACAGCGAGGTCGGTGAAGAAAAAAAGCGAAGTCGACGACCAAAACACGTGCGCAGAGACAAAAATAAAACACACGTACCGTTCCACCACGCGATCACAAAGAACCTACACAAAAGGGTGGCACGTACCTGCAGAAAAAAAGAGAACAAAAAATCACACGTTATTAGCAATCGAAAACAGGGAAAGTACTCATAATGAACGCATTGCTTTACAACATTCACTTCATTAATTATAGGTTTCCCGTTAACGACAAACTGCAAAAAAAAATCTTCTAGACAAGCAGCGAATCTATTACACGCGAAACTGCTCCCAAAGAAACGGTCAAACCACTGCTCCGCACTGCACAGTAACGCGACCGGAACGTGGCAGACAATTAGCACGTGGCCATTACACAAACTTTATTTAAATGTGAAGCGAACGCGAGATGAGAAGTAAATATCAGAGCTGCTCGTTATATAGCGTCAGTTCGCTAACCAACCAGTTACCGCCATCCACGAGGAAAGCGAGCCACCAAGCTATACGCACAATTGAACGAGTGCAGAGAGCAGCTCATACTGCACGTGTATATATTTGTAAGAAGAGCGAAGGCGTCAGTTTGAAAGCGCGAGGTGAGACGGCGAACAGTTCGCGAAGCGAGCCTCAATAAGTTTCAGTAAGGGAGGTAGCAGCGCGAGTAACTAACTAGGCCCGTTCCCTTCAAAAATGTACGCAAAAGGAACAAGGGAGCCCATTGAAAGGAAAGTTGAAAAAACGTAATAAGAAGTGAGCAATCGAGGCAACGAAAGTCGACGCGTAAAGAGCGAGAAAAAGAGAGAGATACAGTGGTGGTGGTGGATGGACGAGACATAGCCGGGACGAGGCGGTATGAAAGGGGGGGGGGGGGGGTGCGCAAGATGCAAAGCAGAGTGGGGTCTAGCTGCTGCTGAGCCGGACACAGAGAGAGAGAGAGAGAGAGAGAGAGCGGTCAAAGAGGCAGCAGCGGCGGCGAGCACAGACAGCGCTGCTAATGGATAATGGAGGCGAAAGAGCCCTAATGAGAATGAAATTACTTCGCCCCCACGTGGCTCATAAAGGGAACAAACGAACGTGGAACAAAGGGAGGCCGTGCTCCTCCTCCCCCGTCAGAAGAAGAAAGACAGCAGAAGATGGCCAAGAAGGCTACACCGAGGGGGAAAAAGAACAAGGTGCAGGGAAAACCAACGAGAGAAGAGGCTCGTGCCATCAAGCACCTTCGTCTGATAATTCCCGTCACCCCCCCCCCCCCCGTTTTTTTTTTAACGAGGCTACACGTGGCTTCCTGCGGGTGCGTAAGCAGCGGCAATGAGGTGCGCATACGCACGCAAGCCGGAAACCGAGCGGCAGTAACGGCTGCGAGCGATTCACTCGAACATTTTCCCCGCCAGTAGGCATCATCTACGCGTACAAATTCAACAAGTAGAGAAAGGCGAAGTAACGCGAACATGAAGCCAAACTGTTGCTGCGCTTATCACATCAGATCAGCACTTGAACGCTGCTTTTAGAGGAACCAGAATACGAATAACGCGCGTCGGAGGAGGCATTTCGGATAAGGAATCGGAGTCAACGCAGAACACACCGGCAAGTTGAGTGCGACGCTGAGTGAAGCGGAAGCCGGTTGCCTGTGCGTAAACCTAACCAACACGCGGACGCCATAGAATGCGACGCAACGCAGCTAGAAACTCGTGGATCCGCCGGCTTGCTGCCGGAGCACGAAGCGAGCACCAACGACGGCACGAATGGTGGGGATCGAGGAGACCCGAGGCTTTGGCTTCGCACGGCGCGCGTGCCTCGCTTGGAGTAACCGCGTGACTGGAGCCTTCTTGCCTTCGTCTGCGCGCTCTTTTCATTACCGCGCCTTTTGTCTTCACACACACGTACAGAGAGAGACGGGGGGGAGGAGGCAAGCCAAAAGAGCAGGTCGGAGGGACAAAAGGCGCGGTTCGCACTCACGCGATGCGGGCGCAAAAAGAAGCAGGGGCCACGAGACGCGCGCTAATAAAAAAGAACCGAAGGCAGGTCTTTCTCATTAGTGGTCCTCGAATATTTATGAAGGACGTCTCCTCTCTCTCCGCTTCGCCCACTCGGCCCGGCGCGCACACGCTGCCAAAGAACGGGCTCGGAACGCGGAGCGCTCCAAAGGCACGAAAGAACGGAGATAAAAGGCAAAGGGAATCCCCAAATCTTTATGATACGAAGGCAGAGAGAGAGAGAGCGAAATGAACAGGAATTAAAGCGGGGAAATTAAGGAGCAGAAGCCGTGCGAAGAGCTCAAGGCAACCCCCCCCCCCCTTTTTTTTTTTCGCCCTCCTTGTCCGTGGCATCGTTGCAGGAATGACAGTGTCGCCGGCTGAAACAGTAAGAAAAACAAAGCGAGGCACACCACATCGGCCTGAAGTGCACGCGCACGACCTTATCGCCACTAGAAGGGCGTTCTTCGGAGAAAGGAGAAAAGCGAATGAATAAATTATTGCCCGGTGGCGGCACCAAGGAGAACAAAAAAGAAAAAAATAGGGGGGGGGGGGGAGTTGTGCGTCCCCACCGTTTGCTGGGCCATTTCCTTGAATATTGCCGACGGCTTTCAAATAATGAGCAGGACGGGCAATAAACACCCCCAACCCCCTCCTTACACTACTCCACCCTATTTGACTCCATTCCAGCAATTCAGGTCACCTCTCCCTCTAGGTTATTCTTTCCGCCACTCGTGTTAAAAGGTTTAACGAAAGTATTTCGTTTTACACTTCGGAAAGCTGCTCGGGCCATCTAGAGAAAAGAAAGGACGAGAAACTGAGCCGAAGATGGCCGGGGCATTCACCGGTGCGGTCGAATTACTGCAGACAGCCATCTGTGGTATAACCCTAGTGCGCAACCACGATGAGCGAAAAGGAAAAGGACTCCTCAATTGATGCGCGTCTTGCAATAATGCTAAAAGGCTGTGCGGCATACACTGTGGGATGGATTGCCGGGCAGGTTTATGTATCCGTATATTGCGACTTCTCCCGTTATCGAAGAAACAAGTTAACCTTCGTAAATGAAGAGAAATATAAAGGAGTGAAAGAGGGCAACTCCACATCTTAAAACGTTCATACGACAACTGAATGTATATGCACAGGTAAAACGTATCCACCTCAAGCTTACGCACAAGCCCCTCTTCCCGGCCCGGCTAACACACAATCACGGACCAACTTGAAAAGAGGGAGAGGGACAACAAATTAACAGGTTGAGCATGATTTGACATAGTATGTCTCAGTGCGACAAAGCACAGACAAGTTAGAAAAAAACAAGATCTATGCGCGACAAAACTGGGTAAAAGGGACAAAATTTGACACGCAAGTGATAAAGCCGAACTTGGAGATCAGTGATGATCAGCCGAGACGTATGCAGTGTGCACCTTTATCGACCATTCCCTTAGGTGCATTGAAGCATGAATCCCAGAAAAAAAAAAGGGGGGGGGGGGAGGGTAAAGAGGGCCGAAAAAACGGTGCGAGCAAAACAAGTCTAGAATCGAGTGGGTTGCGAACGCCGCGACTAGTAAAGGAAGCCGAGATAAAGGGGAGTCTGGAATGGGACCTGCTGCATATTGGAGCGCGGGAAGCGCACCTTCCGTTAAACCACCATCCCTCTATCTGATCGATGAAAGAGAGCCGCCACTCACCGCTGCACGCACTCCACAACGCTCGGCTTTCATTGCGCAAAAGGTTGAAACAAAACGCCACAGTAAAAAAAAAAAAAACCGTTTCCCCGAACGTCGTCCAGGTACCTATATCCGTAGATACATACATCGACTCGCCGAAGAACCTGGAAAAAAAAAAAAAAAAACGACGAGGAGAGAAAGCGAGCCGGTCTCGTCGTCAGCGCGGGGCCCACGTTTTCGGCGCGTTGAAATGGCGCGCCGGCCGCACCGATGAAAAGCTCGTAATGCAGTTACGAGAACCATTTCACGCCGCCCGTCCTCTGAGCGAGTGTCGTGGCGCTACCTTTTGAAGTGCCCCATTCGCGTCGGGTGGCATCGGCGATGGAAAGAAAAGGACGGCGAACTGCGAGCTCTTAGTGATTCTGCACTAAACCCATCGATGGGGCTGATAATGCACGAACACGCATACGCACGTAAAACAACGTCAAGAAAGAGATGGAGGAGGGTAGCTGCAGGAGTAAGGAACAAAAGAGGGAAAAGATTTACGAGCTGAACTTTTCGATTAAACACGCGCAACGACGCAAGGATCTTTGAGCGTAAGCTCACTTTATAGATAAAATGAGATAAGGAAAATATCAGAAATATCAGCGATAGCCACGACATCCTAACGCTTCCGCGCGCTCACGAAAGGGGAAGGTCTGACTGAATGAAGCAACGAGTGGATTGACCGTGCGAACTTGGGCGACTGATATGCTGTGAGCGGTGCAGTTGCAGAAGTGGGGCATTTTTTTTTTTTTTACGAAAGAGCAACCTCCAACGTTTCCGTGATAGTAAGCGCTGAAAGCGTTTCTTATTTTTTTCTTTCTGTTCTGCAAACCACGTTCATTGCTATGCGACCACTTTTCTCTCACCTATCCTTCCCATCCTTCTTTCCCCCTCTCCGTAGTGCAGGGTAGCAAACCGGATGCTAAACTTCTGGTTGACCCCCTGCCTTTCATTCTACTATCGCTCTTTCTCTCTCTCTGTACGAAAGTCGGACCCAAGATCACTTAGACAGAAGCGGACTAAACAATAGTTTTATTGAGTCACCGCCACCGGTAACGATACTTTTGAAAAAGGTACATGAATTGGCATACAGTGACAAAAAATAAATGAAAAGGCCAATTATTTATGCTCAACGAGAGAGTGTGGGGTTTTTAATGAGGAATGAAACAAAAAAACCCAATAAATAGGTTCCAATGCGGAAGACGTTAGAAACGGCCTAATGATTAACTAGCACGCCATGAGTTAGAGTGAAAGAGAGGGGAACGTGAGGCGAGAGCCCAAGTAACGCACGTACTAACAAGCTCAGAGTAAAACACAAAACACAGACCAAAAAAAAAAGCCGAGTTTTGAAGCACACACAACAGTGTACCCTTGCAGATGCCGCCACGAAACGCATTCCACGCATACAAGAGACTTCTTCTTGTCTTTCCGTTTTTCAGTTTTTCATTCCGTCCTCCCTAGATTCTTGTTTAGGGCGCCAAAGAGCAGTTTTTTTCAGGGAGTGGGGAAGCAAAGCCCACCTCGTCGAGGTTTCTGTTAAAGCCCAGTGCGCCGCGCCTCCACGAGCGTGCCTCCGGGCGCTTTTCAAGTTTGCCAGCACAGCGGGCAAAAAGCGAGCGTTGCGCCAGACGCGAGGGACAAATAGAAAAGAGCGCGGGAGAGAAGCGTCGACCGAACCGAGCCGGTGGAAGAGAGCGCCTACTACCGTCGCCATATTATAAATAAAAAGTGCCATCCTGGCTCTCGAAATTAATCACAGCGCGAGCTGAAGCAGGGAAGGGATCCAACGGCGGCGCCAAATGGAGAGGAAAAGAGCGCCCGCGAAGGAAGAAAACGGGCCGCCCAAATGCAACGGTACGCTGGAAAAGAGAGAAGAGGCGCGCCTGACGCGAGAAAAACTACATTTCGTATCGCCCACACCCGAGGGTGCGCATAGCGAGGCCGAAAGCAGGAGCTTTTTCACCTCGGATGAGGCGTCCTCTTCTTCCTCCGGCAATGGAAAGAGTTTGGGCGCGTTGGCGTCCGCTACATCCCTTCGCGTCGAGCTACGACGATTTTTTTTTCTGAACCCGAACGCGAGCACGGGAAGAAGAGGACGGGAGCGGGGAAGGATGCGGGAAATTCCGCGCGTTGCAAAAGAACGCCGCGATACGGCTGCCTAGCGAGCTGTCCAAGCGCACCCTTTCCTGCTCCAACCAACCACCACACACCTCCGGGCGACGGTAGCGGGCGAAAAATCCCGTTTGTTGGCGCGCTCGTTGGCGGCAAAATCCCCGCGCCGCGCGTAGCCTAGAGCTCCGTCACATGCTTTCACCCCCCCCCCCCCCTCCGTCCTCTCGAAACATAAACAAGCCGCAACTCGGGGCTGCACCAAAAACGCACATAGAAAACCGCGGCGGCAGCAGCTTGAAGGGGGCGCTAGAGACGACCTACCCCGCAAAAGCCAGCCACCAGGTAAGGCGCAGAAAGGCGCATATGCCGAAACGCGCCAACCATCTTCCTTTCTCGCACCTTGGTGCACCGTGTTTTTTGGCCCGGTCACGTTCTGCTAGAAGATGATTCGAGAGTTGCGAAGACTTCTTTTCCAACTTGTTGGCAGTTAGCAGTCGCTCTCACGCGTAATGTTTTTATTATTATTATTTTTTTTTTGCCCCGGGCCACCGTTAGCGCGAGCTCGCTCTTGCTGCCGGTTCGGCTGCTTGGCCCCGCGGCGCAGAGCCGTTGCCACCGTTGCAAATTCCGAGGGAACGGCTGGAAAACGGGAGCTCACCGGGTCAAACAGAGAAGACAGTGAGCCAGGAAGTAAACACCAGACACCAACGACGTTCAGAGGAGGTGGGCGGGGCGAGAAAGAAAAAAGAAACGATGAAACAGAGCTGCTCCTCGCGAAATGGAAGTTGAAAGCCGTCACCGCAGAGACCGGGCTTTCCCGCCTTTGGGAAAGGCGACTGCCCGGCCACAGAGCGGAAAAACGATTGGGCGCGCGAGCGCAAAGTGGCGCGAAATGACGCCGCGACAGCAGCAGGAGCACTGCGCCACCGCCCCAGTAGCGTGCAGTGAAAAGAGCCACGCCGTCGAGTATGGAGGACTATGGCCAATACGGCCGCTACTCGGTCAGAACAGGGCCTCTCCCGAGTGCTGAGGCGACGTGCTCGCAAGGCGGTGCGCAGTGTGCCAGCCTACCGGTCACTGCCTCAGTAAAACTATAAATGAGAAGTGCGCGCTCCTGGAACTTGAAGGAGGAAAGGTCGACTAGAAAATTTCGCGAATGTTTAGAAATGTCCAGAAAAGATCAAAAGGAAGGGAGAGAGATACGACGACCTAGGGATCCACGGTCGCTTCCCCTTCAGCTTGAATACGAAGGCAAATATGCACGCTTCATTCAAAGCACGAAATTTCGGCACACCGCAGAATATTCTCCCAGGCACTCGCTGCATATAACAAAGCAGCAGCAGTAGGTACCGTTCCATCGTCAGTACACATCTGTTCCGACTCGGAGATGCTGTAGTCTTAGACGGAAAGGAAGAAGAAATAAATGCGCGGATGCTCTGGCTGCGACCACTGAGGGCCGAGAGCGGTTACATTTTCGTGTTGCACGGAACACGAGAGTTCGGCTGCGGCGCAACGCCGCGTGCCTGGCGAGAAGATTCGCAGACCCAAGGGCGCGGCGGTTCATTTATTCAGCGCGAATCGCCTCCTGCGAAGCCACCAGCTGAAGGAGGAGCGCATGAAAAAGGGGGTGCTTCGCAAGCCTATAGAAATAAGCGCATCAATGCGGTGGTCAAAAGTCAGGGATTCACAGAAATTACTATAGCACGATGTAAATAGCGCAGCCATCCGCTTAAGAAGGCACATTCAGCCTCGTGTTAAGCCCGCGCTGCTCCTTTCTTATAAAAGAGAAAGAACAAAGACCACGGTGACAAGATGGCAAACACCCGATGCGGCTTCAATTAGATCATAAATGCGAGAGTAGCGTACGACCGCGGCTCGAAATCAGACGTGCCACGCGCATATCGTTTGTCGACAAGCTGTTGGGAAATAAAATGCTATAAGGCGCGGCTTCGACATCCCCATGCGCGATGTCAACACGGTACGCGCGGTGCATTCAAGATATGGCGCCCGAAAAGTTTACAAGCCTGAAACCAAATCGATGGTTTCGTTTAAAAGTTACAGATTGCTTTCTAAGAGCAAGTTCAATCGGCTGCCTCATAAAAGCGCTTTAAAAGGGTCCAAACTCTAGTTCGCTTCACACGATATGTATTACAGTGGGATATCGCCGTCCCTCAAGTTGAGGTTTGGTGTTGTAGGCCTGTGTGCTCAGATTTGGGTGCACGTTAAAGAACCCCGGGTGGTCGAAATCTCCAGAACCCTCCACTACGGCGTCTCTCATAATCATATGGTGGTCTTGGGACGTTAAACCCCCCATATGAATGAAGTTGCGAATTGGTGAGCCTCTGACTTGTTGGTTTCCCCGCCTAGAAGGTATACAAAGTGACTATCTCTACCCCCGTCCCTCCTCTTTGGCTTTTCTCGGCCGCGGTCAGGCAGTGCTATCGCACACCTTATCTCAAAACCAGCAACTGCTATCTTCAAACTGGAAGATACGGTACTTGCTTCTCTCTGTCGAATCTGGAACAATTCTCGCTACGACACACCCAATGGTCGCAGTGCAACTACGCACCACAATGTGCGTCGCAAACCGCAGCAGCGCACTCTTCGTGCCAAGACACGAAAGAGATCAGAACGCGTGGGCGGGCTGGTTGGTTTACGATCATAAAACATAAAAAGCGGTGCGCACAACCGTGCATGCTCTTTGCGTTCAGTCGCGCTGTTCAAACTCGTCAAGACAGAGGTGGGTGGCGTGTTAAGGCCCAAACGTGGGCACGCAATTTTTCAGCGACAAACGACAAACGACGAGATTTGCTGTCGCGGCGGCTTAGCCGTCGCTTGTCGCGTCGCCTGTTTCAGCTAGGAAAAATCGCTTGTCGCCCGGAAGCCAGCATGGTGTGCGGCAACATGGCTGCACCCCTGGTTCTCGCTTCGGTTGAAAATAGCTGTCGATGCTTGTTATCCGCGCGTACTTCGAGTGATGCCAGAAATCAACTACCCCCCCCCCCCCTTTTTTTTACATTCGCATCTCATTCGGAAAGAGAGCGAGCGGCCGTCGTTCGCAAATCTTGTTATCGAAGGTTTGTTGCTAAGTGTTCTCGATGCGCGGTAGAGCCGTCACAGCGTACGCTTCTGGGCAGGCACGTAGCCAGAAATACTTGTCGGGGGGGGGGGGGGGGGCACTTTCATTTTGGGAGAGGCACACCCTTAAAATGATCATTTTTCGCTCTCTATGCCATGGCAAAAAATGCCAGGGGGTGGCACACCGGGCACGTGCCCGGTGTGCCACCCCCTGGCTAGATCCTGCTTTTGGGAATCCTGTCACGGTAAAATCAAAGATTGCGAAAAAAGAAGGTCATGGAATGCTTTTGTGGCTTGCTTATGCCACGCAAGACAATAACAAATTCGGCATCTTGTCATGGAGAAACGTTAAACTGCTATTCACCATCTAAGCACGCGATAGTTTCAATTCAAGCAACAATAAAATAACACTTCGTCGTCGACATGCGGTTGCAGCTGTCGCTAGAAAATCGCGTGCATGCGATTGAGCCTTTACACGGGACCTCGCCGAGAGTACGCTCCCTGCCTCGAAAAAACCTGGGCACGATGCTTTTTTTTCACTTTTTATTTCTTCAAATCTCGAACGGCAACGCACCGGCTGTTATCTGGCTTGTCGATCTGGCTTTCAGCAGGCGCGAAAGCAAGCGATGCTGCGGCAACGCCGACGAGCGACGGCCGAGACAGCGAGGCACGCGGTGCCGAGCGACGCCCTGCTTGGGCCGAGACGGATGGCGCACCGCGACACGCGCGAGGAACGGCCGATCCTCGCCCAGGCCTCCGCGCGCCGCTTTTAGATCAGCCTCACGGCGATCGGTGGAGACGCCGGCACCCCGAAAATAGGGACAGCGCCGCGGCTCGCTATTTTCGGGGTCCCGGGAGCCGCACCTATACGGCAGAGAGCGCGTGGTGTTGTGCCCGGCGCCAGAGCTGACGAGGGAGCGGCGTTCCTTTTGATGTTCCTTTTGGTCGCCAAACGGGTTGGCGGCCTGTGTCCGCCATGTATTGTTCCCACCTGGCCGGGGGGGTGCGGCGTCTTGCCGCCACGGCACCGTGAGCAGTTCGGGAGACCACAAGTGCAGCTTCTTCTTTGGAAGATGACGGCGGCGGCGGCGGCCGGGAATCGTCCCGCTAATTAAACGAGTCGTTCGGCGACCATTTGAAGCTTGTTTACGGCGGCCTTTTCAATGGATGCAGTCATGGCCGGCGCCAGGGCTGGCGGGGGAGCGGCGCTCCTTTGGTCTTCAAACAAATAACCGAACGACCGGCTGCCTACGCCGGCCCTGTATTGTCCGTCCTAGCAGGAGGGTGAGACGTCCTGTCGCCACGACGGAGTGGGCCGTTCGGGGGACGACAGCAAATGCGACATCTTCCTGGGAACAAGAGGTCGCGGCGGCCCCCGCAAATCACCCCGCTCATTGAGCAAACAGTTCGGCGGACCCTTTGATGGATGCCGTCCTGAGCGTGGGACCTCTCGACCAGCGACACACACGACGAGGAAGAGCCCTGCTGGCACCACCTTTGAGTGCAGTGATCACGCTTCAATTTTGAACGTTCACGTGGACCGTGCGTGCTCGTCACCCTCGCGGGTAATGTGTGATCCGTGATTGGACGGTGCCCTCTGTACGCGGTCCCCGATCTAGGGATCTGGGGAGGACAGACCCTTTATAATGAGCCCCCACGGCTCATTCGGTGTGCTTTTTCGAGAGGCAGAACCAGGCAGAACCATGTAGAACCAAGCACCATGTAGCGCTATGTTAGGAGTCATGTAGAGGCCTGCCACGTTTGAGGGCTCACCGTGTAGGGAGTTCGCAATGTATATATTGTAAATAAACCCTCTTCAAGTCTCTCTTCCTCCTGCCTCGACAACTTCATCCCGGACCTCCGGTGTCTGGAAACCCCGGTCGCAACAACTGGTGGCAGCGGTGGGATACGAGTCTGCGACGGAGAGCGACATGTACCGGAGGCCAGCCGAAAGCCCTGGAACTCGGCGGGATCGAAGCAGCGTACCACCACCGCACGTAATGGGGTGAGTGCCTGGCTTTGTGCTTGAGATATATCGAGTCTTTTAGCCTAGATTCGTTAAAAGATAGATATAACCAACAACTGCCTGGCCACTGTGGTTGTTATCTCAGCACAGGGCAGCACTGGATGATTATCTGAGCAAGTACGCTAAAGCAGGAAAGCTTAGATGATTCAATAGGA
Organism: Rhipicephalus annulatus; assembly: GCA_013436015.1. Taxonomy (NCBI): domain Eukaryota; kingdom Metazoa; phylum Arthropoda; class Arachnida; order Ixodida; family Ixodidae; genus Rhipicephalus; species Rhipicephalus annulatus. Next base: position 62,841 of record WOVY01002438.1, on the reverse strand, counting down.
ACAAGTGGTAATGTTTCAAAATTTCTAAGGGTACGTTGCGGGTTAAATTTTAGGATGTTGTAAAAAGCAGGAGTGAAAATTAACAGGAAACAAGTAGAGAGGGATGTTGGCCACGTAGTGCTACTTGGGTGCTTAAGCTTGTGGTCTCCGCTGTGAGATTTGCCAGGCTTCAATTTCTCTAGACCCAGAATTGAAACGCTGGTGGGTTTGTGTTTGGTCACAGCTGAGCCAAAGCAAAGTAGTCGCCATGGATCTTACGAGATTGACGAGAGAGAACCTGCTGAACCTGTGTTGGGATCTGGAGCTAGATTTTAATGATGATATGCCTGCTTCTAAACTCCGCGAAGTGATTCTCGAAAGCAATAGTGACAATGAGGAAATCGAGCACTTCGGGAATATGTACTTATTGGACCAGGAGGAGGAAGTAAAAAGGGCGCAAAGAAAGGAAAGATGGCGCCAGGAGGAATTGGAAGCTGAGCGCAGGCATGAAGAACATATGGAAGTACAAAGGGCGCAAAGAAAGGAAAGATGGCGCCAGGAGGAATTGGAAGCTGAGCGCAGGCATGAAGAACATATGAAAAGGATGCAGGAATTAGACGAAGAGATAGATAGGATTCGGCGTAGAGGGGTGGCATTGCAGCAGAGTGGTCAATCCGTAGATGTAGCGCACGAGCGGTGCAAGGTAGCGGCGGTGCCGTTTAAGGTTGAAGAGAAGGCTACAGGTCAGAAAGTTGTAGATGTAGCGCACGAACGGTGCGATGTAACGGCGGTGCCGTTTACAACTGAAGCGGAGGCTACATGTCTGATATCTGTAGATATAGCGGCGGTGCCGTTTGAGGCCGAAGAAAAGGCTAGTGCCTGTAAGGGAATGGAACAGGTTTTAACCCATTCTGAGGGAAAAGAGCTCGCGGTCGCAGCAGGGTGTGAGGGTTCCGTGGTGGTGGAAACGGAGTTAAGATTAACAGAGTGTTCCATCGAACCTTGCAGCCCTGTAGACCATGTTGATGAGCATCAGAGGCGGACGAAAGGCTCCAGGTTTGGCACCAAGGAATGTGCCAAACGGAGAAAGCGTCCGAAAAACAGAAGCGCGGCAAGGCTCGCGATCAGCGCGGCGCGTTTGACGAGGACCTTCAAACGGCGTGGCGGATTCGCGAGAAAAGGCCCGTTGTCTTCTCTGACTGGCTCGAATCGCATGCGTCTAAGCGGCCGGAGAGTGAGGAAAAGAAAAGCGCAATCTACGCGGCCGCGGTCTAGCGATGAACTGATAAGTGATCATCAGGACTGGGCGCGCGGGACGGCGGAGGAGCATATCGGTGATGAAGAACGTCAGAGTAGGACGAAAGGCTCCCAGGTCCGCGCAAAGAAGCGTGCACAGGGGAGAAAGCGTCCGAAGGGCAACAGTAAGGCAAAGCTCGCGATGAGCACAACGCGTTCGAGTAAGGTTTTCAAACGGCGGAGTGACATCGCGAGAAAAGTGCCGTTGTCTTCTCTGACGGGTCTGTATCGTATGCGTCCGAACCGCCGGAAAAGAAAAGCGCATCGTACGCGGCAGTGTTGGAAGGATGAATTGCTAGGCAATCATTCAGACAGTGCGCGCGGGAAAGCTAACAAGCAAGTGGGTGCTGACGAGCATCAGAGGTTGGCGAAAGGCTCCGTAGACGGCACGAAGAAGCGTGACAAACGGAGAAAGCGCCGTAAAGACGAGGCAAAAATCGCGACGCGTTTGAGGGATGTATTCAAATGGCGGAGCGAAATTTCAAGAAAGTTGCCGTATCGCAAGCGTCCAAGCGGCCAGAGAACAAAGAAAGAGAAGCGCATTGTGTGCGTAAGTGGTCGAGGGGCAAGAGACCCTTCCGTTGTTCTCGCGGTGCATTGGACGGGGTGCGGGGCAAAAGAGTCGGTGGTTTTCGAGGGGCAGGAAGCGACAGCAAGTCGGCTTCGAGGAACGTCGCGGGGTTCGGTAGCAGGACGATTGACGCGTGTTGTAGACCCCGCTTCTCGAGAAAATCGTTCCGGGCGCGACCCACCACGAGTTAGACTAAAAGTTAGTGAGAACAGCTGTTAGCCTGTCAGAAAACGTCGACTCGGGACTGTAAAAAGGAATGTTTGGTTGTTTACTTTAGTGATTTTGTAAATAACTAGTTTGAACTTTGTTTTCGTTAGCACTCTATCGTTTTTAGTTGCCGATATGCGTTGTAAGGAGATCTATTGGAAGGATAGTGACACGCATTAGAGCGTACAGAATTAGGCGTTTGTCATCGGCACCGGAGTTGGTTTGTATGCGTCCGAGCCGCCGGACAAAACGAAAAGAAAAGAAATAAAGCACGTTGAGTAAAAAGGCAAACCCTTTCGTCGCTCTATCGACGGCATGTTGATGGACTGCGGGAGTGCGAGATACTGAGCGATAGTAAGAACGCAGGTTGTCAGCGCAGAGCTTTGCGGGGGTCGGAGGCGAAGCGAATGGGTTTTGCCATTGTTCCATTCCCGTTCGCCTAGAAAGACCCACAGGACGCGACGCCGCGCGTTCGTCTCAAAATTAAGTGACAGCGGTAAGCGTTTCGGAAGGCTCTCCCGCGGATTTGTATTTTTTAGTTTTGAATATCTGTTTTGACTGTTTAGGTCAGTTTTCCTTTTGGAATGTGTTTTGTACTTCTGCTACTAGATAGCGTTTACGTAGCAGGTACCATGCTGTTTATTTTTTAAGCTTTGTATGTATTAGTTTTAAAGGTAACCGTTTTGCGGCCGTATAACGACACGTTAGGGGCGTTTGTCAAGTAGGACCGACGTTAGAGACGAATTTGAGGTGAGCGCACGGACGCAAGGATATTCTTGCGAGGTTTTCAGGATTCATGCGAAAGTTTTTTTGTTGTTATTTTTCGTTTTGTTCGCATGTCTCCGGTGTTGAAGTAAGGAAAGGTATTCGTGGGTTTACGTGTACGTTTTAGTTCATGAGCTTAAGTGTAGAGTGGTAACCTCACGAGAGTTAATGAGAGGTTCCTAATGCAGGTGCAGCACGGCAGTTATGCTTTCGTCTTCTCAAAAGGAATTGACGACTGGCTTTGGCGGCACTAAATTTCGGGAACTAAAAGATAGCGTGAAGTAAAATGCTTTATTTTATGAGTATGATACCTGGTGGGTTACGGCGGATTACTCACGCAGGCACTCGGGTATGCCACGGTGAGCGCATCACTTGACAGTTAGTTTTCTTGAAAGCCGTTTGATGGAAAGATTATTATCGGATCGGGATTAGGAGTTTTGGTGAAACCTCAGAGAAACGTCCCGATTGCTGCTTTGTGTTTGGTAATACTACTTAAGTAAGGTTGCTTTTGGATAATTTGTCGGACTCGACGTGTCTCAGTGCGGGCAGGGTGCTCTCCCGTGCCTGTGGTGGTGTGTATGAATGCTTTTCCCAGAGGGGAGCCACAGGGAACGAGAGGGAAAGAGTCCTTGGCTGAGCGTCATCAGCAGTGGCCTGGAAGACAGCACTACACAGCGACACTTCGGGCAACCTGTGCAGCTGGTCACCCTCAGGTCGCTTCTCCCGCTGGCGGACGAGCTGTTGTGCCCGGCGCCAGAGCTGACGAGGGAGCGGCGTTCCTTTTGATGTTCCTTTTGGTCGCCAAACGGGTTGGCGGCCTGTGTCCGCCATGTATTGTTCCCACCTGGCCGGGGGGGTGCGGGCGTCTTGCCGCCACGGCACCGTGAGCAGTTCGGGAGACCACAAGTGCAGCTTCTTCTTTGGAAGATGACGGCGGCGGCGGCGGCCGGGAATCGTCCCGCTAATTAAACGAGTCGTTCGGCGACCATTTGAAGCTTGTTTACGGCGGCCTTTTCAATGGATGCAGTCATGGCCGGCGCCAGGGCTGGCGGGGGGAGCGGCGCTCCTTTGGTCTTCAAACAAATAACCGAACGACCGGCTGCCTACGCCGGCCCTGTATTGTCCGTCCTAGCAGGAGGGTGAGACGTCCTGTCGCCACGACGGAGTGGGCCGTTCGGGGGACGACAGCAAATGCGACATCTTCCTGGGAACAAGAGGTCGCGGCGGCCCCCGCAAATCACCCCGCTCATTGAGCAAACAGTTCGGCGGACCCTTTGATGGATGCCGTCCTGAGCGTGGGACCTCTCGACCAGCGACACACACGACGAGGAAGAGCCCTGCTGGCACCACCTTTGAGTGCAGTGATCACGCTTCAATTTTGAACGTTCACGTGGACCGTGCGTGCTCGTCACCCTCGCGGGTAATGTGTGATCCGTGATTGGACGGTGCCCTCTGTACGCGGTCCCCGATCTAGGGATCTGGGGAGGACAGACCCTTTATAATGAGCCCCCACGGCTCATTCGGTGTGCTTTTTCGAGAGGCAGAACCAGGCAGAACCATGTAGAACCAAGCACCATGTAGCGCTATGTTAGGAGTCATGTAGAGGGCCTGCCACGTTTGAGGGCTCACCGTGTAGGGAGTTCGCAATGTATATATTGTAAATAAACCCTCTTCAAGTCTCTCTTCCTCCTGCCTCGACAACTTCATCCCGGACCTCCGGTGTCTGGAAACCCCGGTCGCAACAGTGGACAGCCGCGTCGCTCCGACGCCGCCAAGTGCGCCGCCGCGCCCGGGGCGTCCAAGCGTGGCGCGACGCGCACACAAGACCCTGGCTCCCGGTTCCGGCTGCGCGCCAAGACGCGCGCTCTGCACATGTGCGGATATGTGTACAACGCGAACATCGAGACACGCGCAACGACAAAGAAAAAACCCGGATGCGGCGGTATATACGAGCGAATGGCGAAGTCGAGCTGAGACGAGCCTGACGAGGCGGATAAAGGAACAGACACCGCGACTGGTCGAGAGAACAGTGCTGCGCTCGAGACTAAATCGGAAAGGAAGGCCCGCGAGTCCAGATAGCAGGCGCTGTAAGAGCACAATGAGCGCTGAATTTTGCATTAGCGAGAATCACTCTCGAGTGTAAAGGAGGAAGAACACACACACAGTCCAAGCTTCGATACGGGAGGGCGCAAATCTTTCTCGCTCCTTACCTTGTGCGAATCAAACGGCTCTCTCAGAGGAAACGAGCAAAGAGAGGGGGGAGGAAGCACAGTAGCGATAATGGGAAGACATTAAAGAAAAATTAACGTTTCCAATCAGGCCCCAACAGGAGACGGGGGAGCGAGGAAACAAAAGGAAGAATAATTTGCCCGATTGGAGCTCGGCGTGGAAACAGAACTGTTTCTCCATTAACATTCCGAAGCACAATGGGAGTTTCGGTGACGGCGCTCTTACGCGGGCAACAGCCGCCCACGGAGAGCGCTGCAATCCGGGCGGGGCATAATTGAGAGTTTGATGAATACGTCTTCATTTGAGAAAATTAAAAGCGAGGCTCGGCCGCCGAGTAAAGAGAAGCCGATGTGTGTGCGCGCGCGATGGCGTGCTATAGGGAGGAGTGGCGCGAGGAGGGCATTTTCTCACCCCCCGTGTGTGCGGGTCCGTCATTAATTAAGCGCGAGCGCCGTCTCTCCCTTCGCACTACTTCGCAGCCGCCACTCTGTGTCCACTCGATTCAGCGCCCGCGCCGGCCGCCTATGCCGCTTTCCATCGCCCATCACTTGCTCTCGCGCTTCCTTTTTCCGTGCTTCCCGCCAAAAGCCAGTTCCGAACGCGGCTCGACGCGCTGCGTCAGCGAGACTAGACATTGCAGCGTAAAACCAATGTAACACCAAACACTGCCGTGCCCCAAACGTTTCTGTACGTGCTGAGATAACAGCGTCGCAAACTCCGAGGCATGCGTCAACAGGGAAGCTATCTTTCATGGACGAATATGGGCCAAGTATTTCGAAAAAAAGAATTGCACGAGAACACGAGTATCCCAGCGCAGCCTCCCCCTCCAACACACACACACACGTGTGTGCGTGCGTGTGTGCCACTGTAAGCGCTCTTCATCCTCTCAAAGCACGCCAGCGTGGGCAGCCCGAATATGCGGGACGTTGGGCTAGTGCGATTACCCGGACAGGATCCTCTCGGCAACCCGAGAAAGGAAAGGCGGCAAGAAGTGCCCGGCTGTCCATTCCTCCCCGGTCAGCCGAAGCTCCCGGAGCCACAGTGCAGCGACCAAGCCGAGGGAACCCGGGCTCTAAGTCCATGGCCTCCCGCGGCGACCAGCGGCGCTGATGAATGAGATGCAATCGGCTTCGCGGCGCTCGGCTGCTGCTGCCTGTTCCTCATGTTTATCTTGGGCGGCGGGGAACCGGGGGATTATCCCGGATGCGCGCTCCTCGCGTCCCTCGATGCGCCTCGCACGACTTCCTCGCCCGATGCGGGAGCGACCGTGTCGCGCGCCCTCTCCTTCCACGACACCACACGCGCGTCTGTGCGTGTTGCTCGCTTCCTAGCGTGTAAGTGCCAGTTGCAGCGATCCTGCGGGAAAGCGAACACACACACACACACACACACACTCCCGCCGGGCCGGCGACGCGTCGGTGCAGGATCGATTGCTCCCGCTGGCAAAAGGTTGGCGCTTCAACGTTCTCCACAGATGAGCCGCGGGAGTGGCGAGCGTTCGCTGATGCCGCGATTTTGCCGCGCTCGTCAATTCGCCGCGCCATCATTCCCTGTGGCCGACAACGATGATACCACTCGCGGTGATGCAGTTTACGGATTAACTATCTCGTACGAGCCGATCGGTTAAGAGGGGATAACGAGACGGTGTCTCACGTCGCGCGTAGAAAAGAAATTGCCACAGCGACGTCTTTCGCGAATGATACATGCAGTTGTCCGAGCCAGTAGAAATGACGAATCACGCGCATAAACGTGCTAACGCACATACAGCGCAAACGGTCAGACTTTTTTTTTTTCCATACTTCCCCGAAGTCTCGACGAATCGCAAGCTGCTGACATCCGGCAGTCAAGAAAAAGGAGCCCCTGAGTCATATTACTGCCAGATAGACGTGACGTGCCTAAGCTGTCCTTGACGGTCGGCCAAACAAGGCTTGCGAAACAGACGCGGTGACAACGCTACCGAGAAAGCAGTAAAGCTACACAACACTGGGGAATAACAGCGTACCTGAATAACAGCAGCTTAAAAAAACAACTAGGAAATATCTGTATTGCGATGCGATTAGAGCACGTTAAGAAAAAATAACATAGAAAATTCCGGCAGCGAAGATACGAGCAGTTAGTACGTACTCCAGTAGCAACCAAACTCTAATAATAATAATAATAATAATAATAATAATAATAATAATTGCTGGGCATTTGTGTGCCTAAACTACCATATGATTACGAGGGAGCATTGGGTTCATTTAACGTGCAATGAAGTCTCTAAGCACACGGGTGTTATTCATACTTTGCCGTCATTGAAACACGGGTACCATTGCTGGGAATCGAACCCGCGCTCTCAAGCTTATCAGCGCGACACAGCATTGCCTGCGTCGGTAAGGTGCCCATAACCGCCGTGCAAAATACCTGTATTCGTGTAGAGAGACATCGCAGTCACTTAATTACTGGAGCACTGAATCTGTTACGTCAGTTTTAATGAGAAATGACGGCCATCGCTTGCCAGCTCGCTAAGTAGTGTTGACTGCTGCGACGTAAAAAAAAATAAGCAAACAACGAAACAATACAAAAGTATACAGCTTTATTCTCCTGTGAAAGTAGCGCAACACGACAGGCGGGCGCTGGGTATACTTCACGTAACGTGCGTCCATCGCTTACGAATAACTCCTGGCACAGAAAGCGAAAGTAGATTGGCTTATCGCAGCGGCGGTTCCCGTAGAAGTCCGCATACCGGCGGCTATCATGCGGCAGTGCTTCTTCACCGGCACTCGCTTCCTTTTCGTATTGATTATTCCCTCCCGCCAATCAAGCTTTCCAAGCGCGCATCGACTACAAGCACGCGAGGGCTGTTCATCGGCACGACCGCGCTTCGCAAGGAAAGCCGTGGGGGTTGTATTTACATCCGTTTGGCAGGCGGCGATTGCAGCCGTCCGAACGGAGCGGCATCGATGCTAATCACGCCTCCGCGGACACCTCTCCCTCCCCGCAACATTGGCGCCCCCGCCGCGAAGCTAGCCAGACTGAGCGTTGCGTGACCGGACTTCTTCCCACTCCGCTGCAGTAATCACGCGTATGACGCGGTGCGCCCGCTTTCTCCGCCGTATACGTGAGCCACGCTCGGAGCTCTTTAAGTGTACTCAGCGCTGCAGAATAATGTAGCTGCCCTCGGGAACGCTCCTCGAGGTCAGCGCTGCTCGCGCTATTGAGAGCGTGCTCACACAAACACGCGATGGACACGGCGCTAATTTCAAACTCACTCACGTAAACAAGGCAATGCGCAAAAGCAGGAGAAGGTGAGCTCTTGTAGAATAAATCGCATTCGCAAGGAATGCTGACGTTGGAGCACCTTCCAAGTTTAGCCAAAACAGCTAAAGCTTTGCATGCGCGCATGATTCATGTGAAACGCAGCTTCTTGCGCGTGGTAACCATTACCCTAAAATCCCGAGCAGACCCCCCCCCCCCCCCGTCACTTTTCGAGAGATTTAAAATATCCACCGATAACAAAGAAAGCCTTCCCCCCCCCCCTCCACCACACTCTTACGCCATTTCCGCTGCAACAATTCACAGTGGTTCTTCGCTCAAGGTCGAATTATGACAGTCAATGCAGGTGTATTCAATAAAGTATTTCATTGGAAGCACTGCGGCTTTTCAACCACTATCTTGAATTCTATTCCAGGACTCCCCCCCCCCCCTTTTTTTTTCTGATCTTGTAAGGATTATCTTTCACCGTAGCGGGGGTGGGGCTTGCTTAGTATGTCACAGCAGGCTGGGGTTAAAAAAAAAGGTGGTGGCAAAAAAAATGGTATTGTAATCCTATACAATCTACTTTAAACACAAGATCACGTGAATCAAAAGTGCAAATGCGGCTGCCGCATATACACACATTTAACGCGCTACTCAAAAACAATTCTCGAAAAGAAGGAACGCAAGTTATTTAAGACCCCTTTAATACACGTGTCACACGCCGATTTGGAAGCAAGGCACAATCATTTCTTCCCACAATCACGCAAACGCCATTCAAAATGACGGCGAGGCTCCTGAAATGATTTCTCGATCAACACACCACTTTGTAAAGACATTCGAGACGGCGCGATACGACTCCCCGAGCTACCGTGAAGCTGCGACATAAAGTACGGCCGCACGCTCCTCTCGACATCCTGCTAGAAGGCCCAGTTGGCAGCCGCGACACAACTGGGGGACTTCCCTTATGCACTCCTACTCCTTTCTAACGCGAGGCGAGCAAGCGGAAGTAATTTCGCGCGCAGCGCATCTAGGCGCGCTCGCGAAGAATACAGCGCGAAGAAAAGAGGGGGACTAGTGGCCGGGCAGAGAGGAAAATGGGGTGGTGCAGCAGGGACGCGAAACGAAGCTTGGACTTCCCAGCGCCGAGCAGAGCGTGAGGAACCGTGCCGAAAGAAAGGATTGGTGGGGTGAGTGGGGGTGGAGTGACGAGCACGCTGCGAGCCAGGGCGTCGTTTCCGTGTAAAGAAGGTGAAAGGGCGGAGGTGAGGCGGGGGAGAGAAGAGAGTATGAATCGAACAGCTACATGAAAAGCGCAAGAATACACAGCGCAACTGCCTAGAAAGACTTTCAACGGGCCACGCGGAGTGGGGGGAGGCGGCAACGCCGTTGCCCGGGGAGACGGTCCCCAAACAAGCACACTTCCCCACTCGGCTCTCGCGCGCTGCGGGCAAGTCAACACCCGGCGCCGCTTGTGCCCCACCGCCGCTGCTGCCTATGGGCCACAGTGGCAGCCGCGCATGGACCGCAGCAATCAGGCAAATTGGGAACCCCGCCTGAGCAAAAATGCGAGCGCACCAAAGCTGAGGAGGCGACGACGGCGCAGCGTGAGGTCCGATGTGACGTTCGCTTCGGAGGCCGCTAGCGAAAACACACAAACAAACGCAGGAACGGCAAACGACGCAAGCAGTGCTTACTGGTCCGCCTCATTTTAGCTGCGCACGACGCACAAGCATCGTCTATTCCTAGTAGAGTGCTCATGTGCGCCAAGCGAGGACGTCGTCATAAAATGTAGCGCTGCAAACGAAACACTGTTTTTCCACTGACAACCCGGTAAGCAAAATAATCCCCAAGCGTGTAGGCAACTGAGAGATAACTTGCATCTTTCCGTTCGCATAAGAGCGTTAGAAAAGGAATGCCTTGTTCGTCGACAGTTTACACTTACTTGATGTAGTAGCTAAAAGAACAGCAGGAAACGAACGGGAAAGACATCTCGATCGAATTGTTGAAGTCTATATTGTTCTCGCAGAGCCTGCAAGAAGCTCACCTTATGGGCGAATCGGCCGTTACGTACCGCGATGTCATCATGCTAACAACAGCACTCGTAGCAGCGCGCCTTCAGCCAACATTCGTGCACAAAAAAAGAGCTCCGCTCGAGGAGAGGATGCCCCAAGGCATCCCAATAAAAGACCCAAGAAACAGAGCGAAGTGCCACTGCTGCTACTGCTACTTGCTGGTTCTTCAGCAGGCAAGAGCGTACGGATGCCCGAAAGGCAAGCCTCGGATCGTGAGGCATATTAGCACCAGCGGCAAAAGCGTGGCGGGCACGTTTATTGGACTGTCGATTCCTGGCGTTGTGTTTCTGTCAGTTAATTACGGCGTTTCCAAAACGAGGATTAGCGCGGAAATAAGGGGAACAGGGGGCGCAAACAAAGAATGAAAACGAAAACAGAGCAAGGTGGAAGCGGGGTCATGAAGCTTTGATGCACAGAGGCAACAAGGGCACGGAAACAACGTGCGTTCCACACAGAACAGCGCCAGAAGCCAGCGCTGGCGGCGAGAGCGAAACAGAGGAGGATAAATCGCTTTCAAGGGTTGTTAGTCTGTCCGATGGGCAGCGAGCCGTAAATTCTCTTTTCGGCCCCTACGCTGCCTCGAATCCACGTGGGAGGCCCGGCTCTCGGGTTCATTCTAAAAGTGGCCCGCTGCTGCCAGGCCCGAGTTTTGTATAGAGGCGTAATTGCCATTTCATCGCGCGTCGGTTCGCGGGTCCGGCCACCGAGGTCTCGGGGGAAGGGCGGACGTGAGCTAAAAGGGGCTCGAATGGAGGAGGGGCATCGTGCGAGCAGCGAAAGAGGCGAGACGTAAACAAGCGGCAAGGTGCCTGGTACTTCCGACAGGCTCGCCTTTACGGGTTTAGCATAACAGACGCTACAGCGCGGCACACTCTACATCCGTCACCATGGGCGATTTACGTTTTGTAGTTCACAATGCGGTACTTCAAACCAGCAGTCGTCGCCAGCGCGAAGAAGAAGCTTCAATACTTATAGGCATGTGCTAGAACTAGAAAAAAAATAACTCGCGCACACGCTCTATCAACATCACAGCAAGCTAATATTAGCTTGCACTGCTGCCACCATCACGACAGCATTCACATTTCACATAAAGAGGGCTTTGTGTATGAAACAGCAGTCACAAACAAACTACTTGGTCCTGCTTGCTATCACGATGCTATCACGATGATGGTTATCACGTTGCTATCACGATGAAATGCTATCACGATGATGGCTAAGGAATAACCGATGTCATCGACTTGAAGGTGCACTGCGTGGCGGCGGGCCACCGAAAAACACTTGCCAGCGATACCATACGTTCAGTTCTTAACGTTTCCGAGCTCCTCGTGGCAATCGCGAAAATGTCACAGGGTGGTACACCAGCTAACATATGAAGACCATTTCTTTAGTTGTAAAAAAGGTCTTGCCGCAAAATACCCTAGGAATCCCAAATTTGACGGTGGCCGAGCAGAGACACAGGTACAAAGAGCACCCCCGAGATGTCGCATTGTCGAAGGGTATTCTTTCGAAACGAGAAGAGCAAAACAGGGAGTCGAGCACAGCAGCCGAGAAGCTCACACATCAGGGGAAAACAAACGAACAGACAAAACCCCACGTGGGTTCCTCGCGGCAACAGGAACACACCAATTTTTCTGATGTGTAGATATATCCCTCTTACGCATATCACATTACACAAGAGAGCACTTTTAGTGGCGCCAGGACTTCTGCAGGAAAGAGGGCAGCGCGCTTCGTCGGCGCCCGAAAGACACCTTCAAGGTACTCAGGTAGTGCTACCTGCCAGACACATCATACAGACAAGCTGCAGTTGCGGTTGCGCTGCTCCTAGTAGACCTCCACTGCAAAGCGAGGGCAGCCACGCAACCAATACCAACCAATCTACGCAAAAGTAGCCGTGGTGGCGTTGCGTGTACAGATCGTACTGCCATGAGACGCAACAACAACAACAATAATAATAATAATAATAATAATAATAATAATAATAATAATAATAATAATAATAATAATAATAATAATAATACAAACCACAGCGGAGAGATAAAGAAGCCAAAGTTCCGGGAACAATGGGTTGGCCCGAGAAAAGGGCTCTCCTTCCCGCGCAGAGACAATGAGAACAGAGCGCCTTTCGTCGAGACTGAAAAGGAACGGCGGGAAGCCAATGCGAAACAGAGCACAGCTGCCTCGGAAGCACGCGAATGAATCCAGGAAGGTGGACGACAAGCGCGTTTGAAAGAAAAAAAAAATATCTTGCCAGATAAACAGCACAGAAGTACTCGGGAAGAATCCTAACCAAGATGGAGAAGTATCCGCAAACATTCCGCACGGTGGCTCGCGAGGCTTTTAAGCGAATTAAGAAAAGGGTGGGGTGGGGTGCAAAAAGGAACTGTGACAAAGGCGCCAAGTCCTCCTCCGATTCATTTTTATGCGAGAGAAACAAAAAGGAAAAGTTTGCGCCTCTCGGAGGAACAAAGGCACAATGAGAGCAGGTTTTCTTTGTGTTCTCGCCGCGAACCTAGAAAGCCCCCCCCCCCCTCCCCTTTTCCCCGGCACATACGGGGCTCTGGCGCGCCGCCTTCAACCTTTCTCATTCACTCGTTCATTCAGTCACCCTGTGTGTTCAGAAAGGGAGACAGGCACAGACGGCAAGGAGACGGCTGCAATAGGCCTTCTCTTCCAAACCGCTATGGACAACTGCTATAGCATATAGCAACGGTGAATACAGGCAGCCCCCACCCCCACCCCACACACACACACTTCAGTGATGCATTTATGATGATTCGTCGTCTGAACACCTCCCTGGCATGAGCCACACATCAATGACATCATCTCAGAGGCCAATTGCTGTCGGCTAGATTATTAGGACAAAGTTGGGACAAAAAGGTATTTTGTGTTCGAATACACATATTTGATTGAACGCAGAAAAAAAAAGTGTTGGCGAGCCTTTTTAGTACATAGAGTATCGCCGACCTTGATTATCGAGAACGTCACAAAAGCTCCACTGTAGGTAAACAAAACATTTAATGTAAGCTAGTAAAGTGAATACACGACGAAACAACGATATGATTACGACGCACGACGTAGACATAATTGTTATGAATAAATTCTCTCCATTTCGGATTTCCATAACGCATAAGTCCATCAAGGTATACGACACAATAGCTGTGGCATATCGCCCCCATAAGAAACGAATCGACGTGTCCACATAGGAAAAACATATTGAACATGAAGAAGGAAATACTTTTACTGTGGCGGAGAGCCACAAACGACATAAAAAATACAGCATATCCACAGAGTGAATGATGATGAGTGGGGCGAAGCGCTGGAGGGTTCCATCGCTAAACCGTGAACCATCCGCGAATATCGTCCACTACATCATCAAAGACGTGACAAACACTGTGTATATTTATACAAGAAATTTTATTATTGGTAAGTAGTAGCGATACGTCGCTTCCGTTCACCCTTCATTATGTGAAGTGGTGGATCGGTGATGGGGCGTAGTGGGGTATTTGCAAGGACGAAGTAGTGGAACTATAGGCGGTCAACGTACATACATAGAAGGGATGTACAGACCCACGTTTTCGATCGATCGCCTTATTACCTACAGCAACGCCGAGCTAGCGATACGGATAGGATAGGATACGATAGGAGTCTACTGCACGATGAGGCACAAACACAAGGGAACCCATCATGACACGTTATCGCACGCGCTATGACATAAAAGAAGAAAAAACAACAACTGAGGAATAAATCATCTATTTCGCTGATTTGTTTCTTACACTCCAATTTCGTTGAAGTTGTGCCACTTTCAAAGTCTCCGCCCCCTCGATACCAATGCCAACTTTTCGGAAAAGCGCACGAGATACGGGGAATGCGCTGTGTACCGACCTTTGTCATAATGATCTCAGCAGTGTGAGAACAATATAAAAAGTTAGACGAGAATGGAGTTCACGAAAAAAAAAAAGACCACTGAAGTGGCTGACCGAATAAGCAACGCGATACAGACACAGGAGCCACCACCACTACCACAGGGACGGTTTTATGCAGCCACTGTGCGCCTGGGGGAAAATTAATCTCGCAATCCCGGGAGTTGTTGCATACTCCTGCTGGCCGGATATCACCGGCGAACAAAAGAAGGCCGCTGGGATCAACGTCCGAAGCACCCAGAAAGAAAAAAAAAACATTTTGAGCCCACCCACGCGCCTGGCTGCCTAGGCGGCGCTTCGCTGAAAACTGTAGCGGCGCTTGTACCAGGGATTAGAAGAAGCAGAGACACTTCTCTGGCGCGGACAAAAGAAGCGCCGCCGACTCCGTGTAGGAGGCCAAGGAATAAAATTGGCAGCTCATTTTGCGCTTCCTCTTGACACACGAGGGCTTTCGCGGGCTTTTGTCCATTGTGAATATGCAGGACGGCGACTAGGTAGCTGATGCAGCGGGGGTGCGAAAATTAAAAAAAAACAAAACGCCAAAGGTGCAAACGGCTTCACTGCGGATAAAGAGAAGCGGCGCTGGGACACCGGGATAACGCGCGCGGGGACTATGGGAAAGACGGATGAGGGCACCGAATGAGAAACCGCAACTGAGGAACACCGAGGGGAGTTGGAACTGGAGTTCAGACATGTGACGACAACTTTCACTTAGACTACAAAGTAAAAAAAAAACATCTCGCGCGATAATTAACACGATCGGGTGCTGTGAAATACAAGGAATCAAAGAAGTTTCGAACTAAGGTGAATTAAAATCAGGCCACACGTGGAGTCCGAACGGTGGCGGCGCATGCCGGGGAGAGGTGTGCATCTTCAAAGCGGGTGGAAACGTTGACTGGTCAGCGCATGATACAAAGCAAGATACATTCGGAATTATTAATGGGAAAATAAAAGGCAGGGATGAGATTGACCGAACAGTAGTTGCTGGAGTAGATAAGCACACGTTATGAAAACAGATGCTTGGATGAAAGTAATAAAAGAAAAAGATATAGTTTGCCAAAATGCAGTACGCCATCGTTAAAATGAAGAAAGCAAGAAAGAAAATAATAGATTAGGAGCTTCCTGCTCACCAGCCTGTTTCATAACGGGTACCACTCAAATCATAACATAATTCAATTGCTGTGGTTTTACGTGCCAAAATCACAATATGTTTATGAAGTACGCCGTAGTGCAGAACTCTAGGAATTTCGAACTTATTATGCACTGATATCACACACATTTCGCCTCCATCGAAATGTGACCGCCGTGTTATTCGAATTATCGCCATCCGCTGCATAAAGTTCATGTATGTTTTCCCATGTTGAATGTGCGACTCAATACCCCCGTCAGGCACGTGCTTCGGCTTCCGTCGTTGGCGTGAAACAGCCTTCCAAAAAAGAAAATTACGCTACGACGTTCCGTAACACAACCAGCTCCAGATTTGGGTGCACGTTAAAGAACCCCAGGTGGTCTAAATTTCCGGAGCCCTCCACTACGGCGTCTCTCATAATCATATAGTGGTTTTGGGACGTTAAACCCCACATATCAATCAATCAACACAACCAGCTCAACAAGGAAAAAGACGGGAAACGAATTTCACGCCGTACATGATTGAGATTCATAACTACCGATAATCGTGCTGAATACGGTCCTCCCCTCTCCCCACCGTGCGCCGTACATTTTTGTGGCTCTGTACAACGTACGCTCAATACGGTCAAAGTGTTTTTTTGTTGTTGTTGTTGCTTTTTTTACATGCTTCGAGGTATCTATTCGAACGGTTCAAGATGACTGCTAACAGCCGTCAGCTCCCCCAGATCTTCCTTTTACGCCAGACGCGACGAGCAGCGAGATGGCGACAAAAAAGGGGCGCCCCGTGGCGGCAGCAGGCACCTAATTACCCATGCGCCACCGGTCGAGAGCCCCCCGGCGTCATTAGGACGGGAGGGTGGACAGAGCAGCGAGGTCAGCCGTCCGCGCTTGTCCCGCCGCCACGCCCCGAGCAAATCGAAAGGCAATTAGCTTTTTCCCGCCGATGCCACCGCAAAACAGCCGCTGCCCGGGCGCAGTTCAAACAATTTCGGGGCCCTGGTTTGAACGTGCAGTTCGCCGCCCGCCCAACTCTGACAGCTAGAGCTCGGCACATCATTTCCGACCCCCCCCCTTCCCCCTCACGAACCTGCCTGCTGCCCCGCAACTACGCCAGCATTATCTCCGCGGAGCACAGCACACACACACGTTGGCGGTGCGCTGTCGGAATAGTATATACGACGACAGTCCTCGCTGATCAGACCTGATTCGCCTACTAATGCGACAGGGAACGCGAAAATACGTACAGACCACCAAAGTACGGACGCACCCGCCACATAAAAACAAGCAAGCACGGCGGGCGTGTTGAGTACATTAAAACGAGGCCGTGTATATGAAAAGAAAAGGGAGAGAGAGAAATGAGTCCTATGTCAAAAGGCAGATACTTACCGCAGAAGCAGTCAAATCACGCTAACATTTAGCGATGTTCCGTCTGCCGACTGAATACTAAGCGCATGCGGTAGCCTACGGTCGAGTTTGAAGACCTATCGCCAAAAGGCTGGGTTCCTTGCTAATCCCCATGAACGTCAGACATAACAGCTGCAACGGGCTATGGATTGCTCGAACGAAAATATTCGGAAACAACCACTGGATTTGCATCTATACATGGTCAGTATGAAAGCAGGAGGGCGGTAGGTTGCGTAATTACAGGTCGCCCATCCAAGTGTGCCTTAAGAAAAAAAAGGCTAATTGACCCACCAGGGTCACCTGTTTATCTTCGTAATGGACGATACATTTGGCGGCAGAGAACCGAAACGCTGTTCAGAAACCAGCTAACTCTGAAATCGAAACGGGACGGGGCAATAGCCAAGACTTAGCCGATAGTACAGGTTGGAAAAGCATAAACGGCTTGACAAAACAGGGGTGCTTTTCAAACCATTAATTAACGATATGTGGGGTTTAACGTCCAAACCACCATATGATTGTGAGAGACGCCGTAGTAAAGGGCTCCGGAAATTTCGACCACCCGGTGTTCTTTAACGTGCACCCAAATCTGAGCACACGGGCCTTCTGCATTTTCGCCTCCATCGAAAATTCAGCCACCGACGCCGGGATTCGAACCCGCGCCCTGCGGGTCAGCAGCCGAGTACCTTAGCCACTAGACCACCGCGGCGGGGCCCTCTTCAAACCATTAATCACCAAGTTTGTTAGAGTAATGACCGTTCAATGGCTCTCAGTTGACGAATGTGTATAATGTGTGTAATGGGTTGAAAGAAAGAGAGAGCAGAGAAGCGAAAAGTTGTAGTCATTAACTGCGCTGTAGATGGTGGCGCCGCGGCAAAGAGCGTTGCTAAAAAGGAAATCGAAACGCAACTGTCATTTCATTCAAGCCAGGCGACGCTTAGCTAACGCGACTGACGCAACTTTATTACAAATAGGGCATTAAAATGAGTAACACGACATCACTAAGGGAACGTATCAACTTTGACACCAGTTCTAACATTACAGAAAAAGAACCCCTCACCATCTTTTGATGGAGGTGAAAGCGCTGTAGGCCCAGTGTGCTCAGATTTGGGTGCACGTTAAAGAACCCCCAGGTGGTCGAAATTTCAGGAGCCCTCCAGTACGGCGTCTCTCATAATCATATGGTGGCTTTGGGACGTCAAACCTCATATATCAATCAGCCCCCCCCCCCCCTCTTTTAAGGTAATTGCACACACATGTGTTTTCGCGTGTTTTGTTCACAGGCTGCAAAATTCTTCAACAAAGTGCAGGCAACTCGGGTCACACGTGAAACGCGACAAGATATGGCTCATGCCGCATCGACACGCATTCTGCGAGTGGCGCGACGCCCAAGCGCGAAGAAACAAGACAGAGCCGTCAACATGAACGGGGAAGGGAAACGAGGGGGGGGGGGGCGATGAGGAGGACAGCGCCCATCGACGAGGGACCGAGAATAGCGTCCCGTATGAACAACGCCGACGACGACTTGCACTGGGGGATATGTATACGACGAAAGCGCAAACACAGGTCCGAAAACCCCGGCGCGCACTGAAGCTTCACGGAGGAAAAAATAAGAGAACAAATGGACCGGACGAAGAATAAAGGAAATTTAAAGAAGAAATACAAAAGGCGACTGGAAGACAAGGTACGGTGGAAGGCCGCATTCATGCAAAGCACTCGCGCTGGGCTCATGGCATGTATGAAATCAGAAGAGAGCGGGGATAAGCGAGGGGGCAAGGCGAAGAGAACACGGTGGGCTCCACGCAGGAATATACGTATAAGTTGAGACTGGCAAAAGGAAGAAGAATAAAGCGGTCATAGTGTACGCGGGGATAGAAAGAAGAAGCAAAAACATCGACCAGGCGGCTCCTGGCTGCGGTCGAGCACGACATGTCGCGCGCACGCGCTCGTCCGGCACAGCCCGGCCAATCGATGCGCATTCGGGAGCCGCGCAACAACATGGCATGCGATGAAGCAGGCGCGCTCGATTCGACACGCGAGCAGGCGCGCACGCACGCACGAACTACTTCGCGGCTTGCAAGGACAGCGCCCAGTACACATGGCCACCGATACTGGTAAGGAGAGAGAGATGGAGGGATTCCCGGAATCTGTTTCTTCTAACAGTCGAAAAGAAAACTTACGTGATTCTTAAAGAGAAAAGTTAGCCCCGTAACTGTCTGCATCAGGGTGCGACACCTCAACAGTAGCTCACGAGGGATGGGGTAAGGAGGGGTTAAAAGGAAAGGATTAAAAAGTAAATAGATATAGAGAGGAAGGAGAGAGCGAGGCGCAGAGACAGCGAACGACAGAAAACGACGGAAGTTCCCGCGAACTGCGGGTCAGCAGCCGACTTTAGCCACTAGACCACCACGGCGGGGCAACGCTGCAAACGAAAGTACGTGCATTACTTAGTCTCGTTTCAGTACGTGACTACTGTACACCAACGCATCGACTGCAAAACTCCGACAGGTAAGTGGTTGGTAGTGAGCCAATTCGGCTCGATTTCAATTGCTCGTTCTGAAAACCATGAACCCAGCCATTACTTCTAGATGAAGGCGCCACCTATAGACCCTTTTCATAATTTTAAACCTAGCTTTGCTGCGATGTATTTAGTCCAACTATTGACGGCTAGTCTCTTCAGCAAACAGCGCGTGGAAGCGCGATTCGCTTGCGCTATGACGCAGGAAATGTGGGCACAGCCTTCTTATTAATGAAAGCCCCAGCACGTGAAACAAAGACCTTCTTTTCCTCTGACGAACGACTTCGACAAGTGTCGCCATTAGTTGTGTTTATGCAGCGCAGGGAAAGGGAAATGGAACGTCACACAGATACATTTTTAAAGGCTCACAGTGTTCATTCTTAGCCTGCATAGGGCTCTAACTCGGAGCATTTAGGCAACGCAAAAGCGTATCAGTAAGGTTTAGCAGGTGATAAGGTTGATTAAGATGTTCGAAAGGAGTGCATTATTATTATTCTTGTTGTTGTTATTAGAATTATTTTTTTGCGTGGGTGCAAGTTACTGAACCTTGTGAACGTATGCGCTTTTTCTTATTACCCGTAGAACAACGAATAAACTTCGCTCTGTATTACTTGTATAAAACATTATAAGAATAACTGATGAATGCGTTAACGAACATTCAACAAAAATATAGTTTAAAAAACTCTCCTTCTCTCTGACATTAGGTGCACTTTCAAGTTCCCGGCAATACAGACGACTGGAGCAGACACATAGAGCAATGAAATGTTTGAAGCTGTCACTTTCTTGCTTGAGAGTACCTTTTTGCAAAAAACAAGAGAACCGTTGAGAGTGTTAGACAATGAGTGACTACTGAAACAGAAGAAAAAATAAGTCCATGTTCTAAAGAGACGCATCAGAAAGTGAGATATACAAGCTAATGCTTAGGAGACACTGGCGATTATTTATCAAGTTTATCAATTAAAGTACCTCGATAAAGAAACGAAAAGTGTAATCTCTCTGCCAGCATCCAGTATGGTACCTGTTTGGAAGCGTAGTATTCTTTCGAGCAACCATGTTCCCCAACAACAAAAGCAGCAGTAAAGGCGTTACCTTCACGCGCGCTGCCAGCGCGCCAATTTTTGCACGGGCCTCGGCGCCAAACCCAATCAACCCTGTGCTCTGGGAATGCTCAATTACGTTGGCCGCAACAGCGTCTCAAAGTCACGCTGAAAGCGCAGCGAGGCGTGCGCAGATCCCAGCGCGGTTGCTGAGTCGATCTACAAGCTCCGCATCTCCCTGCTCTAACTGGGCGGGCCAAGATAAAGCACACCCCGCGCTCCTGAACCGCCCGTACGTCGTCAGCAAAACGCTGCGCGCGGCGGAAGAACATCGGCATTCGCGACCTCGCCGGAGCAGAAGCGCGCGCGGGCATGGAACCGTGCGCTAAGAGGCCACAACATGCCGCCCAAGCCCCGAGAAGCGACATAAAAACGGGGGCCTCGCTTCCCCTAAGGCAACACGAACCCGGGCAGGCGTGCAGCATCAAGCGACCCGGCCGAAATCAGGCAAGAGGATCGTCATCGCACACAGTTCATTCGGGCAGGGAGAGAATGTCTCCAGCCAGCGGAGAATCGATGCGCGAACGGCGGCGCCGGTGAAGCGCTGGCGCAGACCGAGCTGCAGACGCGCCTGAACGTCACCGGGAGGTGCTCCAAACGACCAGAGGATCGGGAAGAGGGCGCAGACCAACCGTGGTATTCGCAACCACGCCACCCCCGTGGTGCAGGACGCGGATGCTAAAGGTGAGCGAAAGCTAGTCGAGCACGGAATGATCCGACATACGCAGAAGCTCTGAAGTAGAAAGCGATAAAGAGGAAAAATCAAGTAAACCAATATGCCAGAACTAGTCTGCACACAAGAGCAACGGCCAAGTTAATATTGGTATTGCACACACAGTAGAAACACACACTCAGCCTAAGTAGAAGCTGAAGCACACGTGCACTTCAAACTGCACATTGGACAACTCCATCAGAAGGGGCTTCAGATATTTAGAGATACCACAAATATTGCGTAGCTGCTTATGTAGTAGCATCTTTAGATGCCTCAGAACGAAACGTACAAAAAAAAAAAGAAACGACAGCCCGATAAAGACTGGTTACCCGCGTTTCACACCGTGTTGCGTGACGTCTCGTACAGACTGACGAGCGAAAAAAGCGATGCGCAGGTCACGCCAACTAAAACCGCGCAACACTACACAAACTCGCCCAACCTCCGATGCCAATCCGAACGCGTCGTCGGCGTAGTTCCGTAATCTCAGATGCGCGACCGGGGAAAGCAAACCAACCTCGGAGCTCTGGCCAAAGCCGCACGGACACGCTTTAGAAGACCTCGGGGGAAGCCGGCGGCGAGCGTCAACTTGGATGCGCGAGCTTTAATAGGGGCGAAAAGGAGAAGGATGCCACGCAGGACTGGCACCTGCCACCACTATCGCGGCGGGGGAGAGGAAGGAAACGGAGAGAATAAGCCCGGCGATGGGACAAAGACGCGTCCTTGTTGGCGTCGCCAGTCGTTTGTCTCGAGCACCGGAGGGGAGAAACGCGCGCTGCGCTGATGAAGATGGATTAAGCGGCGCGCCCGACACAGGGCGCCCGCCGCCCAGAGCATCGCTCGCGTGCACGAGAAGGTAGGATACCTCGGCGAGGACGAGACCGAAGCCAAGGCGCCGCTGACACCGATACCAGCATAAAGGAAGAAACTATAGAACTGCGCATAGAGAAGGGCCTCGCGATGGCTACACCAGACAGGCACTGCGTGGCCGCAGCTGGGGATAGAGAGATGGCAAACATTCGTTTTACCGCGCCTTTCTTTTAACGAATGCAAACACGCGCCTTTCATTCCGACTTCCACAGCCTTACCGCAGGGTTTTCGCGACTGTACGACACCCTTTTTCCGCGCAGATTAGACTAAAAGCACCAGGTTGGTCAAGACAATCGAACTAAGCGAACGAACGAAACGCTTTTAAATCAATGCTACAAGCCAAAGCGTTTAACATTGTGTTGTTCCCTACCGGCGTTGTTCACTAGCCTAAAATCTCAAGAACGAAGCGCCAAACCCTTCAATTTTCCGTAGAGGAGAGAAAAAAAAGGAACAAAAAAGGACCAAAAAAAAAGGTACCAAAAAAAGCGAACCAAAAGGTAATGCACTCGGCGAAGACGTCTTCCGAGCAGCCGCCGTCAATCCAGCCAGAGCAGTTCTCGCGCGCAATTATCGCCCTTCAGATTTCGACTTGAAGAGGAGGGGGAGGGGGGAGGGACATAAAAGGAGCGCAACGTTTTCCCTAGCGACCGCAATATTCCAGCGAAAGCACGCTCGACACGAAGTCCCAATGGCGACGAGTGGTTCGCGTTATTAAACATGCACGCGGCAATTGGCACCACGCGAGCGAGATCGACAGGAAGCGGGTGCGGGGATACCGACAGAGAGGGAGCTTCTGTCTCGAACCTCCCCCTCCCCCCCCATCCTCCGCCACTCTGTACGCAACGTGTTTCGAAGTTCTGTAATCAACAGCCGGCCCGTTAGCGAAGCAGAGCAACGAGTGCTGAAGGTGTACGCGCCGTTTCTCGAAGACGTTGACACGCTGCATCGATTTTACGAGCACGCCACACGCGAAGCTGATAAACGGCACGCGCCTCGCGCAAATAGCGTCACGTACACGAATCGAACGCGCTACCGTAGCCGCGTGGTTCAGTGTAAGTCGGCGCCGAAACTGCGAAAACATGCCACGAGTGACTAAGCTTGAGATAAATCGCGCGAACTCCCCCCCCCCCCTTTTTTTTTCTTGGTAAACTAAGACACGGTGTCACTGTAAAGTTCCAAAGTCACGCAAGTATCAACGCAAATATCCGGCAAAGGCAAGCTGTAAAGGCACCAAGTCAGAGAAAAACAGGCTCGATAACGAAAACGTGCACCACAACCGCGAATACCCAAAGCTAGCTTCTCCGTGTGCACGCATGCCATGAGGAGAAACACGCTTTGCAACAAGCACACAGTTTAACAGCGAACGCTCCAGCGAAAGGGCATTCTACCTCCCCGTATAGAAACAAAATATATCAGGTTAGCAAAGTCTGAAAGAAAAACGAACTAAATCTAAACTTGTCCTTATCGTGTATGATGGAGCGACGATGTCGGTTACCTTGATGGTGCTTGATTTCAACAGTAAGGGCTCCACAACAGGCTCGACTGTTCATAGTTCGATTAAGATAACTTTCGAGAATAATCAGCACAAGGGGGACGCACCCACGAACGGCTCGTCGCTAGAACGTCACGGTCCGGTTTTGCTGGCTCATGCAGCCGGCAGAGACTCACCATGAGGACAGTTTAGATTACGCCGATTTGTTTATAGTATTACTTGCAAAACGAAGCCGGGCCTGACTTTCCTTTATGGACCACTATGAACTGTTGATACTCAACCACCTCCGTGGCCATTCTTTTTACGCCTATCGCTTCATACTGTTACGTCTGAGAGTCCAGACCGAACGTCATTGTCTCTGCAAAGGCAATCTGTGTCAAGGCCAACGAGCGAGCCCGCCTGACGCCATCTCAACGACATCTAACGCGACGCACGGCAAACTCCCTCAACCCACGGGCCCGATGGCAGCCCGATGATGCAAGCGGCGCCACCCAGTCTGGAGTGTCTTACGCAATGCGTGGCAACATCACTCGTCCACGGGTGCAACCCAGCGGCGGTTTGTGACTGGAGGAATCTGACGTCCCGGCCAGCGGCGCTTGTGATTGGACGTTGGTGACGTAAGGCATCACCCGGGGCCTATAAAAACAGCCAAGCCGCGCGTCGCCAGCAGCCGACATATGGGTCAGAGAGAAGACATCTCGGCTCTTCGAGTCCCTAAGCTGTCGGCCCCAGTGCCAAATATGTAACACATCTATTTCTATGCTGTACATAAACATTGCGTTAACTCAACGTCGTCTCGTCCGCTCGTCTATCAGCTCTGCGCAGAAGCAGCCGCGAGCTGAGAAACGCGCTACGAAACAACCTTGGCGGCCCGTGACCTCGGCGCACTTCACAACAATGTCGGCGGCGGTGCGAGTCGTAACAATACTCAGCGTCTGGCAGCTAGCACATAAGTAGTATTCGAAGGTAGATCACACTTTTTGCCCAGAAAAAAAAAAATCGCGCCAAGCTTCGCCTCGATTCATATAAATGAAAAGGGACGGGGTGGGGGGGGGGGGGGTATATGTTTCGACAGTGTTGTAGTTTAAAAGGTACGAAGACGTACCTTCCGCAGAAACGCATTATTATTCATGTGTCCATGAATGTTACGAACGTTAATACCAAGGTCACTAAGCTTCCACCCGGACGTCAGCCAAGCCAATTAACAATACAATTTCACAAGCGGTGAATCGACTTCTTTTAGCAAGGAATGTGCACACAGCCTAGCAGCTCTCATGTGCCCGCTTGGATACTCCACTTCGTGGGCACGAGGGGAGACTTGGGGTAAAAAAGCCTAGCATATCGAAAAGAGCTACAATAAGAAGAAAACTAAGGGGCAAGGGTGCACCACACAAATGAAAAAAAAAGAAAAAAAAGAAGAAGCGGAGAAAGTAGCCGGGATGGCCACAGGGATCAGGAAAAAGAGACAATGTGCCCCAGGAACGGGTCGATATAGAGCTGAAAGAGGGGAGCCCTACACCAGGCCGAAACACGCTTGAAGCACCGACAGAAGCCAGCGAGGGCATCCAGAGTTTCCGCCAACAGACCCGAGGCGGTGGCGGCCTCACCGTGATAAAACGGAGCCGAGAAAAGCCGAGCACCACGAGGCTGGGGCGAAAGAACCACCACGTTCCAGGGTGAACTATACGGACGCCATCGCAAAGGCGACAGCTTGCCGGACATCGACAGTCGTTTATCTCTACAGTGGTGGGCTGCAGCTTCGAGGCCAGTTTTTACGCGTGGCATAGCCCCCCCCCCCCCCCCCCCCACACACGCACAAGAAAACGTGCGAACCTATGCGCCGTCGTCACTGTCATACCCTTACCACGCAAGCGAATCGAAATTCACATTTTAAAAACAAAACTAGGCTTAGCAAAGCGTCGTCAGTTATGCTGTTAGATTGAAGTGCGAATGGACCAGCTTATTGATGGAATAGCGGAAGATTCAGAATAACAAAGTGCGTACGTTAAAGAGCGAGTGGAATATACTAAGGGACTGAAAGCAATTTAGAAGTATTTATTTATTTATTCTATCGAGTGACTAGCTGACGAAGACAACCCGAAAAAAACTATGGGCATCACAACTTTGTACTCAACCACATACATCCTGCTCAAAGAAGTGCGATGGCTAACTTCGGCCGCTATGGAGAGAAGCGCCAAGGATAGTACAGAAGAGAGAGAGAGAGAACAGATGACGCAAGGAGGCTGGCGTGGACACAAGAAGAGTCACGTGAAGAGAGAGCCAGCCATCAGCGATCGAAGCGAGGAAGCACTTTAATGGGCTTCGCCGGAGCAAGGCACGATGAATTCTCGGGCACTGGCTTGGCCGAGAGCCCGCTTTCACCACGAAGCACTCAAAACAAGAGTCGGCCTCACGCAGTGCAACGAAAAACAGAAAGGAAATTGTCCTGTTTACAGCAGAACGTACACGCTATGATTAGAGACTACTGCCAGTTTTTCGGGAGCGTGACAAAGTGAAAGGGATTACGAAAACAGTGCTCGCGGAGTGTTTACAGACAGAGTCAAAATGTTTTGACCATTAATTCGGTAAACATGTGGAACACAAAGAAGAAGAATAAGAAGCCTCACACCTGGAGTCACGCGATAAACCGGGCGAATCTCACTAAGAACATCATTACAAAGTGCTCTCCTATTAACGTGTGTTACGTGCAGCAGGAAGAGCCAAAGAGGAGCAGATCTCAGTTAATAACGACAAACACTCGCTGCCAGAACGCTTAAGCGATAAACTTGGCAGTCAAGAGCCTTCAGCGAGCTTACAAAATCGGAGAACGGGACAAGGCGCCCGGGACGACAACGTCAAAAAGGGACCATGTGATTTCGGCTCTGCCAGCAGTTGTTGCGTTCACCTCCAAGAAGATACGGAGTGAGCACCCAGCCTCGGACACAGCTGGCGAAGCCAGAACGACCTGACAAGCTAGACATAAACGCGTACGTTTTGAGTCACAGTTAAGCAAAACATCCTATTCACGATGACCATTTTGCTATCTCTCAGGCACCGAAGGCAAGGCTCACCACAACGCAACCAAAAAGAGGACCGCCGCACCAGGAGACGTTTATAGCCCCGCGGTGAAAGCAGAGCTAGTGGCCACTTTCAGAAGCCGGCGGAGGAAGTGAGGACGCGCGGGCTCTGGTCATTTCCTCGCAGAGGGAAGCTGAGAGCCAACGGTCAGCCTTTATCTCTCGACAACTTTCTCTCCACTGCACTGCACTGCCCTTCGGCCTGTACCCGCTGCAGTTCCTCAAATGGCCTGGCTCGCATCGAGACTCGACTCGTTCACCAATTGTGTGCACAGTTCGGCAGCTTCCCTCTAGATACGTACGCACAAATGGCACAGCTAGACACAAGAGAACCGTCTCACGTTGTTGTGCCCGGCGCCAGAGCTGACGAGGGAGCGGCGTTCCTTTTGATGTTCCTTTTGGTCGCCAAACGGGTTGGCGGCCTGTGTCCGCCATGTATTGTTCCCACCTGGCCGGGGGGGTGCGGCGTCTTGCCGCCACGGCACCGTGAGCAGTTCGGGAGACCACAAGTGCAGCTTCTTCTTTGGAAGATGACGGCGGCGGCGGCGGCCGGGAATCGTCCCGCTAATTAAACGAGTCGTTCGGCGACCATTTGAAGCTTGTTTACGGCGGCCTTTTCAATGGATGCAGTCATGGCCGGCGCCAGGGCTGGCGGGGGAGCGGCGCTCCTTTGGTCTTCAAACAAATAACCGAACGACCGGCTGCCTACGCCGGCCCTGTATTGTCCGTCCTAGCAGGAGGGTGAGACGTCCTGTCGCCACGACGGAGTGGGCCGTTCGGGGGACGACAGCAAATGCGACATCTTCCTGGGAACAAGAGGTCGCGGCGGCCCCCGCAAATCACCCCCGCTCATTGAGCAAACAGTTCGGCGGACCCTTTGATGGATGCCGTCCTGAGCGTGGGACCTCTCGACCAGCGACACACACGACGAGGAAGAGCCCTGCTGGCACCACCTTTGAGTGCAGTGATCACGCTTCAATTTTGAACGTTCACGTGGACCGTGCGTGCTCGTCACCCTCGCGGGTAATGTGTGATCCGTGATTGGACGGTGCCCTCTGTACGCGGTCCCCGATCTAGGGATCTGGGGAGGACAGACCCTTTATAATGAGCCCCCACGGCTCATTCGGTGTGCTTTTTCGAGAGGCAGAACCAGGGAGAACGATGTAGAACCAAGCACCATGTAGCGCTAGGTTAGGAGTCATGTAGAGGCTTGCCACGTTTGAGAGCTCACCGTGTAGGGAGTTCGCAATGTATATATTGTAAATAAACCCTCTTCAAGTCTCTCTTCCTCCTGCCTCGACAACTTCATCCCGGACCTCCGGTGTCTGGAAACCCCGGTCGCAACAACTGGTGGCAGCGGTGGGATACGAGTCTGCGACGGAGAGCGACATGTACCGGAGGCCAGCCGAAAGCCCTGGAACTCGGCGGGATCGAAGCAGCGTACCACCACCGCACGTAATGGGGTGAGTGCCTGGCTTTGTGCTTGAGATATATCGAGTCTTTTAGCCTAGATTCGTTAAAAGATAGATATAACCAACAACTGCCTGGCCACTGTAGTTGTTATCTCGGCACAAAGCAGCACTGGATGATTATCTGAGCAAGTACGCTAAAGCAGGAAAGCTTAGATTATTCAATAGGAACAAGTGGTAATGTTTCAAAATTTCTAAGGGTACGTTGCGGGTTAAATTTTAGGATGTTGTAAAATGCAGGAGTGAAAAATTAACAGGAAACAAGTAGAGAGGGATGTTGGCCACGTAGTGCTACTTGGGTGCTTAAGCTTGTGGTCTCCGCTGTGAGATTTGCCAGGCTTCAATTTCTCTAGACCCAGAATTGAAACGCTGGTGGGTTTGTGTTTTGTCACAGCTGAGCCAAAGCAAAGTAGTCGCCATGGATCTTACGAGATTGACAAGAGAGGACCTGCTGAACCTGTGTTGGGATCTGGAGCTAGATTTTAATGATGATATGCCTGCTTCTAAACTCCGCGAGGTGATTCTCGAAAGCAATAGTGACAATGAGGAAATCGAGCACTTCGGGAATATGTACTTATTGGACCAGGAGGAGGAAGTACAAAGGGCGCAAAGAAAGGAAAGATGGCGCCAGGAGGAATTGGAAGCTGAGCGCAGGCATGAAGAACATATAAAAAGGATGCAGGAATTAGATGAAGAGATAGAAAGGCTTAATTGTGAATTGGTGGCATTGCAGCAGAGTGGTCAATCCATAGATGTAGCGCACGAACGGTGCGATGTAGCGGCGGTGCCATTTGAGACCGAAGCGAAGGCTACAGGTCAGACATCTGTAGATGAAGTGCACGAACGGTGCGACGTAGCGGCGGTGCCGATTAAGGCCGAAGAGAGGGCTACAGGTCAGAAATTTGCAGATGTACCGCACGAACGGTGCGTTTCAGCAGCGGTACCGTTTGGGGCCGAAGAGAGTGCTGCGGGTCTGATATCTGTAGATATAGCGGCGGTGCCGTTTGAGGCCAAAGAGAAGGCTAGTGCCTGTAAGGGAATGGAACAGGTTTTAACCCATTCTGAGGGAAAAGAGCTCGCGGTCACAGCAGGGTGTGAGGGTTCCGTGGTGGTGGAAACGAAGTTAAGATTAACAGAGTGTTCCATCGAACCTTGCAGCCCTGTAGACCATGTTGATGAGCGTCAGAGGCGGACGAAAGGCTCCAGGTTTGGCACCAAGGAATGTGCCAAACGGAGAAAGCGTCCGAAAAACAGAAGCGCGGCAAGGCTCGCGATCAGCGCGGCGCGTTTGACGAGGACCTTCAAGCGGCGTGGCGGATTTGCGAGAAAAGGCCCGTTGTCTTCTCTGACTGGCTTAAATCGCATGTGTCTGAGCGGCCGGAGAGTAAGGAACAGAAGTGCGCAATCTACGCGGCCGCGGTCTAACGATGAACTGATAGGCAATCATCAGGACTGGGCGCGCGAGATGGCGGAGGAGCATATCGGTGATGAAGAACGTCAGAGTAGGACGAAAGGCTCCCAGGTCCGCACAAAGAAGCGTGCACAGGGGAGAGAGCGTCCGAAGGGCAACAAAAAGGCAAAGCTCGAGATGAGCACAACGCGTTTGAGTAAGGGTTTCAAACGGCGTGGTAAAATCGCGAGAAAAGTGCCGTTGTCATCTCTGACGGGTCTGTATCGTGTGCGTCCGAACCGCCGGAAAAGAAAAGCGCATCGTACGCGGCAGTGTTTGAAGGATAGATTGCTAGGCAATTATCCAGACAGTCCGCGCGAAAAATCAGATGAGCATGTGGGTGCTGGTGAGCATCAGAGATGGGCGAAAGGCTCCGTAGACGGCACCAAGAGACGTGCAAAACGGAGAAAGCGCCGTAAAAACAGGCAGGCAAAAATCGCGACGCGTTTGAGGAATGTATTCAAATGGCGGAGCGAAATTTCAAGAAAGTTGCCGTATCGCAAGCGTCCAAGCGGCCAGAGAACAAAGAAAAGAGAAGCGCATTGTGTGCGTAAGTGGTCGAGGGGCAAGAGACCCTTCCGTTGTTCTCGCGGTGCATTGGACGGGGTGCGGGGCAAAAGAGTCGGTGGTTTTCGAGGGGCAGGAAGCGACAGCAAGTCGGCTTCGAGGAACGTCGCGGGGTTCGGTAGCAGGGCGATTGACGCGTGTTGTAGACCCCGCTTCTCGAGAAAATCGTTCCGGGCGCGACCACCACGAGTTAGACTAAAAGTTAGTGAGAACAGCTGTTAGCCTGTCAGAAAACGTCGACTCGGGACTGTAAAAAGGAATGTTTTGGTTGTTTACTTTAGTGATTTTGTAAATAACTAGTTTGAACTTTGTTTTCGTTAGCACTCTATCGTTTTAGTTGCCGATATGCGTTGTAAGGAGATCTATTGGAAGGATAGTGACACGCATTAGAGCGTACAGAATTAGGCGTTTGTCATCGGCACCGGAGTTGGTTTGTATGCGTCCGAGCCGCCGGACAAAACGAAAAAAAAAAAAAAAGCACGTTGGGTAGAAAGGCAGACCCTTTCGTCGCTCTATCGACGGCATGTTTGATGGACTGCGGGAGTGCGAGGTACTCAGCGAGAGTAAGAACGCAGGTTGTCAGCGCAGAGCTTTGCGGGGGTCGGAGGCGAAGCGAATGGGTTTTGCCATTGTTCCATTTCCCGTTCGCCTAAAAAGACCCACAGGACGCGACACCGCGCGTTAGTCCCAAAAAGGAGTAGACATCCGTGAGCTTTTGACGATGGTCATTAGTGGATTTGTATTTTTTAGTTTTGAATATCTGTTTTGACTGTTTAGGTCAGTTTTCCTTTTGGAATGTGTTCTGTACTTCTGCTACTAGATAGCGTTTACGTAGCAGGTACCATGCTGTTTATTTTTTAAGCTTTGTATGTATTGGTTTTAAAGGTAACCGTTTTGCGGCCGTATAACGACACGTTAGGGGCGTTTGTCAAGTAGGACCGACGTTAGAGACGAATTATGACTGAGCGTAGAGACGCAAAGTTATTGCTTGCGAGATTTTTCAGGATTCATGCGAAACTTTTTTTGTTGTTCATTTAATGTTTTGTTCGCATGTGTCCGGTGTGTAAGAAAAGCTAGCTCGTGAGTTTATATGTATGCTTTGTGAAAGTGGCAACAGTAAGGGAACGGTTAGGTGGTATCTCCTCCAGGCAGGCGCACTGTGATGTGCGTTTGCGGATGTATAATAAAGATGTTCCTAATGCAGGTGCAGCACGGCAGTTATGCTTTCGTCTTCTCAAAAGGAATTGACGACTGGCTTTGGCGGCACTAAATTTCGGGAACTAAAAGATAGCGTGAAGTAAAATGCTTCATTTTATGAGTATGATACCTGGTGGGTTACGGCGGATTACTCACGCAAGCACTCGGGTATGCCACGGTGAGCGCATCACTTGACAATTAGTTTTCTTGAAAGCAGTTTGATGGGAAGATTATTATCGGATCGGGATTAGGAGTTTTGGTGAAACCTCAGAGAAACGTCCCGATTGCTGCTTTGTGTTTGGTAATACTGCTTAAGTAAGGTTGCTTTTGGATAATTTGTCGGACTCGACGTGTCTCAGTGCGGGCAGGGTGCTCTCCCGTGCCTGTGGTGGTGTGTATGAATGCTTTTCCCAGAGGGGAGCCACAGGGAACGAGAGGGAAAGAGTCCTTGGCTGAGCGTCATCAGCAGTGGCCTGGAAGACAGCACTACACAGCGACACTTCGGGCAACCTGTGCAGCTGGTCACCCTCAGGTCGCTTCTCCCGCTGGCGGACGAGCTGTTGTGCCCGGCGCCAGAGCTGACGAGGGAGCGGCGTTCCTTTTGATGTTCCTTTTGGTCGCCAAACGGGTTGGCGGCCTGTGTCCGCCATGTATTGTTCCCACCTGGCCGGGGGGGTGCGGCGTCTTGCCGCCACGGCACCGTGAGCAGTTCGGGAGACCACAAGTGCAGCTTCTTCTTTGGAAGATGACGGCGGCGGCGGCGGCCGGGAATCGTCCCGCTAATTAAACGAGTCGTTCGGCGACCATTTGAAGCTTGTTTACGGCGGCCTTTTCAATGGATGCAGTCATGGCCGGCGCCAGGGCTGGCGGGGGAGCGGCGCTCCTTTGGTCTTCAAACAAA
This sequence comes from Rhipicephalus annulatus, assembly GCA_013436015.1. Classification (NCBI taxonomy): domain Eukaryota; kingdom Metazoa; phylum Arthropoda; class Arachnida; order Ixodida; family Ixodidae; genus Rhipicephalus; species Rhipicephalus annulatus. The sequence continues at coordinate 30,689 of WOVY01002438.1, read as the reverse complement.
TAACCGAACGACCGGCTGCCTACGCCGGCCCTGTATTGTCCGTCCTAGCAGGAGGGTGAGACGTCCTGTCGCCACGACGGAGTGGGCCGTTCGGGGGACGACAGCAAATGCGACATCTTCCTGGGAACAAGAGGTCGCGGCGGCCCCCGCAAATCACCCCCGCTCATTGAGCAAACAGTTCGGCGGACCCTTTGATGGATGCCGTCCTGAGCGTGGGACCTCTCGACCAGCGACACACACGACGAGGAAGAGCCCTGCTGGCACCACCTTTGAGTGCAGTGATCACGCTTCAATTTTGAACGTTCACGTGGACCGTGCGTGCTCGTCACCCTCGCGGGTAATGTGTGATCCGTGATTGGACGGTGCCCTCTGTACGCGGTCCCCGATCTAGGGATCTGGGGAGGACAGACCCTTTATAATGAGCCCCCACGGCTCATTCGGTGTGCTTTTTCGAGAGGCAGAACCAGGGAGAACGATGTAGAACCAAGCACCATGTAGCGCTAGGTTAGGAGTCATGTAGAGGCTTGCCACGTTTGAGAGCTCACCGTGTAGGGAGTTCGCAATGTATATATTGTAAATAAACCCTCTTCAAGTCTCTCTTCCTCCTGCCTCGACAACTTCATCCCGGACCTCCGGTGTCTGGAAACCCCGGTCGCAACAACGTGCAACCGCTAATGCAGCGCAATACATTGAATGATATACACAAACAAACTGAGAAAGAGGCACGCTACGTCAATTCATGCGCTAATCACCCCTACCGGTGCCGCTAGACTACCCAGCCAAGAGCAGGAGGAGGTCATGAACCCGTTGAAAACATTCCGTAGACAGCGCCATATTAGTCAACTCAGCTGGCTGCAACTCAGAAGCACTACTCGTCAGTTACACTAGCTGCCGTAAACCAAAAGCAAATGATGAAAACCATAGATTAAAAATAAAACTAAAAAACATCAAGGGCACAATTGGGAATAAACGCCCCATGTACAAACAGGGAAGAAGGACTTTGCTCAGCACGCCACCCCACGCGAGGAAGTCGCACAGAAGTGAACGTCTTCAACGCCGGACTCCAAGAGCACTGTACCGAACTTGGAGAAAGAGCCGCAGAAAGCTTTCGGATTCTCTAGGAGCGAATGGAGCGCGACCATCACCACTCTCCGGCGTGTACTGCGCCATCACATGCGCACCGCCGCGCGCTAAACAGCGGCAAAAGTCATCTCGAAGTGGAGCTACTGCATCACGCCAATGAAGCGGGTATACGACCACGCACACTATGGAGCAGCCGTAAATGAGAGCGCTGGAAGAAGGGACCACCGCCAATTACAATAGATGTCTCCCGGAGGGGGGGGGGGGAGATGCTGCCAGAAGACTTGGCCCTCGCAGCGACCAAGGCTTCAAACGCGCAGAGACGACTTGGCGTGCGTCGAGATAAGCGCCGCCCGCAAAAGACCCAGCGCGTTCCCTCGATAGCCGAACGGCTGACCGTGCGGGATTAACAGAGGCGCACTTTCCTGCCGCAGGGGAGAAGAGCAGATGACCCGGAAAAACAGCGCGCTCGCGCGCTATCACGGCCACCACTCTCTCGCAGAGTTACATGCTAAAAGGTTATCGACAGGCTAGTTTTCGAAGGGTTCCGCTTTGTTGTTTGTTTGTGGGGTTTAACGTCCCAAAACCACCATATGATTATGAGAGACGCCGTAGTGGAGGGCTCCGGAAATTTTGGCCACCTGGGGTTCTTTAACGTGCACCCAAATCTGACCACACGGGCCTACAACATTTCCGCCTCCATCGGAAATGCTGCCGCCGCAGCCGGGATTCGAACCCGCGCCCTGCGGGTCAGCAGCCGAGTACCTTAGCCACTAGACCACCGCGGCGGGGCGAAGGGTTCCACTTTCATCCATTCCGTTACGGGCGTGGCTATACTGGAAACTGCCGTGCGCACAAGGCGCCTCGAACAGCGTTTGGAATAAACATTTCACACAAAGATTAGAGAGCAAGGCGAGGAAAGAGGCAAGAGGCAGGAATGTGAACCAGTCTAAAGAATTCGCACGCTATACACTACACACTGGGATAGGGATGTTTAAATGTTAGAGGATGGGAAAATAATGGAGATGGGTGGCGCACACACACACACACACACACACACACACACACACACACACACACACACATCATGAGCACAATATCGCTATTGGTATGTAACCTTAAGTGTAAGTCTGTCGTCTTTATCGGCTTTATCGGCTTCACGCGCGATGGAAGAAGAGGGAGAAACTGTGAGCGTCGCTAACGCAACAACGGCGGCATTACTGCGAAGCAATGGAACGGCACAGCCACGGTGAAACCATCTTCAGCCTTGACTGATAAAAGAATTCGTTACAGAAAAAAAGTGACCACCCCCCCTCTCCCATGAAGCTCTGTGCCCGATAAACAGGGTGCCGCGGCCGCTGCTCTAAAAGCAATCACGCGGGGGGCGCTGCTGTAGCCGCCACAGTTGGTGGTCGGTCGGAGACTCCAGCGCGTCTGAGCGGTTCGAGCTCGCGCGCGCCGCGACGGCTGTAATTAGCGGCGGGCCCCTCGTGCCCCCGCAGCTACGGTGCATCCAGAAGGCGCGGGTAGCAAAAGAGAGGAACGGTCATTAGGAGCGCGCGCTCGGCCGAGCATGCCGCCGCTCTGCCCCGAGACCAGTTAGCATCGGCCGAGATGGCCGCGTCAGCGGCCGACTCTTGATAAGTCGCGCGCACACAAACAGCGTGCGCGATGAAAAGGACGAGTTCACGCGCCAGCGACGAGCGGGTGCGAAGCGGGGCGCGGATAGATTGCGCTCCCGACGCTGCCTTGGCCGCTCCAGTGCCCCCCCCCCCCCCCGCAAATGAAGGCATCGCGTCTCAAACGCCGCGCTCAGAGCAGGCGATTTTCCTCGGGCGTGAAATGCGCGTGTACTCGTAAAGAAGGGGACAAGTCAAACAGCCAGTGCGAGGAGAAATACAGAACGTATTGCCACAACACGCGCTCAGAAAGATTTGGGGAGATCTTGCTTCAAAGAAAACAACAGGGGGGGGGGGGGGCTATACCATTATGTAAAGAAATTCCCATAATCAGGGGCGACATGGTTGCTCAACTAACAGCAACAACTGTCTTACACCCGGCTATAGTGTCATTAAAAGGAACGGCAGGAAAAGTGCAATAAGAGGGGAGGTCCCATACGCCATACACGTACAAAAATAAGACTTCTTGAAGCTTGTGCACAAGAACTAACATCCGCAAAAAAAAAAAAAACAAATCAACAGCGAGAAACACATAGAATTATCGGTGCTTTGTGTACAACAAGTGTGCCATCACGGAAACGTCAACACCTCATTACTGCACCGTCACCGAAAGCATCCGGGCTGAACTGAAAAAAATTTCACCGTGGATTTTCCAAGAGAACGCACAGCGGAGGTCATGCTCTACTGCGACCGTCAAAGGATGGGGAGGAGAACAATCGAAACGGCTCAAAGAGTTAGCAGCCTGTGCTGGTAGCGTAGAAGCAACCAATCCCACGATAGTTACGTTCCTCTTAGTAATATGTACTTATTAAAGAATCTAACGCCTGAATAAGCTCGCAGCACTTGACTGAGCATACGAGGAAAGCCTGCGTGAAATTGTGTATCTGCAACTTGATTGATTGATTTGTGGGGTTTGACGTCCCAAAACCACCATTTTATTATGAGAGACGCCGTAGTGGAGGGCTCCGGAAATTTAGACCACCTGGGGTTCTTTAACGTGCACCCAAATCGTAGCACACGGGCCTACAACATTTCCGCCTCCATCGGAAATGCAGCCGCCGCAGCCGGGAATCGAACCCGCGACCTGCGGGTCAGCAGCCGAGTACCTTAGCCACTAGACCACCGCGGCGGGGCGGTGTATCTGCAACTTCACCACGTAAGTGAAAGTGTGCCCGTCTAGCTGGCGCAAGATGAAAACGCGACCTACCGCTGTCAAAGATGTGAAGATCGACGATAGCAAAGGCTATTAAACCGCTTTAAATTACACCCGAGTGGGGCTGAAGTCACCGGCGAAGACGCTTACGCACCAGAAAACACGGACACGTCGCTCGACAAGAGCCGCACTCAACGCGGCGCAGCTGCGACAGGTTTACCAAGAGGCGCGCCGTGCTAGCGCCGAAGAAGGATGAAGCAAATATGACAAATGGAAACACAAGTGCCAACGAGCTGCAAGAGAGACGCGGGACGACCGCGAGCGGCAGGGCGCCGCTCAAGCACAAAACGACAGAGCAAACAACCCCTGGAGCTATGAGAGCCGAGAAAAGCGCCAGGAAGGAGACTTTCTAAACTGAGCCCGGCGGAGTGACGCTGTGGGGGCTGGCGACGTCAAAGAGGCGCCCGGTCGCGCAGGACACGAGCATGCCCGCGGATCGGCCAAGAAGGATGGCAGAGCGGTCCAACGCTAAGCGCGGCGAGATAGATGCATGCTTCGGGAGGAAGCACAAAGGGGGGGCCGCCGAAACGAACAATCAGAACTGCGGACTGAAGAACGCTCGACGAAAGCGACCTGGTACAGCTTTGACGACACGTCAACAAGCTTCGCGCGCCTTCCGCGCGAATAAGATTGGAAAGCGGAGACTTTAGGAAAACACCCGGACACGCATACGCGAACGTGGGATGCGCCGTTGGAACGTGGAATGCGAGATGATATTTACGCTAACCACGCATCGTGGTAAGCACGATAATGAAACATTACGAACGTTTGATCCAACGAATTCCCCAATTGCAAGACACTGAGCAGGATAGGTGGGCAACATAAAAAAATTGGAGCTCAATGAGAGACACCCAAGAAATATATTTTCCGCTTAGAACTCGCCATGATTAGGACTCGCCAAAATTTGCCTCAACCAGACTTCCCCGATTTTTTTTCTCAACCGGATACTACGCAGACTCATACTGACCAAAAGTTTCCTCACACTCACTATACTATTGCTCAGCCAGACTCGTGACTTAATCTGAGTGAGTCAGTCGACTCACAAGTTTGCGGAGCTGTGCTAATTAGTGGCGAAGCAATTAATGAGAAAGAAAACTTCCGCGTTTTCTGTCACTTTAACGACCTAGCATACTCATGAGACGACTCACTCAGACGGAGCCGTGGGTACAAGCGAGTCCAATTGAAGAAATCCTTGGTGAGTGAGTCCGAGTGAAGCCCAAGCGCAAAACATATTTTCGAATGAGTCTGAATGAGCTCTAGCTTATTTGCCGACTCATGTCCGCACGACGATGCGAGGCAGACGCTTTTAAGGGAACTCGACGCCCGAACTTCCTCCCCAGCCACGCTCGCTGTGAGCTTAAATGACTGAACGTACGAATGGTCTTCGATGAAGGCGTCAAGTGGCTAAGAAACGTGACACAGCCGGAAAATGGGCCCTCGCGAAGACGAAAAGATAAGAATTACAGCTAAAGCAACGCAGAGAGTCCGCGTAATGCTAAAATAATGATACAAGAGGAGCCGACCTGGTGGCGAAAAAAAAAAGACAATACAGGCGACGAAAGGCGCGCCCTCCCGCGATTCAGCGCGAAGGGCCCGAAAACCGCGGCGCCCGACCCGTCATAATAAAATAATCGCGCGGAGCCGACCAATAAAAGGGAATCCCAGCCGGCCATTAAAGTGTGAAGCGCTTACCCTCGAATGGCCCATCGGTTCTCTAGCACGCCTCCCTAGTTATCCGATTTACTTTTTATCGCCGTCTCATTCAATGCCTTTTTCTGTAAGCGAGGTGCAGCTGGCGTAAGCACAGCGGCCGCTACCACACGGAGTGGCGTGCCACCGATCTTACGGGAACACTTGTATTCCGCGCACAGCGCAACCGAAGGCTCCATCCTCATAAGCACCGCCTGTTCCAAACAGAAGCAGCTAATCGTGCTCTTCAGTTCAGAGCGCCGGCTTCAAAAAACATTGGGTTGATTGAAGACAGCCGTCACAAGACAGGTGGAAAGCAAATCATAGCAGCACTACTCTGCAGAAGGGATTCAACACCACGTCCCCCTAAACACTTTGAAGAGAGAGCGAGCAAGTGAGCCAAAAATAAAGAAGAAAAAAAAACACAGGGAAGCTGACCAGACACGCCCAATTTACTCCCTACGCTGTGCGAAGGAATAAAGGGGCGAAAGGGAGAGATGGACAGAACAGCCTATTACAGGACATGACCAGCGACTAACGCCCACTCGGAAAGAAAGCATGCAGCAGGCAACGGTGGTAAACAAGCATGGTGCGCAAGTTTGGCCGTTGAACACTGCCAGTCCAACCGTCCAATGTGGCGGAAAACACACACACACACACACACACACACACACACACACACACACACACACACACACACACACACACACACACACACACACACAAAACTAGAGAGTGTAAAGGATGCAGTGAACCTCAGCGCTGGCGACACAACGCTTTCTCGAAGCGTGTCACAAATGCCAGCTGCTCTCGTGTCACACGAGCCTCAACGCAGAATAGACAGCGCTCTGTGCAAATCACCCCGGGCCAACGTCGCAGATCGTACGGCGGCGGCAAAAGGGATCCGGCTGCATCGCGTCGCCCGTTCGGCCGGATGTCGCGTCCGTACGCCACTCTTGCACCTCCCCCTCGTGGCTGAGCGTCGGACGCGGCGTCTCTCAACACGTCGACAGGCATGTCGCCGATCCGCACACGCTCAAGTGTTCCGCGCGCATCCCCGGTGAGCGAGCGGTGTCAGTTTGCATCCACCGAAGAGGAGAAGAGTGATGCATCACCACCCTTTCGTGCCTCCTGAAAGGCGACGCACTCGAAGGCCCGTCTATACAAAGGCAGCCGGCTTCCCAGTGCTCGAGACGCGCGGTAAACACAAGATGAAGGGCCGCCGCTGTCGCCACCTTTTTTGTTTTTTTTCACGCAACTTCCGCCTCGCGATAAATTACACATACCGCAACGCAGATGACGCTGTAAACATCGACCATGTCTCTACACGCGTGAGCTTTGTTTTGTACAAGGCGATACAAAGAATCGCGCGATTAGCTTAAGTCACACTTCCTGCCTTAGAAATAGGGAATTACGTGGACATAAAACATTCCCCAAACTTGCTGCGTACGTTAGCTACTTCTGAAAACGTTTCCTACAGGCCTGCTTTTAGCGCAGCTGCAGTGTCGCGCAAGCTGCGGTAATGAAAGTATGCACCTTGAACACCAGTTCCTCGCGCGCAATTAGCGGGACGGCAGGGCGAAGAACTCGCAACTCCAAGTTCACACATGTTGGCTCGCGCTGCTAAAAGGAAAAAAAACCGCCCGCCTGATGCGAATGGTGATGGAAAGTCTCCAACGTCGCAAGTGTAGCGCCGTGCGGCTTATGCCAAGGCGCCGCGACCATCGGTGAGTAGGCGTTTTGCGCGGCAATTAACAGCACTGATGCCAACGCTCTCAAAAGCTTCTGGAGAAGCGTAAGCGTCCGAAACCTATCACGAAAAACCGGCTCAACGCCGAGGATGCAGTCGATTCATCGAAAGCACGTTTTAAAAATTCGCTTTCTTCGGTATCCTCCTCAAAGCATACGGTGCAGAAGCCCTGAAATTGTGTACAGATGTCCCGCCTGCCTAAAACGCTAGGAATAGGAGCACTCCGCAGCACGCAGGCGACGTCCATAGACAAATTCCACGGGACTTACGTCACGAAAAGGCGGTGGCGCTGTCTTCGTAGGCAAAAGACGCTCTGCCTACGTCACGAAAAGGCGGTGGCGCTGTCTTGGTAGGCAAAACACGCTCTGCCTACCACAGTTTCTGCTGCGTTTTCCATGGCGCGTGAGGTGTTCCGACGAACTACGTCACGGTTGGATGTGAGTCGCGTCTCACAACTTAGTTTTGTTTGTTGGCGCACTTCGCAGCCCTCAGCGCTTATCGCGGAAGTTACGTGCGGACGTCGCTATAATTTTACCCATAATGTCGACATCGGCCTACCTGCGTTTACAAACATGGAATGGATCTATGGGTTGACCTGAGTTGATGTAGCCGGCATCTGAGCCTGCGTCACTCGTGGCAGCACATGCTCAAACGTGAGCATGTTGAAAATGAACAGGTGCGAAGCACACAAGGGTGCGGAAAGTAATGGAGATACGAGAAAACGAAAGAACGAAAAACACGGCGCTCACGTTCGTCATTATTTCGCTTCCCCAGTCCTTCCTTCCCTGTATTGCCGCCCTTCTGCACTTTGTCGCAATGCATGGACGCAAAAACAACTTACACACAATGCACTTCTAATTCAAATGTGACCCATCTCAAACGACATGCTTTCCACAGACGCCTCCACCCGCACTGTTTGGAACGCGCCACTCCAGCGTTAGACAAGGGTGTTGAACTCTGTACGAGACGAAGATTAAAAGAGGTTCGGTACGGGCGGTCTACGCCAGACGAAACAGTCTTAATCAGAGCGGACAAGACGACCGGCATGGCCTAAGCGCTAGCGGCGGCACAACCGACATGGAATGAGTTTGAGCGAGCAGAGGAGGAAGAGGACAGGTAACTTTCTGCCCAAGGCTGGGAAACTTTCTCGCTCACCGCGAGAAAGTGCGCGAATGAAGGGGTGTGACGCTCTGGCAGCAACAAGATTTCAATCCATCAAGGAGTAGCCCGCGGATTCGGGCATGACGTCACGTGCTCTCTCGAGGGTGGAAACTGGGAAGTGTGGGGTGTGTGGATCGAACGAGTATAGAGACGGGAAGCGGACGCAGAAATGCCGCCTAAAAGCGCTCACAGCTTACATGCGACACGAAGGTAACGTCGCTGCAGCCACTTCAAGAAAGCGTTATACGCACGACCCATTCGGCATTTTGGTGTGGTCTCGTACGCTGCGCATGATTACGCGAGACAACTTCAAAAAGGCCTTGAATGTATGCTGAAAATTTTCTCACAATCTGGTTTAACGCTTTGCTGGTAAATTATGGCGCGAGAATCAAATGACACAATAACAAGTAAGGCAGCTCGAGCAGTGAGAGACAACGCAAGAAAATGCCAAACTCAGGTCCTGTATTTCAATGCATTTTTCTTTCATGTTAGTCGGATTCACATGAGGAAGTGACAATTCATTGGTACCGGCCACGCACCACGGCGCAGCCCCAACCGGGAGAAGCGCTGGAAACTTTTCGGTAGGAAGGGGGATGACCAACGAGAGAGGCCCGAACAGCGGCGCCTGGCCGCACCGGCGACCGCGAGTCGACCGCCTACACGAAGGGGCTACTAGACTAAACGAGGAGTCGGGAAGTATCCGAGGAGGAAACCAGAGAAGACGGGTTGCAGGCGAAAGGCAGCGGAGACTCGCGCGGACGAGGTGGATGGAGGCACGCCCGTGGTCTGGGCAGCCGCGGATGATTAATTACATAGAGGAGGGGGGGATACCCAGAGCTCGCGTTTCCGCGGGCAGCACACGAGGCAGTCCCGGCTGCTTCGATCCACTCGCCCACGGTCTTTCCTCCCAACAGCAGCCGTGCACGCGGAAGGGCTTTGGGGGCAGCATGCGGTTTTCCTCGGAGTGAGGACGACAACGTCGGCAGCAGCGGCGCCCGTCGCGACGCTAACTTGCCAGCAGTTGAACGAGGACAAGCAGTGCCGTTCCCTGCACGCCCCAAACCTTCCTTGGCGTTCTCCGCGGGCAATCCCGAGAGTAGGATGCACATCTGCCTACCTCATACGAATGTGCGACGGTGAGAGATTTTGAGGAGCACCGCTTGGCCTAGATGTCATGCGAAATAGAATAATAAATGACTCGAAGTGCATCAAAGTGAATGTACCATGACACACATTCCTTCCTTGGCTACCTATAAAACACGGTCAGAAAAGAAACCCACGAACCCGTGGTACGCTGTAAAGTGAATGACGTTTTTAAGACATCGGCACCAGCGAATAGCATCCTGCTCGAAGGAACCAGACAACACCAGAAACGACGAGAGCGCGTGTAACGATTCGCGAGCAATAACAAAACTTTCCGGGGAGAAACAAAAGACCACAGCGCTTATGGCGCCATCAACGGGGTGTGGCGGGTAAGAAAAAAAAAACAATTTTAACCAGTGCCGGAGACAACGTTAGATCTGAACACGAGCGAGGGGGAAAGCACTACGTGTTTCCCCCGAGGGCGACTGACTAGCCGAGGCAAAACGAGCGCGGGGAGAGATGGGAGGCTTCCCGCGGAATCAGCACGCACCAGCGGCCGCGCTCACGCGCGGCCGCATTCATTCAGACGGGGCCGAGTTAGTGGACGCTCGATTAAGCGCGACCACGCGCGCCGCGCACAAATGTTTATCGCAGAAACACGCGTCCCTTTCTCTTTTTACACGCTTTCTCCCATCGTGACCGCGCCCATAGCACCACCGCTGCCTTCAGCCAATCAGATAGAAAGAAGAAAAAAACCGCGCAACACAAGAAGGAGAGACAGACAAAAAAAGGAGAGCGCCCATGGTGACCACGTGCAGCGAAACTTTCTCAGCTCCGAAAAGTAAACAAACAGCGGCCGAAAACAAAGCAGCAGAAAAAAAAAAACATTCCGGCGTCAAACGTAGTTTGCGGAGGGAGGAGCGGGCTGCAGACAGCGCTTGTCGGCCACGCGGGCAAGAAGAGTTCTTCCTCCCAACCCGGCGGAGATAACGGTCCGAGAGACAGCCTGCAGAGCGATAAGGGGCCGCGGAGGACGCCGAAGGGTTCAGCGGGCCGAAACAAAAGAGGCGCGCGATAGAAGAGAACAGCGCAGCTGCCGGGCAGGCGGCGTACGACGACTACGGGACTTCCCTAGCCGAGTGACAGACAGGCGAGAAGAATCAAACGTCGGTCCGGCGCAACCATGGGCAAGTACCGGGGGAAAAAAAAAGATGCCCGCGGCCGCATAGCGCGCAGATATGAGTCGCCCTTTCGCTAGTGATCTTTCTTTCTGTCGCGTGCCTCCTCGCAAGACCGGGGAAAAGTTTTCTCGTCATACCACTTTATTTTCCACGCTAACGGAAACGAAAAGCAGCGCGACGACCGCAATTATGCTCGCTGCTGCGTTTCTCTTCTTAGTTTGACTTCATGGAGATCGTTTTGTTCTTTTGGCATCCCCCCTCGCCACCAATTCCCTGTCCTGACAGTCTCGCAGAATTCAACCGTCTTTCAGGCTGCGCGACCCGTTTGTCCGGAGAACTTCCACCTTCATTGGCACGAGCAGATAAGTGGGTGACATGAGCACGCGGAAAACAAAGGAGAAAGCCTCTACGCTCACCGCACGATGAGGAATATGAATGCCCGGGCAAAGTGAACCGGCCAGGTTCCTGGGCTGCACGAACAATACGCGACAGCGGCACAGAAAGTTCCGGCACTGCAAAAAGAAGCCTCAATCGCGCGCCGTAAAGAACGAGCCGACGACAGCCCGCGAGTCAAACTCTCTCGCGCTCCCTCCTTGTCCCGTCTCTCCGATGGAGCTGGGCCAAACAAAAATGACAGCTGCGACAAAGAAGATGAAACGAAGCGGCAACGGCGACAAAAGGCATCGCGGGAGGCGCGTCAACGAGAAGGAAGCAGCAGCCTTCGGTGGAAAAAAAAAAAAAATGTGGATCAGGCCGCGGAACGTTGCCGCCTTGAACGAGAGAAAAGGAAAGGAGGGACGTTCCGGGCCCCGGAGATAACATTGGCGAGCAGCGGGGCAAGCCATCGCGGAGACAATGGGCAGGCGGCAACACTGCTAAGATCAGAATCGTCACAAGCGAACTTTCGCTGCCTACTTTTATTGTTCTTTCTACGAGTGTTTCTCTTATCCCGCCAAACCAGAGAGCCAATAGGCGAAACTCATCGGAACGTTGGGATGAAACACAAATGGGCCGCAAGTCTGGAAGCCCAGGCGCGACACAAGCTACTTTATCTGTACGCCTCTATGCGGGTCCTAGAATCCACGGGTTGCGAAGGGTGGGAGGGGTGTGTGCGTGTGTGCTATACCTTCCGCAGTAAGCTACGAGGCACAGAGGCTGGTGGCCGCATCGCTGGCGGCCGCGCAAGCATTGCGAGTTTGCGAGCGACCGAAGCGATCCGCATTTCCATAAATCAATTCCGGCGGCAGCAGAGAAGCGCGCGCCGCGGCAGGACCAGCCACTGCCGCTTCTCGCGGTTCACATCCATCCCTAACCAGAAATGCGCACCCCCGGAATTCGAAATACGAGTCTCGCTCGCCCGCCCGCCGTCCTACTTGCAGGCGGGCTCTTGGCGCAGTCTTCGCTGCGAGCAACGAACAATGCACAAGAGAAGAGAGTGGGTCTCAAACCAAGCGCAAAAGGGACTTCCTCCCACGAGATGTGAAGGAAACAAAGCTTCCCACCCCAAAAAAGAAGCCCTACACCACACATGCGCCGAAGGATTTAAATATATATATATATATATATATATATATATATATATATATATATATATATATATATATATATAGAAAGGGCACGAACTGTCGGAGCCACGGCAAGGAATAACGAAAAAGTATAGGGAAAGAAGAAAAGGGGAAATTTCGCGCGAGAGAAAAACAAATGTGAAAACTTTTGGAGCGAAACGCAAGAGAGGGAGGGGGAGGAGGTGGTACGCGGCTGAAGCCGACGCAAGGGCCCACCAGGCTTCGCCAGCATGAAAAAAAAAAGCAGAGCGCAGAAGAAAAAAAAACAAAGAAATCATTTCCTACAAACACAAGGAAGGTAAAAAAAAGGGGAGGGGGACGAAGAAAACTCAGGGAGGAGCGCAAACAGCGCCGCAGCGACAGCAACACGCGCGTACAAACAAAGCGGGACGCATGCAAAATTCTCTTCCAACTCGGTTCGGAGCGGGAAGAAAGAGGTTTGAGCAAGGCGAGCTGTTCCGTGCCGACAACATGAACCTCGCGAGAGCGCGCCTCGAGGGAACTCTGGAGCAAACAGCAGCCCCCCCCCCCCCCCTCCCTCCACCCAGAGCACGAGCTGCGCCTAAAATGCAGCGGCGGTGCGCTGCTCGTCCATTTCCGCCTTTCGGGACCGACATCGGAGCAAAACACAGGCGGCGACAAGGATGAAAACCTAGAAAGAAGGCGCGAGAACAACGCGTATTCTGGCGCCTCTCACAATCATACGGTGGTTTTTGGGACGTTAAACCCCACGTATCATCAACAACACATATTCTCGCACCCTCAGGGGGGGGGGGGGGGGAGCCCTGGTCCGGTTCGGCCAGCGATCAGCACTGTTTGAGCGCACGCGTCGCTAACTGGCTCGACATGTGCCGCCAGTGTATTAGAACTCTCACTTTAGAAGGTTCAGAACTCTCCCTTTCGCTGCTCTGCTCCCTAACAGCAGAGCGGCGCTCCGACTCCGTAGCCATTTGACAGCGAGCCTGCTACTGCTACCCATGGAGTTAATGCACCGTACCATGCTCACAAACCACGTGACAATTACTATAGCAGCGCTGGTACCTATCCGCAACTATTTCATAGTCTTTCGGAGATCAACAGCCAATGCTAGTTCCTATTAACAGAGTACTTATATATAATTTACAAATATTCGTTAGATTCATGTGTGATACCTGATGACTGGCGCCGAGGCAAGAATAGTTACAATTCACAAATCTGGGTCCTCTTTAGAATTAATTAATTACAGATCAGTTTCTTTGACATCCACAGCTTGTAAACTGCTTGAACATATTTTATTTATGTCAATTATGACATCTCGAGGATAAATAATTATTTCATGCAAATCGACATGATTTTAGGTCTGGTTTATCTACAATAACACAGTTAGCTGAGATAACGGATGACTTTTTAAGTGTAGCAAACATAAGGGGTCAAATTGATGCAGTATTTTTGGGGCTTTTCCAAAGCGTGTGATGCTCCGCATGCTGATTTGGTAACCAAACTACATTCTATGAACATTGCACACAATATCATTCGTTGGATAGAATGTTATTTGTCCTCAAAGAAGCAGTACGTTGCCGTTAATGATTGTATTTCCAATACATTGGATGTTCACTCGAGAGTACCACAAGGTTCGGTACTTGGCCCTTTAATGCTCTTAGTTTTTATAAATGATGTTTATTTGTCTGTTCATTCGCTTGTGAAGATCCGACTGTTTGCCGACGACTGTGTTGTATATGCTAATGTGACTGACCATTCCGACGAAGTTCGACTCAATGATCCGTTGCACTCAACTGGCGTATGGTGTGTAACATGGGGATTGAAGCTTAATACTTCCAAGACGGCATGCATTACATTAAGCAACAAAAGAGAACCCCTAGAATTTTCTTGTACTATTAATAAAGCTTACATTAAAAACAATCAAAAAGTAATTGATTGATATGTGGGGTTTAACGTCCCAAAACCACTATATGATTATGAGAGACGCCGTAGTGGAGGGCTCCGGAAATTTAGACCACCTGGGGTTCTTTAACGTGCACCCAAATCTGAGCACACGGGCCTACAACATTTCCGCCTCCATCGGAAATGCAGCCGCCGCAGCCGGGATTCGAACCCGCGCCCTGCGGGTCAGCAGCCGAGTACCTTAGCCACTAGACCACCGCGGCGGGGCAATCAAAAAGTATTTAGGTCTTACAATTAAAAACAGTTTAACTTGGGAAACACACATAGAAAACGTTTGCAGCAACGCGCTAAAAAGCTTGGATTTTTTAAACGAAAATTACGTCGTACGTCATCAACCGTAAAGTTCACTGCATAAAAAGCACTCGTGAGACCAAAATTAGAATATCCGGATCTGATCTGGAGTCCGCATCAAACGTACTTGATCAGGAAATTATAAAAAGTGCAAAACATGGCCTTGAGGTTTATATACACTACATACTCGCGTTTTTCCAGTGTGTCAGTTCTTCGCGACAGGGCCAAAATGAAAAAAAAAAAAACAAGGTCATCGCAGAACTGTATCTCGCTTGAAAATTTTTGTATCAGCTGTACCACGGTCAGTACAAAATACCACGTGAAAACTACATAACTAAGCCCCCTATGCAGTCTGGTCACACAAACCACAACAAAACAATCAAGCAGCCGTTTAATAATCTTAATATACACCAGTATTTTATTTTTGCACATGCTATATCACAATGGAATACGTTACCCGAAGAAGTAGCAAACGATAACACAGCTGATTCATTTGTTCAGTTTCTAAATAAGCTTTCGTTTGATATGTATAAAGTTCTGTTCATGCTGAACAGCTTTGTTGCAGTTGATTCTCGCATTCACTTCTTTATGCGTAGTGTTGATCTCATGTGTTGAAATATTGTACGTGCATACTTTATCATTTATATTGTGCGTTTGTTATTGCAAAGCATATTTATTTATTTATTTTCTTTTGCTTGTTAATTGTGGTTTACTACTTAAGTTGTCGATATTTCTAAGCATTATAGTTGGCATTGTTTTTAATTATATTCCCACTTCTGCTTTGGCCCGAGTAAGGCCTGCAGTATTTGTAAATAAATAAATAAAATATTTCTTCACTGGAAAACCCCGCGAGTAAGATACATACGCGCAAGCACAAAGCGCAATTTGATTGAACGGACGAAACAACACACACGCGCTCTTTCTCTCGTCATCCAGCAATGGAGCTGTGCTGGAAGGACCGAGAGAGCGGCCCGAAAATATCGACGCTTTGCTTTCTTTTGTACCTTCCCTAACTAAAGCAGGGCAGCATGATTGGGCCGGCGTGGACAGAAAGAGGAGCTCAACCAGGCGGCGCACAGATTGCTTCCTTCGCCGGGTCACAAAAGAAGAGCCCAATCTTGAGAAAGGCTAAAGACAGAGGCAGCCCAAAGAAGCGGCGCCACAGACGCCACCAGCGCGGCAGCCATGGCTTCGGGGTCGAGCCGGGCCGCTCAAGCCCAGGGCGGCTCAAATCGAATCCGGCGCCGTTTTATTGGAGGCTCCCCGCGGGCGGTGTGGCGGCAACTGCAAGCGGGTTCCTGATATTGACCAGCAGGCCTCTTCGCCCGACAGTCTCTCTCTGTTTCGTTTTTGTGCCTGTTGTTGTTGTTTTCATCTCCCACCCTGCACACTTCGCTGCCTCTGCGAACCCCGGGGCTGAATCCGCGGTGCTGCTGCCTCCAGGCCTAAAGCTGGGGCGCAACTTGGACCCATCCCCATTCCTGGCCTACGAAAGTCAAGCACTCACCACGACAACGTATTATTATCGTTATTATTTACCATACATCCGCAGGCTATCAGATGACGACAACAGTCGCATTAAAGCATTCTCAGGCGAAAAATATGAAAGCCAAACGAGCAACAGGATGAACCCATACACACACACAAAAGAAAAAAAAATTTGGCTGAAGCCTTGCCTCGTAAAGCACATCTATACAGCCTTTCCATAGTTTAGGGAAGATGCGATGAACTGAATAGATTGATTACTTCTTCTAATGATTGTTATTTTGTAATTCTGACTTTTTTGCGATTTCAACCATTATAATTTTGTGTAGACAAATATTTCATATGCCTTCCCTGCTATAATCTTTGATGAGATTGACAGTATGGTTAGATAAATAAATAAATAAATGTAAACGCGGGAAGGTACAAATATAGAAAAACGGCATCCGCATTGAAGTCGACGTAGGCAACTCAACGGGACGCAACGTCAGGTACTATTATACGCGAAAGCGAACACGACGACCCTAAAGAATGACGGCATCGCGTCTTTACAACTTTGCATTCAGCTGAAAATGCCGTGGGCGATGCCGGCTGCTCCAGCCAATCGTGATGCTCGAGAAAAACGCATCCGATGCAAGTCGCCGAGCACGTGAAGAACCCACATAGGCGCTACGAGGCAAATCATCTTCAAGGGCAATTTAAGAGTACAAAGCGTTCGCAGTTACCGTGGAGACCGCAGTACACCACATGGTGGTCAACACCTCTTGGTATCGCAATGACGTTCACGCAAGTCATGGGCGAACATTTTGTCATATCGGCAAGGTGCAGCACACAGTGGACCTCCAGTGGACCTACAGCAGAATATTGCTCAGGATGCACTTATGACATTCGTCTTTCAGGTGTGCTAAGCAGAACAAACGCAAGAGAACCGCGCAGAACAAACTTGCTTCATGTACAGCGGCTGGTAGATCCCCAACATTCGTACACCACCTGCCGACAAAAAGCGAGCGCTACAAAACGCAACACGAGGCACGACGCAGGAACGCCGGCGGGCTTCAAACCAGCGAATACGTCTGCGCGCTGTCATCCGCGCTGAACGCACGTTCTCCGCATCCATTTAATTTGGCAGCCCCGCTCTAAAGCAGGAGCAACGAATTCGTACCCAGCACCCATCCGGCGTAACAGCTCCCGCAAAAGTGCGATGCATGCATGGCGCTGCTGCCAGCTGCTCGGAGTCTGCGTAAATCGCGCCGAAGGATGAGAGCCGTGATGCCAATGATGTCCTCAGAAATCGCCGGAGCGAAAGCCCCCCCCCCCCCCCTCTCTCTCTCGCCAGCACTCTGCGAATTACAAACAGTCGGGCCCCTCGCGGAACCGCGGCATTGCCCGTTCCATCTTTTATTTCAATAAATTGCGGTGGGCGCCACCACGCAGGTGGGGATGAAAAGAAACAAAAAAGAAAAAAGATCGCGGAGGGCACCACGGAAATCGCACAATACACCTCCTCCCCACCGCCTCCGAAAAGCCTTTCCGCGCGTGAGGCTATAACTGCGGGGCGTGGCTGGTCCCGGAAATGAAAGAGCCGTCAAAACAGGGCCTTTCGTTTCTGCAGCTCGTTAATCATTGGCGGAGCAGGGATGGAGGGTGGCGCTCAAACAAAAGAGACGCCACCGTCGTACACGTGGCCTCCTACAGCGTGCACGCGATGGAGCCGGAGCATCTCCGCGCCGGTGTATGTCGCCTAGCTGCGCGATCGCCAATATGCAAATGAGCGCGCCATTACCGGTCGGGAACTTGAAACCTGGCCTAAAAACCGGTACGACTGACGGAAACAACGGTAGCTAAGAGATATAAAAACTAGAAAACAGCCCAACATCGACAGTATGTAGCCTACAGGTTACTCGGTAGCAACTTCCGAGATTGTCGTGAGGCGATATTTCCCCGAAAAGGGAGCCCTAGAATAAGCGAGTGTCTCCCCGTGTTTATGTGCGCACGGGCTCGGCGCCTGAACCCCGACCGCTGGGAGACCTGAAGATTGACAGCGCACGCGAGAAAGGAGAAGACAAATAGAACAGCCGTTTAGCCGCAAAACGCGGTGGTGGCCGGCAACCGGCAATTAGACCGGCCCATTCATCACACCGCTCGACTGAGAGATCGCGGCAAACAGCACGCCCGAAAAAAGATCTCCCCCCTCGGTCGCAATCGAGCTGTCATCGTGGCAGCCGGCGCCAGCAGCGCCGCTCCACTCTTTGCCCTCCGGGAGCGCGCCGGCCATTCATCACGGGTCCGCAGCACGCGCGCGCCCGCAAAACACGTGCGCGCTCTTCACCGGGAAGACCCCGCGCCAGGACCCCTTCTCCCGGTGCTCCAGAGCGGACACGAAGACTTCCCAGAGGACGAGCCACGACGTGGAATAGTAGCATGGGACACCGGAAACGAATAACAGGCTGCAGGGACAGAGCTGGCTCAGAGTCAGTGGCGAAGAAGGTGCACGCGACTGTGAATGTCAGTTGGTTTCTGAGAGCTGAGAAGAACCGAACACGGCGCGTATCTAACCGCTCGTTCTTCGATACTGCAACATTTTCGCCGATCAATAGCACAAGTTCTGGCTTCGGTAACTTGGTTAGTGAACTCGCTAACGAGCAGCGGATGCCAGCGAGGAGACGGGAACGGGAAAAGTCTTCGCACCCGGCATCGAAGCGTCGGAAAGGCGACGCGCATTGCCAAGCTTCCTGGCGGCGCGCATGCTGGCTCGTGGAACAAGCAGCTGCGTCCCTAAAATAGCGGCCCTCGTACACCCTGCGACGCTGGGCCCTCTTTTTTCGTTCTTCCCCACTTCGGATCACGCAGTCAGGCCAGAACGGCAGAGAGGATGGAGTAGGGTGCGCGTCATCGACGGCAGCAGCGGCGCACCAAACGACTTTCCCTAAAAAGACGACTGGCGCACTTTTCTCCCGCAACTCTCATCAGCGACGAGAGACGCTCAGCAGCAGCAGCGGGGCCGGAGGGAAAAGGGGCCGAAAATAAGCTGGAACGAGCGCAGGGAAGGAGGCAAAAAGAGGTAATAGGACAAAGGGAAAGAAAAGGGAACAGCAAGCATTAAAAAATGTTCGCCAGCGGTTGAAGAAAACGGGAAAACGCCGGACGAGCAGCGGATAATTGCGACCATGTAAACGAGAGGCCCTTAACAGAGTCACACGCGCCGACACAAGGGGGCGGTCGGAGAGAAGAAGCGCATGCATCATCGTATAATGGTACCTGCCCTGCCGGCGAAACGTGGTTCATCAGGCCGTTCGTCGCTGCCGCTGACAGCAGCCGGAGGAACGCGAGCGGCGGCGAGAGAGGGGGGGAGGAGCCCCGCGCGCAGGCACTGGGACGGCTCGGAGAAAGCCGGGCCTAATTGCCCGTCGCCGTAATGCGCACTGGGCCGAGATTAAAGCCGCCGGCTCGAGCCAAGCGAGCCGTGGAAGCTGCCAGATGCGCGCGCGAACACTAAGTACGGCCACCGCCACACGCTCGCTTGTTCTCCCGGCACCAAGTGACAGCGCGCTTCTGCAGGGACAGCCGCGCAAAACTTTGCTTCGAACTTGCGCGCAGGAAGATTCAGAGCACGGTTCGGGGATGACGGACAAGGACTGGCTTTCGGCAGTGAACAACCTGACGGCGTGGACTCCAACACTAACTGAGATGTGGTCGCGGAAGCTGTTCCCGTTCTGGGAAGGGCTACGCCCATTTATAAAGCCGGTAGCGAGGTTTAGAATAGTGTACGCAAAGCTTTGCGTTGGCGTATGAGCCACTGCGCATGCGGCGTACGCTATCACGAACGCCATATATGCATACGCTATTTTAACGTTGCTATAGTGTGTGCTACGGGTATCTCGAATAATGTTGACGACCCTCACATCCTCATCGCTGAAAATTTTGTACGTGCCAACGAAAAGCTTCTACACAAGAAGCGAACAACGTTGTCACGCAGTAAATTATACATTAGCCGGCCCTCGACGACAGCCCCAAGGTTGAAGTGATCTGTTCGGTGGTGAATGGCAAGTAAAACCCCCGAATTGAAGAACATCGTACTTTGGGAAGCGCGCTATCACCGCCCTTGGCGATATTTACATGTATGCAGTTGTGTCCTTGGTTTCACTCGTATAGTAGACAGACGGCCGATATGCACAAAGTCAAGCCTCATGGCTAGGAAGAAACAAAAACGCGATTTCTCTCGACATCGGTCGAGTCAATTAGGGAACTAGCCGGTAGTTTCGTTTCGCGAAGTAATTGATGCTATGTACCATCGGCACTCGCATATGAGGGGGGTGGGTGGAATGGAGGTAGGGGGGTTGTGCAAGGAAATAAAGTCCCTGTATATGCTAGCTTTAGGTAGCCGAGTTGCGCCACTGTTTTCCGGGCGCCGCTCGCTCCGCCTGCAGGACTTCAGCGCCCCTATTCCCCGAGCGCCATCACGTGGTATATAGGTGGTTCATTTTCACTGCGAATAAGCTAACACTGCGCAGACGACGCCGATGCTTCGCAGATTCTGGGCAGATAAGCGTGGTTGACATCGTCTGTTGTAGTTATCGCCGCGCTTTTTCGGTATACTGTAGCCATGTTGTCTGTTGGTCGCGAGAACTGTGGTAGCAAAGGCATTCTGTGTTGAATTGCACTACGTACAGCCCACGTTGTTAGACGTGGGTGCAGCGAGCGTTGCTATTGAAAGATTATAACGTTCAGTGAGGAAGGAATAAACGCTTGAGCCTTGGGGTCTTTTCATCCATTGACGGCACTGCAAAACTTGCTGTATTTGTATTACCCACAGATGCAGCAATGAATACGCTATACAGGCAGAATTGGTCAGCTTGTGTCGGCTGCATACGTCCGAATCGGTCTGACGGGCAAAACGCCAGAAATAAAGGGAGAAGTTAAACTGCAACTATTCCAATCGGCAAGATGTTGCTGCTAGAGCGTGAATTTATTGCAGCGTTCAAACCTTGAGCGAAAGCAATGTTGGACGCGACAGGGCTGTTGAACAATGAGTCACATCAACTGGCGTGAGCCGCGCGTAACGCGGGCGTCGCGCGGCCACTTTCGACCACTGTCCAGCTCGAATAAGTCGAAGACTATAAAACTAAAGCTGACCTCCTCGCACGGTAAACGAATGCGCCTAACGCGACGAAAAAATTCTATCCCTAACTGGCCAGATTGCGTTCAAAAGTGCAAAAATAACTTCATATCTGTAAATTGGAAAACAGCGGGAAAAAAGACGAAGCTAATATATCTCACTGGTTCAACGAGCCGACGCTTTTTCCTTTCATTATAACATACCAAGAACGTTATTATAAAGGAAAGGTTTCTAGGAGTGACCGGAGCAACCGAGTGTGCTCGTACCTTCATCGAAAATAGAAAAAAAAAAGCAGAAAAATAAATAAAGCAACGCTAGTACTCTGAAGCGCGAACGCTGCTCCTACGTGCGTGGTGAGTGGCTTTCCCGCAGTACATTTGAACCCAAGATGGCGTACCTTGGTGCAACTCTGCTACGCATATGTAGCATATACAGTAATACCCTAGTCACATGGGCACCACCGAACTCTGTTGAAGTTGATTGATTGATATGTGGGGTTTAACGTCCCAAAACCACTCTATGATTATGAGAGACGCCGTAGTGGAGGGCTCCGGAAATTTAGACCACCTGGGGTTCTTTAACGTGCACCCAAATCTGAGCACACGGGCCTACAACATTTCCGCCTCCATCGGAAATGCAGCCGCCGCAGCCGGGATTCGAACCCGCGCCCTGCGGGTCAGCAGCCGAGTACCTTAGCCACTAGACCACCACGGCGGGGCAACTCTGTTGAAGTCCGTCAACGTAAACCTCCCCTAGGGAGTTCGACGGAGATGGAGTTGTGGCAGTGCCACACGACAATGACAAGGTTTCCATAGTTACCGCGAGGGGGCTCAACCAGCGCTGTTTGATTTTCGCAGAAGTATACCAATTTCATCTCTGATTGCTTTTTTTGTGAACCTTCGTTATGTGATTTTAACGAAAACAGAATATTAAGTAGGTCTGAAGCATACAAAGCATTAAAAATTACTTCAAATGAAAACGCATTCGCTAACTGTAGCGACGCTGGCCACCTTGTGTCTGACGCTATGTTTGTTTATAATTGCGCCGAGCTGGACGACTAGTTGTTTTTGTAGCCCATGTACGAAATGATTCACATAAAAAACAGCGCCAATAACGAGGAACAAGAGAAAGAAGGAGACAGACAGCGGCAGTGCCGCTGTCTGTCTCCTTCTTTCTTTTATCCCTCGTTATTGGCGCTGTTTTTTATGTGAATCATGTCGTACCAACTCGCCCAAGCAACCACGTTAGCCATGTACGAAAGTTTTCGTGTTACCTTCCCTCGTGAGCGCATTCCAAGTTACCCTCGAATTATAGGTTGGGTCCCATTACCCATGCCTGCAGCCGCCGAAGCAGGTGACGATGATGCAGCCCTGTCAGTCAGTCATTCCTCCCACGGGCAAACGCAAACACGGCGACGACAACCGCACGCATTAACGATATATTTTTAAACGGCGGCGCCGAACTCGACTCGCGATATATTGCCTAGAAATATACGTCTAAGCACTATATCGCGAGGCACGTTGTAGGGCAATCGGTGTGAAGAGTAGCTGCTCTCTGGCGGGCTTATATATATGTAAAGAAACACACGTAATAAATGAGTACTGCAGCAAAAGAACGTTTAATATTGCCAAAATGTATTGTTCCCACTACGGCAATTTAGTGCTCGAATGTTTTTTTTTTTCTGACCTGCAGCTACTGCGGACGAGAGTACCTCGTTCCGCTGCAAAAGGAGATCGTCGAACGTCCTTTGCGAAATGCTCCGTTTACTTTCGTTTGCGTAAGGATTGCCGTGTGACACGGATCGCATCTCCCTCGTCGTAAGGATGAGGGAGTTAAACAGTGTTCACGGGTGCCCGTGTGGCAGGGGTATCACTCTACGAGTAAAGCAACTAAAGTTAGCCTGGCGGCGAAATCCCGAGAGTACAGGGCGCCATGTTGCTTGCCGCGGAGAGTCACAAGCTGTATACCACGCGCCGTAACAAAATCACAAACTACAGAGAAAGAGGGCGCCATTGGAAAGGAACGAAAGCAAGCAGGATAAAGGTGGGGGATCGGACTCGGGCAGCGGGCAATAAAGGGCTATGGCGCGTCTGTTTGGACGTGGATTAAGAGCTGCACTGCGGAGGCCCATACGGGGTTCTCTGCAACTATGACGAACCCGCGCGAGCGTCGCACGTCATAACATCCCGGGGGGGATTAGCGGTCCCGCCTTTTTCCTGGCCTGGCAGGGTGCGCGTATAGGAAGAAAAAAAGGCGCGCACGGCTAGATGGATGCGGAATACTGCGAATCTGCCAAGCGGCAATCGAGCAACATTCGCAATATAACCCATCCCGAGAGGCATAAGTTTCCTCTGCGCTACAAGACACCGGCTCGCGCGGTTAGCTGAGTGTCGTGTACGATGCCAAATAGAAGATACGCGCGGCTGACGACAAAAAAGAAGAAAGAAAACGCCCAGAGCACACAAAGGGTAGACCCAGCGAAATGAAAATTAACGCGCCATAATTGTTGCAGAATACATTACTGGTCGGTTAACAGTAACGGTCCTGAGTCTACCCCTGAGGTGGTGCTAAATTATTTAACGAAGCAACCTAATCTTGATTTACTTAACGAACATCTACCACCCTTCGCGAGCTGAAGACAACAGGGATGAGGTCATTATATAAGCAAACCAACCAGAATGCTGAAAAAAGAAAACACGAGAAGTGGCGATAGCTGCCTATACCGTGAGGAAACTCAGTAAAGCTAATGTCCCAGAATCATAGCCCAATGAAGCCGTCCGAATCTTCTATTTCGCAAACACAATCACGCCTGCTGTTAGGACCGGCGCCAGGTCTGACAATGGATCGGCGTTCCTTTTGATGTTCCTTTTGAGTCGCCAAACGGGTGGGCGGCCGGTGTCCGCCATGTATTGTTCCCACCTGGCCGGAGGTTGCGGCGTCCTGCCGCCGCGGCGCCGTGAGCAGTTCGGGAGACCACCGGTGCAGCTTCTTCTTTGGAAGATGACGGCGGCGGCGGCGGCCGGGAATCGTCCCGCTAATTGAACGAGTCGTTCGGCACCCTTTGAAGCTTGTTTACGGCGGCCCTTTCGATGGATGCAGTCATCAACTCCAGACCCCTCGCCCAGCGACACACCTTGACGGGGGGGGGAGCCGCGTTCGTGCCACATGGCCGTGCGGTGACCACGCTTCAGTTTTGAACGTTCGCGTGGACCGTGCGTGCTCGTCACCCTCGCGGGTAATGTGTGGTCCGTGATTGGACGGTGCCATCTGTACGCGGTCCCCGATCTAGGGATCTGGGGAGGACAGACCCTTTATAATGAGCCCCCACGGCTCATTCGGTGCTTTTTCGAGTGGAGAACTCGCCATGTACGAAGAACGCCACTATATATCTAAACTTTCTTATTGACCTCTCTCTAATGTAAATAAACGTCTGTTCTCTGTTTTCCCATATAAGCATTGCTTCTCGCTATAAGGGACGAGTCCGATGGGAGCCAGCTACCAACGACGAGACCCACAGGACCCAGACCACAACAACTGGATGGCAGCGGTGGGATCGAGCTCATCGACCAGGAGGCAATGCTGAGACCTGCTGTCTGGAGGACCTAGAGTCGGACAAAACTGCTTCGTGGCATCTCTGACAACACGGGAAGGAACGCGTCCGAATTCATGACTGCATAGGGTGAGTGCACTGCTTTTCTTTGCTGAGATATCACCAGGCTTTGCGTAGGATTGTAAACAAAGCAGTGATTTGGTAACGGTTGACGGAAGTATTGATAGTACGTCAAAGTTGTTTAGTTAAAAGAGTTAGCAGCACCAAGGACCGCCATGAATTTGAAGGGACTAAAAAAGCCAGAGTTGTTAGAGTTGGCCCGAGAGCTGGGCCAGGTAATTGCCGAGACGAAAAGAAAGCAGGAGATCATTGACGCCATCGAGAAGATCGGGGCAGATGACGATGAGCTGAGCGAATGCTTGGAGGCTATTACGCAAAGGAAAGAGGAGCAGAGGCTCCGTGAGGAAAAAGAGGAGCAGAGGCTCCGGGAGGAAAAAGAGGAACAGAGACGTCGTGAGGAGAAAGAGGAAAGAGAACGTATCGATCGTATGGAAATGAAACGCCTAGAAATTGAACTAGCAAAGGCTCAATCAATGAACGGAGCTAGCGCAGTGGCACGAGAAAGAGAGCGCCGAATGACAGATTTGATGCCATCCTACGCGGTAGGAGGGGACATGGGTCTTTTTCTGGTGCACTTTGAGCGCACGTGCGAGAGGGAAAATTTTGCTAAAAACACGTGGCCCCAGCGCTTGCTTACGCTGCTGCCGTGTGAAGTAGCTGACATTATAGCCCGTATGGGTAAAGAAGACGCAGACGACTATGACAGAGTCAAAGCGAGTCTGCTCAAAAAGTACAGACTGTCAGCGGAGGCGTTCAGGCGAAAATTTCGTGAGATCGAGAAAGCCAAAGACGAGTCATACCCAGAGTTTGCGTACACCTTAAAGGTAAATCTGGAGGAATGGCTTAGAGAGGAGGGTGCGCTTGGCGACGCGGAAAAGACTCTGCAGTGTTTTGCGTTGGAACAATTCTTTCGGCGTCTACCTGAAAACATTAGGTACTGGGTTCAGGATAGACAAGGAGTAGATACTATCACGAGAGCGGCAGAGCTCGCAGAGGAGTACGTAAATCGCCGTGCCCTCGGAGGCAAGGATGTCCCTAGGAGGGAGATTAGTAAATATCGGGCCGACAAGCCTCCGCGATGGACAAAGTCGGGTCGGTATATGCCGAAGGAGGGTTTAGACTCCAAAGGAAGCGGTGATGAGAAAAACAAGAGAAAGGAAGAAGCACCCGAGAAAAGGGCGGAAGGGCAACAGAAAAAGGCGTTCGAGGCCAAGAAGCCGATAGTTTGCTATAACTGCCAACAGACGGGGCATATTTCTTTGGGTTGTAAGAACCCGAAAGTTGTGTTAATGTCACTCTGTAGTAATGACGAAAACATGAAATTGCTAGAACCATACATCCGAGACCTAGTCGTGAATGGCCAACCGTGCCGCGTGCTCCGCGATTCGGCCGCCACTATGGATGTAGTGCACCCGTCCTATGTCGAGGAGAGTCAGTTTACAGGAGAATGCGCGTGGATAAGACAAGCAGTAGAGACAAACAGTG
Source organism: Rhipicephalus annulatus (assembly GCA_013436015.1). Taxonomy (NCBI): domain Eukaryota; kingdom Metazoa; phylum Arthropoda; class Arachnida; order Ixodida; family Ixodidae; genus Rhipicephalus; species Rhipicephalus annulatus. The sequence continues at coordinate 4,303 of WOVY01002438.1, read as the reverse complement.
CCTGTCTCCCAGTAGCAAGAGTCCGCATCGAAGGCCCTTTCGGTGTTCTAGACACTGAAGCTGCCGTTTCGGCACATCTCCCAGTGCAATACCCGTATTTGTTCTCAAATAAATCAGAGTACTTGCTGCGACAAAAAGGAATTGGGTTCAGTGAGGGTATCGTACAGGCCTTAACTCGATCCAAAGCAAGGGAGCTCGCCGCTCAGACAGTTTGTAAAGATCCGGTGGCAGACGAAACAGCTTCAGCGGCAGAGCCTTCTTTACCTGGCACGAAACTGGACCGCCCTATAATGGAGCCTCAAAACACAATATCTAAAGAAAGATGTAAGAAACCGGATGAATCCGAGGCATCTCGAGAAGTAGAATGCACTATAAAGCTGTTAAATGTAAGTCCTACAGAACTGATAGTGGAACAGGAAAATGACTCCACTCTCCGTAACTTAACGCCAGACGCGAAGGAAGGGGTGGCTAAGCAAAACATTCAGTTCACCAAGAAGGGGGGCGTCTTGTACAGAAAGTACACAAGTCGAAAAGGAGTTCGGTTTAATCAGCTAGTCGTACCGTATCCTTTCCGCAAGGAGCTGCTGCACCTGGTCCACGGAGGTTTGTGGTCAGGGCATCTCGGCATCAAAAAAAACAAAAGAATGTTTGTTACGGGAGTTTTACTGGCCCGGCTGCTTTCGGGAGGTGGAGGCATTTGTAAGAAGCTGCGACACGTGCCAACGCGTTGGCAAGCCAGGGGATAAGGCTAAAGCACCTATGAAGCTGGTCCCCATTATCACAGAACCGTTTCGCAGGCTAGTTATAGACACAGTGGGTCCACTTCCTGTAACGCAGTCCGGGTACCGGCACATACTCACAGTGCTCTGCCCGGCCACGAAATTCCCGGAAGCAGTACCGTTAAAGGAGCTCAGCTCGGAGGAGGTAGTTAAAAGCGCTTTTATCTATCTTTGCACGTGTAGGCTTCCCCGCAGAAATTCAGTCCGACCAGGGATCTGTTTTTACAAGTGCACTAACCTCGACATTTCTAGAAAAGTGTGCGTTAAAATCATCCACAGTTCAGTGTACCACCCTCAGTCAAATGCTGTAGAAAAGGTACATTCAGTCATGAAACGGCTGCTACGCGCCCTTTGTTATGAGCAAAAAAGATTGGGAGGCTTGCTTGCCCGCAGCTATGTTCGCGCTTCGGATCGCTCCTCACGAATCAACAGGGTTTTCGCCTGCGGAGCTTGTTTACGGACGTGCTCTTCGCTCCCCACTTCGCATTGTTCGAGAATCTTGGGAGGGCCGGGCGGACGACCCTTCGGTAGTAGCATACGTGCTTGAGCTGTTAGACCGACTTCACGCAGCTCAAGAACTAGCGGAGCAGGAAATGCGCAGAGCTCAAAACAACGCTAAGCGCTATTATGACAAGACAGCCCGGACGCGAAGCTTTCGAGTAGGGGGAAAAAGTGATGATACTGAAACCCTCACTGAAGAATAAACTTCAGGTCCAGTGGGAGGGACCTGTTGAGGTAGTTCAGAAATTGTCAGACACAAATTACTTGGTTACTGGACTGGGAAGGCGTAAAACGCAACAGGTGTACCACACTAATCTGCTCAAACCGTACCAGCAGAGGCATGCCGTTGTAAACATGTCGCTCAATCAACCGGAAGAAATGCCTATTGATTTCCCGGAGTTAACAACAGAAAACAAAGACATTGGCGAGACTATTAGTAACCTGGTAGAGCAGGCGGAGTTGGAGCCAGATCAGAAAGCGGAACTGAAGAACTATTGTTTGACTTTAAAGAAACATTTCAGACACACCTGGCAGAACCAAAGCCCTAGTTCATGATATTGAGCTGACATCTTCGGAACCAATTCGTTCTAAAGCTTACCGCGTTTCCCCGAGGCAACGGGAAATAATGGCCGCGAGATAAACCGAATGCTCGAGCTAGGAGTGATCGAGCCAGGAGAGAGTGATTACACCTCGCCTCTGATCTTGGTTGAGGTCCCAGGGAAAGAGCCGCGACCGTGTATTGACTATCGGAGGCTCAACTCGATTACAAAGGACCAAACTTATCCAATTCCGCATATTGAGGAAAGGCTTGAGCAAGTCAGCAGTGCCAATTTCATCTCGACTTTGGATTTAGTCAGGGATACTGGCAGGTGCCTCTAACTGAAAGGGCTAGTAGGTTGCGGCGTTATTTCCCCGATGGGAACATTTCGGCCGAAGGTCCTTAGTTTTGGATTAAAGAATGCCCCTTATTGCTTTTCTGGCCTAATGGACAAAGTGTTACAGGGTATGGAGGACTTTGCCCTCCCGTACCTAGATGATATTGCTATTTTTTCTTCTTCCTGGATAGACCACATGAAACACTTGCGAGCTGTGCTATGTCGTCTGCGTGAGGCCGGCTTAACAGTGAAGGTGCGAAATGCCAATTGGGGCGCGCTGAGGTAGCTTATCTAGGGCATGTAATAGGCCAAGGCTACCGCCGGCCGTCAGAAGTAAAGCTGGCCGCAATAGACAACTTTCCCCAACCACGAACCAAGAAAGACATTCGGTCGTTTCTTGGATTGGCCGGTTATTATCAAAGGTATATCCCGCGTTACTCTGACATTGCAAGTTCCTTGACAGACGCTCTTAGAAAGACTGAACCCCAGACCGTAAAATGGGATGGGGCCAAGGAACATGCATTTTCTACGCTAAAGAAGGCACTAAAAAGTCAGCCAGTGTTGAGCGCGCCTGACTACTCTAAGCCGTTCATTCTTCAGTGTGACGCCAGCGACCGGGGTATGGGTTCGTGCTTTGTCAGAGGGAGAGAACGACCAGGAACACCCTGTACTGTATGCCAGTAGAAAGCTTTCTGTTCGTGAGGAAGCATACAGTGCCTCAGAAAAGGAATGTGCCTGCGTTGTTTGGGCTGTGCAGAAGCTAGCTTGCTACATCGCCGTTTCTAGGTTCACAATAGAGACTGACCACTGTCCCCTCACAGGCTACAGTCCATGTCATCGAAAAACGGCCGTCTTTTGCGCTGGAGCTTAGCTCTTCAACAATACACCTTTGATATCATTACAAGAAAGGGTAAACTCAACAGCAACGCAGATGGTCTGAGTCGTTGTCCCTAGTACCCCGAGGGCTTCAAAACGATTTTCTGCTTTCTATCCTCGATTTGAGGCCCACTAGTTTTTGTATTTATCCAAACATGTGTCAAGTGTTTTGTTTAATGTCTTCAAAAGTGGCTGATGTGGTGTTGCGACTCGGCGGGGGCCACAGGAATAAAGTTGAGGTAGAAGGAAATGACTTCCACAGGTGAATCTAAGTCTGGTGATTCTGAGTAGGGAATTGCCGTGTGCTTGCTCGTGTGTGGGTGTGCTTTCGGCGCAGTTTTCCGCAGTTCCTCATTGGTGGTGGGCGGAAAATATGGTGGAGAGGGGTCACCTCATCCCTGCGAGCAACGCCCTCTTGGTCAATGATCATCGGATCCAGTGTTCGGGACAAAAATAATAGAGGAAGAGCCGACAAGCTGCAATACAGATCCCGCTGCACAGTACCTGCTGGCCACTGCACCTCGGATCTTCTTTCCCCGGCGGAGAGGCTGTTAGGACCGGCGCCAGGTCTGACAATGGATCGGCGTTCCTTTTGATGTTCCTTTTGAGTCGCCAAACGGGTGGGCGGCCCGGTGTCCGCCATGTATTGTTCCCACCTGGCCGGAGGGTGCGGCGTCCTGCCGCCGCGGCGCCGTGAGCAGTTCGGGAGACCACCGGTGCAGCTTCTTCTTTGGAAGATGACGGCGGCGGCGGCGGCCGGGAATCGTCCCGCTAATTGAACGAGTCGTTCGGCACCCTTTGAAGCTTGTTTACGGCGGCCCTTTCGATGGATGCAGTCATCAACTCCAGACCCCTCGCCCCAGCGACACACCTTGACGGGGGGGGAGCCGCGTTCGTGCCACATGGCCGTGCGGTGACCACGCTTCAGTTTTGAACGTTCGCGTGGACCGTGCGTGCTCGTCACCCTCGCGGGTAATGTGTGGTCCGTGATTGGACGGTGCCATCTGTACGCGGTCCCCGATCTAGGGATCTGGGGAGGACAGACCCTTTATAATGAGCCCCCACGGCTCATTCGGTGCTTTTTCGAGTGGAGAACTCGCCATGTACGAAGAACGCCACTATATATCTAAACTTTCTTATTGACCTCTCTCTAATGTAAATAAACGTCTGTTCTCTGTTTTCCCATATAAGCATTGCTTCTCGCTATAAGGGATGGACGAGTCCGATGGAGCCAGCTACCAACGACGAGACCCACAGGACCCAGACCACAAC